>JAVUPR010000299.1:3757500-4957500 GCA_036785695.1 Gentiana straminea | reverse complement strand
CCAGTTGTGAATTGTTATATGATAATTTCCTTAGTATTAAATTGTGATAGAGAAACCATGATAGGCGATTATGGTTGATGAGATCTCTAGTCACTTTAATAAGTTTGACACTTAAATGTCTCTAGGCTGCTATACTATTAAATAGGGGATTGATAGTACAACAGACTAGCACGTATTAGATGTCTTCTGTCTTTAAGGGTAAGGATAGATCTCGTCTATCGAAGTGTAGAGACGCTTGGACTGTACGTGGACGTGTATTAGAGAATGTGTACGTTAGACTGACCCACTTACACTGCTAAGTGTCACATTATGTGACGGTTGTGTAATTATCCTTAGGACCGGAGTCTTCATGGCATCGCGGTGTGGATTGTCATGCTTTGACGCTATTGTGGTTTCCCTTATCCACGGGACGATCATGCGGTAGTGATTGGGAGTGATACTGAAGGATGCAGAGTATACATGTTTGTTCGTCCGGAAATCGCGTACCCTATCAGTAGGGGTGAATATCCGAAAGGGCCTTCTTATAAGGAATGTCTTACTCTCATGAATCTGTGCAAAGTGGAAGTGAATGAGTTACTTTGAGAGAGCATGATATCCAGATTATAAGAGAAAGTCGTTGATGTTTGACACTCGACAAACGACCGTGAATATTATTACAGCAATAGGATTCTATTTACACAATAACTGTTTCACATGAAAGATAGTAATCATTACATTTGACTCTTTTGATGATTGGGGGTCACGGTGTGTTGCTAGACGCTATCCCGTGATCATTAGGTATGAAGGGCATTTTCATAATTTGCACTTTGTGTCTACGGCCAACATATTAGGAAGCCTATCGGGTCACACCACTACTAGAATTTCAAGGATTTGTAATGAATTTTTGTGACGAAAATTGTTCATCACAAATTTTCGACAATATTGCTACGAATTAGTAATAAAACACAAGGAAAATATTTTTGCAATAAATTGAGACGACATTGCGACAAAATATGTACATGACAAAAGTTATGTGACTATTTTGTCATAAATCTGAGCGCCAAATTCAAGCGCCATAATTTGTGACAAATTTACGGCAAACTAACTCGGTCGTAAAATTCGCCGTAGTTAATTCGACGCTATCCAACAAATTTGTCAAAATCGCAAAATTATCACAAATTTTTGACAATATTGCTACGTATTGGTAACAAAACCCAAAATAAATATTTCTGTAATAAATTGAGACATTGTGTCAAAATATGTACGTGACTAAAGATAAGTGACTATTTTGTCACAAATTCTCGCGCCACACATCGCAAAATCGTCACAAATTTTCCAAAATTGATATGAATTAGTGATATATTTAAATAAATGAAAATTGCGATGACATGGCAATAAGTTATTTACATGACAAAAAGTCGGTGACTATTTTATCATAAAATATTTCCATTCATTTTGCCTACTCCCGTGATTTCTAAAAAAAATTTAAAATATAAACACACGCACACTCCAAATAAATTCCCTCTGCGACACAATTCACAACCATAAAAAAACCCCTAATCTTTTTTTTTCAGATGTAAAATCCCTAATTGTTCAAAACTTCAACTGTGTTCGCCATTGCAGCCGCTCTATGTCCTGGCCACTCTCCATCCTCGCCGCTCTCTGACGGAATTTGGTTGTCCCCGAGGTGAATTGGTCGATTTCCAGCCCTATGCGAGAATTTCTAGGTAAATTGATCGATTCCTTTTTTAGTTGAGAAATCTCTCCGTTTTGAGTAGGGTCGGCTTGTGATGTATTTGTTTTTTTGACTCATTCATTTTGAGAAGCATAATGCTCTGCTACCTTGCTAGCTAACAAGGGTGTTGCGAGATTGAATTAAGCTTTGTCGAGACAGTGATGTTAGATTCCCTTTGTTGGTTCTGTTTTGTGTTTTACGATTTTTATCTTTGTAATATTTTAGGTTTCAGTGGTTAGGGACATATATGTTTTAGCTTCTTTTTGTCTTAGAAGGTATTATCTGCATTTAATCTTTTGGGTTATTGTTTTAGTTTTTGTGGAAAATTTTGGGGTGGATTGATTCTGTGTAATGCTTTGTCATTTGGACTTTTCTCTCCCATAAATATTGAGAAGTTGTTTTGATACGAAAGTTATAGGTTTATATCTTAGCTCTTATGAGATAACTCAATTTCTGCTCTTTGAAATTGCTCAAGTTCTGATTTCAGATGAAACAGCTGGTTTAACAAACTCTAATGGGTCAAGTGCTTTAGTAATTTTGCTCTGGATCATTACTCATGTGCATTTTAAAATTTCTTGGAACATGGCTCTTGTTTCTAAGAGGAAACTGGTTATCCTGGTTGAATAAGTACAATCCTCAAATTGTTGGATATAATGACTTGTAATGCTATTTGATTTACTAAGTGTAGCTATTTGAACTTATTTTGGAATTCCGGTGTCTATTCTTAACATTTAGGTGTTTGTTTTATCAAGAGGAACTTTTTTTTATTTCAAATTAACTGCAAGTGTTTTTTGTTATAATTATCTCATGTTGCTTTGAAGTAATTTATGTGTGTCCAAGATGGGTAAGCTTTTGTTATAATTATCTCATGCTGGATCACTAGCCTTTTTAGTGGACCTTCAGAAGAGGCTCAAGGACGGTTTAAACTCTTGAGCAGTCAATGGTGTCAGTAGGAGGGCGGCAGATGCAATAACTAAGCTGGCTCATGAGAATAGAAATATAAAATCTCATGATAGGTTAGATTTTAATTAAGTATATTAAAAGTGGATGCTCTTCCTAGAGTGTTATGCTCACTTCTTAATACTTTGATTTTACTTTTAGGAGTGAAGGTGGTCTCCTTCTGCTGGTTGAACTACTTGACTTTATTGATACAAAGGCGCAAATAGTATCCGTAGGAGCTTTGTATACACTTGCCTTCAAAAATGGTGACTACAAGAATCAAGTGATACTCGTTATAAATGCATTCACCATTTTAGTTTCTTACGTTGTCTCGTTTTTTTCATTGTATTAAATTAACCTCTGAAATGCAGATTGTTGAATGCAATGCTCTACCAACTCTTATTTTGATGCTTCGTTCTGAGGATGTTGCCATCCATTATGAAGTGGTAAGACTATTGCTATGTTGTGAACGCTTTTGTTTGTAGGGACTTGCATTACCTTTCAATTTTTTTCCCTTTCACATACATCTATGTTATTGTGTCTTCTTACATTGTTAATGAATGATTTGATAGCGTGTCCCATATCGTATACGTATTTGATAGAGATACACACTATATACTTAGGATGCATGGCTAAGGAGAAATTCAAATTTCCAAAGGTTGAATTTCTATAACTTGGATACATGAAATAAGAACCATGTTAAGAAGTGAAGGAAAAACTCTAGAAAAATTAAGAATTCAACCTTGTCGACATGTTTTGAACATGGTTTATTATTATTATACTACATGAATTCAAAACCATGTTTTATATAAGAAAAGAGTTCAAGCGTGTTGTGTCTAGTTGGGAGTTGTATGATTATATACACCTGACTTGGCATGAGCTGACGAATCTTACGTACAAACTATTGATAGGTCCGCGACATGGTCATGCATCCGGTTTGGGGAACTTAACTCGAGAGTACATTTCATCCTTTTCATTCTGCTTTGATGTCTCGCATGCCAGATCCTCGTGTACAAGAGCTTACCGAACAGGTTATAGATTTAACCCAAGAAAATCAAGAGTTGAAGATGTGTGAAGAACAAAGAAGTCATGATGTTGAGCGAGACTGTCAAGATTCTTAGAAGAATGGTCATTCATAAACTTTTTAGTGATAAAAGCATTTGTTTCTTGAAATTATCGACCAATTACGAATAAATTTCGATTTCATGTTGGAGATGTTATTTGACTCTATGGAGAAAATGAATATTTTTTTTTTAAATAATTTTGTATATGTTAGAATTATTTATGCAATTGGAACATTTATTTTATTTTTTGAAACGAGCAATTATAATACTGGATATAATTTATTAAATAATAAAAAATATGAAATATAAATTTGGTATTAAAATCATTCCAATTATATATATTTTTTTGTCATAGTTTTGATGTCTGGTCACAATATTGTCACAATATTTTGTCATATATTTGTCGCTATTTTATGTAGTAACTTTGACACAACGTTCGATCACAAAATCATTGCAAAAGTTCGTCACACTTTTGTCCCAAATTTTAAATGTTGTTACTGATTCATCACAAAAAAACACGTCACAATTGTGCCACAAAGTATAGTTTTCGTCACACTTTTGTCATAAAACTTAGTGACAAGGTTCCTTTCGTCTCAAAAATTTGCAACGGGGTGTTTCGTGACGGAAAAACTGTTTGTCACAAATTTGTCACAAACGGACATTAGTGACAAATTTGCGACGAAAACCACCGTCACAAATCTGAGAAATTCTAGCCGGATTAAAATGTGGTTATAGTTGATAACCAAATAAAGAAGGAATTTATCTCACGACTATAAAGGTTATAGTGGTAAATTAATATGGTGGTATTATTTATTATGAATAAATTAAATACAAGATATTAATCATTTTGATTAATTAAATATGTATATTGATACATAAATTTAGAAAGATATATATATATATATATATATATATATATATATATATATATATATATATATATATATATATATATATATATATATATATATATATATATATATATATGTATGTATACATGCAATGAACCCGTGCATAATGCACGGGGATATAGATCAGATAAAATAGCAATAATATTATCATTTTATTTGACAAAATCTTTTTTTATCATAAAGATCAAAGCTTTTACCAACGCTATCTAAATCAATAATCAAATAAAACACATCAGAATTTGTTGCTTGTTTTTCCAATGTTCTATACAGTTACTAACAATTATTATGATAGTAACGTTTAGTAAGGTATTTAGGATATCAATAGTCATTGAAATGACTATCAAATGTCGGAAGCATTATTCAAGATTGTAGGAGTATGTTAGCATGCTTATCTTCTTATTGTTTCTTTTGAGGCAACACACCTACTTCATCTCTTGGCTAGTGAAGGCTTAACATTGGTTGGACGGAAACAATGTGATATACTATGCCTCATTCCGATGTAATCAAGGCTTGTGCTTTGGATTTAGTTGAATAAATACTTATTTTCATCATAAATAAAAGTCATTGAAATGTGTCTTAAGCATCCGACTTAAAGCGTTGCAATAATACCAACTAATTTTTTTTTTTTTAGGAAATACCAACTAAACAATCTAAACTTTCCGGCTAGTTTCCAACATTTGAGATCTATTAAACTTTTGAGCATACATCATCTATAATGTAAAACTTTTGAGCATAAATCATTTAACGATCTAACCAAACTTAGTGTTGGCTTTGAGATCTTCTATTGCTTGTGTAAACATGACTTATTAAACCAAATAGTTCATTCCAAATTAATATAAAACATGACTTGCATGGAATTCAATATAGATGATAAAAAAAATATAAGTATTGCTTGATAGAATCCGAAAATAAATGTTTGAACACACCAATTATAAGACTATTGAATTAAAGTTGTTGATTTGTGCTAAATAATAGGGGTAGAAAAGTGAATATCCCCCCACAACATGATGCACCTTCTACACGCTTTCTTTGGGTGCATTTCTTAATACATTTCATGTGCATGTTGAAACAATATACAAAATAAAGGTTAAAACTGGTCTTCTTTTTATATAGTATAGATATCCTAATAAATATTCGAGTTGTTCCAATATTATATTATATATTTTCTGGTTTACAACTTAAAGATAATATTCTATTTTTTGTTATTTTAAAAAATATAGTATTTGTGCTCGTACAAACGACCTAGCTTGTAGCTGAAATTTAACTGAATTTCACGTTTGTTACTCTTCTGATGCATGTTTATATATACATCAAACGGTGAGATTATATATCTTTGTAGAATTCAATTAAATCCAATGATATATAGTAAAAATAATAAAAAATAGCGTTAAAGTCGACATTAATTTTTTCCGTCGCATTCTTTCTCTATTCCAAAAAAAAAATCGTATTTAAAGCTGATTCCGTATTTGTTATGTGTGTCAAATTTTTTTATTATGTTCCGCATTTTATTGTGTAGTTGTTTTTTAGTGGGTATGAAGGAAATAGAAAATTTTCGTATTTCTTTGATAAAACAAAACGTATTTATTGCAAAAAAAAATCGCATTTAAAGCTGATTCTGTATTTATTATAAAAAATTCCGTATAACAATTTCAAAAACTTTGGCTTTTTTATTTTTTTATTCTTCCAAATCTTTTTTTATTATTCAACACAAAGCATATATGGAGTATAATCTAGACAACAATTTTTTAGTGTCAAATAATATATTATTTACCTTTTCGTGTTGCGTGTTGCGCTTACTAACAATTCTCGTTCGTAAGTAGCGTGCTTGTAGGAAAGACATCAAAATAATACCACTATTAAATTTGTAATCATAAAAAATATATAATTAATTAAAACAAATTCAATACCTTAGTCGGATTAAAAAAATCACAGTAGATTGTATTGGAATTGTGCATTTATAGCTGATTCCGTATTTATTTCCGTATTCTAAAAGTGATTCGGGGTTAAAAAAAAATCATATTTATTGCAAAAATATTCGCATTTTAAGCTAATTCCGTATTTATTGCAAAAAAAATTCGTATTTAAAGTTGATTCCGTATTTATTATATGTGCCGATTTTTTTATTATGTTCCGCATTTTATAGTATATCTATTTTTTAAGTGGTATAAAGGCAATAGAATTTTTTTGTATTTATGGGGAAAAAATATTGTATTTATTGCAAAAAAATTTCGTATTTACAACTGATTCTGGATTTATTATGTGTGTCGAATTTTTTATTATGTTCCGCATTTTACTGTATAGCTATTTGTTTAGTGTGTATGAAGGGAATAGATAATATTCATATTTATTTATAAAAATAATCGTATTTATTGCAAAAAATTTCGCATTTAAAGCTGATTTTGTATTTATTGCAAAAAAATTCGTATAACAATTGCAAAAAATTTGGATTTTTTATTTTTTATTCTTTCAAAATCTTTTTTTATTATTCAACACAAACCATATATAGTGTACAATCTAGATAACTATTTTATAATGTCAAATAATATGTTTTTTACCTTTTCGATTAGCGTGTTGCACTTAATAACAATTATCGTTCGTAAGTAGCGTGCCTGTAGCAAAGACATCAAAATAATACCACAATTAAATTCATAATCATAAAAAATATATATTTAATTTAAAAAAATCCAATACCTTAGTCGGACTAAAAAATTCACAGTATATGTAGATTGTATTGGAATTGTGCATTTAAAGCCGATTCCTTATTTATTTCCACATTTTAAAAGAAATTTCTTGTTAATTTTTTTTCGTATTTATTGTAAAAAATTCGCATTTAAAGCTGATTCCGTATTTATTGCAAAAACATCGTATTTAAAGTATTTATTATGTGTGTCGAATTTTTTTATTATGTTCCCGCATTTTATTGTATAGCTATTTTTTTGTGGGTATTAAGGCAATGTAAAATTTTGGTATTTATTGGAAAAAAATCGAATTTATTGCAAAAAAAACATTCGCATTTAAAGCTGATTCCGTAGTTATTGAAAAAAATTCCGAATGACAATTGCGAAAAAAAATTCTTTTTTTTTTATTCTTCCAAATATTTTTTTATTAGTCAACACAAACCATATATGCAGTATAATCTAGACAATAATTTTTTAGTGTCGAATAATATATTATTTACCTTTTCGTGTAGCGTGTTGCACTTAATAACAATTCTCGTTCGTAAGTAGCGTGTCTGCAGGAAAGACATCAAAATAATACCACTATTAAATACGTAATCATCCCTTTAAAAGAGAAAAAAAAAAATCAAAAGCATAAAAAATATATAATTAATTAAAAAAAATTCATCAATACTTTCTTCTCACCACCCTTGATCTAATGATGAATGAAAAACTATATCTATGCTACCATTCGTCTCATGAAGCGTAGAGAAAACAATTCAAAACAGATAAAATCACTACAAAAAAACAGCAGTTTTGCGACGGAGTTTTTGCGACGGACCTTATTTCCGTCGCAAATTTACGTTTGCGACGGATGATTTAATGTTTGCGACGGGACACTTGGCGGGACCGATTTTTCCACTTGGCGGGCAATTTTGCGACGGACTTTTTATTATTTTGCGACGGACTATTCAATAAAATTTTATAAAATTATTTTATTATTCTGAATTTAGATAAAATTTGCGACGGAGGGTTGTAGTTACTCGGCTTAGCAAACAAAGAAATTGCAGTTTCCGAAGAAGGTGTTGTAGTTACTCGGCTTAGCAAACAAAGAAATTGCTTGAGGTCAGTGTAGTTAGAGGTGCTACTGCAAATCTCAATAGTTAGGGGATCTATTGCAAACCCCGTAGTTACGAGATCTATAGAAAATCTCGCTTTCCTTGCACATATTATTAATTAGTATAAACGCCTTTTTATTATAATTGCATTTAGATTAGTATAAACGTCATTTTACGTGTCAAATAGATGTCAGGTAGAGGTAGAGGTAGAGGTAGACGCGGTAGGGGTAGTTCCTTGCACCTTGGATTGCCGGTTTTTATAGTTATTTTTTTTATATTTTTTTATATAGTGTATCATATGTAGTATATATTTATAGATATATATGTGTTGTAATTATAAGTTAGGAAAATGCTTACTTATGTGTATTAGTTAGATAAGTTAGGAAAATGCTTAAGTATGTGCAAAGCCGGATGTTGGTTGAATTGGTTGAATTGGTTTGTTGAATGCTTAAGTATGTGCAAAGCCGGATGTTGGTTGAAAATGCTTAGTTTAGAAACCGGATGTTGGTTGAATTGGTTTGTTGAATTTGGATTGAAATGATGATAAGTATGTGGTTGAATTGGTTTGTTGAAAAGGGTGCTTGTTCTACCCGTTTGGAAAATGGTACCTTGGGGGGTACTTTGTTATCCGGCAAAGCCTCCGAATTATTTTGACGTCGAACCTTTGACCATGAATTAAAAATTTAGGTTAAAGTGTTGTTAGTTTCATAGTAAGTTGAGTAAAACCCGAGTTTGCAAAAGTGTTGAGACAACCTTCAAAGACTATTGTTAGTCTCATTTTTTGTATGATATGATGTGTAGGATTGAAAATGAAGAGAATAGAACGTAGTTGGATGTACGAGAGGTTGGATGCTAACAAGAAATTTAACCCGGTATTTGTGAATGGTGTGGAGGAATTCATAAAACATGCAAAGCGATTAGATTCGTTTCGGGCAAATAATGGAATGATGAAGTGTCCATGTAGTAAGTGTAAGAACACTAAATTTTCGATCGAACATGACGTTAGATTACATTTAACTAAATATGGGTTTTGCGCAAACTACTATGATTGGGTGTGTCATGGTGAAGAGTTTCCCATTCCGATGAACGTTCAAAGCAAAGACGGAATGTGAACCCTTATCGGGACATGGTTAATGACGCATTACGTGATAGGATTGATCACGTAAGAGAAGAATTGCTTAACCAACGAGGAGAACAATGAGACACCAAACCCTCGAAGTTGCATCGTTTTTTGAAATGCTTTGAAAAACGCAGAGGAACTCGTATGTGATGGAAGTAGTGTCTCCGTACTGCAAGCGGCTTCTAGGTTGCTCACTTTGAAATGTGATCACAACCTCTCTCACAAATGCGTTGACGGGGTTACCGGTTTGATCGGAGATATTCTTCCGAAGAATAACTTAATGACCTCGAACTTCTATCAAACCAAAAAGTTGTTAAAGGCATTAGAGGTACCCCATGAGAAAATACACGTGTGTCCCGCGGGGTGTATGTTATTTTGGGAGGAGGACGCGAATCTGGACAAGTGTCGGAAGTGTGACCATGATCGATATAAACCGAAAACGAACGCAAGAGGTCAACGTGTGCCTAACAAAGTGATGACTTATTTCCCGATTGGACCTAGACTCCAAAGGTTGTACGCCACGAAACATATAGGCAAGGAAATGAGGTGGCACGCGGAAAACCCCGGGACAAGCGGTATAATGGCCCACCCAAGTGACGCCGAAGCTTGGAAGCATTTTGACCAAATGCACCCCGAGTTTGCTAAGGAGCCTAGAAATGTGCGGTTAGGACTTTGCACCGACGGTTTTGCACCTTTTGGTAATTTTGGGAAGAACTACTCTTGCTTTGGCCGGTCATGGTTACACCATACAATCTTCCGCCCTGGTTGTGCATGAAAAGACGGTTTATATTCTTATCGGTGCTTGTACCGGGGCCGAAAAATCCGAAAGGAAACCTCGATGTTTATTTGCAACCATTGATTAAGGAGTTGAAGCAAATTGTGGGAAACGGGGTTGTTTACTTACGATGTATCCACAAAACGAAATTTTCATATGAGGGCCGCACTAATGTGGACTATCAATGATTTTCCTGCGTATGGCATGTTATCCGGGTGGACTACGGCTGGTGTGAAAGCTTGTCCCTATTGTGGTGATGGAAACAAGTCATTCGGCTCAAACATAGTGGTAAATGCACTTGGTTTGATTGTCATCGGCGATTTCTCCCGAAGACCATATTTTTCGCACGATAAAGGTTTTTTGAAGTCCAAACAGTATGAACACGCAACTCCACCCCGTAGATTGAGTGGTGAGGAGGTATGGGAATTTGTACAACACCTACCAAGCATCATTGATGGCTCAGATTCAGACTTGAAACGGCTTAAAAACTTCAAGAATGGTTGGTGGAAAAGAAGCATTTTTTGGGATCTTCCGTATTGGAAAACATTGCTGCTTCGACATTGCCTGGATGTGATGCATATTGAGAAAAACTTCTTTGAAAAACTGATTGACACGGTTATGGACGTTAAAGGCAAAAGCTGCTTGTGGTCCAAAATCTGCTAAAGATTTGAAAGAGCTTTGCGAGAAAGCGCCCCGATTGTACACTTGTTCTTGACAAGCGAGAAAAGAAAAGTGTTGTGTGAATGGGTCACCAAGTTGAAATTCCACGACGGTTATGCTTCGGACACGAGTAGGTGCGTAGATCATGATCAATACATTCTACGTGGTTTGAAAAGCCATGATTGTCACGTTTTTATGGAACGTTTGTTGCCAGTTGCCCTTCGAGAATTGATTCCGAAAAATGAGTGGAATGCATTGACTGAGATAAGTCAATTCTTTCGAGACTTGTGTCTTGCTACCCTAAAAATAGAAGACGTGATTCGTTTAGAGAATAACATTGCTTTGAGATTATTTGCAAGTTAGAGAAGATTTTGCCTCCGGCGTTTTTTAACTCGATGGAGCATTTACCGGTACACTTGCCGTATGAGGTCGAGTTGGTGGTCCCGTGCAATATCGATGGATGTATCCATTCGAAAGGTTTTTGAATCACTTAAAACAAAAGATTGGTAACAAAGCTTTCGTAGAGGGATCAATATGCAATGCGTATTTGTTGGAAGAGATTTCAAACTTCGTTCTATGTATTACGATGATCATATTGAAACAAAAGCAAAGAATCTTGTTGTTGGTGAGACTTCGGCATCGGCAATCGTTTCGATTTACCCGAGTTATTCCGTGATCATAATGGTACAACAAGCGGGAAGTGCAAGACGAGGTTCTTGGATAATAAAGAATATGACTTTGTGCACAAGTACGTATTGTCTAACTGCGAAATCATGAAACCGTATGAACTGTAAGTACCTCATTACTACATATATACAATGCTTAACGAGTTTTTTCGAACAAATATACATTAACCGACAAAATGATTCATTCTTAGATTGTTCGAGCAATTTATTCGTGTTCAACGACCTCAATTGACCTCGACGGATATTTGGAATAAACATGAAAATGAATTTACCAAATGGTTTGCACAACAAGCATCATTGTTGAATGATGATTTGCTAAAAGCTTTGGCAAGTGGTCTTTCTCGTCAAGTCAAAACTTGGAAACGTTATTCGATTAACGGCTACAACTTTCGGACATTCAACCGGGCAACGATATTGGTAAATCTTCGGTCAACAACGGAGTTTGTGTCGGTTCCACGGAAGGTGCCGACTATTATGGCACTTTAAATGAAATCATTGAGTTGGTGTATTATGGAGCTTCGATTTGTCTACAAAGCCGTATTGTTCAAATGTGATTGGTTTGATAATTACGAACGGGGCATGAATGTGCATAAAGATTATAAGATAGTTGAAGTTCATCGTGGTAGGAAATATGGCGCTTATGATCCATTTGTTACGGCTTATCAAGTCGAGCAAGTCTACTATGCTCCATATCCAAGTTTGAAAAAAGACAAAGATCAATGGTCGGTTGTTTTCAAAACAAAGGCAAGATCGACTATCGATGCTCCCGTCGAGGAAACCGTTTTCCAAGAACAAGTGATCAATGATGTTTCCCGATTATCGATCCTCTTAACATTGTCCACCAAGATCTTGATGTCGATGTTGACTCCGATGTTGGGGATAATGACTTGGATGATGATGAGATGGCGGATTTCATTCAACAAGAAGATGGAGAGGAAGAAGAATCGGTTGATGATCTAGATGCGATGAAGAGGAGGAAGAACTCTTCCATTCTAGTAGTGATAGTGAATAATAATGTATTAAATATTTTATTTTGTCATCATTCTTTGAATAATAATGTATTAAACATTGTAATTTATTATTAATTAGTATAATTGCATTTAGATTAGTATAAACGTCATTTTCTATGTCAAATAGATGTCGGGTAGAGGTAGAGGTAGAGGTAGACGCGGTAGGGGTAGTTCCCCCTCCCCGGAGCGTCTTCCTCCACACGAACTCACGGTTTGGATGATGAGATACACCGGATGACCGAGGAGGATTTGGGTGTCATTGTCAATGGTGACCTTGGATTGCCGTTTTTGGATCCCGAGGGGAGATGGTAAGTTAATACATATCTTGCTTTAATTTGTTTGTATTTTTATTTATATTTTGATTAACCAAATATATTAACAACTTATTGTTTTCAATATGACGGGTTTACCGACAACTATGTCAAGAAAATGGCCAAGACCGCCATAATCGGCGGCTTCAACACTTTTGCCACCACGTGGCATAATGCCGGCCCGGGAGCGACGGGGAAAGGTGGTGGCACGCATTTAGGGTACGTCGTTCGTATAAATATAACTATATATAAATATAACTATAATTATAACTATACATATAACATATATATAACTATGTTGCAGGCTCATTTCAGCTTCGAGTTACGCCACGAGCGCCTGGTTAGGGAAGCTTTTGAGCGGTATGCTATCAACAGGGTCCGTGATTATATGTATCGGGCTCAAACAAACCCCCGTGCTCGGCTTTGGATGACCCCGGATATTCTCCGTCAGTTCGAGGAGTGGATTGGGAGTCCCGTAAGCAATTATTCAATATTTAATTAATAATACTTGTGTTTTATATATATATATGTATGTACTAACTTGTTTATTTTATGTCGGAATAGGCATTCAAGGAAACATCTGCGAAAAAGAAGATAAACCGAGCTTCTGGATCCGGTGAGGAAGGGAAGATCCCTGGGACACATGCTATGGGCAGACGCGGCGTTATCGATTTCGCTCGGGCCATGGAGGACAATAGAGAAGTGCCCCTATCAGTCGGAGATCTGGTGACTAGTTCGAAGAAGAAGAAGTCGGGCAACTTCGTCTCGAGGAAGTTTGAGAAAATCTTGGTACGTTATGTATTCTAAATATTATATATACATTATATATATATCATGTAATTATTGTTACTAACAAATTTATATCATACTTTACGGGACGTCTTCACCTCGAAGAAGGTGAAAGCCCGGAGAGACGCGACGACACCCTTTCGACGAGTCGCGTCTTTATTACGAAGCCGGCGGTGGTTACGACAAGAAGGGGAGAGTTTTTGGCATGGGGTCGGTGCCTCCATGTACTACGACGGGCCTGCTCTTCGCTCGACACTCGTCCGGCGAGACATACTCTCCCGGGCATACTCACCCGTCTCACCCGGGAGATGGCGCGAGAAAGACAGATTAATGCGAAACACGGGCGAGGTTGGAGGAGCTAGAGAGAGACGAAAGCGTCGGGAAGACGGACTAGCGCGGATGGAGGAGTGGATTACCCGGCGGTTAGGCGGCATCCTCCGGAGGGATGCAACCCGGGTACGAGGCGGCACGAGAGATGACCGATCGATCACGGACACGGAGGAAGTGACATGGGTTTAGGTAGTACACCGGGTCGGACCGGGTGACATATTGCTTTATACATTTTTATTTATTTTGGCTTATCGTATCCCTTTGACATATCGTTTTATCCCGCTTTGACATATCCCCATTGACATATCGTTTTATTTATTTTGGTATCGTATCCCCTTTTATATTGTTGTCGTTGATAGCCGGTAGCAATTGTAATGCTACCGGGGAAAATTATGGTTTGTTTTGCGGCGGTGGTTTGGCCGGCTGCTGCAAAACAGCCATAATTTTCTGATTAATTTTAACTTTTGCGACGGAAATATTCCGTCGCAAAGTTGCATTTGCGACGGAAAAATGTATTTGCGACGGATATGTAAGGATCTAAAAATAAAAAAAATTATTTAATAAAAAATATTTGCGACGGATTATACAATTTTTGCGACGGATTATACAATTTTTGCGACGGTTTATAAAATATTTGCGACGGATTATAAATTTTTTGCGACGGATTATATATTTTTGCGACGGATTATACAATTGTTTGCGACGGAGTTTACATTGTTTTGCGACGGAAACTATATTATTTTAAAAAAATTAAATACGTTATTATCCGTCGCAACATTCGTCGCAAAATAATTTGCGACGGATAAACCGTCGCAATAACTCGGTTTTGCGACTAAAAATTGCGACTAATAAAAACCGTCGCAAATCCGTCGCAAATTAGGATTTGCGACGGAAAAAGCCTAGTTTGCGACGATAACCTTCCGTCGCAAAAAGCCCAGTTTTTTGTAGTGAATGTCAATAACAATATTGTGAACTCATGGCCAAAAATAATCAGGGAATAAATCTGAATTTTGTGAACTCATGGCAAAAAAAAATCCGGGAATAAATCAAAAAAGGAAAAAAAATTCGGACTAAAAAAATGACAGTACTTGTGGATTGTATTGGAATTGTGCAAATGAATGATATCATGTAAATGTGTATATATAGCCGTATAAGTAGTGGGTAGAGTAGTTTCAAAACAATATAACATTCCGTATTTGAAAAGTGATTTGGCATAAAAAAATTCATATTTATTGCAAACAAATTCGCATTTAAAGCTGATTCCGTATTTATTTCTGTGTTTTAAAAGTGATTTGGCGTTAAAAAAATCGTATTTATTGCAAAAAAAAATTGCATTTAAATCTGATTCCGTATTTATTGCAAAAAAAAACCGTATTTAAAAATTATTCTGTATTATTGTGTGTGCTGTATTTTTTTTATTATGTTCCACATTTTATTGTATAGCTATTTTTTTAGTGGGTATGAAGGCAATAGAAAGATTTCGTATTTATTAGAAAAAAATTCGTATTTTTAAAACTGATTCCGTATTTATTGCAAATGTATTTAAAGCTATTTTTTATTGTATATTTGTTTTTTTAGCGGGTCTGAGGCGGGTCAAAGTGTGGGTTTAAGTCAAAATTGTGGGTAATTGGGTTAAAACAACTCCTCTTTATATTATAGTATAGATATATGATATACATGTATTTTATGAATTATTTAATCATAGTATTATATTAATTAAAGAATATTCCGGATGCCAATAATTGGCACAAAGGGGCGTCATTTACAAGTGTATATGATACATTTGAATTGTGCAATTTAATTAATAAGATTATCATAATATTAATATTGGATATTAATTGATTTTGAAAAAAATATATTTATGGTAATAAGATAAATACAATCAATATAAGATATTGACAATATATTGGAAATATTTAATATAGGATATTAAATTAAATGAGATAAATCAATCAATGAGATTTTCCTTATTTTATTAGAAAATGTTTTCTCTCTCATCAATCTACTAGAAGCTATTTGTTGGACTTATTTTTAAGTTTTAGTGATGAGTGCCAGACTAGCTGTTATAGAGCAAAGGCAAAAAGATGTCTAGATCAAATATATAGGTTTATTAGAGTTTGATCTTTGTATATGTTTGATCAAACAAGCACTGTAAAGGTCAGCTGACTTATATCAGCAGACTAGTCTAGGTCAGTAGGGTACCTAGGTCAGTAGACTTATCAGGAACCTTCTAAAGACTAAGGGCTGAGGGGTCAAACTCAGTTATTGAAGGCTAAGGGATCAAACTTAGTAATTAAAGTCAAGGATATGAAATCAGAATTTAGGGAAGTCTGTGATGACCTAAACTGATTACATATACCTTGTGTACAAGGTCTAAGTTCCACAAGGTGAGTAGTGATTGGAACTTAGTTATATGCAAAAATGTGTAATCTAACTTCATAATTAAAAGTTAGATAAAAGACAGTAAGCTGAAGTGTTTTTAAACACATCATAATAAGGATAATAATGCGGATACGGTTCCAGGAAACGACTCAAGGGATCAATGGTGAGCTATAGATACCTAAACCTAGTGTCCTCGACCTAGGCTAAGGCCAAGAATAAACAACGCGTGCTCAAAACGCTGATTCGTTCTTGAAGGGTGTAATCTCTACGACAAAAAGACTACTCACTCGCAAGTGATTTTGTCTTAATCAGTCACAGATTAAAACGGCAAGAAAAGAAAAGCTCTCAACTTAAAAGTTTAACTGAATTTCAATAATATTGTTGATCTTTTTAATATTACAAGTAGTATGCCTTTTTATAGGCTACAAAATAAAAGACAAATAACTTCCTAAGCAATGTGGGATAAATTACAATGTAATTTTCGCCACTTTATTTTGTAACAAATATAACTCAACCCTAATAAGTCCAAATGACTATTATTTGCTAAAAATAAACACTTGACCCAATATACTAACATATGGGCAACTTTTGACACGGGCCTAAGGCCGTTTTATTCATTAAAACACCGGAAACTAAAATAAACAAAACAAATAAAATATCTCGGGATGGATCACATCATTCCCTCCCGGTTGGAAAGGATTCGTCCTCGAATCAAAAGGATGTCGTAAAAGTCTTCAGCACCCACCAATCGCGAACAAACCACAAAAATCCTCAAAAAGATACCGGGATCAAATACAAAGTTGATGGACGATTGCAAACCAATTGACCGGTAACACGACGAGCTAAACGGCACCAATGAAACAAAAGAACAATCCCTCGGTCCAATATAGTCGATGAAGCTAGGAAAAGTAGCAAGATAAGCATAGCAACTCGGACTAGGAGATGAATCACCATGTGCAACAAATGGATCAAAGAAAATATGCTTCGGCTTGCCATCATCATAATCGAGAGCACGATAAACCAAAGGAAATATAGGGGCTGCTTTGGATGTATCGAACATCTCGGTTTCCTCCTCGTGTGGATGATCCTCATGTACCTGCACAGAAGACAACATAGAACTCGACCACACGGTCGGTAAAGTAGGACAAACCACCGCAGATGCCGCAATATCCTCAACCACCAAATTAAGACTATGCGCACCATCAGTCTCCTCCACATGCTCATGTCCCTCTGCAACGGGCTTATCCACAACTGATTCCGCACGCGCAACATTACTCTCAATTTGACCAACAACAAATGTGTCATCAATGTGAACTATCTGGTCCACAACTAAGGCCTCACCATTTGAAACCACTTCATCAACACCCTCGACCAACTCATCTAAAATTTCAGGCTCCTTCAAATCCACCACACGCTCAACTACTTCTGCCACATATGCTCCCTCCTCATTATTCAACTCCTGCTCACAAACACTAACAATCGCCTCTTTTCCCGCTGCAACTAATGTTGTTGCATCATCAACCAGAAAATTCTCCCAAAACAGTTCACTTTCCCTCTTCCGTTGTGCCCAACGCAGTTCACTTTCCCTCTTCCGCTGCGCCGAACGCTCAGCACATTCATTTAGTTCGCGTATCAATTCAGCAAGAGCTCTACCCATCTCTTTTAACACTTTATCATTTTCCACATTTTGGATGCTTCAAACCTAGGCAAGTAATGACGGGGCACAAAACGTTGCTTCATTTCTCTTTTCATTTCAGTCCAAGTACTAACCTCTGGATCCCAATGCATACGCCTCAAAAAATTTAATTCTTTCCACCATGTGACAAAGATTTTCCGGTGAAACTATGTTGTGCAAGGTCACACTTCTTCTTGTCCGAATATGTATGGCATGTAAAAATCCGCTCCACCTTAGCTTCCCACTCAAAATATGCATCGCCATCACGTGTACCACGAAATGGTGGCAATGCCATTTGTACCTCACAACTCTCGTGTTTGCACTCACCCTCGCTCTCTTAGTCGTAGGAATACCCTTGCAAACAAATCAGCATAACGAGCAACACGAGGAGTAATTCAAAAAAACCAACAACCTAGACTTAAACAACTAGGGTTAGGTTTGAATGTATGGGGAAAAATAGGGTGGACGGGCGTTTGGAACGAGGACGGGCGTCCGGGGCTGGGGTAGACGGGCGTCTAAGGCTGAGGACGAGCGGTTTTTTTTTTATTTTAAATTTTTAAAATAATTTAACCAATCAAAAAAAAAAGAGCAAATTAGGTTAACAGATCAACAATTGCGGCTGAGGAGACAATCAACAAAGTAACAGGGAGAAGCAAAAATAACAACAATTATATATTGCTATTTTGGATTATACGGCAAGAGCAAAGTAAAAGCTTTAGCAATTGGCTTGCAACGTATGAGTGATTTTGTTTGGATCGAAAAGTAACAGCAACGAATAAACCACTAACAAAGTAAGGTAGGGTTTTTTTTTTTTTTTTTTTTTTTTTTTTTTAATCCTGATGATGATGATCGACGAAGAACAGAGAAACAACACATCAAAAAAATGATTTTTTTTTTTTTATCAGATCGAACAAGAACAATGACGAATAGGAACAGCAAGAACGATTTTTTTTTTTTTTTTGTGAAAGATGGCAGCAACGAAGAACAGGGAAAGAACAAAAGAAGAAAAATTAACAATGGAAATTAAAAATAGGGATATTTGATACCTTGGTCACTCAAGGGATCAATGGTGAGCTATAGATACCTAAACCTAGTGTCCTCGACCTAGGCTAAGGCCAAGAATAAACAACGCGTGCTCAAAACGCTGATTCGTTCTTGAAGGGTGTAATCTCTACGACAAAGAGACTACTCACTCGCAAGTGATTTTGTCTTAATCAGTCACAGATTAAAACGGCAAGAAGAGAAAAGGTCTCAACTTAAAAGTTTAACTGAATTTCAATAATATTGTTGATCTTTTTAATATTACAAGTAGTATGCCTTTTTATAGGCTACAAAATAAAAGACAAATAACTTCCTAAGCAATGTGGGATAAATTACAATGTAATTTTCGCCACTTTATTTTGTAACAAATATAACTCAACCCTAATAAGTCCAAATGACTATTATTTGCTAAAAATAAACACTTGACCCAATAGACTAACATATGGGCAACTTTTGACACGGGCCTAAGGCCGTTTTATTCATTAAAACACCGGAAACTAAAATAAACAAAACAAATAAAATATCTCGGGATGGATCACATCAGATAAGCTTCCTGATGTGTATATCAGCAGGCTTATGTTCTCAGAAACCTGCTGGACACATATTTCGATTTAATCAATGGCCGCATTGGAAGATTACAAAGAAAGGGACAGCTAACAACCTCTGATTTTATCAAACAAATCAATGGTTAAGATCAAAGGGACGTTGGGATGATTCAGACATTTATCCAATGGATACAAGTCAAAGGGTGGACAGACTGTTTTCTGTCAAAAAGGAATCTGACAGGGTCAGTCCTAGGAACAGGCAGAAAAAGCAAGTCAAGATGGGACAAGTATGAAACGGCTATATTTGAATTTCAAATATCAGTCACAAGGATTCCTACCTATAAATAGAGGACTTCTAATTCAGATACAAGTGATGAAAAAGAAAAATATTAAGGATCTATCTTGAGCTAAAAGATTTCAATCGAACAAACACCCTGCTGACCCTACTGAGCATAAAGATACTAATCCAGAGAATATCTTCAAGTGTAATCTGAATTCAAGCTACATCAAGTTTACTCACTTGAAGATCTCAAGCTGCTGATCATATCATCCCGATCAAGCTGCTGAAAGCTGAATCACTTACTTGATTCAATCTTTCTTTACAAGAAACCCGCCGAGACAAGAAGCATCTTTTGAGGTGTGAAAGATTGTTGTTTGTGGTGGAGCGTGGTGAAGAGGCAACCCTACCCTTCAAGGACCAGTGGAAGACTTTGGAACAGAAATCTCACCTGTTCCAAGTGTTCAGTTTGTGAAGCCATAGTTATTGGTGAAGGACAAGCAACATAGGGATTTTTGTAACGACTACATCAAAGATCTCTAGTGAATTACCTCCAACATCACGGAGAAGAGTGGACCGACGGGATTACACCACCCGGAACCACTATAAAATCTGCCTACTTACTTTCTGCATTTATATTCTGCACTTAGCTTATCTAACACATCAATCTACTAAATCTAGCAACTGAATTCACACACATACACTACTGAGTATCTAATTCCGCTGCACAAATTCGAAAACTCAACGGTCGACGGACTGCGAGTGTCGCGGACTATCGAAGTATCGCCAGTGCCGTTTGAAGTTGCTGAGTTTGTTAACTCCAAAAGTTTTAAGTGTTAAGTTTATTCATCCCCCTCCCTCTAAACTTAACCAAAGCCTTTTCAAGGGACCAACACTAATCCCAGTTAGTTTGGGAGACACATGGGGTGCCCTACCCTCTATATAGGAGAAGGGTTGGCTAGCTCTTTTGTACATCATAATTCCAAGAGCTAATATTTCTTATGAAAAATAGAGAGCTTCTTAGAGAGAGTTTTAGAGAGAGAAAAAGGCCGGTCTATCAACCGGATTTTTCTAGTAGCAATCCATGATGGGATTCCAGCGGGCTATTCATGTGGATCACCGGTAGAGGCCGAACGCTTGGGCGGCTCCGTGCATCGCTACTCTCTTTAGACGGTCAAAGCGTCGATCTTTTAGATCAACCAAGGTAACCACCGTCTACTAGCTTATTTGTTTATTGCTTAAACGAAGTTGACCCTGGTTAAAAGGAAATAAATTTTGAATTCTGCTGCGTTCCCACGTAGATTTCCTAACAGTAAACAATAGAAAATATGCTTTTAAAGCGCACAAAATGAACATGTAGAGCATTGAAAGCTATTAATTAGCCATCATACCATCAAATGATCTGTTGTGAGATGAGAAATAAATGCATTGCTCTAGTGAAGGTAACACTGAAGATTTTGTCGGTCTGTAATCTACACGAAGAATTGAACCATTAGTTGTTATGACAGAGCTTTACAGATGAACAAAATATAATGAATGAGAACTTAGACAATCAAATTTTTCATATTTGAATTAATCACATAGTAGCATGCAATTGAGAGATTAATCTGATTCTAAGTCAAGAACTAAACCATTTCGATCAACTTTAAATTGTTCAAGCAGATTCACTATCAAATCAAAATGTCATATAACTTCTTGTGTAGCAATACTCTACGATTTTGATTTAAATTATAGTACCGGAGTCAAAATTTAGTATACCTGATCATTATCTTACCAGAAGGGCAGATCTTCATGTATATGAAAGCTCGTAGACGGTGAAGGTCCTCGCTGGACATTCTGGCTAAATCTCCACAAAAAAGAGCCGATGTCTTTGGAGGCTGATTTGAAGTGAAGATCCAGCGTGATCTTCGCATGGCGCAAAAAAGTTCATGAAAGAAGATAAATCTAGGAATTTAGAAATTGGGATCGGGATTAAGGCTTGAGCTTGCGATAGTTTGTTTCCTTGCTTTTCCTCCATGGATGGAAAAAATGCACCGATTCCGACCAAAAAATCGCCATCGAGAATCATTTCCTTCGGAGGCGCCGTTGAATGGGCAGATGAGGGAGGAGGGAGACGGCTGAGGGTTTCGATCGTTTTCATCGGGGAAAGAGAGTTTCTTACATAGAATTTTTTATTGGACGGAAAGTCTTTTTTCTAGAATAGAACGAAGAGCCCACCTGCCTGATATATAAGTATTAAAACATTTGGTTTTTTTTGAGTGGGGTAAAACTCTTTTTTTAAATCAGCTCGAATCTACCATGAGAAAAAACAGTTTGAACCAGCTCGAGTAAAAGTGCTCGTGATCAAGTTTGAATTTATAGTCATTTCAAATTCGTGTTCGAGCTTGAGTTCATAAAATTCGTAATACGATCAATTTGATAATCTTAATATTCGACTCGACTCAGAACCGTTTACATCCCTATTTTTTTGGATTTCATGATAAAGCTAGTTGTCACCAAAGCCTCATCCAAAAATTAATCCACAATAGGAAAGTGAGACCATATGTTTCGTGACAAAACACTACGTCTTTTGTGAGAAATCTTTCCTTTTGTCACTAGTCAATACAACATTTTGTGACAAACAAAGTTATTGTCACTAAAACATATCATTTGTGACAAATCTACTCTTTATCACCAATAATTTGTCACAAAAATATCTTTTTTTTTGTAGTGAAATGAATTCTTACAACGTTTAGACTTCTTCTTCCTTCTTTTGTTGAATAAGTCGACTATGGGGGAGAAGATGGGATGTACAAACGATTTGGGGGATAATAGGGGGTTATTGGACTTCTTAATGAAAGTTGTAGATCTTCACATAAGCTTTCCAACGCACATTGAATCACGTCAATTGGAGTTCTACAACTCAAGTTATGGTCAAGTGGCTAATCGATTCGTATTAGTAAAATGTCGTAAAACGACACGTAATGGAAATGGCTCAATCAAAACGACATTTTCTGAAGAAGTTTCCTTAATAAAAGTTGTATATCTTCAAGAAAGCTTTCCAATGGATTTTGAATCAAGTCAATCGGACTTCTACAACTCAAATGGTGGTCAAGTGGCTAATTGATTTGTATTAGGGAAAATCCCGAAAACGACACGTAATGGGAATGGCCTATCAAAAAGGCGTTTTCTGAAGAAGTGTCCTTCATGAAAGTTGAAGAATTTTCCGAGAGCTTAATTTTGACGTTTGAATCATAATTATTGGAGGCCTACAACTCAAGATATGAATTTTGGAAGTTTTATTATAATAAATATATATTCGAAGGATCCAGAATCAGGTGAGTCATCTTGCAAAATGATCACCACCGGATCGATCCGACTCCAATCCGGATCGATCCGGCCTCAACATTTTCTATATATATGGAGCCTCAGATATAGAGAGCTTCGCCCCTCTTCTCCTCTTCTTCTCATCTTTCTTCCGTCTATTTTTTTATTGTCTTGGGGGCCTATATGTAGTAATATATGTCGTTATAATGTCGGTGTAATAACCCGACTAGTTATCATTTTAATATAATTTCGTTTCCGTTTTTATTGCTTTCTTTTATTTTATGCAATTAGTATAAATATATATATATATATACGTATATTATATATATATACTATATCTATATATATATATATATATATATATATATATATATATATATCTATACGTATATCTATATAGATGTAGTTATCTTTTTCGTTTTGTTTTCTTTCGTTTTGTTATTTTCGTTGTTATTTTCGTTAATATGAGTAGTTAAACTCAACATAGCCGAATTATGTGAAAACGGGTAAAATTAACCCTCGGGAGACGAGATGGGAGTTGTGTCGTGCTTAAATTAAACGTTCGTATGATAAACTCATGTTTTAAACTTGTTTTGATCATTTTAATAACTTTGAATAAAATTGACAACTTTGTTCACGGTTACATCGAGCTTATAAATGTATTTTGCGGTGAGATGTGAGATATGGATATCACTAATCATAGTCTTGATTGTTAGATTGACAATCTAAGTGACAGATCTGGACTATGCCTAAGTGAAATTCTTATTTTTACGAGATGTGCGAAACATGTTTTAAAATCACTAAACCATAGTCTTAATCGTTAGATTGGCAACCTAAGTGATACGTTAAAATTATGTTTTTGTGAGGTTTTTCAACGGCTTTTTATTCCGGTCAACCATGTTAGGCGAGTTAGCTCTCTAAAGGGAGGGTTAATAAACTTAGTGTGGGGGTTAAGTGAGAGGCACATTCGATCTTAACGCAAGAATAAAGAGTTGACTCCCGTGAATATCATATGGGTTATCATTTATGTGTTACCAACGAATGGAGAGATACAATGATATTAGGATTTTAATTCCTTTCCTTAATCGATTTGGATGCACGTTGTGCTTGGATCTACGACGATAAACCAGCTAACATAGGTGGCCTTATCACTAATGCGCAGCAAGAGGCTATGGATTTTATTTAGTTACGACGTACCTCATTGGTACACTCAACACAAACGTGGCTAGTGGCATGGTCTCCGCCATTGCCGGGGGTGGTCAAAGTTAATGCTGATGCAGCTAGTACGGCGGATTCATCAGCATCCGGTGTCATTTCCTCGTGGTCATGATGGATATGTTTTGCGCTCATACTCCCAGCGACTCTCGGGCTCTATGGACATTGAGGCCTTGGAGATTTCGGCGATCCTTCGGGCATTGTTCTTGGCATCAACTTCGAGGCATCATCGGGTCACGATTGAATCTACACAACCTCATTTTCCCTTTTCAAAAAAAATTTATTAAAGTATTGGGAACAAATCGAGACTTTTATACCCCTATAGGGAAGTATGGTGTTTTATATTCACTACAAAAAAAGATTTTTTTGTGACAAATATTTAGTGACAAAGAGGAGTTTTTGCCACAAAATGGTTTATTCGCGTGACAAAATTTTGTTTGTCGCAAACTTGTATTAATTAGTGACTAAAAGAAGATGTTGTCACAAGTGGTTTAGTTGATTTCACAAAATGTGTGGTCTGACATGATATTTTTTTGGGTTGAGGCTTCGGTGACAACTAAATTAAATAACTATAAAATAATACAAACCATGACATTTTAGTAATTATTTATGTGAATCATGAATTATTAGTTGAGTCGAGTATTCGTCAAATACTCGACTCATCAAATAATACATGATTCAAATAAATAATTATTGATAGTTTTATACCAATCAAAAACAATAAATTATCCACTAAAAAAACCAATAAATTATATATTATTTATGTAATTAATATGTATTAAAATGTCAAGCTTTGCATTATTTTATATTAATTTTAATTTATTTGTCACTGAAGCCTCATCCTAAAAAAATATCATGTCTGACCAAATATTTTGTGAAATCCACTAAACCACTTCTGACAACAACTTCTTTTAGTCACTAATTAATACAAGTTTGTGACAACAAAGATTTTATCACTGGATACAATCCTTTGTGACAAAACTTCTCATAGTCACCAAAGATTTATCACAAATAAATCTTTTTTTTGTAGCGAAACCATTCAGTGATGAATTATGGACGTCTTTTGTGACAAAAGCATTGTCTCATTCACTATTAACAGTCACTATGTTCAAAGATCTCCAAGTTGAAAGAAAACCTTTCGGGTTAGCAAGGAAGATGATAGTGAAAGAGAGAAGAAAGGAAGCTTTAGTGACTACAATCACTAAAGATCCGGAAACATTCAGTACCCAATACTAGGGTTTTCTCACTATAGAAATCTTTTTACGACAAATATTTTACAGGTCTGTATAGGACCTTTAGCGTCGATTCATTTGCGATAATCGTCGCAATAAATAATTTTGTCACAAAAGGTCTCTAGTGACAAAAATTGCATTTTTTGTGATGATTTTTTTTTGTTACGAAAAGATCTATTTTTTGTAATGATTCTCTCATCTTTCAATGAAGTTGCGTCCTCGAAACTTTCGAAATCTTACGCACAATGACTTATATTTACGAACTCTAACATTTGACATCCATCTTAGTGATTAAATTGAAGGTTCTTCCGCATCAAAACTTCTCAGTGTCCATCACTAATAAATGTCACGAGCCTTGTATCCAGGGGCGGACGCAGTATCTCGGATAATGGGTACAATAAAATTTTTAAAGGCAAATAAAAAATCTAAGAGGGCAAACTATATGCATAGCACAAATTTTAGTGCATTTTTTTTGAATTAGTTGCCCTCTTTAATAGTATGTAGGTCCGCCACTGCTTGTACCACAACTCCTTGAATTTAATCATCCAAAGCCTCGTTTATTTCATATCATCAACTTAGAACAACCAACCTTACTCCAAAGAACACAAATTTTTTTCTAATTACATGCAGATTAATCACCTGAACTTATTCCGTAAATAATCATATGTCACTCCAATTATTAATATATTAGACAATCTATTTGTTCTTCATTTACTTGCCCATCACTACGGGATTTTCATACTTAGGCCAAATTCGCTGGTTTCTTAAGTGTTTCAGCAAAAAATTTCCGGCGACGACCGGACATTAAACGAACTCCGATCTTGACTAAATTTTAAGGGCTTGTTCGTAATTGTCTTCTCTACAATCTAAAGGTGGAATTTCCGTTTGGTCGGTTCAATTTCTCTGAAAATGACCGCGACCGAACTACTGTGTATTGTTTCTATAGAATCGTTTTGGAGACGACCGGGCACTGAAACGGACTCCGATCATGACAAAATTTTGAGGGTGTGTTCGTCTCTTTATTTTCTACAATCTAAAAGGCGGAAATTATTTTTGGACGGTTCAATCTTTCAGAATAAACCCACGACAAAACTGCTGCATTTTTTGTGTTGTTTTTGTGCAATCGACGTTAGGGTTTCTATACTGGAGAAAAGATGTCTATTGTGAACGTAAAGATTGACACCTAGACCTTCTTAATTTATCTAAACCTAAGAACCATTCGACAGATGAATATTTGTGGATTATTGATACCGGGGCAACACACCATGTGACCAGCATGTTGAATGCCTTGATCGATGCTCGAGAGATCGATAGGTGCCCCGTCGGGTTGCCGAACGGACGCACATCGCATGCCATGCATGAGGGCAGTGTTACATTGCCAGGAAATTTGAGACTTGATAATTTGTTATATGATCCTAATATGGCTTGTAATTTGCTTTCTGTGAGTCAATTTTTGGATGATTAATTATAAATGTCAGATTCACCTCACTTCTACATTATGTGTTATGCAGGACCGAACGACGAGGAGTGTGATTGGAGTGGGAGAACGCGATTCTTTTTCCGTGGTGTTCCGAGTGCAAGTATTTTTGCAGTTGACGGTCACTACAAGAAAATGATCTTCTAGCGACTAGAATATTTGCGACCACTCAAAGTTGTCTCAATAAATTGTTTTTGAGACCACGAAATAGTCTCAAATAGTCGTAGCCAATGGGAATAAATATAAATGTTTTTGTAGCCGCAAATAACGGAAGAATAGTCACAATACAAAAACGCGGTTTCTTTTTAACATGGCGGGAATTATTTTTGGGACAACGTGTAGTCGCTAATATTTTGCCCGCTCAATTTTCAGCTTCGCGGGTTTCTCTTTTTCTGATGAAAGTTTCACGGTTTCAAATGGAGTAGCTAAAAGTGTCAGGTCAACTGGTATTTTTTTATATTTCTTTTTCTTTGTCCTTCAGGGTTTTTTGCAGGTTAAATCTAAATTTTAGATTTTACAGAACCATGGCCAGGAGCTGAAGCGATTGCCTACCCGTCCGCAAAACTCGAGTCAAATAGGAATAGGGGTGGCTCTGGCGTCCTCTATTTCCGTCGATAGCCTAGATAACCATAGATAAATAACCAAAAAAATGTCTTCTTAATCTTCACAAGAGGTTAGGGTTCAAGCCGCATTGATTCTCGGAAGGATCATGGTGGTCACATCGCAGCAGCTTCACCCATGAGTATGCTAATTCATCATCTTTGGCAAGGATATTTTGATGATGCAGCCGCTCGTTACTCTGACTGTAGCTCTGACAAGCTCGGCGGCAATCTCACTCCATTTGTTAGGCATATGCACCGAAAATTGGTTAAATGGGATGATTGCTGGACATCGACATCCCACTACTTAAATTGTGCTATAAATCTGAGATCTCTCTTAATCTGGTTAGTGTGGTTGTTATTGTGGTTAGTTTCTAATGTGAAATTGGTCTCTGTTTTTCCCTCATTTTTCCTCACAAAATTAGTTATTATTGACATCCAAACATGTTTCTCTCTACAACGTATGAAGCTTGAGCCTTGAACAGCCGGTAGATGATGTTTGAAACTTTGCTGGTCAACTTTGGCATTGCTGATATAAATAGTTAGTGTTAAAGTAGTTAGATTACTTATATCATTAGTAAATGTATGGATTTGATGGGGCAGGCTTCTTTCGATCATTACTTGAAGGATAAGCCTAGAGTGTTTGAGGCTATATATGTTTCCCGAGAAGCTAAGAAGCCAACAACTCAATGAGGTATCTAATTGACGATCCAAGAAACCGTCTCCTTCAACCTTAGGGTTCTTTCTCTTAGTGATAGCCTAAAGAAACTCCCATACTATGAAGAACGACAAAACGAGGGGGTGATTTGGGATGCTTTAGACTGCACTTGATGATGATCAAGCTGCCTATGTATCCAATGATTGAATTGGAATCAAGTCTTCGTAGTTCCTTAGGGATGGTTTATATAGAGGGGCTTGTGCCATAGAGTTAGCGTGTAACGTGGGTGGGTTGGACTCTGATTACCGTGTTTCCTAAGGAAAAGATTATGTTTAGTTAATCTCTTGATTTTTGGAGATAATTATGGTATTTAAATATTTGTATTAAGTGACAAAGATTGGAGCCTTTATGGCTCAAGATTCTTTCCATAGTTAGCTGTTTATTGAGCACGTGGGAAATAAGAGATTGATTATGGTTGACTTAAACGACCCGATCTGGACTGGTTGAAACGACCTGCACAGGTCAAGGAGAATAGCCGAGCCTTCAACGGCTCAGAGCCTTGTGTGTAGAAAGGCAAGTATGAGAGGGACTTATCCGACCGCCAAGGTCGATCGTGAGTTAACTAAAATAGAAGTGTCGGCCGACTTTTAAAGATCGGTCACTGAACTCGGAGCTGTTCATGATTATTGGAGGTCGATCAGAGCATGGTCGACCTGGAGGGGATAGGGCGAGTAGCCGGGCCACTCTGGCCTAACTAATGGGATACCCGGCACGGTCTTCCTTTCCACTCTTGGTGTTGAGCCACTAGAGAGGTGCCATGTAGGTATGTTCAAATCCTGGCATCGTTATAAGCCCCTCCAGATCCAACCGAGCTTTGGTTGGTCAGCTCGGATCTGCCAAGGTGGTGGCTCGACACAGACGTTTAACTTGCGGATTTTGAAATTGAAAAGGAGTCGCCAGGTGGCAGGCTAGTTATGACGTAGTTATAGCTATCCCGGGAATCGAGGCGCCGTTGCCCAGTATCTTAACTGAGGGCATTTTTCAAGGTAAGTGAGGGGGTTATAACCCCATCACACCAAACGCCACTTCACTGATAGTTATATTTCCTGGTTATTATCTTCTATCATGATCTTCTTCCCTGTTTCTGAGTCTGCCACCATATGTCTGAGGAGGAGCCGCTTACTCCCAGGACCAAAGCATTCATTAGAGAGTCCTGGACCAGGCCTGTGATTTTTGAAGAAATTCCTTGGGTTCCTCCCCAACCGATATCCGTTGCTTCCTCATCTGCTCCGTCGTCAAACACCTTTGATCCTCTCCTTAGGAACAAGATTCAAAAGGCTACCCAGGATATCATGGGGAGTCAAAGATTGGCCTCGGTCTTGGCCCAAGGCAGTGTGGAGTACATTTGTCAAGAATACGGGATAAAGCGGGAGGAGTTCATCCCTCTACTACCTGCGGAACCTCGTCCGTTCATATCGCGTCCTCCGGATGGGTACTTTGCTATCTACAAGGCCCAGTTGAAGGTGGGTCTAATGTTGCCATTGTGTCCTACCGTTGTGTCTGTGCTGCTGCATTATGGCCTAGAAGTGTCTCAAATAGCTCATTCTGGAGTTAAAACAGTGATAGGTTTTGCAATACTATGTCATGCAGTTGGGGTGTGGTTTTTGGCTTGTCTCTTCCGGACCTTTCATCGTATAGCCCAGAGCCCTGGGCTGAAAGGATGGTATCACTTCTCCCGTCAGTCGGGAGTAAAGAAAATGATGCACGAGGGTCCCAAGTACAACGCCTGGCGGGGGTGCTTCTTCTTTGTTCGAGACGGTGGGGATTCTTTACTAGGACGCTGGAACACACGCTCCCTACAAAAGGACGAGTGTCCGAATATCCCGGAGTCGGCTCCAGTAGACGCTATACAGAATGTGAGGATCGTCCTGAGACTGTGTGAAATGCCTTCCGAGCTGATTGCTGCAGCTCGTCTGGCCGACGCTGGTCCTGATCCTTACCTTCCATTGGATACCAACAGCCATGACCTGGGTAAGCATCATTTTTCTCTTGTGCGTTTCCAACTGACATAAGTAATGTACCTTCTTATTCTTGTAGTAAGGACTCTAGCCTACCTCAAAGCCCCCGCTCTCAGGGAGGAGGTAGAGCAACAATGATGAGGTGGACGAGCCGGTGGACATACTAGTTGACCTCAGGTGACCAGGACCGTGGGATCTTCCGTTGGTCATGACACAGCTCACCGGTTAAATTAAATGGAGGATGATATCTTGGAGAATCCTCATCTTCCTCACGGGAATGTGAATGTTCCCATCATAATGGTGGACGAGGAGGATGCGGATGAGGCGGATAAGGAGGAAGAGGAGCCAAAGGCTCCCCTTGTTAAAAGATATTCTCGCCTTAGATCGGGAGAGATTGATACAAAAGAGAGGTTGGAAAAGAGAAGCAGAATTGATGCGGGGTCGGACATAGAAAGACATGGTGAAGGGACCTCTAGGGGCTGGGAAGAAGAGGAGGTCGATACAGATCTTTGCATCTCGCCTCATGCGGCTGACCAGACGTAGGATTTTTCTCAAGTGTCCAACATGGATCTAATAGTGGTAGGTTTTAAGGCTATGAGATATGTAAGTTTCATCTTTTTGTGTCCTTGGTTTTTATCTTCACCGAGTGGTCTTGATCATACATGGTTCCTTTTTCAGGGATCGGTTATAGGTCAAGAGATCTTTTGCCGACTGGCGCGTTCGTCCGCCGAACAAGAGAAGAGGACTTCTGATCTGAAGTCCAAGGACGATAGAACAAAAGGAGCTCGAAGAGCAGGTGCGGTCACAAGTGGAAAATACAGAAGTTTTGAGGTCTGAATACGACGTCCGCCTCCAAGAGTTCATGGATGAACATCTGGAAAGGGAAAACGAACTGGATGGTCATGTCGCAAGACTTTGGGATGAGCTTTCAGCAGCAGAGGCGAGCATCCGAGCCTTTCCAGCTCATCTTCAAGAGGCCTCGGCTCAAGCTATCAAAGATTACAAGTCATCCTCTGCATTTATCGAATCTTTGAAGCGGCTGTTGAGCCCTATCATGAGAACTAACTATACGCCAGGGGTAAATGATTGTGGGTTCATCATCCGGACCTTACCATCGACAGATTGGCTCACCCCGACTTATACAACCCTGACGCCGAATCAATGTACTCTCTTCGGGTAAAGGAATTTCAAGTGGGGGTGGATCTTGAGGTGAAGTACCTTATGTAGGCTCGGTTTTTAGCTCTTGATAGTATGCCTTAGTGTAGATTTTGTAGTTTGGTGGTTTTATTCTTGTTAATGAAAATTTTTCAGCTTTTGTTTAATTGTGATTTGTATTTTGCAAATTTTAATATATTTTATTCGCATGATAGTAGTTGCCCCCTAGTATGTCATGCCTATGATTATTCAGGGATGGCATACTAGTGTTGTTGGATGCTAATTGTGCAATTAATTTTAGTTTTGGTTAAATAAGGTACTGCGGTCGGGGTCAAATTGGACCGACCCATCGTATGTAAGATTTGACGAGCAAGGCTAGACTGGTGCCGACTTCTCGTTTTATAGGTACGGCGAGCGGGGTTAGTCCGGACTGACGTCTCGCGTGAAAAATTTGGGCGAGCAGGGCCAGTTCGGACTGAAATCTCGCGTGAACGCATTACGTGACTGTAATACAAAGGTATTTTATTTGAAAATGACAAGACAAACAAAACTTAAAAGGAAATAACAGCTAGGTAGGGGTTGTTCACAAGATCAGTTCTAGGGATAAAATCTTCGCACGTTGTTAGCATGCCAGCTCCTGGGGATGGTTTTCCCCTAGAGTCGGCCAATAGATAAGCACATTTTCCATGCACCTTGACCACTTTGTAGGGTCCTTCCTAATTCGGGTCTAATTTCCCCTCGGGACCTTGCTTGCTTACTTCAATCTTTCGGAGCACCAAGTCTCCTTCCTTAAAGTACAAGTGCTTCACCTTAATGTCATATTACCGAGAAATATTTTGTTTGTATTTGGCCATTCAGATGAATGTGATCTCTCTGTTCTCTTCTATGTCATCTTTGGCGTGTCGGAGCTCGACTTCCATGTCTGTTTTGGCGTGAAGTTGGAGCATTGGTGAGGGCAATCCGATCTCGGCAGGTATAACAAATTCACTTCCATAGCCCAGGGAGAAAGGCGTTTCTCCCGTGGCTGAGTTCAGGGTTGTTCGGTACGCCCATAGGATATTCGGCAGATGTTCTACCCAACTTTCTCCTTCCTCTTCGAGCCTTTTCTTTAGGCCGACTTTGATCTACAGATTGGTTTGCTCGACTTGGCCATTTGCTTGGTGACAAAATTAGATGCTAACTTGGAGAGGGCATCGGCTCGCTGATGACGGAAAAATTCACTGTTATTTTTATAACTTTTCACCCCGTTTCTGATATCATTTTGAGCACTTTTGTATCATTTCGAGTCTTTAATTCCTAAATTTCATAAAAATATATAAGTCATGAATATTTTATAAAATATCGTGTTTTTATGTGTTTTTATTAGTTTTTGTACCGGTTTAGTAACCGGAATGTCGTGTCGGATTTACGTTTGGTATTTTGGTGGTTTATTGCAGAATTATAGGTTGACCAAAATCCCGAGTAATGACACGTTTTGAGGCCTAAAAGAAGTATTTTTAGGGATATAAGAGTGTGCCACTAACTTAAGTGGTCAAGTGGCTCAGTGGTTAGTGGTACCACTAACGAATTATATCTTCGACGAACAAATGGCTCATTAAAACGGCATTTTATGAAGACGTGTCCTTCATAAAGTTATAGATCTTTGAAATATCTTTCCAACGCATTTTGAATCACGTCAATCGGAGGTCTACAACTCAAGATATGAATTTTTCAAGTTTCAGCTCAAAACTGATTTTTTTTACAGTCCCGGATCGATCCGGCCCTTTCCCGGATCGATCCGGCGTAACTGAAAATCGACATAATGATGATTTTGCACATGGTTTTGCAGAGGATAAGCCTGTGATAATATTTTTTATTGTTCCCGGATCGATCCGGCCCTTTCCCGGATCGATCCGGCCCTTTCCCGGATCGATCCGGCCTGTCCAGTTTTATCTATAAATAGGCCTTCATTTCATCAGAAACTTTGCCCCTTTCTTCTCCCTTCCCTCTTCATCTTCTCCCTTCTATTTTTCATGTTTTGGGGCCTATATATATCTATAGATATATATATTTGTAGTTGTAATTCTTCGAATAGTTATCGTTATAATATCGTTTCCGTTCTTCGTTCTTTCTTTCTTGTTTTCTTTCATTTTGTTTTATATATATATATATATATATATATATATATATATATATATATATATATATATATATATATATATATATATATATATATAAGTATCGAGAATCTGGAAAATGATTGGATTAAGGTTTTAATTTGGTTTTAATAGAATTCGGCATTGACGAAGGCTATTATGTAAAACTTCCCGTCGTGTAATCCATGACATTTTGACAGTCGATTACTTGTAATATCTATATATCTACATATATATATGAGTAGCTAAACTTATTATAGTCGAATCATGTAAAATTTGGTGAAATCAACCCTTGGAAAATGAAATAGGGAGTGTGTAGTGCTTTTTATTGTTATATCTCACATATTGCACGTCTTAGAACTTGTTATAACGGATTTGGGCTAGATTGACAACCTAGGTCAAAAATCACACACATCACTCTTGAGAGTTGTTCAAAGAGAGTGGTGTGGGAAAAAGGGTTCTAAGATCGGGAGGTAAAACATACCGGGTTTTAGGTCGTGAATTCAGGCCCGCGCTCATCGATGTATTATTATCAACGTAATAACTTGAATGTGGTAGTTTAGATTAGTGTAATTTAGTGTTAGACCCCGGGGTTGAACTATGAAGTGCCGGGTGGTTCTTGAGCCAACGATGACAAGTTGTTTCACGGAGTCTTTCGGGCAGACCATGGATTAGGTAAAGCTTCGGTTTCTTTTTGACACATTCTCGTTAAGATGTTCGGTGTAGTACATTGGTGAGTATCGGGGGTAGTAACGTCGACCGAGTAATTTCGGACTTGTTTCCTTAACGAGGTTTTTCCGTGAAAACGGAGCGTCTCACGGCACAGACTTAATCATGTTAGATTAATCGGTTTTCTAAAGGGAGAATTAGTTAACCTCACATAGGATGTTGAAGGAGAGTTGTTCAGATTTTAGCATCAGAACTAGGAGCACGCACCCGTGAGATTGAATGTGAGAGTTCATTTGTTATAATGCACACTTCCAGTTTTGTCTATCCGTGGGGTTGAAATTAACTATTTTGATCATGGTTCGGCTATGTCTTTTAAAACCAAGTAGTTTAATTTTATTTCTTTTCTATCTTTAGTATAAACAAACCAACAACTTTGATCGCCTAGACTAAGAAACACGTTCACTTTGGTACTCACAACCACATTTCTCTTGGGATCGACCTCGTACTCCTGTAGCTATTCTAACAATCGACCCGGTACTCTGCTGGTTAGAGAGTTGGTTTACCCACGGTTGCGAGTCCTTTATAAATTGTATTTTTGAAGGGGTAAATTTTAGCTCATCAAAAATTGGCGCCGTTGCCGGGGAAGTGTGTGATATTGTTGTGATATCTTGTAAGTGAACCGAAGGCTTGGGCCTAGGTTTTTATTTTAATTTTACTTTCGATAAGAGTCTTGGGATGCTGAAGTGATATTGTCCTGAACTCGGTTTGAATACGACTTTGGTACTCAACCCAATCTCTTTACGGGGTTGTTATATTAGGTTGATATCTTGTAAGTCCAACTAGAACTGAGGCTTAGGACCTTCGGCTACCATATATAAAAAAAAACGAAAAAAAAAGAAAAATTTTATTGTTTTCTTGTTGTTTTCTGAGATCTCGCAGATTGAGTTTAAATGGATGGATTTTTCAATCAATACTACTCACCTGAACAACAATACTCCTACCTACTTCAGGCATCTGCACAATGTTATCAACAACAGTTCGTGCCTCAACCTCAGTATCAACAGCGGAATAACCAAGGTTCTTGGTCCTATAATTGCCCTAGTGCATACCCGGATCAGAATTATGGTTATTCGAGTTATGAACCATAATATTATGAGGGTTATCCGAACCCTAGTGCTTATCAGGATTATGGTGTTCATACTCAGCACGTTGATAGCTTCACCCGCATTCGCCCACGATCGTTGTCCGGAATGGCAAGAGGACTACTACTCACCTCCGATGAATCAAAGTCAATACGATCGGTTTTCCCCATGCCACAAGAAGACTTCACCGACAGTCAAATAGAGCAACTAGAGCGATTGGACCGGATCTTGCAAGAGCGATGCCGGACATGCAAGAGTTCAAGGTAAGTACCGACTCCGCCATAAGAAATCTTCAAGACAAGGTGGGGAAATTGATTGAATTATTGAGGTATGTGAAAGAGGCGAGAGACATGTGAGGTGGTTAAGGATGATGATGTTATCACCGAAAGAAGTTCGGTCGAGAAAAAGGTTGAGGATTCGGTTTACTATAATGAGATTTCGAGTTAGAGGAGCAAGAGATTGATCGGCCATCTTCGGTAAAGCCACCGGGAAAGTTGGTAATAGTTGATATGACGGTCCCGGATTACTATATTCGTCCACTCGTGAGGATGAATTTTCTGCGATTCCAGGTTCATATACTCCCCGATGGATGAGCTTTATGGTGATTTTCAAAAGAAGATGGTTCGACGAGTGATAAAAGAAGATTCTCTTGGTCGGGAGGAGATAACATCGAGAATTAAAAGAGGTACGTTTCTAGACAATTTAATTTCGATGGTTCTCGCATTGTTAATTTTTCTTAAGCTATTGATCTTCTTGAGTTCGGATTTTGGTTGATTGAGTCCGTTTAGAGTCACCCCGTCGAGCAAACGACGTTAAACAAAAGCGCTACCGGGAGGCAGCCCGTTAAAATAATAATAATAATTTGGATAAAGACTAGTCTTAATGAAAGTAGAATCAATATAAAGATGAACACAAAGCACAACCAAGTCTCGAGATGAATGTTTGAATGTCATTAAACAGGGAACGATTAGGTGGTTATCCGAAAATCCCGATGGAGAAAAAAAGATAAAATTCAAATACATCATTTCTTGGACTTAGGTTGTTAAAATGCTTTGAAAGAACCCTTGAGGATCTGGGTATAAAAGACTCAATACTCTTTCATACATTTCATTTTATGATCTAGTCTCGTTTCAAATTTCGGTCGTTGTAGTATAGTGGTGAGTATTCCCACCTTAATAAAACTGTGTGTAATAAAAATGAATTTAGGAATAGGCTTGACTATGACTATGATATATGCTCATGTGATACGTATATGCTTAGATGTTTTGTGCTTTACCCGTGTGGGTTATTTTTCCATCTAAAGCTATTATATATGATATATACCGCTATCGAATTTTCTGACGTAACAGGGCCATTATCTTATTATTCCCATATCCCTTTTGCATATTTTGGCACGAGGACCATGTCCCGTGTTTGCTTTGTTTTGGTTGTTTTTGTTTTTGTATAGGGATTCGGATCGTGCTTTCTCATGGCTGTTACGGGATTCGATAGCATCTTTCTGCCTGGTTTATAAGCTAAGTCTTCCTCTCTATCTCATTTACACTGTGAGAATAATGCAAAATCGTAAGTGGGGGGTAGAGTACGTGGTTGGTTTAGAAATGGCGGTAAGTGTTTAAACCCTTAGTTTTTGATTTTTTTTTCTCTCGAGCATTAATGAGTTGATTAAAATGAATTGTATAAGGTATATATTTCATGGATTTAAAGATGTAATGATCAATTTGGATATGTATAACCAATGTGAACCGTAAGTGCATTTTAGCCTAAATTTATTTGTGTAACATGAATTCCTTCACGTAAGCCTTTGATATTGAAGCGAAAATTTTAAATCGTACCCATTCGGTATTCTAGTGGTTTATCCTAGAAATAGCGTAGCTTAGTACCTAATTTACGAACATGTACTTGTGTGAATATCGAAGGTTTGAATGTGATAGAAAGAATGTCAAAATAAGTGAGCTATTTATATGCCGGATGTAGCTACCAATGATTTGAGTGTAGTAGGGCGTTATCACGAAACGTCCTATATCACTATGAGGTTTAAAAGCTCCCGACTGCTCGATGATAGTAGTCCAGCTAGGGTGTTATCACGAAACATCCTATTGCTGGGAATGAGGGCATATGCTACACATGTGAAATTAAGTGATAAGTTAGATAGGTATTGATGTATTCGATCTCACCTCATGACGCTTGAAAGATAGTCGATTTTGGCAATGAGTTCGGATATGTTAGTGTCCTATGAAAAAAAAAAAAAAAAAAAAAACCTAGTTATCTTCGACTATCCCCGTATAAACCGAATGATATGCTTTAGGGATTATCCTAATAAGTACACGGGAGGACGTTGTGTGGAATCGTTACTACCTATACCTAGGAAAATCATTAGACCGTCTCTGAATGGATATTTGTGCGTTTGCTTGAATTATTCAAGAGAGGATAGTGGAAATTGAAAAGGCTTGTCACACACGCACTCTGTTATACATTTATATTAAGGTTAACGTGTAGTTATGATTCGAATGGTTGCATCATCTGATTGTCATTTATATCTTATATCTTCATGAATTTTTCCTCATTCATTTTATTTTATCGCTTATTTTGTTCGAGGACGACCAAAAGCTAAGTGGGGGTTGTGATGACGGAAAAATTCACTGTTATTTTTATAACTTTTCACCCCGTTTCTGATATCATTTTGAGCACTTTTGTATCATTTCGAGTCTTTAATTCCTAAATTTCATAAAAATATATAAGTCATGAATATTTTATAAAATATCGTGTTTTTATGTGTTTTTATTAGTTTTTGTACCGGTTTAGTAACCGGAATGTCGTGTCGGATTTACGTTTGGTATTTTGGTGGTTTATTGCAGAATTATAGGTTGACCAAAATCCCGAGTAATGACATTTTGAAATTAAAAGATATTTTTAGGGATATAAGAGTGTGCCACTAAAAGTTCAGTGGTCAAGTGGCTCGTAATTAGTGGTTCCACTAACGAATTATATCTTCGACGAACAAATGGCTCATCAAAACGGCATTTTCTGAAGAAGTGTCCTTCATGAAAGTTATAGATCTTTGAAAGAGCTTTCCAACGCATTTTGAATCACGTCAATTTGGAGGTCTACAACTCAAGATATGAATTTTTCAAGTTTCAAATATGCTCAAAATCGGATGTTTTTTTACGATCCCGGATCGATCCGGCCTTTCCCGGATCGATCCGGCGTCGATCCGGGTGAAAATCGACATAATGATGATTTTGCACATGGTTTTGCAGAGAATAAGCCTGGGATAATATTTTTTATTGTTCCCGGATCGATCCGGCCTTTCCCGGATCGATCCGGCCTATCCAAATTTGCCTATAAATAGGCCTTCATTTCATCGAAACTTTGCCCCTTTCTTCCCCAGCCCTCTTCATCTTTTCTCCTTCTTTTTTATGTTTTGGGGCCTATATATATATATATATATATATATATAATGTAGTTGTAATAATTCGAATAGTTATCGTTATAATATCGTTTCCGTTCTTCTTTCTTTCTTGTTTTCTTTCTTTTGTTATTATATATATATATATATTATATATATATATATATATATATATATATATATATATATATATATAGATATATATATATATATATAAGTATCGAGAATCTGGCAAATGATTGGATTAAGGTTTTAATTTGGTTTTAATAGAATTCTGGCATTGACAGAAGGCTATTATGTAAAACTTCCCGCCGTGTAATCCATGACATTTTGACGAGTCGATTACTTGTAATATCTATATATCTACATATATATATGAGTAGCTAAACTTATTATAGTCGAATCATGTAAAATTTGGTGAAATCAACCCTTGGAAAATGAAATAGGGAGTGTGTAGTGCTTTTTATTGTTATATCTCACATATTGCACGTCTTAGAACTTGTTATAACGGATTTGGGCTAGATTGACAACCTAGGTCAAAAATCACACACATCACTCTTGAGAGTTGTTCAAAGAGAGTGGTGTGGGAAAAAGGGTTCTAAGATCGGGAGGTAAAACATACCGGGTTTTAGGTCGTGAATTCGGGCCCGCGCTCATCGATGTATTATTATCAACGTAATAACTTGAATGTGGTAGTTTAGATTAGTGTAATTTAGTGTTAGACCCCGGGGTTGAACTATGAAGTGCCGGGTGGTTCTTGAGCCAACGATGACAAGTTGTTTCACGGAGTCTTTCGGGCAGACCATGGATTAGGTAAAGCTTCGGTTTATCGCTTTTTGACACATTCTCGTTAAGATGTTCGGTGTAGTACATTGGTGAGTATCGGGGGTAGTAACGTCGACCGAGTAATTTCGGACTTGTTTCCTTAACGAGGTTTTTCTGTGAAAACGGAGCGTCTCACAGCACTTAATCATGTTAGATTAATCGGTTTTCTAAAGGGAGAATTAGTTAACCTCACATAGGATGTTGAAGGAGAGTTGTTCGATTTTAGCATCGAACTAGGAGCACGCACCCGTGAGATTGAATGTGAGAGTTCATTTGTTATAATGCACACTTCCGAGTTTTGTCTATCCGTGTGGTTGAAATTAACTATTTTGATCATGGTTCGGCTATGTCTTTTAAAACCAAGTAGTTTAATTTTATTTCTTTTCTATCTTTAGTATAAACAAACCAACAACTTTGATCGCCTAGACTAAGAAACACGTTCACTTTGGTACTCACAACCACATTTCTCTTGGGATCGACCTCGTACTCCTGTAGCTATTCTAACAATCGACCCGGTACTCTTCTGGTTAGAGAGTTGGTTTACCCACGGTTGCGAGTCCTTTATAAATTGTATTTTTGAAGGGGTAAAATTACGCTCATCAAAAATTGGCGCCGTTGCCGGGGAAATGTGTGATATTGTTGTGATATCTTGTAAGTGAACCGAAGGCTTGGGCCTAGGTTTTTATTTTTATTTTACTTTCGATAAGAGTCTTGGGATGCTGAAGTGATATTGTCTTGAACTCGGTTTGAATACGACTTTGGTACTCAACCCAATCTCTTTACGGGGTTGTTATATTAGGTTGATATCTTGTAAGTCCAACTAGAACTGAGGCTTAGGACCTTCGGCTACCATATAAAACGAAAAAAAAACGAAAAAAAAGAATATTAGAAATTTTTTATTGTTTTCTTGTTGTTTTCTCTCGCATTTGAGCTTAAATGGATGGATTTTTCAATCAATACTACTCACCGAACAACAATACTCCTACCTACTTCGATCTGTTATCAACAACGGTTCGTGAGGTATCAACAGCGGAATAACCAAGGTTCTTGGTCCTATAATTGCCCTAGTGCATACCCGGATCAGAATTATGGTTATTCGAGTTATGAACCATAATATTATGAGGGTTATCCGAACCCTAGTGCTTATCAGGATTATGGTGTTCATACTCAGCACGTTGATAGCTTCACCCAGAATTCACCACCTGATCAGTGTCTGGAATGGCAAGAGGACTACTACTCACCTCCAATGAATCAAAGTCAATACGATCAGTTTTCCCCCATGCCACAAGAAGACTTCACCGACAGTCAAATAGAGCAACTAGAGCGATTGGACCAGATCTTGCAAGAGCGACTGCTGGACATGCAAGAGTTCAAGATAAGTACTGACTCTGCCATAAGAAATCTTCAAGACAAGGTGGGGAAATTGATTGAATTATTGAGGTATGTGAAAGAGGCAGAGACATGTGAGGTGGTTAAGGATGATGATGTTATCACGAAAGAAGTTCGGGTGAAGAAAAAGGTTGAGGATTCGGTTTACTATAATGAAATTTCGAGTTAGAGGAGCAAGAGATTGATCGGCCATCTTCGGTAAAGCCACCGGGAAAGTTGGTAATAGTTGATATGACGGTCCCGGATTACTATATTCGTCCACTCGTGAGGATGAATTTTCCGCGATTCCAATTTGTGTACTCCCCGATGGATGAGCTTTATGGTGATTTTCAAAAGAAGATGGTTCGACGGTGATAAAAGAAGATTCTCTGGGCCGGGAGGAGATAACATCGAGAATTAAAAGAGGTACGTTTCTAGACAATTTAATTTTGATGGTTCTCGCATTGTTAATTTTTCTTAAGCTATTGATCTTCTTGAGTTCGGATTTTGGTTGATTGAGTCCGTTTAGAGTCACCCCGTCGAGCAAACGACGTTAAACAAAAGCGCTACCGGGAGGCAGCCCGTTAAAATAATAATAATTTTGGATAAAGACTAGTCTTAATGAAAGGTAGAATCGTATGAAAGATGAACACAAAGCACAACCAAGTCTCGAGATGAAGGTTTGAATGTCATTAAACAGGGAACAATTAGGTGGTTATCCGAAAATCCCGATGGAGAAAAAAAGATAAAATTCAAATACATCATTTCTTGGACTTAGGTTGTTAAAATGCTTTGAAAGAACCCTTGAGGATCTGGGTATAAAAGACTCAATACTCTTTCATACATTTCATTTTATGATCTAGTCTGTTTCAAATTTCTGGTCGTTGTAGTATAGTGGTGAGTATTCCCACCTTAATAAAACTGTGTGTAATAAAAATGAATTTAGGAATAGCTGACTTGACTATGATATATGCTCATGTGATACATATATGCTTAGATGTTCTGTGCTTTACCCGTGTGGGTTATTTTTCCATCTAAAGCTATATATATACTGCCTATCGAATTTTCTGACGTAACAGGGCCATTATCTTATTATTCCCATATCCTTTTTTGCATATTTTGGCACGAGGACCATGTCCCGTGTTTGCTTTGTTTTGGTTGTTTTTGTTTTTGTATAGGGATTCAGATCGTGTTTTCTCATGGCTGTTACGGGATTCGATAGCATCTTTCTGCCTGGTTTATAAGCTAAGTCTTCCTCTCTATCTATCTCATTTACACTGCGAGAATAATGCAAAATCGTAAGTGGGGGGTAGAGTACGGTTGGTTTAGAAATGGCGGTAAGTGTTTAAACCCTTAGTTTTTGATTTTTTTTTTCTCGAGCATAAATGAGTTGATTAAAATAATTGTATAAGGTATATATTTCATGGATTTAAAGATGTAATGATCAATTTGGATATGTATAACCAATGTGAACCGTAAGTGCATTTTAGCCTAAATTTATTTGTGTAACATGAATTCCTTCACGTAAGCCTTTGATATTGAAGCGAAAATTTTAAACTGTACCCATTCAGTATTCTAGTGGTTTATCCTAGAAATAGCAGTAACTTAGTACCTAATTTCTGAACATGTACTGTGAATATCTGAAGGTTTGAATGTGATAGAAAGAATGTCAAAATAAGTGAGCTATTTATATGCCGGATGTAGCTACCAAAGATTTGAGTGTAGTAGGGCGTCACGAAAAACGTCCTATATCACTATGAGGTTTAAAAGCTCCCGATTTGCCCGATGATAGTAGTCCGGCTAGGGTGTTATCACGAAACATCCTATTGCTTTGGGAATGAGGGCATATGCTACACATGTGAAATTAAGTGATAAGTTAGATAGGTATTGATGTATTCGATCTCACCTCGTGACGCTTGAAAGATAGTCGATTTTGGCAATGAGTTCGGATATGTTAGTGTCCTATGAAAAAAAAAAAAAAAATTTGGTTAACAACTAGTTATCTTCTGACTATCCCCAGTATAAACTAAATGATATGCTTTAGGGATTATCCTAATAAGTACACAGGAGGACGTTGTGTGGAACTGTTACTACCTATACCTAGGAAAATCATTATGACTGTCTGAATGGATATTTGTGCGTTTTCTTGAATTATTCAAGAGAGGATAGTGGAAATTGAAAAGGCTTGTGACACACGCACTCTGTTATACATTTATATTAAGGTTAACGTGTAGTTATGATTCGAATGGTTGCATCATCTGATTGTCATTTATATCTTATATCTTCATGAATTTTTCCTCATTCATTTTATTTTATCGCTTATTTTGTTCGAGGACGACCAAAAGCTAAGTGGGGGGTTGTGATGACGGAAAAATTCACTGTTATTTTTATAACTTTTCACCCCGTTTCTGATATCATTTTGAGCACTTTTGTATCATTTCGAGTCTTTAATTCCTAAATTTCATAAAAATATATAAGTCATGAATATTTTATAAAATATCGTGTTTTTATGTGTTTTTATTAGTTTTTGTACCGGTTTAGTAACCGGAATGTCGTGTCGGATTTACGTTTGGTATTTTGGTGGTTTATTGCAGAATTATAGGTTGACCAAAATCCCGAGTAATGACACGTTTTGAGGCCTAAAAGAAGTATTTTTAGGGATATAAGAGTGTGCCACTAACTTAAGTGGTCAAGTGGCTCAGTGGTTAGTGGTTCCACTAACGAATTATATCTTCGACGAACAAATGGCTCATTAAAACGGCATTTTCTGAAGAAGTGTCCTTCATGAAAGTTATAGATCTTTGAAAGAGCTTTCCAACGCATTTTGAATCACGTCAATCGGAGGTCTACAACTCAAGATATGAATTTTTCAAGTTTCAGCTCAAAACTGATGTTTTTTTACGTCCCGGATCGATCCGGCGTAACTGAAAATCGACATAATGATGATTTTGCACATGGTTTTGCAGAGAATAAGCCTGGGATAATATTTTTTATTGTTCCGGCCACCGGATCCCCCTTTCCCGATCGATCCGGCCTTTGTCCAAATTTGCCTATAAATAGGCCTTCATTTCATCAGAAACTTTGCCCCTTTCTTCTCCCTTCCCTCTTCATCTTCTCCCTTCTATTTTTCATGTTTTGGGGCCTATATATATCTATAGATATATATATTTGTAGTTGTAATTCTTCGAATAGTTATCGTTATAATATCGTTTCCGTTCTTCGTTCTTTCTTTCTTGTTTTCTTTCTTGTTTTCTTATATATATATATATATATATATATATATATATATATATATATATATATATATATATATATATATATATATATATATATAAGTATCGAGAATACGGCAAATGATTGGATTAAGGTTTTAATTTGGTTTTAATAGAATTCGGCATTGACGAAGGCTATTATGTAAAACTTCCCGCCGTGTAATCCATGACATTTTGACGAGTCGATTACTTGTAATATCTATATATCTACATATATATATGAGTAGCTAAACTTATTATAGTCGAATCATGTAAAATTTGGTGAAATCAACCCTTGGAAAATGAAATAGGGAGTGTGTAGTGCTTTTTATTGTTATATCTCACATATTGCACGTCTTAGAACTTGTTATAACGGATTTGGGCTAGATTGACAACCTAGGTCAAAAATCACACACATCACTCTTGAGAGTTGTTCAAAGAGAGTGGTGTGGGAAAAAGGGTTCTAAGATCGGGAGGTAAAACATACCGGGTTTTAGGTCGTGAATTCAGGCCCGCGCTCATCGATGTATTATTATCAACGTAATAACTTGAATGTGGTAGTTTAGATTAGTGTAATTTAGTGTTAGACCCCGGGGTTGAACTATGAAGTGCCGGGTGGTTCTTGAGCCAACGATGACAAGTTGTTTCACGGAGTCTTTCGGGCAGACCATGGATTAGGTAAAGCTTCGGTTTACTGCTTTGACACATTCTCGTTAAGATGTTCGGTGTAGTACATTGGTGAGTATCGGGGGTAGTAACGTCGACCGAGTAATTTCGGACTTGTTTCCTTAACGAGGTTTTTCGCGAAAACGGAGCGTCTCACAGCACTTAATCATGTTAGATTAATCGGTTTTCTAAAGGGAGAATTAGTTAACCTCACATAGGATGTTGAAGGAGAGTTGTTCAGATTTTAGCATCAGAACTAGGAGCACGCACCCGTGAGATTGAATGTGAGAGTTCATTTGTTATAATGCACACTTCCAGTTTTGTCTATCCGTGGGGTTGAAATTAACTATTTTGATCATGGTTCGGCTATGTCTTTTAAAACCAAGTAGTTTAATTTTATTTCTTTTCTATCTTTAGTATAAACAAACCAACAACTTTGATCGCCTAGACTAAGAAACACGTTCACTTTGGTACTCACAACCACATTTCTCTTGGGATCGACCTCGTACTCCTGTAGCTATTCTAACAATCGACCCGGTACTCTGCTGGTTAGACCCACGGTTGGTTTTTTGACCTCATCACTCGCCGATTACGGGAGGGGGACTTGCTTTAAGGATAAATTGTATTTTTGAAGGGGTAAATCACTTCATAGCTCTTCTTGAGTAGGAGCCTGGCCCCGGCTCCGTCCTTGTTAAAGGCCCCATCTATGTACAACATCCAATATTCGACCTCTGCACTTGGCTGACTTTGTTCGGCGGTTATGGCCGCTTCTTTTGCCAGGAAATTTGCTAGTGCTTGGGCTTTGACTACTGTTTGGGGACGGAAATCTAGGTCTCGGCTAACTCTACTACCCACTTTGTCAATCGTCCTGACGTTTCAGGATGGTATAATATCCGTCGGAGAGGCTGGTCGGTAATCACAACTACCGGGTAAGCCTAAAAATAGGGTCTGAGTTTTCTGGATGTGTGCACTAAAGCCAATGCTAACTTCTTGGCGTTTGAGTATCTGACTTCTGGGCCGCAAAGAGCTTTACTTACGTAAAAAATCGATTTTTGTACATTGCCCTGCTCCTTGACGAGGACGGCACTGATGGCCTTGCCGCACACTACTAAGTAGGAAAATAGGGTATCTCCCTGCTGTGGTGAGGTTTACGTGGGCAGCTCGGCTAAGTAGGCTTTTAAATCTTCAAAGGCTTGTTGGCATTCTTTGTCCCACTTGAACGGGCTAGCTTGTCTTAGAATCTTAAAGAAAGGGAGGGCCCGCTGGGCCAATTTGGACAAAAATCATCCGAGCGCGGCCATTTCTGTTAACCTTTGTACTTCTTTGATGTTTCTTGGTGGCGGCATAGTTCTTAATGCTTCTACTTTGTCCGGGTTAGCTCTGATGCCTTCTTGTGATATCATATATCCCAAGAATTTCCCGGTCCGGACTCCAAATGTGCACTTTTTGGGATTAAGCTTCATCTGTGAGGTTCTGAGTACTTCAAAGACTTCCCTTACGTCCGTCAAGTATTGCTCTAGGGTCTTGCTTTTGATAAAGAGGTCATCTATATATACCTCCATACACTTTCCAATATGGTCTTCAAATATTTTGTTAACGGCCTTTTGGTAGGTCGTTTCAACATTTTTTAGGCCAAATAGCATAGTCTTTGTAACAATATGTCCCAAACTCAGTGATGAATGAGGTCTTTTCGGCGTCCTGCGGGTCCATGACAATCTGATGGTAACCCCTGTAAGCGTCTAGGAATCCAAAAACTCCAAAGCCTATGGTCGAATCCACCATTCGATCTATACTTGGTAAGGGGTAACAGTCCTTGGGGCAAGCTTGGTTGAGGTCTGTAAAGTTACACACATCCTTCAACTACCGTCCGGCTTCTTTACTAAGACGGGGTTTGCCAGCCAGTTTGGGTAACTCACTTCTCGAATGATGTTGGCCTGGAGCAGCTTAGTTACTTCCTTCTTAACGGCGCCCATTTGTTCTTGTGCGAAAGGCCTTTTCTTCTGGCAAACAGGCTTCTGGCTTGGATCGACATTCAGCTGATGCATAGCTAAGTCTGGGGATAGGCCGGGCATCTCTTCCGTAGTCCAAGCAAACACATCCTTGAATTCCTTCAGCAAGGGTACCGGCTATCCTCTATGTAAGTCGTGGATCCATGATCCTACTGCGACGGTTCGGTCATCTCGATCTTCCCACATACAGATTTCTTCTGTTTTGTCGTCTGAGGACCAGGTTTCCTCGCCTTCGGGCAGCAATTCTTTGATAAAGATTGGTGTAGACCTGATGTCTTTTTTCGTTTCAGACGGAAAGCAGCTTCTCGCCTGATCCATGTTGCCCACGATCTTTACGAGGCCCCCATCGGCTAAGAATCTTAGGCTATTATGTGCAAGTGATACGACGGCTTGTAAACTGATCAACGGAGGGCGTCCCAAAACTATATTATAAGGGGATGGTGCCTTAACCACCACGTACTCAACTAGAAGAGTTCGGCCTAGCAGAGGTACCCTCAGGATACACTGGTGACTTGGCAAAGCTGAACAAGGGGGTAGTTCTTGAGGCTAACTCAAAGCTATCTAAGCTCATCGAAAGTAAGGTAGAATAGTACAAAATACTAACCGCACTTCCGGTGTCAATGCAAATGCATCTTACTAGATTTGGATCCATCAAGGCTTCGATCATGAGGCTACTATTGTTAACTACCAAGGGGATAGGGTCTCCAATGTTGTAAGCCACCTCCTTGAGAAGTCGTCTTTTCTAGGACGTTGGGGTTCCGGAGTATCGATCATCTTCTTTTGTCAGGACCTGACCACCGTATTTACCGGAGATGGTGTTCACGCTCTTTATCTTCAGGCAGATTCCACAGAAAAACTACTCACAAGAAAGAAAGCCCTCCTTCTGACGCCAATTGATGATCCAAAAAATCGTCTCCTTCAACCTTAGGGTTCTTTCTCTTAGTGATAGCCTAAAGAAACTCCCAGACTATGAAGAACGACAAAACATGGGGGGTGATTTGGGATATTTTAGACTGCACTTGATGATGATCAAGCTTCCTACATATCCAATGATTGAATTGGAATCAAGTCTTCGTAGTTCCTTATGGATGGCTTATATAGAGGGGCTTGTGCCCTAGAGTTAGTGTGTAACGTGGGTGAGTTGGACTCTGATTACCGAGTTCCCTAAGGAAAGAATATGTTTAGTTAATCTCTTGATTTTTGGAGATAATTATGGTATTTAAATATTTGTATTAAGTGATAAAGATTGGAGCCTTTATGGCTCAAGATTCTTTCCATAGTTAACTGTTTATTGAGCACGTGGGAAATAAGAGATTGATTATGGGTGACTTAAACGACATGATCTGGACTGGTTGAAACGACCTGCACAGGTCAAGGAGAATAGCCGAGCTGTCACCGGCTCGGAGCATTGTGTGTTGAAAGGCAAGTATGAGGGGGACTTATCCGACCGCCAAGGTCGATCGTGAGTTAACTAGAATAGAAGTGTCAGCTGACTTTTAAAGGTCGGTCACTGAACTCGGAGCTGTTCGTGATTATTGGAGGTCGATCAGAGCATGGTCGACCTGGAGGGGATAGGGCGAGTAGCCGGGCCACTCTGGCCCAACTACTGGGATACCCGGCACTGTCTTCCTCTCCACACTTGGTGTTGAGCCACTAGAGAGGTGCCACGTAGGTAGGTTCAATTCCTGGCATCGTCACTGATGTAATTTATCATCTTTATATGTTGGGTCTTGTAGTGATCAAAGTTCAACTTGGACAGGATTTTGCTAGTAAAAACCCGTATTATGACAATCACTCTATTCCTCACATCATGTCTGCACGTGATAAAACTCATGGATTGATCATTTTGTTAACTGAATTATACACCGCAATCGATTTCATTCTATAGTTACAAGTGACTTTGAATGGTTTTAAACATGATACAAAGAGCTTTGTGGGAACATGGTATAATGAAACTAAAACAAGTCTATTAGCTGTGATCTCAAGAAAAGAAAGATTTGTTTCAGCATCTCACACAACAAGGGATTTGGAAGAAGTAAGTTGGTTTGTACTAAAGTTTGCATTTGAGAGATTGCCTTCCCCTTATTGTTTGTTATTGCTGTCATGCGCCCTATATTCATTCATGTCTGAGTTAGCATCACTGCATGATTTTCACTTATTTATCAATAATGCCTTAATATATTCTGCATATTAACCAGCAAACTTATTGTTAGTGTTGTGAACTTGGGCTATATATCTGGATTAATTATTTCTATTGCGCCCTGATTGTAATATGTTATTTTAGTCTATACTGAGAAATGCATCCCATTTCTATCGTTTCAGGTGGTTGTCATTATTCATATTCTGATATCTACAACTGCACTTATATGCCCAGTTTTAGTCATCCTCAGGTTTGTCCTAAACTTATGCAAAGGTTTAATGTTCTCTCAATTATTGATCTTCAGGGTCGGAACAAACTGTTCCATTCCTTTTTTCTGCAGTGGTATATTGCTTTCATGGAGAAGTTGTTTTGACTTTTTTCCATTGTTAAAGGTCCTAGATATATATATTCAAATTCCTAGAGCCCTATATGTGAATAAGTTATGGGGCTATGTCATAAATCACTTAAATTGCACAGGTGCATATTAACCAGCAAACTTATTGTTAGTGTTGTGAACTTGGGCTATATATCTTGATTAATTATTTCTATTGCGCCCTGATTGTAATATGTTATTTTAGTCTATACTGAGAAATGCATCCCATTTCTATCGTTTCAGGTGGTTGTCATTATTCATATTCTGATATCTACAACTGCACTTATATGCCCAGTTTTAGTCATCCTCAGGTTTGTCCTAAACTTATGCAAAGGTTTAATGTTCTCTCAATTATTGATCTTCAGGGTCGGAACAAACTGTTCCATTCCTTTTTTCTGCAGTGGTATATTGCTTTCATGGAGAAGTTGTTTTGACTTTTTTCCATTGTTAAAGGTCCTAGATATATATATTCAAATCCCTAGAGCCCTATATGTGAATAAGTTATGGGGCTATGTCATAAATCACTTAAATTGCACAGGTGCATATTAACCAGCAAACTTATTGTTAGTGTTGTGAACTTGGGCTATATATCTGGATTAATTATTTCTATTGCGCCCTGGTTGTAATATGTTATTTTAGTCTATACTGAGAAATGCATCCCATTTCTATCGTTTCAGGTGGTTGTCATTATTCATATTCTGATATCTACAACTGCACTTATATGCCCAGTTTTAGTCATCCTCAGGTTTGTCCTAAGCTTATGCAAAGGTTTAATGTTCTCTCAATTATTGATCTTCAGGGTCGGAACAAACTATTCCATTCCTTTTTTTTGGTAATTTCTACTGTTCTAACTGGTCCATACAGAGAACTATCTATTATACTGGAGTATGTGTACTTCTGCAGTTGTATATTGCTTTCATGGAGAAGTTGTTTTTGACTTTTTTCCATGGTTAAAGGTACTAGATATATCTATTCAAATTGCACAGGTGCGACTCTGCTGTTATTTCAGGCGCTTGCATTGTGTGGTTGAAATTGGTGTCTTATGCACATACAAATTATGACATGATAGCACTTGCAACATCACTTGAAATGGTAGCGTTGAATGTCTTTTTAATTTGAATGTCAACTTTTCCATGATCTTGTTATTTGTGTTCTTTTGACTGGACAAGTGCTCATGAAAAACAGATGTTTTAATCTTATATATTCTTGTCAGATTCTTGTTTCTTTTAGCTGCTTAACATTTTTTCTGCAAGTGTCCACATTTTGAAGTGCAATGAAAAGTTTGTATACAGATTCCCATTGATGGATAATATATAACTAGTTTCATAAGAGTGCAAGTCGAGAACGTCAATAGTAAAGGGGGAACCAATCCTTTTCAATTCAGGGGGAAGTCATGATGAGCGACACCACATACGATGCTAGCTTCAAAAGTTTGGCATATTTCTTTGTTGCTCCAACATTATGTTACCAGGTAAGCAAGCTCGAGTCGAATTTTCTTTTATCAGAATATGCAATTAATAACTCTGGAACCATTTGCTTGTCCTACATGATGAATAGAAATTCATCATTCAAATAACTGTGTGAACTTGTGTGGTTGTGCAATTCATCATTAGTGGAATGCATGGTAATGATATCAGACCATAACTTTTGAATACTTCTTGTTGTGATGTATTTTTACTCAACATCAGAGGTATGTGAGGGGGAGTTGAAATCATCTCATCCCTTAGCTTGATATAACTTTTAAATACTTCTTGTTGTATCATAAATCTTCTATAAAGCCTGTAAAATAATTATTGTAAATATGAAACCAGAGCTTTTCTTTTGGGGATCGGATTTATGTTGGCAGAAACATTGTTTACACAATAAACACTATAGAGCTTTTTTTCCTCGTTTCATCGATTACCTTTTTCTCCATGTCTTTAGGATTCAATTTGTTTGCAGAAAAAAAAAACAGTTCTGTAAACAATATGAATTGTAGTATTGTCTATTTTCTGTTTCTGACTTCAGTCCCTATAGAGGAGCATCAATGTATTTTACGGGAGATAAAGGATATGGGTGGTGCACTTGTGAGCTATTGGCACAACTTTTGGAGCAGATGTTGCACTTGCGGGCTCAATTTTCTATGGTGTTCCCCAGCCAGTGCATAGTTCAGGTGCCTCCGCCATCTCTTCCTATTACTTCTGATCCAAGTCAACTGGTCTTAGACCGCTTGATACGCAGATTATTTTATGTAGAGGTCTTATTAGTATGTTTTCTATAATTGTAACATTTTTCTTTTCGGTTTATCCTTGGACATTTATATTTTGTTGTAATAATATAATATGTTTTGTACTTCTAATTACATTGTTAGTCATTTTAGCATTGATTGTTGTCATTTTATATCCGTGTATATAAGAAAACCATCTTTATTTGTAAAAGAAATCAATATTACCATTTTTTTTTATAAAAATACTATTATTTGCGACTACTTATAGTTGCTTAGTAGTCGCGAAAATGGCATCCACGTCAGTTGACAAATGTCACTGCCACGTCAATTACTTATTAGCGACCACGACGTAGTCGCAAAAATGGTTGCCACGTCAGCTGCCAAGTGTCATCGCCAGGAACTGGTTGCCAGCATTTGGGACTAGTAGTGGTCACGAAAAGTGTCACGGTATTTTCCATAACAGCATGTAGTCCCAAATATGCTTTTTTGTGGCAAAGTTTTTGCGACAATGTATTTGCAACCAACAGTAGTCGCTAGGAAAGTATTTGCGATTACAAACAACTTTTAGTCACTACTTTCAGTAGTCGCAAAAAAATACATTTTCTTGTAGTGGTCGATGGAGTTGTGGCACCGGAGATTGGGGCATCAATCGGAAAAGGTTCTAAGGAAAGTTCCTGTTGTGTGCATGTTTTTGGTAATTTAAATATTAATGCTTGTGATGTTTGTTTTCGTGTGAAACAACCTAGGAAAAGTTTTCCCATCAGTAGTAACTGGGCTAGTCGGATTTTTGAACTTGTTCATTGTGACTTGCAGGGACCTTACAGGACTCGGTCAACTTGTGGTGCTTCCTATATTTAACAATCGTTGATGATTTTTCAAGATCCGTTTGGTTTTATTTGCTTTATAATAAATTGGAAGTTGAGACTATGTTATTCAATATTGTTGCTTTAATTGAGCGACAGTTTGGTCAGAAAATTAAGCGTGTTAGAAGTGACAATGGCACATAATTCCGATGCTTGAATGAATATTTTTGGAAAAATGGGATTATTTTTTAAACATCTTGTGTAGGGACACCACAAGAAAATGGTCGAGTAAAACGAAAACATAAGCATATTTTAAATGTGGCTCGAGCTCTTCGGTTTGAGAGACACTTACCTCTCTCTTTTGGGGAGAGAATTTGTTATGGCACCATGTTATTTGATTAATAGGACTCCGTCAAGTGTGCTTAATTTCAAAACACTGTATGAATGTTTATTTGGAAAATCCCCTACTTTATATGCCATTCGTGTGTTGGGTTGCTTGTGTTATGCGAATGATCACAGACATAAAGGAAATAAATTTTCCATAGAAGTCTTAGGTGTGTTTTCTTGGATATCCGTTTGCGAAGAAGGGATGGACTTTATTTGATTTAGAAACAAAAGAGATTTTTGTTTCTCGGGATGTGAAATTTTTTGAACATATTTTTCCATTGTCAGAGATGGAGAAAAATAAAAATGAGTTGGTCAGTACACATGAATTTTACGAAGATGATGTTGATCTTGATTTGTTGACGACTGCTAGTAGCCCACCTGCCGCCACAACCATGATGTGGGGCCGGTTTAAGGGGGGTAAATTAACGAGGAGACGGGAGGCAGTGATGTTGGGGCTGGTAGCGGGCATCCCACAACACCTCAGTTGGAGGATAAGGTGGCGGGTGTGACGGAGGAAGTGATGGAAATGGGAAGAGGAAAGAGGACATTCCCCAATTCCGGGTATAGGGAGTTTGTGACGCATATGATCGTGGAAAAGAATAGTCCATCCGAGCATTCATCTCCTTCATCGGCTTCCTCGGGTACTCCTTATCCTCTTTCACATTTTGTTGATTATGAACGGTTTTCTAATAAGCATCGCAAGTATATGGTAGCTATTACTGAAGGTAACCCTCCATTAAATTTTAAAGAAGCTGTGAAACATGAGGGATGGATGCAGGCTATGGCCAAGGGATTCGAGCGTTGGAAGATCAAAGAACATGGGACCTGCAGCCTTTGCCCCCTGGGAAGGATCTCGGGAGTAAATAGGTATATACTGAGACATATGATGAACATGGGAATTTACAACGCTTGAACACAAGGTTGGTGGCTTTTGGGCACCATCGGTAGAGGGTATAGACTATAATGAGACGTTTGCTCCAATAGAAAAGATGGTCATGGTCCGTGAGTTTTTTAGTGTGGCTGCAGTCAAACAGTGGGGTATCCATCAGATGGATGTCCATAATGCCTTTTTGCATGGCGATTTGCATGAGGAAATTTACATGAAGATTCCTCTAGGTTTTGAGAGACGTGACTTGGTATGTCAGATGAGGAAGTCTCTATATGGCTTGAAACAGGCACCGTGATGTTGGTTTGACAAGCGGCTTTTGAATAGAGATGGCATTCAACTTAATGTTCCTATTTACGTGGGCGACATGATTATTTCCGGAAATAATAAAGCTTTCATGGCTATTTTAAAGAATATTTGGGGAAGTGTTTCAAGATGAAAGGATAGGGGGGTGCTAAAATGCTTTCTTGCTTTGGAGGTTGCTCAAAATAAACAAGGTATTTTTTTTAAACCAACGTAAATACGCTCTGGATATTATTCATGAAGCTGGATTAATTGGTGCCAAACCAACTTATTTTCCTATCTAACGGAATCATGAGTTCGCATTAGCCAAGCTAGGGTGCTTTGTTGGTAGATCCTGAAAATTATCGAAGATTGATTGGTCGTCTTATTTATCTTGGCATGACCTGGCCTGACTTGACTTACTCCCTTCATATGTTATCTCAGTTTATGCAGGCTAATCGGGTTGGGCATTGGGATGTTGTTGTACGGGTCATGCGTTACCTCAAGAAAATTATGGGCCAGGGAATTATCTTGCGGTCTAATTGCTCTTTAATCCTTGAAGGATGGTGTGACTCTGATTGGGCTAGTTGTCCTTTGACTCATGTATCTCTGAGCAGTTGGTTTGTGTTTCTTGGTCTCTCTCCTGTCTTCTGGAAATCAAAGAAGCAAGTCACGGTGTCTCGTTCCTCAGCTGAAGCAGAATATCGGTCTATGGACTCTCTTACGTGTGAGTTGAAGTGGCTCAAGAAGCTACTTGAAGATCTTAGGGTGCGGAATCCTCTAGGCATTTGACTGTTTTGTGACAGTCAATTGGCGTTGTACATTGCGCAGAATCCGATGTTCCACGAGCGCACAAAATATATTGAGGTAGATTGTCATTTCGTGCACGATGCCATCACTGATGGTTTGATTGTCCCATCTTATATTCCTACGAAAGTGCAGTTGGAGGATTTTTTTATAAAGGCTTTAGGGAAACAACAGTTTGAGTTTCTTTTGCACAAGTTGAGCGTTTGTGACCTCCATGCTCCACATTGAGGGGAGTATTACGATATATGGTGTTTTATAGTGAATTTTGTAATTATTCTAGAAGGGTAATTTGGAGATTATACATAGTGGGCAATGCCCTGGACATTGACTATATATAATCTACACTTGTGATCAATGAAAGACATGGAAAATTTCCCCAAAAATCTTTTCAAATCCTATGTATGCGATTAGATCAAAGATCAAGTGATTAAATACGGATAAGATGAAAGTATAGAGACTCGTGTTGATAACGTGTTATAAAACTTAAATAACAGTGAAAGCAAGTAAAATGACATAAAGATGAAAGACAAGAAAATTAAGAAGCATCAGTAATGGTTGTATCTCATTATTCATAGGTAGAGAGGCGTATTTATAGTACAATTTAGAATGTAAACACAATAACCGATTGAAATCATAATCTACATAAATCAATCAGTATTAATTGAGAATCACTCAATTATATTATTCCATAATATCGCTCACTTATTCCATAATACCCTTAACGAATACACTAAAGATGAGCAATGGTAGCAAGGGGCAAAGTCGGAATCAAACAAAGTTCTTTTAACGGTGGGCATGTTATTCCGCAGATTTCTGTGATATCCAAATCTTCTGGATGCATACTCCTAGGGAGATTCCAGTCGAAATGATAGAGCAGTAGAGCTAAGGGCAATTGTATATTTGATACACCAAATGCCAATCCTGGACAAATTTTTCTTCTTCAACCAAATGGTATATATTCGAAATAGTTTCCAAAGAAATCCACGTTACTGTTCTGAAATCTCTCAGGGACGAACTCATTTGGATCTTCCCAATACTCGAGGTCTCTTCTGATAGCCCAAGCATTGACGATAACCTTGGTCTTGTTTGGGATATAATATCCATCAATGATACAATCCTCCCTTGATTCTCTTGGAATATTCAGTGGGGTTAGAGGGTGTAACCGTATGGTTTCTTTAATTATTAAATTTAGGTACTCCAATCCTTGGAACTTGGCTTCATCTTCTGCGGATTCTTCTCCTTTAAATGATTGCCTTATTTCACTTTGTGCCTTTTCCATCACTTGAGGATTTCTCATCATCTCTATCATAGCCCATATTGTTGTTGCAGATGAAGTTTCAATCTGCAACAGATTCTTCCTTATTTATATTAAAGTCTAATGCTATAAAAGTGCTTAGGGGGTCACCCAGTATCTACAGAAGTGCTATAGGGGGTTTGAAATAACTTACCTGCACCAGACCAGACTTGGCATAAGTTAATTATCTAAGTCAGTTCATGCAAAAGCCTACACAGCTACACTGGTATGCTCTGAAGAAGCTACTTAGGTTTGTGAAGGGTATTCTACACTACGGTTTATTGTTTAAAGCAAATGGACAATACAGTTAACAGGTTTTTGTGATGTTGATTGGGCCTGCTATCCAGCAGATAGGAAATCATTTGGTTGATAGTGTGTTTATTTTGGAGGATCACTAGTTTCTTGGAGTCCAAAGAAACATAATGTTGTTTCCAGTTCTAGTGCTAAATTTGAGTATATCACTGGCTAACTTGTCTTCAGAAATGGTATGGATCAGACACTTGCTGATAGAAATGGGAGTCAACTTGCCTTCAGTTCCAGTGGCCTGGTGAGACAACTTGAGTGCAACTTATTTAGCTCAGAATCCTGTGTTCCATTCTAGAACCAAACATATTGAAGTAGATATTCACTATGACAGGAATCAGGTTCTAAACAAGCAACTTTCGGTGCAGTTTGTCCGTTCCTCTATGCAGATAGCATATTCTCTCACCAAAGCCTTGACTGGGCCTCAACTGCAGCATTTCAAGGCCAAACTAAATGTAGTACATGTCTCTACCTTTAGTTTGAGGTGGAGTGTTAAGAAATAGAGTTAATATTTAGATGTGTTACAAGTGTCACACTGCGGGGTTGACACTTGTACTTATGATGTGTAACCATGTGTTGTTGTGTGTGTAACCACTAGTTGTAATACCACCATAAATGTATCAGACAGGTTGCTGTAAAGAGTGAAGAAAATCTATTAAAAGATTCTGTTATCCAAAATGTATTAACATCTTTCTTTCATTAACTTCATTTGTTTAGTAGAACAATTCATAGGGTAGGAATAAGGCTTGAGTGCCAACTTGATTATCTTTAAGATATTTGTATTACTTTATTATTTAGGATAATTAGGGATAATGACACAATCTGGAATATTTTTAAGTAACAGGACAACTACATATTTTTTATAGGGAGAAGGACAACTGCATAATTTTTATAGCGAGAAGGACAAACAGTGAATCCCGAAATCAATGAATTTCGACAGTGAATACCGAAAATCAGAGACTTTCGACAATGAATTTTGAAAATTAGTGAATTTCGACAATGAATTTCGGCACTGAATTTCGACAATGGATAAATAGTTTTGTCCTTTATGCAAAAGTTTCAAAAGAGTGTCCTTCTACTCAATTGATGAAATATTTCTATCCTTCTCCCTCATTCCCCCATATTATTTTGGGAAATTAGGGATAAGGACACAATCTGGAATATTTTTATATAACAGGATAGCTACATATTTTTTAAAGGGAGAAGGACAACTGCATAGTTTTTATAGCGAGAAGGACAAACAGTGAATCCCGAAAATCAGTGAATCTCCCCAGTGAATCACGAAAACAGTGAATTTCGACAAGTGAATTTCGACAATGAATTTTGAAAATTAGTGAATTTCGACATTGAATTTCGGCAGTGAATTAAAACAGTGAATTTCGACAGTAAATAAATAGTTTGTCCTTTATGCAAAAGTTTCAAAAGACTGTCCTTCTACTCAATTGATGAAATATTTATGTCCTTCTCCCTCATTCCCCCTTATTATTTTGGGTTTACACTTAGCAGCAGTTGTTTTATTGTGGAGTTTTACGAAAGGGCCAGTTCAATAGTTAAACTGCATCAACGTGAGGCGAGCTGTGGTGGCAGTATGACCAATCTTTGTTGTTCTAGTATCGAGTAGGTTATCGGTTTCTTTTGCTTCTATGTTTTTTTTGCATAATTTCAGTAACTTTAGTAAGCAAGATGACGTGTCTTTTAAGCATCACATACTTGTTCCGGTTGTGAGCTCGACTTCTGGAACAGGTACAACTCCGATCTAGTCAATTGCTCAGTCCCTGGTACATGTCATTTAAAATTCACATCGATCCAGTAGTTATTTTCTTACAGCACCACGGTGTTATTATCGTAACATCGCTCGGAAACCAATTGTTTAACGGAAAATCTATTTTTAACTCTAGAATCGATTTAAGGAAAATTTTAATGTGAAGCATCGACAACACGGATATGTACCACAAAAAAACATATGAAGGTATCTAAATTTGTACGGCTATAATGTGAAAACACATAAAAAAAAATCTAAGGTAATACTATGGCCACAACCATTCAGAAACAACGAGTGATATAAATGTTGTAACACCCCGTTCCCGGATACCAAGTCCTTACCCGGAATTAGAACGTTCGGCACGTATAATATAAAATAAATTATATATTATACGTAAGCCTCTACTACGTCGTATCAATTTTCGCATTTACGGAAGCTAAAAGACTCGGATTTTTCTTTTTTCGTACAAGATGAGAATAGAAACACAACCATTCTAAAGATAGAAAAGATATCTTACAACAACGAACTTCAAGTCTTACAACCGTACGATGTTCCAAGAAAGGAAAGAAATACAACAAGTATCTTACAAGAAAATGTCAAGAAATACAACTGATGACGGTCAAATTGTACCCGTAAAAGTCATCAACGTTGACCTTAAATCGAGATTAATAATGTATATTTCATATTAAATCACTCGTTTATATTTATTATTTAATGTTAAGTGATTATTAATATGATATTTGGTATTTAGCTGTTTTTATTATTTAAAGCCGATTTATTGTGCGATAATTATTGATTTTACAGATCACAACAAATCGAGAGGATTAATGTCATTCAATCAATTATCTCAAGATAAGGAAGGAAGAAACTCGGAGCATTAAGTGGAAGATTAATCGGATCAACATGCAAGCGTGCAGTGGGGAACAAGCTAGACGAAGAAAACGTGTTAAACATGCAAACTTAGGTTCGGTCGACCGAGCCTATAGCTTTGGTCGACCGAGTGCGCTCTTCGGTTGACCGAGCCTTAGGTTTGGGTCGGTTTCCGGCTTATATCGTGCTTATCTTCTAGAACCACCCTAAGTCGGCAAAAACCTCTATATAAGCAAGCAGCTACGAGAATTGTAAGACACACCAACATATACCTTAGAATATCATTCAATAAAATCACTCTATTCATATCTTGATTCAATGTAGTTTATTGAGGGTGTTTCCGAAATTTAAGGGCTGCATTATGTAAGCCTTTATTTTCTCGTTTCTTTTCTTTTAAGTAATTAATCCCTCCCAATTATGTTTTATTGTTTGAGTTAGTTAATTCATAGCTAGATGATGTAGATCTAGGTTATGTCGTTATGGATGTGGCGAAGCCTTGTCTATGAGGATCCCATAACCTACGTCATACACTTAGTATTTATTTATGAATCTACTTGATTTAATTAATGCGTATCTATGTTAGTTTATATGAATACGTGCGAATTCTTGTTTAATCGTTCGTATGATGAAACGCGAGAGATATGTTCGGGGATGTAATGCGGGACGAAATTGATTCGGGTGACCGAATGAGTTCACTCGGTCGACCGAGCCCACCTATTCGGTCGACCGAGCCTGTTTTATCCGTTAAATAGCCACGTCTTTATGGTTAGGTTAACTTAATAGAATTTATCATCTCGGTAGGTATGGCTACGGCTACGTTGCTCGTCTGTTTTAATTAGCGTATGATTAGGAAATACCAATATAGGGCTCTAGGTTGGCTCGCTGAATGATCTTTCGGGACTTTCGGCGAGATCTAGGTAGGTTTTGTATTTGGGAATTGAGCTCACCTAGTTATACGTAAATCGTAGATTAACATGAGACCGTGCGGGTAATTGTTAATAGGACGAGAGACGATGCGATCGTTTAGGAAGTACGCCTAACCACGGGAATGTTGCCTAGACGAGGTGTACGATTAATATCGGCATCCTTAGTGTCGTAAGCGTGCAAGTTATATGAGATGGATACCCAAAAGGTGAAGTCACGTAATGTAGCACAGTGATCTAGCGACCTAACGGGTGCTAAGTCAAGTTAAAGAGGATGACTCCCGTAGCCAATCTAAGATAGATACAAATGGATTGACAGTTAATAAGTTCAGTTTATTATATAAGTTATCTAGGTCCAAACGATAAAGACTATAATTGGGGAGGTTAATTACAGTGTGTCGAGTCGTGTCTTTACCTTTCTTGTCTTATGTTGGTCGTAGACCGCCTCTATGTCCTTGACATGTTTAATTAATTGTTTGTATATAAGATGATCCACAAATGGTTCCCTGTGGGATCGACCTTGATTCACTATAGCTATACTACGATGGGCCTAGTCCTCTTGCTAGTATTGGTTTATGGTGGTCAAGTATATTATAACCTGATTGACCCCGATCAAGTTTTTGGCGCCGTTGCCGGGGAACCAACGGTCAATTTTATATATAAATAATTTTTTATTCATGTCGAGTTTTCTGTTTTAGAGTCTGTTTTTACGTTTTTGAGTCCCTCTGGTTGTCTGCTCTGTCTGAAAATTCCAGATTCTTAAAATAAAAATAAAAATAAAAATAAAAAAATATATATTTATTCGGTCGACCGAGAGACCTCATTCGGTCGACCGCGAATTTATAATTTATTTTTTTGTTTTGTTCTTGTTCTGTTCTGTTTAAACAGTTTCTGATTTGTGTTTTTCGAGTCTGGAATTTCGCGTGTCTATTTATCCCCGTATGTTTAATCCGTAAGTCTGATAGCAGCATGGGAGACCATGTTAAAATCGCCTACGGTCCGTTTTGTTTTTCTTCTCGTTTGCAGAAACCAGGGAAGCAATAATCCAAGTCAATAATTTTTCGCGGGCGCTGAGAAAATAACCCAGCAAACATGTGGAGCTACGAATCTAAGATGGAAAAGCGATGGAAGCAATACCATTAAAGCACAAAGATGGCTCCGAAAAAATCTTAAAGGCTTAAATTCTTCGTGGTACAATGTTGAAGGCAAGGTACTACCTTTTTTTCTTACGTTTTACTACCTTTTGGTTTTTTGAGCATAAGTTAGCCTATACATGAACCTTAGTATGAATTTTAGCCCGGAGTTGGTTTGTAAGATTAATTTTATTAGTGTCGAAGGTTTTGACCTATATCTATCTCATCTAGAGGGTGTAAGGAAACATGTAGTCGTTGAAAGGAAGCAGTGAATAAAGAATTCCTCGTAGTTCTGTTAAAATCTCTTTGTCCTATGCATAAGATTGCTTCTACTGGCCAGGGGAGCAACAAATTGTGTAGTTTAAGCATTCACAATCTAAAGAAGACGTTGAGTTTTGAGAGAGCATAATGAAGCAGCATTATAGAGGATGTGATTAAAATGGGTCCCTAGGACTAAATCTCCTTAGAATTCACTAATTCCTAAAACGAGAGCTGAGGTAAGAGCTTTGTATAAAGGCTATGGATAAATGTCGTTTCCTAGGTCTCACAACCAAGGGAAGGGTATTAATCCGCAAAAGCGACAAGCCACCTCTAATAGTGCTCAGAGGGTCAAAGTCTGGCGATCCAAGAATGATAACTGACAAGGATAATCTTTGGAAAGTCGAGCTGAGGACTTTAAACTCAGAACTACTTCTTTAAAACCCTTAGGACTTCTTTTTAGGATTTTAGGTTTTTCCTTCTTTGAGTCCAATAAGAGTAACGTGACATATGTTGAGGTTTTTTATTTTGCCGTGTTCCGATGGCCATTGCGCTAAGGATGTGCAAAACTTTTTTACTCAATATAGGCCACGTGAAATAGAGTTCCGTAGGAGAGTCGAGAAATTGCTAAAGAAAAAGAAATTTAGCAATCAACCTTAAGATGGAAGCATTAAGAGAGCTTGAGAATTACTGAAAATATAACAGAGAATGATTGGTGCGAACAAGAACAATTTTGGTCAACTTCCAAAATCTTTTAGAATGGTGATCCAAGTGAAAATTCAAAGTGGTGCGCAATTCATTCTGCAACTACCATTATCCTTTCATTTATACCTTTTCACCCTTCAACCTTTTCGATCCTCTCACCAATCTGCCCCAACAGTTCACATTTCTAACCATACTTTCATCGCCTCTCTTTCTTTCCATCTGTTTCACTCTCCCACCCAATCTCAATGCCTTAACCATTTTCAACTCACCCATAAACACAATTTCTTACCCACCATTTATCTTTTCTTCCCAACCTTATGTGTATCTTTTTCTAAACCCATCATACTCTCAACCTCCATTTTGGTTACAAAATACCTTTGTGTTGCGGAATTTGAAATATTGCTCAGCTTTAATGATTATCTTTTATCATTTTAATTTTCATGATCCTAGTTGGGGTAAGTGTAGCTCTGACCCTAGCTAGATTTTAAAGGTTTTTGGTTCGATCAAAGTACAACTTATCTTTCTACCGGAAGTTTTAAATTTTCACACTTTTCCGCCTATTCCGGCATTTCTAGATGATAAGTTTTGTTCTGAACTATCACACCGATGCGACCTTGTTGATGATGGTTATGACTTTTACGTGATACATTGGGTTATTAGTAATTTCGAGGAGTAGCTACATCTCCCTAAGTTGTTGATATCCAATGCAAGCGAGAAGTTTCTGTGCTAAGTATTCAATTTTATCTTTCGCCTATAGGTCGCATTGAATCTGTTATACCTTACCAAGTTTCTCTTTTATACTGGAATGCCTACATAGTGAGCCAGTCACCCTCGTGTTTTCCCACTTGGGGTTATGCTTTTTGATCTTTGTCTTCTCCACCCGGTTTTAAGAATATTTAGGCGGTGGAGGTTGTAGATGAAGACTACCATCTTTAGTTGCTTGTTTATTTTTCTTTCTATTTTAGTATTTTTCTTGTCATTGGTTGTATGAAATAAAGTGGCTTAAAATGTTTTTCGGTATTCATACCTAATTACTGCCACATTATTCTATAACTTCCATAGACATGGTGTTATTCACGGTTTCGTGGAGTTTGTCTGCTTATACAGGTTTTCACTTGCTTCTCCACAACGTGCTGGACATTTACTTGGATATTGTTCCTTTACTTGAGAGCCGTTTTCGAGCTAAGTCTTTTTCTTAAATTCTCATTTATTTTTGTCATTGAGGACAATGCCATGTTTAAGTGGGGGGTAGGAGACTTAGCCATGTTATGTTATAATGAAATTTGAATGAAACGGTAGGAAAATTGAAAAATTGAAAATTTGAATAAATACCATATTATTTATCTCGTACCCTTAGAATTGTGAGTTCCTAGCTAAGAATTGATTGGAAAGGAACCAAGTTTCATGAGTACGTGATCATATTATACTTATGTTAAGTAAATTTAAGGATATTCATGCCCGTTTTTGCGAGTAGTTATTTATTATTCGATTACTCAATCTGTGAATCGAGTATACCGCGCTTATCATAATAACTGAAGAAATTATGTGTACATTGCATAGATGATTGGTTATGTAGACTTAGTGTCGATACTTATTGGCTGATGCATTCTTATCTTTTAGCCATTAAAGCAGAGTAAGAAGCTTGAGACGTACTTTGTGTTTTAGCAAAATGTTAGACACTGGGCTTGTAGTAACATTACCAAAGTAGCCCTGCGCTTGTGGTAATATTCGATGCTATGCATGATCTAAGATAGGGGGATACTTTAAAAAAATTTCTTCCTTGAGATTAATAGTATTTGAAAAATATGAAGATATGAAAAAATATTCAATTCTTTAAGAGGCTTTGAGTAGTACTCGGTCTCCAAGTCCAAAATCCCTATAGATACGCTCTTGCTTATTGCTCTAGTGCTCTAACCATTGCGAGGCATAAGAAGTATGAATGCTTTGAGGTTGGTAGGTTGAGATTGCGAAGTTAGCATAAACTCTGATCTTGCCACGAATATATAAAACTAAATGCACATGCACACATCACTTCGATTCATAGTCAGTAGTGAATAATGGATATCTTATGAGCATGACTAGTATGAGTTAACTTGAGTTTCTTGTGTAAGTATGATTTGACCATAGAAAATGTTGTCTTGGGGAATGACTTATTGATGCTTTGTTCGGGACGATCAAAGTCTAAGTGGGGGGTAGTTGATGACGGTCAAATTGTACCCATAAAAGTCATCAACGTTGACCTTAAATCGAGATTAATAATGTATATTTCATATTAAATCACTCGTTTATATTTATTATTTAATGTTAAGTGATTATTAATATGATATTTGGTATTTAGCTGTTTTTATTATTTAAAGCCGATTTATTGTGCGATAATTATTGATTTTGCAGATCACAACAAATCGAGAGGATTAATGTCATTCAATCAATTATCTCAAGATAAGGAAGGAAGAAACTCGGAGCATTAAGTGGAAGATTAATCGGATCAACATGCAAGCGTGCGAAATGGGGAACAAGCTAGACGAAGAAAACGTGTTAAACATGCAAACTTAGGTTCGGTCGACCGAGCCTATAGCTTCGGTCGACCGAGTGCGCTCTTCGGTTGACCGAGCCTTAGGTTTGGGTCGGTTTCCGGCTTATATCGTGCTTATCTTCTAGAACCACCCTAAGTCCGCAAAAACCTCTATATAAGCAAGCAGCTACGAGAATTGTAAGACACACCAACATATACCTTAGAATATCATTCAATAAAATCACTCTATTCATATCTTGATTCAATGTAGTTTATTGAGGGTGTTTCCAGCAATTTAAGGGCTGCATTATGTAAGCCTTTATTTTCTGTTTCTTTTCTTTTAAGTAATTAATCCCTCCCAATTATGTTTTATTGTTTGAGTTAGTTAATTCATAGCTAGATGATGTAGATCTAGGTTATGTCGTTATGGATGTGGCGAAGCCTTGTCTATGAGGATCCCATAAACTACGTCATACACTTAGTATTTATTTATGAATCTACTTGATTTAATTAATGCGTATCTATGTTAGTTTATATGAATACTGTGCGAATTACTGTTTAATCGTTTCGTATGATGAAACGCTGAGAGATATGTTCAGGGATGTAATCTGGGGACGAAATTGATTCGGGTGACCGAATGAGTTCACTCGGTCGACCGAGCCCACCTATTCGGTCGACCGAGCCCTGTTTTATCCGTTAAATAGCCACGTCTTTATGGTTAGGTTAACTTAATAGAATTTATCATCTCAGTAGGTATGGCTACGGCTACGTTGCTCGTCTGTTTTAATTAGCGTATGATTAGGAAATACCAATATAGGGCTCCTAGGTTGGCTCATGAATGATCTTCCGGGACTTTCAGCGAGATCTAGGTAGGTTTTGTATTTGGGAATTGAGCTCACCTAGTTATACGTAAATCGTAGATTAACATGAGACCGTGCAGGTAATTGTTAATAAGACAGAGACTGATGCGATCGTTTAGGAAGTACGCCTAACCACAGGAATGTTTCCTAGACGAGGTGTACGATTAATATCGGCATCCTTAGTGTCGTAAGCGTGCAAGTTATATGAGATGGATACCCAAAAGGTGAAGTCACGTAATGTAGCACAGTGATCTAGCGACCTAACGGGTGCTAAGTCAAGTTAAAGAGGATGACTCCCGTAGCCAATCTAAGATAGATACAAATGGATTGACAGTTAATAAGTTCAGTTTATTATATAAGTTATCTAGGTCCAAACGATAAAGACTATAATTGGGGAGGTTAATTACAGTGTATCGAGTCGTGTCTTTACCTTTCTTGTCTTATGTTGGTCGTAGACCGCCTCTATGTCCTTGACATGTTTAATTAATTGTTTGTATATAAGATGATCCACAAATGGTTCCCTGTGGGATCGACCTTGATTCACTATAGCTATACTACGATGGGCCTAGTCCTCTTGCTAGTATTGGTTTATGGTGGTCAAGTATATTATAACCTGATTGACCCCGATCAACAACATCTCTTGAAATGAAAATTACAACATAAGTCTTGTAGTAATAAAATATGATAAAAACATAGCATGACAAGTCATCAAACATCATCCTCGAAATCCTCATCGAACTCCTGGTCCACCTGTTCGTCTTCTCAACCCCAAACACAACAAACATGCATTTGAGGTAAGTACAAAGGTACTTAGAAAGAAATAGAAGCTATTGCATTAACTAAGTTTTACCAAGAAGGATTTGCATAGTTATTAAGTTATCTTTATTTGACCAACTCAATTATAGGGTTCACTTCATGCTCATCAACACGATGTGACTAAACGTTTCTAACTTAACTCAAGTTTGTTACACCGTAATTCAAGGGCACTACGCATGGTGCTACCCATCACGAGGTATCATTTGCAACCTATTAGCATATCACACCAATAGCCACGGGTTAAACCCGATAGTGTACATGTTCGGTAAAGTCCCCTACCATTTAGCAGTTTATAGGCCAGTAGAGTTATTCACTTTATCTGACCGCCCACACACCGCGATATAAACAAGTGCCCTACCAAGAATATTACGATGTTTAGTCGTTTACTACACACTTATGTAAATTATTAATCATTAACTAGCCACCTAAGTGTTTTCAAGGTAGGAGCTCACTTAACAACTCTACTCCATCGCTTAGACTCGAGACATAACACCCTAAACATGTACACATACATTGATGAATACTAATTCATCAGAGTATAACCATTCATACCCTTCCGACAGTCCCGAACTTCAACTCTATGGAAGAGTGCATCCGGTGCCGGAACTAAACGCATCGAAAGCTTAATCGAGGCTTATTCTTGTTCATTTAATGTTATAAGGTCAAGAAACAACCCTTAAAACTAGACTCCGGGCTCAAAACTGATCAAACTCAAAAAAACATGTCCAGTGCATATGCACTGGATTTGGTGCACATGCACTGGCTCCAGTTCTGCACTGGATTCTGGTTTGCTTGCACCAAAGGAATGTAAAAATCGATTTTTGGAAGCCCGGTGCGCCCGCACTGAGTCCTGGTGCACCCGCACCAAGACTCTGAATGTAAAACTGGAGCTCCTACACCTCATGTTCGCATGCACTGGCCTTGGGCGCCCGCACCAAGCACAGTATGCCCCAAAAACATGGTTTTCTACACTTTATCGGATCCCTTACAATTCCAAACATGTTCTTCAACCATGTACTCAACAAAACAGCAGAAAAGTGCCAATATAACAACATATAGCACCTTACACTAGCAAGATAACACTTATACACGAAATTAACACCATATTACATCCAACACCAAGCCTTAACTCTACCAAACCATAATCAAAGAAATAGAGAATATTTTCTTACTTGATCAAAGCACAACTCCAAGCAAAACTTCAAAAGTCTACAGCAACTTCCCAAAGACCAACACAAAACCTATTTGATCCACAACCAATTCAAGAACTCATTAGGATCAAGGTTTCTAACTACTCAGAACTACGAATTGCACAACTTTCATTATCCAAACATGATGAATCCAAGATTAGGGCAATTTTCATACCTTGATAAAACTCCCAACTTTTGGTATCAACACGATCCTTGCGCTCTCACGATGCTCCTGATCTACTTAATCTGAAATCCGTTAAAAGCCTTGTGAGATAATTGGAAAAGAATCTCTTGTCTCTTCTTTTGCTCTCAAAGTCTGAATTTCTACATTAGAGTTTCTGACAAATTTTCTGATAGTTAGGAGGTTATTTCCAAAATAAAACCCCCTACTACTTAATTGTAATTAAAATCCTTTAATTTCCCTTAATCACAATTCTGTCCCCGAGGAAAATATATATATATTTTGAGTTATATATATATTATATATATATATATATATATATATATATATATATATATATATATATATATACACACTTGAAATCATTTTTTTTAAATCCATGAAAGAAATAAATATAATATTTCGTTCTCGCAAATTGACACGTCGGCCCTTTCCCGAGAATCGGAATATTACATTCCTCCCCCCTTAAGAGGAGTTCCGTCCACGAAACTTGAACATACCTGGTAAATTCAAAAATTCTGGAAACTCTGTGATCATATCATCTTCCACTTCCCAAGTTGCTTCGTTTGCAGTATGGTTGCTCCATTGTACTAACACCAAAGGAACCATCCGCCTCTTGATCATCTTTTCCTTTCTATCCGAGATCTTAACTGGCTTCTCATCCTAGACAAGGTTGTCTTGAAGTATTTCTGGATCAACTGTAGCTTCAACATCCGACTTCGTCAAACACTTATTCAATATCGAAACATGAAACACATTGTGGACTCTTGACATTGAATCTAGTAACTTAAGCTTGTATGCCAAAGGTCCAACTCTCTCAAGGATCTTGAAAGGTCCAACATACATTGGACTTAACTTTCCCTTTTGTCCAAATCATTTTACTCCTTTCATTGGTGAAGCTCGAAGGTATACTCTTTCACCCACATCAAATTCCAAAGGTCTTCTACGAACATCAGCCCAACTTTTTTGACGGTCTTCAGTTGCCTTCAAATTCTTCTTAACCAACAAAACTCTTTCCTTAGCTTGTTCAACCAATTCTGGCCCGGTGAGTTGCTTCTCCCAACTTCATCCCAAAACAGTGGTGTTCGACATCTTCTACCATATAGAGCTTCAAACGGCGGCATCCCCAAACTTGCATGATAACTGTTATTATAAGCAAACGCATCCACGGGTAGGTAGTCATCCCTTGATCCACCTACTTCCAAAACACAAGCTCTTAATGATTGTCCATCCATTTGAGGGTGAAAGGCCATACTCAAGTCCAACGTCGTACCCAAGGCTTTCTGCAAACTCTTCCAAAACCAACTAATAAACATGTTGTCACGATCCAATAAAATTGAGATAGGCACTCCATGTAGCTTCACAATATTGTCCAAATAAAGTGTAGTCATCTTCTTCAATGACATGTCAACTTTTGTTGGTAAGAAATGAGCCGACTTTTTTAGTCTATCCATAATGACCCAAATCATATCATGCCCACTCTTTGTCCTTGGCAAACCGGTGATAAAATCCATTTTTATCTTATCCCATTTCCACTCAGGAATATCCAAAGGTTTAAGAATACCTCCTGGTTCCTATGTTCAGCCTTGACTTTCTGACATGTATCACATTCAGCCATAAACTTAGCTATTTCCAATTTCATTGAAGGCCACCATAAACGTTCCTTCAAATCTCTATACATTTTTGTAGCTCCTGGATGTACTGCAAAGGTGATTCTGTGTGCTTTATCCATAAATCATTGTCTTAGGTCACCTACATTAGGCACACATAACCGATCTTGGTGCCAAAGATTTCCATTCTTATCTAGCACGTACTCCACTGCAGGCTTTTCTCTTGCGACTCGTTTAAAGTCTACCAAAACTGGGTCTTCATCTTGCTTACCCCTGATATCATTCATCAACTCTGACCTGGCCAACAATGGTGCCACAAACTGTCGATTCCCAAACTGAGCAATACTCCGGATTTTTAGCCCATCTAACCGTTCTGCCACAACTTCAACCCCTGAAACCACATACACTGGCTTCCTACTCAATTCATCTGCAAAAACATTCACCTTATCCGGATGGTACTGAATATCCAAGTCATAATCCTTCACAAACTCTAACCATCTTCACTGCCTCATATTCAAATTCTCTTAAGTGAAAAAGTATTTTAAATTCTTGTGGTCCGTGAAGATTCTTGCCTTGACTCCGTATAAGTAGTGCCTCCAAGTTTTTAAGGCAAACACTACCGCTCTCAACTCTAAGTCATGTGTTGGGTATTTCTTCTCGTGTACTAGATGCATAGGCTATTACCTTGCCCCCTTGCATCAACACACAACCTAAACCTTGTTCCGAAGCATCGTGTACACATCATAATTATCAAAGATCTCATGAACTGCCAAAACTGGTGCTGTAGTCAATCTCCTTCAAGGTCTGAAAAGTTGTCTCACACTCACTAGTCCATTCAAACTTCACATTTTTTTGTGTGAGTTTGGTGAGTGGTGTAGCTATCTTGGAAAAGACTTGTACAAACTTCCTGTAGTATCCGGCTAACCCCAGAAAACTTCTTACTTCTAAAATGTGTTAGGTCGTGGCCAATTCTCAACCGCTTCTATCTTTGTAGGGTCTACTTGCATACCATCCCCAGTTATCACATGCCCTGTAAAACTGACTTGCTTCAACCAAAATTCATATTTTGAAAACTTAGCAAACAACAGTTTTTTGTTCAAAGTCTTCAACATGGTTCTTAAGTGTTCTTCATGCTCTTTCTCATCATTTGAGTAGATAAGGATTTCATCTGTGAATACTATCACAAATTTGTCCAAGTAAGGCATGAAAACACGTTGCATCAAATCCATGAATGCTGAAGGAGCATTAGTGAGTCCAAAAGGCATAACCAAAAACTCATAATGTCCATACCTTGTACTAAAAGCTGTCTTAGGTATGTCTGCACTTTAATCTTCAACTGATGATAACCGGACCTAAAATCAATCTTAGAAAACACTCTCTTTCCTTGCAACTGATTAAACAAGTTATCGATCCTTGGTAGTGGATACTTGTTCTTGATAGTGAGGTTGTTCAAGGCTCTATAGTCTATATACATCCTCATTCTACCATCCTTCTTTTTAACAAACAACACAGGGGCTCTCCACGGTGAAGTACATGGCTGAATTATATTCCTTTCTAACATGTCCTTTAACTGAGCTTTCAATTTCTTTAATTCAGCCGGTGCCATCCTATATGGTGCTTTTGCTACTGGTGCTGCCCCCGGTACTAATTTGATTTCGAACTCAATTTCCCTATCCGGCATATTGCCCGGTAACTCATCCAAAATACCTCAGGATATTCTCTTGCTATAGGGGTTTCTTCCAACTTAGGCTTAACTTGCTCTACATCCATTTCATATAACAAGTAGCCTTCACAACCTTTTTGACATGCTAATATCGCCTTAACTGTTGAGATTATCGGATGACGCTTCTTACTTGGCTTATACATATTACCTTGAAAGGTCTTAGAAGATTTTCCGGGCACCTTAAAGGTTACTCACTTTTCCCTACAGTCCAAGTGTACATAGTTCTTGGCCAGCCGATCTATTCCCAAGATCACGTCAAAGTCCGTAAAGTCCAACACTGTAAGGTCACACTTACAACGGTAAGATCCTACACGAATGTCTACTTGAGGTATCGTCTTCGGCACTTTAGTAACTCTTCCTAACGGTGTAGTTATTTCCAAAGTATTCCCTAAAGCTTCCATGGATAGGTTTAGTTTCTTAGCAACCTTAAAGACACAAAAGAGCTAGACGCCCCGGTATCAAACAAAGCCTTAACTGCTAGATTGTCTAATATTATTGTACCTAAAAATGTAAATTCGTTTATTTAAATACAACTATAACATGATTTAACGTGCTATAATAGTACTTTAATAACATAGAACGAAGAAATAAAAAGTACATGAGATAACATTGTCATCTGGCTCCACAATCTCTAACTCCATAGCAAAAACTCGGACTGGTTGGCTTGAACCTCCTTTTCCGCTTGCTTGACCCTGATTTTCTTTACCTCCCTTGGTTGGAAAATTCCTTGCAAAGTGCCCAGGATCTCCACAGTAGTAACAGCTACCCGTGCTAGCCTTTCACTCACCCGAATGATGCCTCTTGCATTTCTGACAAAGTGGTGCACTTGCTGAAGGTGCTGTTGATAAGGATGTTGACGTCCTCTTCACAATCTTTTGAGGTCCAGTCCGAATACTCCCTTCACTCATTCCAAATGTTCTCTTAGCACCAACTATCATGGAGGGTTTGTTCTTAAAAGTCTCCACTTCTATGGCCTTATTCAAAAACTCCGACATATTTCTTGGCGTAGCTCCCATCATACTGGCTTGAATTTCATGAGATAATCCATTCTTATAAAGGGCCATTTTCTTCTCCTCAATTCTCATGATTTCAGGATAAAACCTTCCCAACTCATTGAAACGATTAGTGTATTGAGACACGGAGGTGTGTAGACCTTGACTATCTCTCAAAATCTGACTTGCCTGATTTGCTTGTACTGCTGGTGGGAAGTATTCATTGTAAAACAAGTCCTTAAACCCTTGCCAAATGGTAACCTTACCCCGGCTACTTTCTATAGCCTCAAACCAACTCTCAGCCATGCCCAACAGAAACCCTGCAGCTAACTGAGCCATCTCTGTTTCCGGTACATTCATGTTTCTACATGGTTTCTCAAAGCTCTTATCCACGTCTCCACCCAAGATGGTTCCACATTCCCAAAGAAATCTTGCATATGGCTCATTTTCAACCTAGTGTACCAATCCACGGGTGGTTCCTGCTCAAACGCTTGAGTTCTAACCGGAGGATAAACAGGTGGGTAAACTGGTGGATAGGCTGGTGGATACACTGGTGGATAAACGGATGGATAACCTGGGGGTGCTTGTGGTTCTTGATGTGGGTAAGGTGGTGGATATGGTTCTTGAGGTTTTTGAGGTTGGGTCATAGGCGGTGCTTGTTGATAAAGGTGGTACCTTGGATGGTGTGGTGGAGTGTGGTATGGCTGATGTAGTCTGTAGGGTGGATATCCAAAGCCATAGTGATGGTCAAACCGTGGCGATGGAGGGATTGTAGGTTGAGGTGGTTGACTCATTGGTGGAGGGTAGAAAGTATGATGTTGTGGAGGGTAAGTTGAGGCTGGAGGGTAGCTTACTAGTGGTGGTGGAGGATAAACCTCACTCACTGGAAGTACAAAGCCTGCTGGAAAATCACTTACTATCGTAACCTAAAACGATCCTCCAACATGCCACTGTGGAGGTTGCTCCTGTTGAGCCCGCGGTGTCTGATTCCCTTGAGGTGGAACATTATGTCTTAACACTTCACTCCCTACCACTGGTGTAGGACTGCGTGCCTCTTGTCTAGCACCCGAACTCTCAGCCCCATGAACACCTCTCCTCGTTGTCACCATTCTGAAGGATCAAGATGATCTGAATGTTAATCGGTGATTTAAAGAAACATATCTCAAGAAGGAAACCTAAAGGACGCTTCACTCTGATACCAACTAAAACGCCCCGTTCGAGTCCTTACCCGGAATTAGAACGTTCGGCACATATAATATAAAATAAATTATATATTATACGTTAGTCTCTACTATGTCGTATCGAGTTTCGCAATTACGGAAGCTAAAAGACTCGGATTTAGCCGCTTATAGGCCAATAGAGTTACTCACTTTATCTGACCGCCCACACATCACGATATAAACAAGTGCCTTACCAAGAATGTTACGATGTTTAGTCTTTTACTACACACTTATGTAAATTTTTAATCATTAAATAGCCACCTAAGTGTTTTCAAGGTAGGACCTCACTTAACAACTCTACTCCCTCGCTCAGACTCTAGACATAACACCCTAAACACATACACAGACATTGATAAATACTAATTCATCAAAGCATAAGCCATTCATACCCTTCCGACGGTCCCAAACTTCAACTCTATGGAAGAGTACATCCGGGGAACTAAACGCATCGAAAGCTTAATCAAGGCTTATTCATGTTCATTTAATGTTATAAGGTCAAGAAACAACCTTTAAAACTAGACTCGAGGCTCAAAACTGATCAAACTCAAAAAAAAAGCATGTCCAGTGCGCATGCACTGGCTCCAGTGCGCCTGCACTGAATTTTGGTGCTCTTGCACCAATGCTCTGATTGTAAAAATTGATTTCTGGAAGCCCGGTGCGCCCGCACTGAGACCTAGTGCGCCCGCACCAAGACTCTGAATGTAAAACTGGAGCTCATGCACCTCCAGTGCGCACACACCGGCCTTGCTGCGCCAGCACTAGGTGCAGTATGCCCCAAAACATGGTTTTCTGCACTTTATCGGATCCCTAACACTTCCAAATATGTTCTTCAACCATGTACTCAACAAAACAGTAGAAAAGTGCCAATATCACGACATGTAGCACTCTACACTAGCAAGATAACACTTATACACGAAATTAACACCATATTACATCCAACACCAAGCCTTAACTCTACCAAACCATAATCAAAGTAATATAGAAGATTATCTTACTTGATCAAAGCACAACTCCAAGCAAAACTTTAAAAGTCTGCGGCAACTTCTCAAAGACCAACACAAAACCTATTTAATCCACAACCAATTCAAGAACTAGTTAGGATCAAGGTTTCTAACAACTCAGAACTACGAATTACACAACTTTCTTTATCCAAACATGATGAATCCAAGATTAGGGCTATTTTCATACCTTGATAAAACTCCCAACTTTTGGTATCAACACGATCCTTGCGCTTTCACAATGCTCTTGCTCTACTTAAATCTGAAATCCGTTAAAAGCCTTGTGAGATAATTGGAAAAGTATCTCTTGTCTCTTCTTTTGCTCTCAAAGTCTGAATTTCTACTTTAGAGTTTCTGACAACTTTTCTGATTAGTGGGAGGTTATTTCCCAAATAAAACTCCCCACTACTTAATTGTATCCTTTAAGTTCCCTTAATCACAATTCAGTCCCCGAGGAATATATATATATATATCGAGTTATATATCTTATTATATATTTTCAAGAGAAAACCGCCATTTGACCCAATTAGGCCAATTGACCCGCTCCATGACCCGTTTTACATACATGATGAAAAAATAAATTGAAAAAAAAAAAAGCAAAAACCAAACCGGCAAACTACATCCCACTCCTCTGTTCCCTACGATTGTCAAACCGCTGGAAGAAACCTCTCCATGGCAACCGCCGGTAACCTTCCCACCACTCCATGAAGCCTTCGAAGGCATATTTATATCATTTTCAGCCAAATTCTGAGAACTCTGAACCCTAAAAACCTCTCAGTATCTTTTCCGTCTTTCATGGAGTTTTGGCTGAGGTGTTCAATCTATCCCTTGAAAAACCGGCCTCTTTTCTTCTTCGTCCTTAGCTGTCTGTTGCGTATTTTATTCGAAGCTCTCTGATTCTGAGAGAATTACGGTGGCTGAGTTCTTTTCCTCCTATGGGTTCGAATCGCAACACGATTTCATCAAACGTGAAGGCTTGCGATAAGGGATAAGAAGAAAATCTGCCGGTCAAAGCCTATACACGTTGAGAATTCAAATCGGAATTAGGGATTTGATGACTCTAACTTTCCGGTGGCCATTCAATAAGCAAATGCCTCACCTTTTGGTCCAGATTCATTGGATTCTAAAGAGCCGTTGCTTAAACATCTATCCTTGACCGTTTCAGAGATCAAATCGAAGCAGCTTCTTCCCTATACTCGCTGCTGGTTCAATTCCAAACCGAGTTCTAAGCCGGTTTGGCTCAGGTATGGTGGCTTGACCCGACCATCAGGGTTTGCTGCACGGCTTACATCAAACTCTGAGTCAAAACATTGTTGACTTCAAATATGGTTTACTTTGGAGTGGAAGTACTTTTATGTTATGTCCAAATGGCTAATTGGAAATTGCCTGCTTAACAACGAGTAAGAATTTCTTTCCTGAGCATATGATTTTGTATTTAAGTTGGTGCAACGAGTTATAGATTTGCATTTGGCTTGACAAGATGATAATGTTTATCAATTTTTTTGTTTGTTTGTTTGATTTATGTTCAGCCATACAATGAAAGAGGTTCATTTTCAGAAAGAAAAAGGGAAGGGATAGGGTTAAGAGAGAAATATGAGTGTTTTGTTTGAAGGGATAGTGTGTGTGTGTGTGTGTGTTTTTTTTTTTTTTACATTTCTTATACCCCTAAAAAAAATCTTAAATAACTATACTTAGCTTACAATATACATAGATTCTTTATACTTCTTTATAACATTCATGGTAACCTATAAGTAGTAAATATATTATAAGTTTAGATTGAACGCATCTGTAACATGCATTGCACGAGTTTCGTGCTTTTCTTTTGGGGAGGGGAGATGACTTCTTAAATTTGAAGGCCTGCAAGCGCTTTCTTTGTCTTCATGTATGATTTCGTTTTTCAATAGCAAAATAAACAGCTTCAGTCGAATATGGATGAATAAATCTATTAGATTACGCCAAATTTATTGGATTTATCATGAAGAAGAAAGTCGAATTTGAGGAGATAATAACCATTTGCAGATAATCTGAAAACGGTAGGCGCAAAACTGGGTTTTTCTTTTAGTTCTATGGGATTACAACATACAAACTGGACGGTTACCTCATTAATATGATGTTTCTGCTTTGAGTTTCTATATCAAAAAAATCTTTTCCATTTAGTGATTGTCTATATCTGGATCCTTGAAACACTTTTGATTATTTCCACTATTGATTTAGGTTGCAAAAGCTGGTGGTGATAAGTGGAAAAAGTTGTCAGAGGCCGTAAGTTTTTTCATTTATTTTGTTTCCCTTTCAATTAATCAATTCTGCAAAATTTTCTGGAATTTTTCATTTCATTTGCTGATTGTTGATTCCTGAATTATTTTTTTAGGAGAAAGCACCATATGTTGCTAAGACAGAAAAGAGAAAATCCGAGTATGAGAAGAACATCCAGGCTTACAACAAGAAACAAGTACCTTTAATTCAATTATTTATCACCGTTTTCTCTCCAATTTCCATTTTTGATGTATGAAAATTGAAAAAAAAAAAAAAAAAAAAAAAAAAAAACAAAACAAAACTTTTGTTTTCATTTGCTATTTCGATCTACAAACACAGGCTGCAGGAGCTGATCCTGAAGAGGAAGAATCTGATCAGTCAAAGTCAGAGGTTAATGCTTCCTCTGCTCACGGTTAAACATTTCAACTTGCATATGGTGCGGTTTAAACCTTTCTTTATTGTTTTTGATATATTGTGCCGCAATATTCTTCCAATATTCTTCCAAATTTCCTTTATATTTCTTTTGATTTTTCTTTCCGTTGCTTTCTTTATTCGTTATTTGATTTTGGATGTTTTCTTAGGTTGGAAACATTTCATGTGGATAAAATGCAACACAGTAGGTTTAAGGGATTTTCAATTTTAGTGAGATGTTGCTGCTTCTGATAAGGTCTCCACAGCTGCTCCAAAAATTGCATCTTTGACAGCTAATAAGAAGAAAGACGAGTCTACCGATCCTGATGATCAAGTCGGTTATTCCTGATATTGGACAGAGTATTATGTGGATTAAGACAGCAAGAGAAATCTGGCTTGAGCTTGAGTTTAGGTTTTCGAATGTTGATTATTTCAGAGTTTCAGATCTGGTTGAGGATGTTAATACTATCAAACAGGGTTCCATGTCTGTTGTATCCTATTTTACAAAGCTCAAAGCAAAATGGGATGAAATCATGGTTCGTAAACCAGTTCCTGTTTGTGAATGTGGTCATCCCTGTGTGTGCAATATCAGCAAGAAACTGAATGAATACATTGAGGCAGATTGTGTGATACGGTTCATGAAAGGTCTTAATGATTCTTTTGCTCCAGTCAGATCACAGGTTTTCTTGTCCACACCATTGCCAACTTTGCAACAAGCTTTTGCTATGGCTATCAAGTTTGAAAGACAAGCTGTATATGCTATGGGGCATCCCCAGAATTCAGAGGCTATGGTTTTGGCAGTCCAAGCTCAAGGCTCTAATCAATCAGGCCAGCATCAAACCAATAATCCTTCCACTTATTCAAGATTTCAAGGATCCAATACAGGACAATCAAATTTCAGAAAACAAGGTCCAAATGGTGCAGGACAGAAGAAAAAGGTACAATGCTCTTATTGTGGGTACAATGGCCATACTATTGATCAGTGCTACAAGAAACATGGATTCCCACCAGGATTCAAAGGGAAAGCTAGGGCAAATATGGTACAACAAGAGGATGAGCAAGACCTATCTGTTGACACTCCAGTTCCAGAATCAAATCAGTCTCAGATTGCCATTCTTCAGAATCAAGTGTCTCAACTGATGAAATTGATGGAGTCTAGAACAGATTCTGGCCAGCATGCTGTTAATCAAGTCACAGCTTTCACTACAAACTTCAAACAAGATTCTACAGAGGTTCAAGGTAAAACCAGTCCAGTCCAATGGGTGGTAGATTCAGGGGCCACGGATCATATCATTTACAGTCATGACATGTTTATGACTAGTAAAAGAGTTTCTGGTGTCACTGTTATCTTGCCTAATGGTCAGGAATTGGCAATCACATCTGTAGGCACAGTAAAAGTTAATGAGCATCTTTTATTGACTCAAGTGCTTTGTGTTCCAAACTTCAGATACAATCTTTTATCAATTAACAGACTGACAAAACAATCTGGTTTATCTGCTGTTTTTTCTAATAACCAGTGTGTGTTGCAGGACCAACATGGGAAGATGATTGGATTAGCTAAAGAAAAACAAGGATTATATGTTTTGCAGCCTGTTAAAAGTCATACACATGTGGCAGCCTGTGCTCAAATACCTTTATGCGATAAAATTCCCACAGATTTGTTATGGCACTATAGGCTAGGTCATTTGTCCAACAATACAGTAGCTACTATACGTGGAGTTTGTCCAGATGTATCTGTATGCAAAGACACTGTTTGTTATGTCTGTCCATTAGCAAAGCAGAAGAAACTATCTTTTCCATTAAGTACTTCTAGTGCTAACACTCCTTTTGCTCTTGTACACATGGATATTTGGGGTCCTTATAAGCAACCTACAATTCATAATCAGTCTTACTTTCTTACTATAGTGGATGATTGTACTAGATATACTTGGATCTATTTGTTACAAGCTAAAAGTGAAGTAAGATCTGTCATTACTGCATTTTATAATTATGCTTTAACACAGTTTGGTCATTCTATCAAAGTACTTAGGTCTGACAATGGGTTAGAATTTGATTTCACTGAATTCTACACTGAGAAAGGCATTATACATCAAACAAGTTGTGTTGAGACACCACAACATAATGGTATAGTAGAGAGAAAGCATCAACACATACTCAATGTTGCTAGAGCTTTAAAGTTTCAAGCTCAGTTACCTATTAATTTGTGGGGATACTGCATTTTGCATCTGTTTATCTGATAAACATTCTGCCTACCCCTGTTTTACACAATCAAACACCATATTTTTTGTTGCACAATACACAACCAGACTATACTTCTTTGAAGGTGTTTGGATGTCTTGTTTTCTCTACTACTTTGTCACAAGGCAGGACTAAGTTTGATGCTAGAGCAAGAACTTGCATCAATCTAGGTCATGCTCCAAACCAAAAGGGATATACCTTAATGGATATCCATTCAAGGGATATATTTGTATCTAGAAATGTGATTTTTCATGAATATATATTTCCATCTATCACTCAGAAACTTCAGTCCACAGGAAATCATTCTTTTCCAATTCCTTATGCATCTGACTGTGTTTTTCCAACATCCAATACTGATTTTAACAGATGCAATTCATCTTCTACAACAGATCAGGTTACTGATCATAATACTCTTCAAGATACTAACTGTGATGACACATTTAATTCTTCATCATCCAATAACATTTCAAATGTGGATGTACCTGTGATTCCTTCTTCTGGTATACCTGAAACCAGAAGATCTACAAGAGAAAAGAAGACACCATCTTTTCTAAAAGAATACATATGTAATCAGACACAGGTTACTCCATATCCTTTAGATTCAGTCATTGATTACACTAATCTTTCTGATAAATACAGGTCTTTTGTCATGAATGTGGATGCTAGCAAGGAGCCAAAGACTTACAATCAGGCTGTTAGATTTCCAGAATGGCAAGAGGCAATGAAGAAAGAAATTGATGCTTTAGCTCAGACCAACACTTGGGAAATAGTGGATTTACCCCCAGGCAAGAAGCCAATAGGGTGTAAATGGGTATACAAGATCAAACATAAGGCAGATGGCACTATAGAGAGGTATAAGGCCAGGCTAGTTGCCAAGGGTTACACTCAAACTTTTGGTATAGACTATGAGGAGACATTTTCTCCTGTTGCCAAGATGAATACCATCAGAATCCTCCTTGCCATAGCTGCTGCAAAAGGTCTTCATTTACATCAACTAGATGTAAATAATGCCTTCCTTCATGGAGATCTCAATGAAGAAGTCTATATGACATTACCTCAAGGTTTTCAGGCACAACAAGGCAAAGTATGTAAACTCACCAAGTCTTTGTATGGCTTGAAACAAGCCAGTAGGCAATGGAATTCAAAACTAACCACAGCATTGCAAAACCTAGGTTATGTTCAGTCCAAGCATGACTACGGTCGTTTTACAAAGAGAAATGATGCGACTTCATAGCTATTTTAGTGTATGTGGATGATGTTGTTCTTGCCAGCACCAACATGGATCTGATCAATGAGCTCAAACAACATCTACACAAACTCTTCCAAATCAAAGACCTTGGAGAATTAAAATATTTTCTGGGATTAGAAGTTGCTAGATCAAAATCAGGGATTTCTATATGTCAAAGGAAATATGCACTCAACCTTTTGACAGAATATGGTTTTTCAGGATGTAAACCTGCAAAAACTCCAATGCAGAGCAAAACTCATCTCATAAATGGAGATTCAGACCTTCTTCCAGATAACACACTGTATAGGAGTCTTATTGGCAAACTCCTATACTTGACTATCACCAGACCTGACCTGTCTTACAGTGTTCATCAGCTCAGTCAATTCTTAGCAGCACCAACAATCAATCATCTACAAGCTGCCAACAGATTACTCAGATATATCAAACTCAATCCTGGTCAAGGCATGTTTTTTCCTGCTAACAATGACCTCAGACTCACTGCATTCACAGATTCTGATTGGGGAGGGTGTCATGAGTCCAGAAGATCAATTACAGGATATTGTATGTTCCTAGGTCCTGCATTAGTTTCTTGGAAATCTAAGAAGCAACCTACAGTTAGTAGAAGCTCAGCAGAGTCAGAATACAGAGCTATGGCTCTAGGAGTTTGTGAATTACAATGGATCACTTATATCCTACAAGACTTAGCTATCCCTTGTCAACTTCCTGTTTCTATGTATTGTGACAGTGAGAGTGCTATCCACATAGCACACAACCCTGTCTTTCATGAGAGAACTAAACACATTGAAATAGATTGTCATGTTGTAAGAGAAAAGGTTCAATCCGGTCTAGTGAAGCTTCTGTCTGTCAAGACACACAATCAGCTGGCTGATATCTTGACAAAACCCTTAGATGGTCCTTTGTTCAATCACATTCTGCAGAACTTGTCCATTTCCAACATTCACAGCTTCCCTAGTCCGTCTTGAGGGGGGGTGAAGTGAATATAGCTCCGGCATTACATCAGAAACAGCAGCATTGCATTCAGAAACAGCAGCATCTCTTTCAGGACTTTGGTCGAACACATTAGACCAAAAGCAGTTGGAGTTTGTTGTAACAAATTAACTGCCTCATAATCATTTCACACTTGTAATTCTAGTTGTTCTACAGTCTATATATAGTAGAAAGGCGAATGTAAAGTTAATTGAAACAAATGAATAAAATCCTATAGTTTTCATACTTCATCTTCTTCAAAGTTCTGTTTTCTGTTTTTCTGTTTTTACTTTCTGTTTCAATTCATAGCTGAGTTCTAACTCATCAATGGAGTTGAAGTGAATATAGCTCCAGCATTACATCGAAACAGCAGCATTGCATTCAGAAACAGCAGCATCTCTTTCAGGACTTTGGTCGAACACATTAGACCAAAAGCAGTTGGAGTTTGTTGTAACAAATTAACTGCCTCATAATCATTTCACACTTGTAATTCTAGTTGTTCTACAGTCTATATATAGTAGAAAGACTGATTGTAAAGTTAATTGAAACAAATGAATAAAATCCTATAGTTTTCATACTTCATCTTCTTCAAAGTTCTGTTTTCTGTTTTTCTGTTTTTACTTTCTGTTTCAATTCATAGCTGAGTTCTAACTCATCAATGGAGTTTGAACTTCTTCATGGTATCAGAGAGATATAATTGCTTCCAGAGCGCACACGATCTTGATTAGAGGAGAATCTTGAGAGAATTCTTCATCCGGTGCAAAATCTTGAGAGTTTTTTTGCAGCTTGGTGTGTTTTTTGTGCAATGGCAGCCAGTCAAAGATCAAATGCAGCGATCATCAATGAAACCAGAGGTCCAGAGATAAGTTCTTTTAGTCAATTTTATCTCCATCCGAATGAAAATGCTTCTTTGCCTCTAGTTTCACCTCCTTTAGATGCACATAACTATCATTCTTGGTCTAGATCCATGTTAATGATGTTAGAAACTAAGAACAAACTTGGATTTGTTGATGGTACGATTGAAAAACCAGCTCCTAATGATGAATTGTTCAAAGTATGGAGTCAATGCTGCTGTTTCTGATGTAATGCTGGAGCTATATTCACTTCAAAGTAAGTTCGTATCCTCTATTACTTTGGCTACACTGGAACCCCTGGACATGTGGTCTTTGCTTTATATGTTAAGCGTTTCTGAGTTGATGGTTGGGTTTCTTTGTTTGCAATAAGCACACATGTTAATATTTTTCTTGGGTCTGTTTGATTTATATTAAATAGAACTATTTTGTAAAGTGAGATTTCGGTCTGAGTTAAATTGGCATTTCTGAGTTAGATTGGTATTAAATAAAGCATGAAATGTTTCCTAATTACGAATTTGCAAAGTTGATTGGGATTTGTAATAGTATATCGTACGCTGAAATGCTGATAGTTTTGACAACTGCCACATGGTAGGATTTGCAGCGTAGTTGTATATGTGCGTTGATGATATGATGTGTAAGTTTGTGCTAGGCTTTCTTTTTATGTAAGAACCTGATTTATTTGATAAATAACCTGGGATCAGTTCTCCGGTTGATCTTCTTGGTCCACATGATCCACTGATTATTGTTCCGGCTCTTCTACATTCACACACACTTTCAGATTATATAGCTTCCTCCTGGTGTTCCACTTGCACTTGGAATTTGTTTGGGGAAGTGATTGTTCCTTCTCTCTGCTCTGCTATTTTATGATCGATCAGGCATAAAGTCGCATGACGAAACTCCAAAAATGTTTAACCTTCTATAACAACTTTCACATGTTTTGATTTTATTTTCTTACTTTAGTAGAAGTCCTGTCAACAACATTATATGTGAGATCGTTTCTGAAGGACATTGGTTCTTCTTAGTGTTTGTCCCGTGCGAAGCACGGAGAACGTAGACTTTTTAAAAAGTCGATCTGGTAGAAATTTGTAGATACTTGTAAGTTATATCCAGGTGTTCACTTATTCATACGGTTGGTATGAATTTTCATTTTGTTTTAGATTATTGGCTTATATTGCTGCGAGTATTCTTCATTTATTTGTCCTTTTTTTTCCTCCCAGTATTATGCCTATGATAAAAGGCTTTGGGAGGAAGTTGTTGAGGCTACAAAATTGGTTAACACCATCCGTTATTCGTTCTCAAATCAGATCTTCCTATGTTTTTGTTTGTATGCTTTCTTCATGTTGTTTTATCCTGAGGCAGGAGAAAATGAAGAGGTTAAAATGAACATTTTTTTTGGTTGCGTAGGACACAATAGTAGAACTCTCCAAACAATGTTAACAAAGAGGAAAAAACGAAAAGGGGTGGAAGCAGAATACTATGTTGATGCCCCCTACCAGCTCCTAAGGTCAAATTAATTAATGACCAGACTTCTCAAAAGTGAATGGAGAAAAGAAACTGAAAAGGAGCCGAATAGCAGTTTGTTATGCACAATGTTGTCTCATAATCAATTGTCTCAAAGTTTGTTATTCACAATGTTGTGATACTATCATTACTCAATACTTATTGTATCACATATTTTTCCATGCATTACCTACACCTGTGTAAAAAAAATAAACTTATTTAAAATTCAGAGGCGATTATCTTTTTTATTTACTATTTATTTTCAGTGTTTACGTTCCTCCGTACATCGCACGGGTTTCCTACTAGTATATATATATATATTTAATAAATGGGTATATATTTAATTATATAAAGACTAAATATAAAAATCATTTTTTAATTTTAATTTTAAATTTATTCCATTGAAATTTGTTAAATATATTTTGTCCTTATTAAATTATTTCGATTTTTTGATAATTTTGTCCTTCTGGACAAAAATCTATATATATATACACTTATAATCATTTTTTTTTAACTTTAAATCCATGAAAGAAATATATATAATATTTCGTTCTCGTAAATTGACACGTCCGTCCTTTTCCGAGAATCGGAATATTACAAATGCTTTTACATCAAAAGTGTAACACCTCAAGTTTTCAATGAAGGCAAAAGGGTAATTGGTTTTAATTAATTTGAGCCTAATTACTAATTGCATTGGATACGGCAGCTATGATTTGGACTGAAGGAGGCTTTTGGGCCGGAGAAGCTTACTATCCTTTTCATGTTTTGATGTGGTGTTGCTTTTTCTTTAGTTTTTGTCCAGGATATTGAAGGCAGATGGTGATTCAGGCTTTGCTGTGGCTTCCTCATCGTGAATCACCAAATTTCTCTCTTTAGTGTCTATGAAAGTTTTTTTAGATGTTACACATGCTAGTAGGTTTTTTTCTTTTGTTTTCGGGGAATTGCATCTCCAATTTTCACTCTTTGATTCAAGTTATATCTCTTTCTTTGTTGGCTAAGTTTCCAATATACGGAGGCTCACACTCTTTGTATAGCACTCGGTTTTCCTCACATTGGGTGCCGATCCTTCAGGCATTGTTCTTAGCATCAACTTCGGGGTATCATTGGGTTGCGATCGAGAAGGATTCATACGGTCCAAGGAAACTGATCTATTCTTTTTGGGTTGCTTGATGTCCAACAGTTTGCATTTGGCTAGGGCCTTCACATCCTGCGCATTTTCTTTTGTTCGACGCACGGCTAATAAGCCAGCGCTATAGCAGGGCTATCAACCATAGGTTTAATTTCATGGATGCTTCCCCACCCCCTAATGTACTTGAAGCTTGTGAGGTAGATATGCCGTAATAAAAAAATTTAGATTTTTGTCGAGAATGACAAAATTATCAAAAAATCGGGATAGAAGGACACTGTAATTTAATCAAGACAAAAGTAACAATTATGAAGTAACAAATGTGGAAAAAGTAAATATGATGTAACAATTGGGAAACACAAAGTAACATTAACACGTGCAGTAACAATTTTAAAATAACAATTGTGATTTTTGTCCTTTATAATTATGAAAATGTTATTTTTGTCAATTCCGGACCCATTTACTAATTTTTTTTTATCCTTATGACCCCTTCCCCCTAAAAAAATTTTGCTTTCAAAAAAAAAATTTATACTTGACTAAGATAAAAGAATTAACATGGGATTATCTTGACTTTTAAGGTAAAAGAATTCTAAAGTCGAGATAATTAGGAAAATTGGGGGTGTTTTATAAATGGATAGAAATAACAATAATTCCAATTAATGTGTTTCCTAAATACATTGAATCTACACAACCTAGTTTTCCCCTCTTTTCAAACAAAATTTATTAAATTATGGGGAAAGCTGGAGAGTTTTATACCCCTTATAAGGAAGTATGGGGTTTTCTATTCTCCCATCCTTCAAAGACGTCGAAACTTTCAAAATATTATGCACACTCTTATATTTATGAACTCTAACATTTAATATCCATCTTAGTGATTAAATTTTATTGAAAATTAGGGATAATGATACAATCTGGAATATTTTTAAATAACATGACAGTTACATATTTTTTATATAGGAGAATATAATGCATAATTTTTATAGTGAGAAGGACAAACAGTGAATCCCAAAAATCAGTGAATCTCCCTAGTGAATCCCGAAGTGAATCCCGAAATCAATGATTTCGACAGTGAATTTTGACAGTGAATCCCGAAAATCAGTGAATTTCGACAATGAATTTCGTAAATTAATGAATTTCGACAGTGAATTTTAACAGTGAATTTAAACAGTGAATTTCGAACACAAGTGAATTTCGACAGTGAATAAATAGTTTGTCCTTTATGCAAAAGTTTCAAAAGAATATCCTTCTACTCAATTGATGAAATATTTCTATACTTCTCCTTCATTCCCCTTAAATTTTAAGGGACGACATCAAGACTTCTCAGTGTCCATCACTAATATCCTGGCTAAATTGCAATTTTAGTCCTGTAACTGGACGCGTTTTACGATTTTAGTCCTGGTTTTTTTCCGGCAACAATTTTAATCCTATAAATGGTTTATTTCTTGCAAAAACAGTCCTCAAGGCCGGAAAATGCTGACTGTACACATTTTCCGGCCAACTTTTTTTCCATGTCATCAAAAATGGCACGAACAGCATTTTTTTATTAAAAATTAAAAAAACTAAAATGCCAAATCACAATATACATATTATTAAATATAAAAAAAATTAATAATACACATGCAAATCCCAATATATCAGAAGTCCACCTTCTTTAATCCCTCCCCTCTTCCCGACAAATCCATCTCTTCCCCCCAGAAAATACCTTCAACGTAAATTCATCTTCATCTCCAGAAAATATTAAAAAAAATATTTAAAAATTGGCCGCAAAATCCCCATCTTCATCCCCAGAAAATATTAATCCCTCCCCAGAAAATATTTTTAAAAAATGCAGCAAAATCCAAATCGTAAGCAGCTTTTTGCAAATTCGTAATGTGACAAATTGGCACAATGTCTAACCCGTTTCTTCCCCAAATTCACACCATTTTACTCCCCTATTTTCATTAATTAAATAAACAAGCAATCCCATTGCCCCCCACACTTCAAAACATCAAATCAGAACCACACATCTCACCACAACACAGAATACTAAGAAAAAACGATGGGGAAGAAATTAAGGGGGTTAGGGATTTGCGAAATTGAAGAAGCCATAATACCAAAATTCTTCAAAGATTTCGCAGCAGATTTAGAGAAATTTCGCAGCAGGTTTTGAGAAAGATCCAACCAATTCTTGAAAGATTTCTGCTATTTTATTTATTTATTTTCTTATAAGAACATGAGGATGAAGACGACTAGGGGGAGACAGAAGGTGGGTTTGTCAGAGAAGAGAGGGGGCAGTGATTAAAGAGAGAGGAAAGTGCATCGGATATTTTGGGTGGATTAATAAAGAAGAAGAAAGTGGATTATTGGGATTTAATTATTAAATAAATGGTATTATATTTTTATTTAAAAGCTGATGTGGCATGATAATTTTATTTAAAAGCTGATGTGGCAATTTTTTTATGACATGTAATTATTTTTGGCCGGAAAATGTGTACAGTCAACATTTTTCAGCTTTTAAGACTGTTTTTACAAAAAAAAGACTACTTATAGGACTAAAGTTGTCGCCGGAAAAAAATCAAGACTAAAATCGAAAACGCGTCCAGTTACAGGACTAAAATTGCAATTTAGCCCTAATATCCTTGTAGGTCAAAACTTAAGCACTACTAAAGCACTTTATAAATGTCAGAAGCCTTGTACCGCAACTCCTTCAACTTAATCATCCTAGCTAAGTCTCGCCTGAATAAAGAACCGCCGAATACCCCAGCTTCTCGACGCACTTTTCTAACCACCACCAATCATCAACTTAGAACAACCAACCTTATTCCAAAGAACACCATTTTTTTCTAGTTACATGCAGTTTAATCACTTGAACTTATTCCGTAATTAATCATATGTCACTCCAATGATTAAAATCTTAGACAATCTACGGTTCTACATTTACTCGCCCTTCACTACGGGATTTTCATACTTAGGCCAAAGTCGCCTTAATCGTACACTTTACTCTTTACATCTTAAAAGCTAAATCTTGACATAAAGATGCTTTATACATTCAATTACTAATCAAACACCCAACCCCTTAAAACATTCATGCCTCACATACAGATTAGTCCATGTTGAACCTAACTCCCATATATGGTTTAAGACTGACACACATACATGATAGGATCTTTAGGTCTAATAAAATAACCATAGGGGGTGATCAGTGGTATTGACCAAACACTTTTACCCTCAAAATATCCATCAAAGTTTATCTTCAACATATAAGCGTGTAACTGTTCTAATCCACTATGTATCAGATTAGATCAACGATCAAGTGGATAAATACGGATAAGATGAAAATATACAGACTTGTCATGATAACGTGTTAAAAAACTTAAACAAAAGTGAAAGAAAGTAAAATGACATAAAGACGAAAGACAAGAAAATTAAAAATCGGCGGCATGTATCTCATTATTCAATATAAGTAAAGGCGTATTTATAGTACAATTTAGAATGCAAACACAATAACCGATTGAAATCATAATCTACAGAAATCAGTCAGTATCATTTGAGAATCACTCAATTATATTAGTCCATAATATCGCTCACTTATTCCATAATACCCTTAAACGAATATACTAAGGGGCAAAGTCGCTCACTTATTCCATAATACCCGTAATATCGCTCACTTATTCCATAATACCCTTAAAGATGAGCAATGGTAGCAGGGGGCAAAGTCGGAATCAAACAAAGATCGTTTAACGGTGGGCATGTTATTCCGCAGATTTCTGTGATATCCAAATCTTCTGGATTCATACTCCCAGGGAGATTCCAGTCGAAGTGATAGAGCAGTAGAGCTAAGGGCAATTGTATATTTGCTACACCAAATGCCAATCCTGGACAAATTCTTCTTCCAGAACCAAATGGTATATATTCGAAATAGTTTCCATAGAAATCCACGTTACTGTTCTGAAATCTCTCGGGGACGAACTTATCTGGATCTTGCCAGTACTCGGGGTCTCTTCCGATAGCCCAAGAATTGACGACAACCTTGGTCTTGTTTGGGATAAAATATCCATCAATGATACAATCCTCCCTTGATTCTCTTGGAATATTCAGTGGGGTTGGAGGGTGTAACCGTAGGGTTTCTTTAATTATTAAATTTAGGTACTCCAATCCTTGGAACTTTGCTTCATCTTCTATGGATTCTTCTCCTTTAAATGCTTGCCTTATTTCACTTTGTGCCTTTGCCATCACTTGAGGATTCCTCATCATCTCTGTCATAGCCCATATTGCTGTTGCTGATGAAGTTTCATTCCCCGCTGCAAATACATCCTGCCAATGGCCAATACAAAATTATAATGTTAATAAAATCGTTAGGGTGAGAAATTTATGTCTCCTTAAAGTATTAAATAATAAGGTTTTCACTTGGGGGAGTCTTTACACACCTATACATTAATTATTCTGACCGAATTCAAGTCAAAATGTTGGTTTTTTCTATACTCAATATTGATCTGAAGCACAATTGATATTTTCTGACTGAAATTCAGTTCGTAAAGTCTAACCGAATTTGAGTCAATAATTATTTTTATTCTGACTAAATTTAAGTCAAGATGTTAGTTTTTTCTTGATCCAATATCGGTCAGAATCACACTTGATACTTTCTGACTGAAATTCAGTACGTAAATTAGTCTATATCATGTCTAAAATTGAGTTTGAATCAATTAGTGAAAAAAATAATGATAAAACTATGATGTCTTATTTTATGTACCGGGGTCTGTGCTATATATGTGCTCTATGATGTCTTATTTTATGTTAAATTAATTATTCATAAAGAATGGTCTATGCATTGTTTTTGGTAGTGGGATGAGTAGAGTATGAAAAGTCTAATGTGACCGTTTCACTGTTCGTCAAGCATACTTGCGCAAATTTTATCATTTGCATTGCATCCTATGATGCACAGAGACTTTAATATGGGTGTCGTGCGTCGTATCCAACACAATTTCGATTCGACACGTATCTGCACGCGTCGACGTATGTCCGACACGTCAAGGACACGACGGGACCCGACAATTTATCATTTTTTTAATTATTTTTTTAGATTTAACTTTTACTCTTTCAGTATAGTTTTGCCAACCATTCTGATCTCATTTCATTGCATAAAGAAATCATTATAATATTCTAGTACTTGTTTGTTGCTTATTGTTAAGTCCTTTCAGTATAGTTGGAGCAGGTTCTGGTTCCGGCCGATCCGGTTGAACCGCCGGTTGCCGGTCCAGTTACGGTTCACTAAAAGATCAAATCGTCCTATAACCGGTGAACCGCCGGTCTCGTCCAGTCCGGTTCCAGTCCGGTTAGCCGGTTCCGCTTAAATGTGGTCAGGCCTAGGTGTAATCAATAGTATAAAATCATTTACGTAAAAGAACGAGTTGTGTGGTGGTGGTTTTAGCATTACCCAAAAATAGACGTATGCGGATCAGAAATTTCCAATGATTCATGATGAAGAAAGAAACTACTATTTGAAAGGAAAATAAAAATAGACGTATGCGGATCAGAATTTTCCAAAATGAGAGAAGAATTATGGCTTTGATATTACTTACGAGAATTATGGCTTACGAGAAGAAGAAGAAGAATAAGGAAGGAAAAAATAATTACTTACGAGAATTATGGCTTTGATATTTTTGACAGTGATGGGAAGATTGAGGCTGCTAGTCTCCTTGATTCTAAGAAGAGTGTCAATGAGGGCTTCTTCGACAGGAGGTTCCCCTGCAATTTCATTTCCCCTGTTTTTCCCAGCAGAATTCTTCTCAACATGCTGTTTAATTACGTCCTCAATAAAATAATCGATTTTGCTGGAAATTTTTTCCAGTCTAGGCATCAATCCACTCAAGAAAAGTATAAGTTTAGAAGAAGGGAACATATCAGCAAGGTTAAATCCAGCAGATACATGAGCAGCCTCTTTCACATACTGTAAGAATAATTCTTGATCTTTACATTCTTTCCCAAATGCTGCTCTACAAACCACTGTACTCGTATACAATTGGATCTTCTTACTCAAATTCACAGATTCTCCAACTGAATTTCGAATCGAGTCAACAAGATATTCCCCTTCTTCGTGCCGAATCGGCTCGAATGATCTCACTTTCTTAACACTGAGGAGTTCCATGACGCATATCTTACGCATCTGTTTCCAGTATTCGTCATACGGATGGAACACGATGTCTTCCAAATCGTATATAAGCACCTTCGTTGTTATCGTTTCGGGCCTACTCGAGAAAACGAGATCATGGGTTTTCAAGATTTCTTTTGCTATCTTAGGTGAACTCACCACGACGACGGGGACTTCACCTAACTGCAAATACATCAGAGGGCCGTATTTTTTTGCCATATCTGATAGAGTGCGGTGTGGAAACTTGCTTATTAATTGATGTAGGTTTCCGATCAAAGGTAGCTTCCATGGACCTGGTGGTAGTTTTTTGCGGTTTTTTTTGTGTTTCTTGATTGCAATGGATGAAAATAAGAAAAATGAGAGAGAAAAGAAAATGGTAAGCATAAGAGTAATGGTAGAAGGAAACTCCATTATGTAATTCTCCTATTTTTTTCCTTCACTATAGAGTATACACTCTACCCATCTAATTGATATTTATAGTGATTATTCAATGTTAAATTTTGACAAGATCTCTTACTGGTCACCGATAACGGTACTACAGTCAATACACCTATGAGAGATCATAGTAAAATCTGATTTGTTCAGAGTTGAATTTACACATAAAATTCGACTATAAAACAAATTTCAACATTTGTAAAGTCAAAATATTTCAAAGTGTGGTGAATGAGCAGATCGATTGTAGTTCCTATTGACTGTTTCATTTCTTATTTGATATTCCATTCGTTTCGAAATAATTGAAGCAGTTCCAAAAAACATACAGATTAAAAAAGCAATTAATTACATTGACTTTGATATGATAAAGACTAAAATACCCTTGTCCAACAAAAATGGAGACAGGCAACTTTAAGAGTGGAAAACCTATGACTGGTTATGTTTTCATATTGGGGAATTCAGTTGTCAGATGGAAAGCTACTCTTTAGGCCACAGTGGCTTTATCAACTACTGAGGCGGAATTTATGGCTCTAACCGAAGCAGTCAAGGAAGGTATCTAATTGAAGGGGCTAGTCAGTGATTTAGGGCTATATCAAGATCAAGCATAGATATATTGTGACAGTTTGAGTGCATTATGTTTGGCTAAGGTGTTAGGAAATCAATTAGTTAAACGCAGCGGAATTTAAAATTTGATTTCCGATCCCAAGATCGACTTCGTTTATTACAATAAACACGTTAATATAGTAGACGGTGATTACCTTGCTTGATCTAAAAGTTCGACGCTTTGACCGTCTAAAGAGAGTAGTAATACGCGCAAGCCGTCTACATGTCCGACCTCTATCAATATCCACACGAGCACCGCGTCGGAATCCTCCTTGGATAGCTACTAGAAAAATCCGGTTGCTAGACCGGCATTTTCTCTCTCTCTAAGAAGCTCTCTGTTTAAGGACTGTTCTAATTGTGATATACAAAAGAGCCAGTCAACCCCTTGCTTATATAGGGTATATGGCCCCCCATGTGTCCCATTCCCAATAGGAAAAGCTTCTGAGTAGAGTAATGAGAATGAAAAAATTTACTAGTAAAATAAGGAAAATAGATATTCTAGATTTATCTCATTTAATTAATATCTCATATTAAATAAATTCAAGATATTGTCAATATCTAATATTGTCTATCTTTATCTTATTACCATAAATCAATTTATACATATCTATTAATATCTAATATTAATATATGATAATACCGTTAATTAAATTGCACAATCTAAGTGTATCTTTTACACTAGTGTCTGTGCCCTATACCCATAAATTGGCATCCAGAATATTATTTAATTAATTAATACAATTAATATCTTGTATTTAATTTATTCATAATGAATTAATACCACCATATTAATTTAATCACTATAACACTTTGTAGTCGGGATAAACTTTCCTTGTTTGGTTATCACTATAACCGTATTTTAATCCGGATAGATGTTCTTATGTGTGTGACCCAATAGGCTTCCGAATATGTTGGCCGTAGACATAAAGTGCAAATTACGAATATGCCCTTCATACCTAACGATCACAGAATAGCGTCTAGCAATACATCGTGACCCCCAATCATCGGAAGAGTCAAAAGCAATGACTACTACATTTCATGTGAAACAGTTACTGTGTAAATAGTCCTATCGCTGTAATAATATTCATACAATCGTGTCTCGAGTGTTAGTACATCAATGATCGTATCTTATAATCTGGATATCATGCTCTCTCGGAATAACTCATTTACTCCCACTTTGCAAAAAGATTCACGAGAGCTAGACATTCCTTATAAGAAGGCCATTTCTGATATTTACTCCTAATCATAAGATACGTGATTTCCGGACGAACAAACACGTATACTACGAATGCTTTAATATCATACCCAAGCACTACCACATCATCGCCCCATGTCTAGGAGAAACCTAAATAGTGTCAAAGCATGACAATCCACACCGTGATGCCATGAAGACTTCGGTCTCAGGATAATTACACAACTGCCACATACTGCGACACTAAATGTAAGTAGGACAGTCTAACATACACATTCTCTAATACACGTCAACATACAGTCCAAGCGTCTCTACACTTCGATAGACGAGATCTATCCCTATCTTCAATAAGATAGAAGACATCCAATACGTGCTAGTCTAATCATAATATCAATGTCCCGTTTGACAGTACATACGACTATAGACATTTAAGTATCAAATTTATTAAAGTGATTAGAGATCTCATCAACCATAATCACCATCATGGTTTCTCTATCAGAGTTTAATACTAAGGACATTACTGTATATTCAATAACATAATTGGTTCATAAAGATAAACAAAATATATAATAACAAAAGTCTTTTATTAATAATAATAAAGTTATTACACGAACTAAATAGACTGTAGACGACCCGACCCGATCGGATCCGGTCCAACCCGATTGAGTTTAGGTCACCATTTCAATAATCTCTCACTTGGCCTAAAGCCAATCACCCATATGCCTAAGCCCATGCACGTGAACATGTTTCTCATGCTTTGCTTGTGACAATGCCTTCGTTAACGGATCAACTATGTTATTATCTGTGTGGACTTTCTTCTTTACATCTCCTCTATCAACTATCTCTCTAATCAAGTGATAGCGCCATAGCACATGTTTGGATTTCTGAAGAGACCTTGGTTCCTTTGACTGAGCAATTGCCTCATTGTTATCACAGTACAATGGGACTGGACTTTTAATAGAGGGAACCACACCAAGTTCAGTAATGAACTTCTTCATCCAAACCGCTTCCTTTGCCGCCTCCGAGGCTTCTATATACTCGACTTCTATTGTAGAGTGTGCAGTAGTCTCCTGCGTGGAACTCTTCGAGCTAACTACTCCTCCGTTAGCGTGAAAACAAATCCAGATTATGACTTCAAGTCATCCTTGTCAGTTTGAAAACTGGCATATGTGTAACCTCGTAATACCAAATCAGAGTTCCCTAAAACCAGGAACATTGTTGGAATAAAATTTATGTTTTGATGATGATTCATTACTTGTTATTTTACAACCCCATTAGATGAAGTGTCATAACTAGCTGTTATAGTGCAAAGCAAAAAAGATGTCGAGATATAATTGTATAGGACTTAATAGAGTCTGATATTTGTATAGGCAAATCAGACAAGCAATGAAATAGTTTTAGGTTCTGAACTGAGAAATTGAGAAACTGATTTGATAACAGATCTGATTTGCTTAGTTTACAACTGAAGAACAATCAGTTTGAGAAACTGACTCTAGAAGACAAACATAGCACACCTACCAGAACTGAAGAAGGTAAGTTCGCTGAGGGCCACAGACTCAGTTGGCTTATCTAGAAGCTGAAGGTTGAGGGGACAAACTCAGTTAAAGAATGGCGAGGGACCCAGACTCAGTTATTGAAGAATGAAGGACTGAGGAGCAAACTCAGTTTATGAAAATTAAAAGTTGAGACTATAAAGTTAAATTTTAGGACAGTCTGTGATGGCCTGAACTGACTTTATGGATCTTGTATGAAGACTTAAGATACATAAAGACAATGATATCTTAGATAACTTATGAGTTATGGTGTACTCAGATTAAATAAATAGTAATCAGATGAAAAAATAGTACTAAGTTTTGAAGAAGAGTAAAAACTCAGTTAATGCTCTTAAAGTTGAAAACTGACAAACCCAATTTATTCAGTTTTAAGCTAAAGACTTTCAAAACTGATGAAGAATCTAACCGTTATAAAGCAAGCAATATTATTGGCTGAAGAACTGTCGGAAAGGACCCTGGCATTCAACAGATTAGCAGGACCACCAACGGATATAAGGATTCAAATTCAAACGTTCGTATCGTTCAAACGTTGGAATCACCCCTATAAACAGAGCAATTGTACTTCAAGAATGGATGCGGAGTTCTAAGAAATAATCTTATCAAGAAAAATCTTAGTAAGAGGGAAGTGAATTAAAAGAATTCATGCTCTATATTGCTATATCCAGAAAAAGACTTCTTCAAAGTGTTCAAAGGCACTCAAAGAAATATCAAGATCCACACTTGAAGAAAACAGAGCATACCGTGCAGATCATATACATCAAGAGAAGAAGCTCATATCACAAGTTGAATCATAGTTATTGATTCAAGTCTCAACTTTGATTTTATCAAAGGTTTCAGGCTGTGAAACACCAAGAAGGTGTGAAGGACAGTTGAGGTGTGATGACGGTTAAAATAGTATATCATACAACATCAAATTTCTATCCATTATGAGCTAAAAATAGTTGTTTCGACCTATAAATATGAACCATTTAAGTTGAATAGCATATGTCGGGTTCGTGAGTCGAGAAATCTGCACTTAACGTTTATTTTCCTTAATTCGATATTATTTCGTGCATTATTTGATTATTTTCAGGATACGAAATATTGGGCTGAGCATTATGGACGAATCTGGAGTGGACTGAATGAAAGGATTGGGCCTAGGGTATTCCAGAACATTCCAAGCTAAGTCTGCAGAGAAAAAAGGACAAAATTGCCCTCGGTTTACCGAGGATAGGCACCGACTTACCGAGGTTCCAGATCTTTCCAAAATGCGTTTTTTTGGAGGAGGGGTAGAACTAGGTGTTTCTAAGTCGGTTTATGTAGCTATAAATAAGAGGCCTCGCCTCAGAACTCAATGTAACATTAGTATCATACAACTACTACAATTATTATGCAATAAAAGTTCTTGTTCTTTATTTTCTTTATTTTTGAGTTCTGGTCGGAGAGACGACGGAGTCACCGCCTAGGGAGAGATCCGAGGGATCTACACTCCTCTTCGAGGGTATGATTTTCTATCTTTTCCAACATGTAGATCTATCGTTGTTCTATTCGACTAGTATATTTTAATTGCCTATTTAGTTTAATTATATAGTAGTTACTTTATTTTACCCCATGTGTTATAGATCTAATTCGGTGGTGAAGAAATCATGAAATAGTGACTGCGTTCTTCAGATCTGCGACGGTCTATATCGCTAGATCTGAATACCTAGTAAATTACTAATTCATGATAATCGGCGCCAGCTACATTGATCGATAGATTTAATTTACATGTTAGTAGCCTGATCAACTATTTGCATGTCATCGTAAAGTTAGCATGAAATACGAATAGTGTAGTGTTAATTTGGACATTATCTTGATGGACCCTATGAACGTGCTGATCAATGTAGACAACTGTCTAGGCGGGTTTGTGGTATGAGTTAGCGCTCGATACCGACAGCTCTAGTTCTTTATGCGTATGGGCTATTACGGATCCAGTAAGGAGGTTAGCTTGCGTATAGATTATCTACTTCCATGGTCGGAGTAGATAGGGTTAGGAGTTTTACCCGTAGCTGAAAAATGAATTAAAATTCACCAATAGGGAGGACTATTGCATGTGTGAGGGAATAACTAATTACTCATAATTGAACTAATACATTAGAAACTCTTGTTTACTCCGTGTGAACTAGCGTATTATTGTTAGTGTGTGAGACCAGTTTTACTACCGTCTAGAGTATAGTTGGTCGTGGACCATTAATTGTGACAAGCTCAATCTTGATAATTTGATGTTCTTATGAGTCTCTGTAAGATCGACCTTGACTCGCCAGTACTCTACTATGATTGACCTAGTACTCTTGCTAGAAGAAGCGACTTACACGCGTTCCAGATTTTCTGGCGTTGTTGCCGGGGAGTCGTGTCAAGAATACTTTTTATTTGAGATTGAGTGTCTGTATATATTCAAGTCTGTTTAATTGAGTTTGTTTTATAGTCTGTATACTGGAGTCGTACACAGTAAGTTCTATTAAAATCTGAAGAAAAAAAATTGCGTCCGGTTTATCGGGGGTATACCGCGGTAAACCGAAGGTCCCAGATTTGGTAGAATCGGTTCTGTCAGTTCAGCGTCAAGTCAAGAGTCAGAGTCTGTATTTTTCAGTCGGCCAGGCGTGTGTAACAGTCGCCGAGGCAAGTCACTAACTTTTTATTTTCTTTTTGTTGAGTCTTGAGCTCACAACGAGATGGAAGAATAAATTCCACCTTTGAAGAATAAATTCCACCTTTGAATAATTATGATTTGCCCTTCAATGGATGAATAAAATTATTGAGTTACTCCAGAGTTATTATGATAAGTTTTTGTTACACTTATGTTCAGGCTTATGAGGGTATTGGCATCATCAAAAAGGGGAAATTGTTAGGAACATCTTATTATGTTTTGATGATGGCCATACTAGCTGTTATAGCAAGCTTGAAATAAGTTAGAATTCTATGAATAAGTCTTTCCTTAGAGTCTGACGTGTTGTATAAGTTGAGTGAGACAAGTATTGTACTAGTTGGTAGGACGGCAAAGTAAGATCAGATGTTCGGCAAAGTAAAAGAAGCCAAGTATCAGCAGAGAAGCATGAAGACATTATGGTCTGACTTATAACCAAGGAAGTCTGTGATGACCTTGGATAAGTCTAAGTTACATTCCAAGTGATGATACTTAATGATTAAATATGGTGTACACTGATCTCACACAAATCAAGGATCAGTGAAGTACAAAGATTCTCCTAAACTAAAAAGAATGAAGGAAACAGTGAAATGACAAAGGGAACTGACTATCGGGTGAGTAATGACAAAGCAGTGAAGGAAGATCTAATCGGCAAAGTCTGAAAGATCATTTAACCGTTCAGGGAACGGCCAAGTAAACTTTACTTGATCAGATTTTGAAATATGAAGAAGATTCAGAGGATCAAGTATTAAATGCACAATCAATTGAGGATCAATCTAGGACAGATTTTCTGATAAAGGTTTGAAGAAAAATCCGATCACTAAAATCAAAGAGGATTTAATTAAGGGGGAATCAAGAATAAAATCAAGGATTATTCCCCTCATTAATATAGCCAACGGACGGAAATTCAAATCAAGGATTATCAAGGCTATAAATAGAAGGCATTGACAGACAAGAAAATACACACAAGAGAACGATTAAGTTTGATAATTTACAAGCAGAAACCCTGTCAAATTGAAAAGCCTTCATATGTGCTGAAAGTGAAACATCTAGTGATCAACTCAAAACTCAGAACTACAATTTCAACATCAAGCATTGATTCTGATCAACAAGTTTTGTGAATCTAATTCACTTCGATCAAGCAGCTGAATCAGAGCCATCTGAGAAGGAGTTGTGTTTGTGATAGTTGCTGAAGGATTTGTTCCCAATGAGCAGTGAAAGAGACTGAGTCACTGAAGCTTTTGAAGCCAGGGAGTGATAGTCTTGAAGATTGTGAAACTTGTGTAGTCAAGGACAATCAGGCTATTGTATCTGTGAAAACAATAGTGAAATTCCTCCAATCATCACAGGAGAAGAGTGGATTAAGGGATTACACCACCCTGAACCACTATAAACCTTTGTATAAATTTACTTTCAGCAATTTACCTTACTGCATTTATTTAGTTGCTTAAATTGTATCATATATCTGTGATTGCATAAACTACTTTGAAACAACATAGTAGGAAGGGACTTATCCGCTGCCCAAAGCTTTTAAATACAAGAAAAGTTTTTGAAACTCCACTATAGTCATTCACCCCCCCTCTGACTATAGTTTTACCCTTCTCTGGGACGAACACCAAGGTTGAGAAAGTACAAGATATTGAAGCAACTAACACTGAGGACGTGAACTATATAGGGAGGCAAGGAAATCCTTATGGGGGCGGATATCGCCCAGGTTCTCATAACCACCCTGGTTTTAGACTGAGTGACCCTACTGGGGGTTTTTGACAAAGTGATTCTAACGGTGGATAGAGGCCGAGACAAACTGGTGGATTCATGCCCCAATTCAACAAGTCCGGTGGTTGGCAGGCAGCCATGGATAAAATGAGCTCAACTGTGACCGACACGGTAAATCAACTTACGAAATCTATGACTGAGTTGAATACAAACTTCACCACATATTGTCAGAAGAACGATACAAGACTGACCAATCAAGAAGCCTTAGTGCAGAATATTTTGCACCAAGTGGGGTAGATCGCCGAACAAGTGTCAGCCTGTCCTCTAGGAGGATTGCCAAGTAATACTGAGAAGAACCCGAAGGACGTGAATGCAATCATGACTAGAAGCAGAAATGAACTGCCTGGACCAGTTATACCAACTATCCAAGAAGAATCAGAAAGCAATCAGCAGCAGAACGGAGCAGAATCTAGAGAAAAAGAGGGGCCGGTAAACCGGGACACCACTCCGGTAAACCGAGAGTCTGAAAATTCAACAAACAAGCATGTAGAGCAGCAGAAGTCAGTAGGTAAGTCTTCATGAACTGTAACTATTAATCCTGCTACTTTACCCTATCCCTCTAGGAAATATAAGCCAAATAATGATGATGCTCATTATAAAAAGTTCATAGAGATGTTTAACAAGTTGCAAGTGAATATACTTTTGGTAGAAGCTTTGGCCGGAATGCCAGAGTATGCGAAGTTCTTAAAGGAAGCAATCTCTACCAAAAGGAAGTTGTTATACCTTGAGACAATTTGCCTTAACGAGGAATGCTCGGCAGTTTTGCAACGCAAACTGCCTCCCAAGTGTAAAGATCCTGTAAGCTTCCTCATACCTTGCACAATTGGAGGAGTATGCCTAAACAAAGCATTGTGTGATCTTGGAGCCAATGTCAATCTTATGCCACTCCATCTTTCATAAGTTAGGCATGAAAGAGTTGAACGAGACATCTATAACCCTTCAATTAGCTGATAGTTCTATAAAGCAACCGTGTGGAGTGGTGGATGATGTTTTGGTGAAAGTTGATAAGTTCGTATTCCCCGTAGACTTTGTGGTGCTATATGGAAGCTAACCATGATGTTCCACTGATCTTAGGAAGGCCTTTCCTAGCGACAAGTAAGACATTGATAGATGTTCATAAGGGTAAGCTGATTCTGAGAGTGAATGAGGACAAAGTAGTGTTCAATGTGATGAATTCAATGAAATATGCACAAGATGAAGGAGAAGCATTCTACATGCTAGATTCCATAGATGAGCTTGTTTTGGAATTATATCAGCAAGTGGCACTAGACCCTGAAGTAGCAAAGACTTTACTCTTGAAGGAAGAAGGATGTTATGAGGAAACCTGGCCTGGGTGTAGCAAAGGTCAAGTGCGAGAAATAGAGCCTATATCTTCTGTGGATTTAGGAGGAACCATTCATAGACCTTTGTGGCACACGTTCTTTGAATTAAAATTGACTGGTAAGCTGTTAAGGTCATAACTAGAGGAGCCACCAAGGAACTTAACGTTGAAACCTTTGCCATCTCACCTGAAGTATGTATACTTACAAGATGATACTCTTCCCCTCAAAATTTCATCTTTGTCACCTTTAGAGGAAGAGAAACTTTTAATAGTACTGAGAGAGCACAAGAGAGCGTTTGGGGTGGACAATTGCACATATTAGAGGAATAAGCCCATCGGTGTGCATGCGTAAGATTTATGTAGATCCCGAGAGAAAGCGGTAGCACAACATCAAAGGAGGTTGAAGCCACAACTAAAGGATGTTTTTAAGGAAGAGATTATAAAGATGTTGGAAATGGTAATCGTTTTCCCTATTGCAGACAGTGAGTAGGTAAGCCCGATTCATGTGGTTCCTAAGAAAGGAGGATTCACTGTCCAACCTAATGAGTTTGATGAGTTAATCCCTGTGAGACTAATTACTAGACATCGAGTTTTCATTGATTTCAGGAAACTGAATGACGCAACTCATAAAGATCATTTTCCCTACCATTCATTGATTAGATGTTAGAAAGATTAAGCGGTCATGCGTTTTGTTGTTTCTTAGATGGATATTCTGGTTACTATCAGATCCATATTGCCCCTGAGGACCGAGAGAACACCATTTTCACATGTCCGTACAGAACTTTTGCATACAATCGCATGCCTTTTGGATTATGTAATGCACCAGCAACATTCCAAAGGTGCATGATGTCATTATTTGCGGACATGGTGGAAGATTTTTTGGAGATTTTCATGGATGATTTCTCTTTATTTGGAGATAGCTTTTATAAATGTTTGGAAAATTTGAGTTGAGTGCTGAGGAGATGTGAAGAGACCAACCTTGTACTTAACTTGGAAAAATGTCATTTCATGGTGACATAAAGAATAGTGTTGGGTCATAGGATTTCGAGGAAAGGAATGGAAGTTGATAAGGCAAAGATAGGAGTAATAGAGAAGTTACCCCCTCCAACGAACTTAAAAATGTTTCGAGCCTTTCTTGGCCACACGGAGTTTTATAGGAGGTTTATCAAGGACTTCTCTAAAGTTTCTAGACCTTTGATGGAATTACTTGCAAATGATGTGCCTTTTGTGTTTGGAGAAGAGTGCAAGCAAGCATTCAACACATTGAAGCAAATGCTTATAACCGCCCCAATTCTGGTAGAACCATATTGGAACAAACCTTTTGAGCTTATGTGTGATGCAAGCGACACAGAAATTAGGAGCAGCCCTGGGACAAAGGGAGGATAAAATCTTTAAGCCTATCTATTACGCCAGTCATACCCTTAACAGTGCCCAGAGGAATTATGCGACTACAGAGAAGGAACTCTTAGCTGTTATCTTTGCATTTGACAAGTTTCGACCATACCTGATAGGATCGAAAGTCACTATATTCACTGACCATGTAGCTCTGAAATACCTTCTAACCAAGCAAGACTCCAAGCCGAGATTGTTGAGATGAATTCTACTCTTACAAGAGTTTGATGTGGAGATTAATGATAAAAATGGATCTGAGAACTAGGTGGCTGATCACCTGTCGAGACTAACTTTGCTGGAAGAAGAGCAACCAATTGAGATCAGTGAGAGCTTCCCTGATGAACAAATTTTTTTCCGTCTCAGTGGTAGCTCGAGTTGAATCTTAGACCCGACAAAGTATATCAAGAGTGGGCAATGTATACCCTTGGTTTGCTGACATTGTCAATTATCTAGCAGGAAGGTACCTACCATCAGAATTCACAAATGCAGATAAGAAGAAGTTCTTTACGTATCTGAAGTATTGCAATTAGGACAATCCCTACCTATAAGAGCTATGCCCCGATGCCATTCTTAGAAAATGCATCCATGCTAATGAGATTCCAAGTATTTTGCACCTATGTCATTCTAGAAAAGCTGGAGGTCACTAAGGGCCGGACAAGACAGTAGTAAAGATACCGCAGTGTGGATTTTATTGGCCAACAATTCATAAATATGCTATGAGTTTACACGAGCCTGTCATTCCTGTCAAATGACTAGTAATATTTCCAAGCGGAATGAGATGACACTGTAGAGTATCTTAGAAGTTGAGTTATTCGATGTATGGGGAATTGATTTTGTTGGGCCTTTCTCATCGTCAGAATCAAATCGTTACATCATGGTAGTAGTTGATTATGTTTCCAAATGGGTGGAGGCAGTGGCCTCACCTACTAATGATGCCAGGGTTGTCCTGAGGTTTCTTTAGAAGAACATTTTGATGAGGTTTGGAGTGCCCAGAGCCATAATTAGTGACGGAGGGAGTCATTTCTATAATAGGCTGTTTGAGAAATTGATGTTGAGATATGAGGTAGACATAAGATTGCAGTAGCATATCACCCCCAGACGAGTGGACAAGTAGGTCACGAACAGAAAAATTAAGAGGATCTTAGAGAAGACGGTGAATCCCACAAGGAAAGAATGGTCTTTAAAATTAGATGACGCTCTTTGGGCGTACATGTCAGCTTATAGGACTACGATTGGGATGTCACCATACATGATAGTGTTTGGAAAAGCAGGTCATTTACTGGTAGAACTCGAGCACCGAGCGCTGTGGGCTACGAGATTTCTAAACATGGATGAGAATTTAGCCGGTGAGAAGAGAATGCTAGATTTGAATAGATTAGAGGAGTTTAGACTTCAGGCGTATGAGAATGCAAAGATTTACAATGAGAGAACAAAACTCTTTCATGATAAAAAGTTCTGAACCGCACATTGCAAGTTGAAGATAAGGTGCTGGTATATAATTCGCGTCTTCGTCTTTTTCCTAGGAAGTTAAAGTCTAGATGGTATGGACCACATGTAGTCATAAAAGTGTTCAATTTAGGTACATGTGAAGTTAAAAATGAATACTCTGGGAAGACTTTCATAGTAAACGGCCACATGCTAAAGCATTACCTAGAGCACAATTATAACCCTGAGTTGGAAGTCTTTGTGTTGAAGGATCCAAAGTATGAATAAAGAGCCCTATTAGTACAGTCGAGCTGGCGACTATAAACTCAGAATTAATTCGAAACCCTTATTTATTGCTTTTGTTTATTTATGAATTTGAGTCAATAAAGTAGCATGACAATCATAAGGTTTTTTTCTTCACATATACCTTCGGTCACATGACTAGAGATATATGTGGTTTTTTCCTTCATGATTCTCATGTGATACCCTTGTAAAAGTTTTCACGTCTTGCTTAGGCCAATAACAGAATAAAGTGGCTTAAACTGTTTTTGCGCATTCCTCCAGTATGCACAATTATCGCCACCTTATTTTCTTATTGCCCTTCGCATGATACTCACAGTTTTCAGAAGTATTTTGGATAGCAGATAATAACTGGGAAGAGGAATGACCTAGGAGCAGATGATTACACTCCGAGATTCACTTTGACTCAGCCGATTAATTCCAGAGCTAAGTACCTGTCCTTTTCTTTATTATTTGTCATTGGGGACAATGTCTATAATCAGTGGGGGGTAGGCAGTCTTAGCTGGGTAGTCAAAAAAAGGGAATAATTTTTGAAAATTTAACACAACATTAGCATTAGCATTAGACCGTTCTAACCGCTTTTCTTATGATATTGTGTTGGCTCACTCCGTCATGCAACTGTGATCTTATATACGATACACCAGATGCGGTTGAGTGTTCATTCGATCCAGAACCCGTGGCCAGGCTGAAACCTATCCTTTTTTGGGGTTCGATTCCGCAAGTGATCCATAAGCATCAGTAAAATCAGAAGCATATCTAGAAGCCGATACCAACATCAGTAGAGAAAGACTCCCGCTAATATAAAAAGAGGCATATCTGCCGATGATAACGAGAGTCAAAATGGAAATTCAAGCGAGAAAACAACAAGCGTGCTCTGGATTTCGAGCCGTAGCTTGCTTCTAGAGTAAGACAAAAATTGTGAGCGCTCCTGCACTATACGGCTTTTTGGAGACGCCCTATCTTGCTCTTGCTGGAGGCAGATTTTTTAGCTTGGTTATTGCAAGTTTTTGAGTAAGGAATCGGTCGAAAAGGAGCCCAAGTTCAATTTGAAGTGAGCTATAGCATATTCAATATAGTATGGAAGAATGAGCATATGTTATGTTGCATGAATTAGTAACTTATTAATTGTTATTCTATCATTGCAATCAATATTTGAGCACATAATTTGAGTGAGAAGTGTTTAAGATTAGATGAAGAGGTGTTTTAATCGGGAATCATTATTTTTCTGTCTATATACTTTAACAAATTGATGTAAGACAAGGGAAGCAACTTGAATGCCACAAGAGGTGACCGGGACAAAACGGGCTAGTGGGAGAAGGAGAAAAAAAGTGAGGAAATCTGCCAAAAAAATGAAAAATAGAAATGAAAAGAAAAAATATGCAATAAAGGCAGTGAGGGAAACGAACTCGTGTAAAAAAGGCACGACCCTCGCATAAAAAGAAACAAACAAGGACTTAAGAGCGATGCTCAGTCCTCGAGTCCGCCCGACCCGATTAAGGTACCATATTTTGTAACCAAGTCTGAAGGCAAGATGAGCGAGTGTATGTGCAGGTAAGTTAAGATTAGGTGGTTAATACAACTTGATTCTCCTCATGAACGTACTATCACGAGTGATTCATCACACGACACATTGATGCATGATAAGTAGTGATTAATGAGAAGGTTATGGATTGTGGCTTGATGTATGTTTCTGCCGGAAATCATTATTGAATGTGTGGTAGTTGATGGGGATTGCTCTTGGAGGTACATTCCGCCTTGATACTCTTCTCGAGGACGAGCAAAAGGCTAGTGGGGGGTAGTTGATGACGGTTAAAATAGTCTATCCTACAACATCAACTTTCTATCCATTATGAGCTATAAATATGAACCATTTAATTTGAATAGCATATGTCGGGTTCGTGAGTCAAGAAATCTGCACTTAACGTTTATTTTCCTTATTTCGATATTATTTCGTGCATTATTTGATTATTTTCAGGATACAAAATATTGGGCTGAGCATTATGGACGAATCTGGAGTGGACTAAATGAAGGTTGGGCCTAGGGTATTCCAGAACATTCCAAGCTAAGTCGGCAGAGAAAAAAAGACAAAATTGCCCTCGGTTTACCGAGGATAGGCATCGACTTACCGAGGTTCCAGATCTTTCCGAAACATGTTTTATTGGACTAGTCGGTTTATGTAGCTATAAATAAGAGGCCTCGCCTCAGAACTCAATGTAACATTGGTACCACACAACTACAACAATTATTATGCAATAAAAGTTCTTGTTCTTTATTTTCTTTATTTTATGAGTTCTGGTCGGAGAGACGATGGAGTCACCGCCTAGGGAGATATCCGAGGGAGATCTACGCTCGTCTTCAAGGGTATGATTTTCTAACTTTTCCAAGATGTAGATCTATCATTGTTCTATTCGAATAGTATGTTTTAATTGCCTATTTAGTTTAATTATGTAGTAGTTAGTTTATTTTCCCCATGTGTTATAGATCTAATTCGTTGGTGAAGAAATCATGAAATAGTGATTGTGTTCTTCAGATTTGCGATGCTTTATATTGCTAGATCTGAATACCTAGTAAATTACTAATTCATGATAATCGGCGCCGCTACGTTGATCGATAGATTTAATTTACATGTTAGTAGTCTGATCAACTATTTGCATGTCATCGTAAAGGTAGCATGAAATACAAATAGTGAAGTTTTAATTTGGACATTGTCTTAATGGACCCTAGGAACGTGCTGATCAGTGTAGACAGCTGTCTAGGCGGGTTTGCGGTATGAGTTAGCGCTCGATACCGACAACTCTTGTTCTTTATGCGTATGGGCTATTACGGACCAAATAAGGAGGGTAGCTTGCGTATAGATTGTCTACTACCATGGTTGGAGTAGATAGGGTTAGGAGTTGTACCCGTAGCTGAACAATGAATTGAAATTCACCAATAGGGAGACTATTGCATGTGTGGGGGGAATAACTAATTACTCATAATTGAACTAATACATTATAAACTCTTGTTTACTTTGTGTGAATTAGCGTTTTATTGTTAGTGTGTGAGACCAGTTTTACGACAGTCTAGAGTATAGTTGGTCGTAGACCATTAATAGTGACAAGCTCAATCTTGATAATTTGACGTTCTTACAAGTCTCTGTGGGATCGACCTTGACTCGCAAGTACTCTACTATGATAGACCTAGTACTCTTGCTAGTAGAAGCGACTTACACGCGATCAAGGTGCGGTCAGGAAGACTGTGTTTGTGATGAGCAGGTGAAGAGGCAATTCAACCCTTCGAGGACCAGTGGAGCAAGCTTGGCTTAACAGCAATTCCACCTGTTAAAGACTAAGGCTCGAAGATTGTGAAGCTAGGAATTAGTCAAGGACAATCAGTATTCAAATTTACTTTGTGTCTTGTAATTGTAAACCTCAAGAACATAGTGAATTTCCTCCATCATCACGGGAGAAGAAAGGACTGACATGATTACACCACCTGGAACCTCTATAAACTATATTTTGTTTATTTATTTACTTTACCCATTTACTTATTGCGTTATAACTCATATCTCATTAGATCACAAACTCAGCAAACATAAGAAACTGAGTCAGCACGGCATTGCATTGCACTTTACAAACTGATAACCTAAGTTTTTACAAAAAAAAGGCCTTAACATATTTGCTGCCGGTTAACTCAGTTTAAGCATAAGTTAGTTTGACTTATACTCAGCTTAGTTAGCTTAACTCCACACAAGTTTGGATTTGAACCTTTCCTGTTTTCGAGCATTCAGTTTTCAAGGATCAAGGTTTTTGGTGACAAGTTTATTCACGCTTCTCTAAACTTGAGTCAGCCTTTTCAAAGGACCAACAAACATATTCCTAGTATGTCTCATGTGCTTGAGAATATTCTTGACCACAATCCAGTGACCATCACCTGGATTTGACTGGTACCTACTAGTCATACATAGAGGGTACGAGACATCCGGTCTGGTGCACAACATAGCATACATGATGGACCCAATAGCCGAGGCATAAGGGATCCTACTCATATGCGCCCTTTCCTCCTCAATCTTAGGACACATTTCCTTTGACAGATAGACCCCATCTGACATGGGCAACAATCCTCTCTTGGACTGCTCCATGTTGAATCTCTTCAATATCTTGTCTTTATACGCTTACTTTTGTGAATTTTGATTTTTTGAATTGAATGAAATAAAGACCTTAAATCGTTGAAACTGCTTAATTACATACTTAATTCATTAATGATGAATAAGGGGTTTGTCAACTATTTGAAGTAGTGGTTTATTAATCATCTATCTAATTGTGGAATCGACCTTTTCAAGCACATATAAGTCAATTCTTCAATATGTAGTATAGATGACGCATTATTCAATTTAGTATGAAAGAATGTGTTGAAATAGTTTCCTAAACCCAATCGGGTTGGACCGGATCCGACCGGGTCGGATCATTTCTACTATTTATTTATGCTTATACATAGATTAAATGGCTTTTGTTGTCATATATATGTTCTTTTAAAGAACCAATTATGAATTGTTATATGATACCGTCCTTAGTATTAAACTGTGATAGAGAAACAATGATAGGCAATTATGGTTGATGAGATCTCTAATCACATTAATAAGTTTGATACTTAAATGTCTCTAGGCTGATGTACTATTAAACAGGGCATTGATAGTATGAACAGGCTAGCACGTATTAGATGTCTTCTGTCTTTAGGGCAGGGATAGATCTCGTCTATCGAAGTGTAGAGACACTTGGACTGTACGTGGACGTGTATTAGAGAATGCATACGTTAGACTGACCCACTTACACGGATAAGTGTCACACTATGTGACGGTTGTGTAATTATCCTTAAGACCGGAGTCTTCATGGCATCACGGTGTGGATTGTCATGCTTTGACACTATTGAGGTTTCCCCTAGCCACGGGGCGATCATGCGGTAGTGATTGGGTGTGATACTGAAGCATGCGGAGTATACATGATTGGTCGTCCGGGAATCGCGTATCCTATGATTGGGATCGAATATCCGAAATGGCCTTCTTATAAGGAATGTCTAGCTCTCGTGAATCTTTGCAAAGTGGGAGTAAATGAGTTACTTCGAGGGAGCTTGATATCCAAGATTATAAGATACGGTCGTTGATGTTTTGACACTCGACTAACGACCGTATGGATATTATTACAGCGATAGGATTGTAAGTTACACGGTAACTGTTTCACATGAAAGGTAGTAGTCGTTGCATTTGACTCTTCCGATGATTGGGGGTCACGGTGTGTTGCTAGACGCTATCCCGTGATCGTTAGGCATGAAGGGCATTTTCGTAATTTGCACTTTGTGTCTACGGCCAACATATTCGGAATCCTATCGGGTCACACACATATGAACATCTAGCCGGATTAAAATGTGGTTATAGTTGATAACCAAATAAGGAAAGTTTATCTCGAGACTATAAAGGTTATAGTGGTAAATTAATATGGTGGTATTTATTTATTATGAATAAATTAAATACAAGATATTAATAATATTATGTTAATTAAATAATATTCCGGATGCCAATTTATTGGCTAAAGGTGGCGCAATTTTGGAGTGTATAAGATACACTTGGATTGTGCAATTTAATTAATGGTGTTACCAAATATTAATATTAGATATTGATATTTATATATATATATATATATATATATATATATATATATATATATATATATATATATATATATATATATATGGATTTATATGTCTAATAATATATATGTGATATATACACATGTGTAAATTGATTTATTGTAATATAATAAAGATAGTCAATATTAGATATTGACAATATCTTGGAAATATTCAATATAAGATATTGACAATATCCTAGATTTATTTAATATAAGATATTATAATAAATGAGATAAATCAATCAATTATATTTTCCTTATTTTATTGGGAAAAAGTTTCCTTCTCCTCCACACCTAGATGGGGCGCCCCCTACACTATAAATAAGAGGTGGGTGTCAAGCTCTTTTGTATATCATAATTCCAAGAACTAATAGTTCTTGTGTAAAATAGAGAGCATCCTATAGAGAGTTGGAGAGAGGGAAAAGGGCCGGTCTAGCAACCGGAGTTTTCCAATAGAAATCCATGATGGGATTCCGGCGGGCTGTTCGTGTGGACTAGCGGTAGAGGTCGAACACTTGGGCGGCTCTATGCAGAACTACTCTCCTTAGACGGTCAAAGCGTCGATCTTATAGATCAACCAAGGTAACCACCGTCTACCACTTATTTGTTTATTGCTTAAACGAAGTCGATCCTGGTTAAAAGGAAATAAAATTTTAAATTCCGCTGCGTTCCCGCGTAGATTTCCTAACAGTGGTATCGGAGCGAGCTTCGAGCTTAAGCAATAAGCATGTTATTTTGCGTAGTTAATTTTATCGTTTAAATCACGTAATTAAAAGATGAAATATTTTTTATTCGCAAAAGTGATACATGAAAAGGAAAAAAACGAGATCGGGTGGTGCTCGGCCGACTGGCGGCGGCACCACCACCGGCGGCGGCTGGGCGGCGGCGGCGGCAGCAGGGCAACCTGCTGCCGGCAGTCGGTTGACCGGTCAATGCTGGCGGATCTCCAAATTTTTGTTTTGTGTATTTTGTGATTCAATATAGTTCATAGTTGTGATTGGTAATTCCTCCTTTGTTTAGTTGTGTCACGTGGCTAACCAATGGTTCAAATAGTTTGGGCCATTGGGATGCCACATGGGCCCTTTCCAAATATTTGATTTGGGAAAAGGCCTAGGCCTAGGCCACTTCCAAAATTTTGATTTTGGAAAGTGGCCAACCTAAACCAAAATTATTTGGCCTTTCCAAATATTTGATTTGTAAACGGCCTAGGCCTAGGCCACTTCCAAAATTTTGATTTTGGAAAGTGGTCAGGCCTAAACCAAATTTGGTTTAGAAGATGCCTTGTGGTTTGGGAAACCAAAGACATTCCTTTTGATTACGAATCAAAAGGAAAGAAACAAAAGAGACATAATTTTAATTTTGATTTATTATTGGAATAGTTCTAATTTATTAAAATTAAAATTAAAATCGTTTAAAATTAATCGTTAATTTTATTTCGATTAAAATAATTTAATTAATTAAATGTTAATTAGTTAATTGATTGGATAAAATCATTTAATAAATTAAATGTTAATTGATTAATTAAGACGCAAGTAGTTAAATTTTAATTTTATCTTTTTCATAAGATGTTATTGTATGGATTAGATATAGTAGATATAATATGATTATATGGACCCCGATTGATCATGGACTCGAACGATAGGATAGACGTGAATGATTTAATTTTTCTGTTGGTTTAAAAAAAAAATTTGTCCTAGGCTGTTATGAAAAACGTGACCTAGTTTATTTTCTACATTTATCCCATTCCCGTTAGCTCCCCCCCCCCCCCCCCCCCCCCCGTGTGCGGCGGGTGTATTTATTTTATTAGATAGAATTAAATGTAACAAGAATGGAGTAGAATATGGAGACCAAAGAAAGAAGAATAAAGATCACATTGGAGAATGGCGCATTAAAGATTCTATTGGCGGTTGCAGCTACCTTAGATTGTGACCCACGGTTTCGTCAGTTTGTATTCGAAACCGAACCTAGGAAAAGTCCATGATCATACCGGTTACTTTACGCATTTATTTATTTTGTGCTTGTATTTATTTTATATGATACGATAGATGTATGACTAGGCACGATCTAGATAAATGTGTAAGATGTATGTCTATAGAGATAGATATATTTGATGAGACCGTAATTAAAATTAATTAAGTGAATTAATTTACGTAAATACTTCCACAACAAAAATCAAGTCAAAATATTGTCTCCCAATATTATAGCAACGGTGAAGAGCCTTTGTTCGGATCTAACTGATCGGCCCTCGTCGGGAGTTGACCTACCACGGGTATATCGTTGTTATTGAGATATGATCGTATGAGATCTCGCGAATATTGGGTTATGACTTGACTAGAGTATTGCGGTGATTGGCCCTCGCAGGACAGACTTATTCTAGAGGCAAGGGGTTGACTACCACATAAAGATGTGAATTGTCAAAGAGTTGGCTAGTCAACCACAAAGAGTCACATAAAGATGTGATTGGTAAGAGTTACATACCTTTCGAATTATTCCGGTTGATCGGCCCTCGTCGGGAATCAGGGTAACCAGATGAGATCTTGGCCACTAAAGAATTTTGAAAGATTCTTGAAAGTCAATTGGGAGTAGTTGACTAGTGGGAGCAAAATCATAAATCAAAAGACCATTTTTGATTTTGCGTGTATAAACAACAACACTCTTTTATTTTCATGTTGTAGTTTTAGCAAACTTTATATTTATGTTTTATTCTCGATTAGTAAAACCAAATTATGACTGTTACCTTTTGAGAAACGTTCTCAAATATGGTTAAGTAATATTAATCCTTTTAAAATAAGCAATGACACGAGCAATCCCGTTATAGTAGTTAGAGGCAAGGAGACTACATATTTGATGGAGTACACCAAGGCTTTAATTATTAATGAAAGCGGAAGCTCATGATATGATCGAATCATTTGATAAGTTTCAATGAATTAATCATATATTGGATACGATCCAAGATGATCATTCAGTCATACGATGACAATTAATTCAAACGTTGGATAAGAATGACCACATCTAATTTTGGAAAGGTTGTTTTCAAAATTGTAAGATTTAAGTATCGACTTAATTCTATCATTGCTTAAAGGTTAATTAAATAGTCAATGTTTTGAATACGATTCAAAAGGTTAAATAACCTATTTAATAAACTTTAGATTTTCTTTATGAAAGGAAATCAAAGCCATAGCTCTTGTGATCTTTCTTAAGTCTTATGAAGACTACACTAAGAAACATTTACAAGTGCTTGAAGGATTAAAATGAAAGTTAGGGCATGTGCTTAAATAAAGAACTTATTGAAGTTTCTATTATAGGCAAGTGAGTTGAGATAAATCTATCTAAGTTCAAGTCAACTCTTAGATATATAATATCTTGCGAGTGTGATTAAATTAGAAAGATTAAATACAGATATGGAAGGTGAAGCAAACGTTGTAACACTTACCATATTCTGGATCTAGTAAACTGATAAGGGAACTAAAGAAATGTTATTATGTTCCAGTTCTTATGAAGAACATGCTTTCAGTTATTTGTTAGGATTTAGTAGACATATTCAATTGTAAAGATTAAATGTTATTCCGATAAAGTTGGAAGGTCACTGAGTCTAACATACTAGATTGTTGTCACTATATAGTTGATATTGGTGATGAGATCTCAACTGAATATTTGTATGGCTGTTATCTTTAATATTTGTGGTTGTTCTAGACATAGTCTCTCTGGGAGGGAAGCGTGTAATTAAGCGTCATTCTGATGATGTTTAACCATATGATTATGAATCATGTGGGTAATCCGTATCTTACCTAAAGATGACTAAAATACCCTTTTATGAAAAAGGTTGTAAGATCTAGAAAAATTGTCTAAAGCCTAAACACACCGATGTTTGTTGGCTTGTGACAATTAATGCCATAAATAATTGTTTATTAATCTCTACGACTATTTTTAGAAATAGTCAAGTGTACTCAAGGAAGTGCATAATTCGGAAAGCCCGAAAAGTTCGAGCTAGTACGATATGAGATTAATGAGCTACTTAGGAATTAATCTTCAATTGGATTGAAGCAATTAATACCTGAAGGGTGTTTCAGAAGTCGTCTAAAAAGGAATAAGATTCTTCCCTTGAAGGATACCATCTTTGGGATACGCAATTAGATTGTGTTCTCAAAATGGAAACAACACTTTATATGATAAAGGTGTGACGCAAACCATGCAAAGTATCCCTTACCCGTTTCGGGATAGTGCCCTTATACTTAACCGAGTTCCGAAGAATAAAGGTTGAATAAATTCTATATTAGATATGGAAGGCGATAATGTCAAATTTATCTTAACCGATGATTTGAAGTTATCATAGGCAAAGTCAAAAAGGCTTGGAGCCTAGTATGACATATGCAACTTTGTGGAATGTCTTAGCACGCACGCTAGATATTATTTACTTGTCCGCGGAGCAAAATATTTGTCTCCAAACATGCTGTCTTCGAAAGGAAGTGTTTCTTCCAAGAGAAACAGTAGGAGTGAATCAGATCTCAAAAGAGTTTAAGAACCACAAAGATATATTCAACCATAGGAACGTGAGCAGACGCCACATAGCGATGAGGTGTAAAACACTGCTCAGTGCACACAAAAGTTCTATAAGTCTGTGGATAACCTCAAGCCTGAAAAGGCTATTGGTATGTTCATCTTGAAGAATGAATATCTCACGACTTATGAAAGAATGTTTGAAAGGCAGGTTTGAGAGATATGGCCAGGAGCCATAAAATCTGAATTAGATTCCATTAGTGACAACCAGGTTGTGAACCTAGTCTGTCTTACCTAAGGGGAATGTCCCTGAAAGGCTGACATGGATAGTAATATGATTACCATCAGGCTATAGTGATGGCTGAGGGGTACGGGGTGTAAACCTTGTAATTACCTTTATCTGCCAGCTGAGCCTAGTTCTATTCAGATGATGCTTGTTATAACTTCGTATCATGGCTATATGATAGTGTTGAAGACGTTGGGTAGAAAGCTCGATGTTCATAGACGATGACATGATATGTAAGCCCATGAGATCCATTTATGGACTCAAACAAGTTTCTCTAGACGATTTCTTTGTTAGATAATCAAAGGAGTTTGATTTAGTCAAAAGAAGGATATGCCCCATGTGCAATATGGATAGTGGGAGTGTGTTACGATCTTTGAGTAGGGTATTAGATATCTCTCTCAAGAATTATCACCCCATGTCACAGTCAATTAATGTTTGGCAGTTCAAGGTCATTACGAAAGCACTTGGATTTGCAGTTCTCATTTTAGAAATAAGAATCTATAGTGATAGATTAAACTGCTGTCAGATTATAGTTTACCTATATAGATGTGATGCTAAAAGAGTTTAGCATAGATCACGACAGGGGATACTGCTAGCCGGTGTTCTCAAGATCTATTTATGTTAGGACGTTCGTCCGAAAGATAAGGTGAAAGATGATACTTATGGAAGGTTCCCTTTGCTACTTCAATAAGATCCATCATAAGAGTTATGCTAGAGGTTCACACTTCATGAAGAGTCATGAGCAAGTATGAAAGTGATTCTAGCAGATGTCGAGAATATCCTTAAACAATTTAAGGAAAGTTTCCTAGTTTATCGAAACTTGGAATTAAATAAACGTAGATATACAGACGTAAATCCTGAGTCTTATGAAGGCGAGTGGGAGCTACTGTCTGGGTTTGCAGTCACTTTGATTAAGTGATACAGTGAGCTGGAAATGTTCTTAGCTATGGGTCACTGTGAAATCTACAACTAGGCCAAAACATAGTAGTGCCTTAGAGGCGCAGCGGGAGCAGTACATGGATCTAGAAGGTTCATTATTGAACCTTGTGCGGTTCTTCCACCTTTTCTATATAGCTGATATGGTAAGTGAATTCATTGCCTGAAACAAGGACCAGGGTTTTGTCAGAGATTCGTGTGTGTGTTGAAGCGGTTCCTTTGACTTGATCATATAGAACGTGATATGAAGATAGTCTGAGTCCCCACGGATAGCGATCCGTTTATGGCTAGGGATGGTTGCGAGTATTGCATTAGATTCTTGTGTTTCAACTTGGTCTCGTGTGTACGAGTGATTGGTTTTAGGCCAAGTGGGAGATTGTTGAAATAGTGTCCTAAACCCAATCGGGTTGGACCGGATCCGACCGGGTCGGATCATTTCTACTATTTCTTTATGCTTATACATAGATTAAATGGCTTTTCAGTTATCATATATATGTTCTTTTAAAGAACCAATTATGAATTGTTATATGATAACGTCCTTAGTATTAAACTGTGATAGAGAAAAAATGATAGGCGATTATGGTTGATGAGATCTCTAATCACTTTAATAAGTTTGATACTTAAATGTCTTGTTAAGGGTGAAATTATATGATTTATGACGTTATATTTTATAATGTTTTCCCCCATATTCGTATTAATTGCATGGGAATTAAGTGTTTAAATGAATTATTGAGCAAATAATATTTTTAATGAGTTAATCGCAAAGTTGGTGAATTTATATGTTTTAATTATGATTTTATGTTTATTGGAATTATGTTACGCTTTGCGGTGTTTTTGATGTCATGTAGGTACAATTATGTGGCTCAATTGATGATCAAATGTTGATGAATTTCGAGCTAATTCAAGTTAAAAGAGATAATGGTGAATTGGATAGAGAAGAAAAGAAGATAAAGATGGAATTATCAAGTCTTGATCGAAGCCGGACTAGCGTTCATCCGAGCCGAACGAGCGTCCAAGACCGAACGGGCGTTTGATAAGTGGACGAGCGTCCGAATCATATTTTACATTCAAGAGAGTTCGGACGCGTTCGAACGAGCGTTCACCTCCGTCCAGAAGCTGTTGGACGAGCGTCCAAGATAGTGGACGGGCGTCCAAGCACCGCCTTAGCCTAAACCGACCTAAAAGTCTATAAATAGGCGCGATTTCTCAATCTCATACATACAATTCGAACCCTAAATTTCTAGGGGCAGCTTTGGCTGCGGTTTTTACACTTTTTATTTCTAGTTTTATGCAACTTTAAATTCGATCAAAGTAAGCTAGTAGTATGTTATTTTTCTGCTTTTCTGGGTTGCTGAGGATGCTCAGAGGCTAGAACCTCCTTCAAACGAGAATTGTGAAGCCATTAGCATTGAATTGATCTATTTATTTCGACTTTTACTATGAGTATTTACTACGGTTGTTTCTTATCTATGCATATTCTTGTTTTAATGCAATTATATTGGGAGATATGTTGTATGCTTGATATGTTATTGTTTGATGGAAATCTTGAATAGCATAGATCACCATAGATAAGAATAGTTCATTAGATTTATATTAACGGAAGTTAGTAAGTCTAAAAACTAGATCGTTAACGTAAAAGTTGACACCTTTGATCTTTTTAACGTGTTAATTTAGTATTGGAAGATACTAGGTTAATAGATGGATTGCCTAAGGAATTAGGAATTCATGTTTAGGTAAGGTGAATCACAACCTAAGTAAATACCACGTAAAATCGAGATAATAGATCAATGCATGTTGATAGGTGGATCAATCCTCGTTTGTCTTTTATAAACTTGATTTACAATCCTCATAGCTTAGTTTAGATTAGTTAATTTATTTTTCCTGTGCTTTTAGTTTATTTTTATCGCTTTCAATCTCTCCTAGCATTGGATTAATCACCTCTGTCTAGTTATTTTCTGCATATTTGTGTGGCAATAGTTAGTTAAAACAAAAGCTAGGATTAACAACAGTCTAGTTCCCCGTAAGATCGACCCGGCATAGCCTCTATACTACGATCCTTGCACTTGAGGTTAACCGGTTTTATTACTTGTTTATTTCGTATTAATAAAATCTGTGACAAGTTTTTGGCGCCGTTGCCGGGGAGCCGGACGGTTGTCTAGTTTTTGTTTTTCATTAGTAATTTAGGTTAGGTTTTTGTTTTTATTTCTGTTTTTCGTTGGTGATTTAGTTGTAGTATAGACTTTTGTTTTTGAGTTTTAGTCTCTGTTTTCTGTTATCGTTTCTTTATCTGCTCTCTGTTCGAATCTGTTCCAGTTGGACGAGCGTCTGGTCATACAGACGCCCGTCCAGTTCTTCCTCCAGGAGGACGCCCGTCCAGTTAATTGGACGCCCGTCTGTCCTGTCTGCCATTAGTTTTTATTTTTATTTCAATTAGGTTTTCTGTTTTTCTCGTAGGTAAGTGTCGTAGGTAGGTTTCTTAGGTTGAATCGTCTGACTCCACACCTTTCACGATCAAATTTTAGGATAAAAGGGTCCGTTTTAGCACTTGATAGTATTTTGGCCATAACTTTCGGCTCGAGTGTCGGATTGGCGCGCAGGACCCCAATTCGGAAAGCTCGTTCCGACGCCGACGACGTGGCAGACTGCCGTACGCTGTCCGACACCGTTTTTGAGGTCAAAATCCACTGTTTTCCCTTCCATTTTGGGCTCAGAAGATTTCAACACGTTTTTTTTGCCTTTTTAGTATTTTCTGTTTTAAATTTTTCGTAGTTTAGGTTTTTAATTTCGTAGTTTTTAGGTTTTGTTCAATTGAGTTGGGTTTCGGTTTATGCAAACTCGAAGTCAGAAAGGGCCATTACTCTTTTCACCTGACCTCGAGCGGACCATAGTCCGACCCAATAGGCGGAAACTTCGTTTTACCGATCCTTCGGACGAAGGAAGTTCAAATTCCTACCAAGAAATTGAACGAAAGTTGATAAAAGAGATCGAAGAAATAGTAATTATGGCGGCCGAGGATAGACGGACATTGGCGTACTACGCCATGCCCGGTGCGATATCGTCAACCCGGCTATCGTCTTACCGACCATCACCGCACAAACCTTCGAACTCAAACCCGGGCTCATTCGGATGATGCGGCATGCATCAATGTTTCACGGGTTCCCTTTCGAAAATCCTCACACACACGTACACACATTCCCGGAGATATGTGGTACGACACGCATTCAAGGTGTGAGTGAGGATGTGATTAAACTTACACTCGTTTCCGTTCTCTTTGAAGGGAGAAGCTAAAGAGTGGTATAGCTCTCTCCCTACGGAATCCATTACCACCTGGCTGCATTGGAAAAAGAATTTTTAAGTCAATACTTTCCACCCGCCAAGACAAATTTCTCGGTGTTTGAGGGAAATTTATAATTTCTATCAAGCGAAAACAGAATCTTTCTTTGAGGCATGGAAGAGATTCAAGGCTCTTCTTCGTAAATGCCCCCACCATGGGTTAGACTTGCGAGAGGCAAGTCAATACCTTTTTCGGTGGATTGACCGAGCTCACCAAGGGCATGGTCAATAGTTCATCGTGGGGCTTTCCCGAGGAAAACGCCTCAAGAGGGGTGGGCATTGTTCGAGGACATTGCCAAATATAATTATGCCCCCTCTTATCAAGCCATCCAAGCTCCTCCTCCTCCCAAGGTGGAGGAAGTAAATGTTCAAAGTCCGATCGCCATGCCGCAGGCAGATGGCCGATCCTCAACCTCCAAATCCTATGAATCGACTCCTTCGTTTCCGCGAACCCTCGGTTCTCGTATTGCGAATCTTGCCGTCGACCGGTCATGTAAATGGCCAATGTCGCTTAAACCCCAATTCTTCATACCAAGTCAATGCCGTCCATGGTAATGGACGGTATACTCGTGTCCAATGCCAAAACTGTGATAATATGGGGCATACTTCCAGATTCTGTCATATGAATGGGCAGAATGCCGAAGTAAATGCGTTCTATGGCCAGAACAACCAAAGATTTAATCAACCATCTGGCCAGAATACATTCCAGAACCAAGGGTTCAATCAAGCTTCCAGTTTCAATCCGAATGCGAATTTTAATTCGAATTCAAATTTCAATAGAAACCCTAGTTATGTTCAGAACCAAAGCTCAAATTTTTCCAACCCGAGGTTCAATCAGAATTGGCCCGCCAATTCTAATTCTACATTTCCAAATCAGTCCAATCAGCCTCTCCCTCTAAATCATTAGAACTCTCAAGGCCCCTCCCAATCCAACACTTTCGAAACCAAGTTGGAGGAGCAAAGCAGGACAATAAAAAGTCTTGAGAGACAAATAGGGCAAATTGGGCCGAGCAATTAGCATCAAGACCCCCGGGCATCCGCCCGCTTTACCGAGAAAAATCCTAAGGGCGGTCATGTTGCTCGGGCCGATTTAAGCGAAAGAGGCCAATGTACCGACCTCGTACCAACAATGCATTATGGACAAGAGGAGGCCGACAATGAGTTTAAGAAGCGGTACACACCGAGTGGTCCCCCGGATTTCGGGGAAACCACTAGCCCCTCCCCGCCATTGATAAGGCAGGAGAGGGAAGTTGAGCACCCATCATCCCCTTGGCCGCAAGCGAGTACTCGTGGGCGATCCCCGAGAGGTGAAGGAGTTGAAAATCGGTGGCCGATCCCCCGATAAGTGGAAAGGTTGGAAGTCCTCGTGTGGCCGATCCCCGAGGAATGAGGAATCAAGTGAGAGTAAGGTGGCCGATCCCCGACTAATCAAAAGAATGAGAAGACAGCTTCGGTGGAAAGATTTGGAAGATCAAGCTATCGCCGCATCCTCAAAGAAAGTCTTTTCGGAGAGTGATCTAAAGAAGCTTCCGTTTCCACCGAGGAAGAGCAACATTCCATTGGTTGAAGACAAAAAGTATGAGAAGGTGCTAAACCTTCGAAAAATACTCGGTAAATCGCCATTATCCGAGGTCTTGGTCGAGATGCCTAAGTATACAAAGTTCATCAAGGATGTTGTATCTTCCAAGAAGAAGTTAGCAGGAATGGATCAAGCAATTGGTAAGGAATGTTCTATGGTCAATTATCAAGACTTACCAACCAAGAGAAGCGACCCAGGAAAATTTGTGCTCACATTGCAGATGGGAGGCCTAGTCTTCCCGAATTCCTTATGTGACTCGGGTGCATCCATCGCCTTGATGCCATTATCCGTTTGCAATCGCCTTGGTTTGCGTAATCTTCTAGAACCCACTACCATGAACCCGGTTCGCCGATAGGTCCTCTAAGAAAGCTTCGGGGATCCCGAGGGACGTATTGGTTCAAATAGATAGGTTTACCTTTCCGCTTGATCGGTACGTCTTGGATATTGAGAAAAGTGAAAGTGTCCCTTTGATTCTCGGAAGACCTTTTCTATCTACAACCAGAGCCCTCATCGATTGTGATGGTGGGCATGTCACCATTCGAGTTGGTGACCAGGAGGTGAGCTATAGTGTTTTGAAATCTATCAAAGTACCTTCTGGATCTCCAACCGGCTGTTCCATTGAGGAGACGTCTGATGACTTCAATGACTTCATGGATAAGCAAGTCTTGGCTGTAGAGGCGGAATATGAGCGATTGATCGATAATCTGAATAATCATGGTGTGGTCAATCTAGATCAGTTAGCAGCTGAATTTGAGGATGAGCTGAGAGAAGAAGCCTTGGCAGTAGGACTACTAAGTAAGATCAGCGATGTTGAGTTGAAGAGTGGCGATCTTAAATCAAGTCTAGAGGATCCTCCCCGTAGATTTGGTACCGAAGCCGTTGCCTAAACATCTTAAGTATGTGTTTTTAAGAGAAGGTGACAAGCTTCCTTTGATCATCTCTGCCAAGCTATCTCGAATAGAAGAGCTTAAACTGTTAAACGTCTTGCGCAAAAATGAAAAAGCCTTTGGATGGCAGGTGGGAGATATCCAAGGGATATCTCCCGACATCTGTATGCACAAGATCAAGACTGCGGAGGGTGCAAAACGAGTTAGACAGCCTCAGAGAAGGCTCAACCCTCACATGCAAGAGGTAGTCAAGAAGGAGATCATTAAACTTCTAGATATGGGTATCATTTACGCCATTGCAGACAGTGAATGGGTTTCCCCGACTCAAGTAGTTCCCAAAAAAGGCGGAATTACTATTGAGAAGAAAGAGAAAGGAGAAGAGATAGCATTGAGGCTCGTCACTGGATACAGAGTATGTATCGATTATCGAAAGCTCAATGAGGTCACACTGAAAGATCATTTCCCCCTTCCATTCATTGACCGGATGCTTGAGCGTCCGGCGGGGCACGCATTCTACTCGCTTCCCGGATGGATATTCGGATACTTCCGTATACCCATCGATCCCGTTGACCAAGAGAAGACCACTTTCACTTGCCCTTATGGGACATTCGCCTACAGGCGGATGCCATTTGGTCTCTCGTAATGCCCCGGCCACCTTCCAAAGGTGTATGATGGCAATCTTTGACGGGCTAGTTGAAAAGTGCATGGAGATTTTTATGGATGATTTCTCGCCTTTGGTCAATCCTTCGATGATCGCCTCGATAATCTTGATCGTGTGTTGTCCGATGTGTGGAAAAGGACTTAGTGCTTAATTGGGAAAAATGCCATTTCATGGTAGATGAAGGCATAGTCCTTGGCCACAAAGTGTCCGCCAAAGGTATAGAAGTAGATAGGGCCAAGGTAGAAGCCATTGAGAAGATGAGTTATCCTAAGAATGTACGCGAAGTCAGAGGCTTCCTCGGACATGTCGGTTTCTATAGGAGATTCATCCAAGATTTTTCCAAAGTAGCCAAGCCCCTATCTACTCGCTCAAGGAAGACGTTGAGTTCAATTTCGATGAAAACCGCAAGCAAGCGTTTGAGGAGCTCAAGAATCGGTTAATATCCGCCCCAATTCTTATATCGCCGTGACCGGAACTTGCCTTTTGAGCTTATGTGCGATGCATCCAACTATGCTTGTTGGTGCGCCTTAGGACAAATCGAATCGAAGGAAAGTTCCACCTATCTATTACGCCACCACACGTTGAATCCTTCGCAAGTTAACTATACGACTACCGAAAAGGAATTATTGGCCGTAGTGTTTGCTATGGACAAGTTCCGTAGTTACTTGCTAGGTGCTCAAGTGATCGTGTGGACCGATCACGCCGCTTTGCGGTATCCGATGACTAAAAAGGATGCTAAACCGCGCCATCGCGTTGGATACCGACCCTACAAGAGTTTGACGTTCAAATTAAGGACAAAAAGGGCGTTGAAAATGTAGTGGCGGATCACGTTTCTAGAATGTTAAGTGAGGAGAAGAGTGATCCCGATGATATAGATCTTTACTATCCTCTAGAAAACATTATGTTGATAGACGGTTGTCCTCCCGTTGTTCCATGGTATTCTTCCATTGTGAACTACCTTCATGCCCGTTATCTTGATCCCGAAATGTCTTATCAAGAGAAGAAGAAGTTCTTCTCTCGATATGAAATATTTCGTTTGGGATGAACCTTATCTTTTTAAGATCCGTAAAGATGGTTTGCTTAGGAGATGTGTTCCCGAATCCGAGCAACGTGATATTATTGAGCAATGCCATAGTGGACCCACCGGAGGTCACTTTGGTCCTTGGAAAACCGTTGCTAAGATCTTTCAAATCCGGTTTCTATTGGCCTACAATTTTTAAGGACACGTGCTTTCTCGTAAAGCTTGTGATAGATGCCAAAGAACCGGTGCTCGACAAGGCGGTTTGACATGCCTTTGAAACCCATCCTCGAATGCGAAGTCTTTGATGTATGGGGTATCGATTTTATGGGACCATTCCCATCATCTTGCGGTAACAAATACATCTTAGTCTCGCGTTGACTATGTTTCGAAATGGGTGGAGGCAATTGCCACTCCTCACAATGATCATAAAACGGTCATGAAATTTCGAAGAAAAACATCTTTGTGAGGTTTGGCTGTCCACGTGCCTTGATCGCTGATGAAGGGACACACTTTTGCAACCGACCTTTGGAAAAAGTCCTCGAGAAGTATGGTGTTCGTCACAAAACTCGGCACACCATATCATCCGATGACTAGTGGTCGTTTGAGAGGAGCAACCGAGCTTGAAGAGGATCCCGGAGAAGACGGTGAATAGTCATCGCAAAGACTGGAGTCTGAAGTTGGATGATGTATTATGGGCTTATAGGACCGCCTATAAAACTCCTATGGGTACATCTCCATATCAAATGGTCTACGGGAAACCATGTCATCCGCCGGTCGAGCTAGAGCATGAGCTTACCGGGCTACCAAGTTTTTAAACTTTGATTCCCAAACGTGTGGACAAAGATCGACTTCAAGCTTGCTGTACGAGCCGGACGAGTTCGTACTCCGTGCATATGAAAGTGCCAGGATCAAGAAAGATAAGATGAAGCTACTCCACGATGCTAATATTAAGAAGAGAGAATTCCAAGTCGGCGAACAAGTTCTTCTTTACAATTCTAGGTTACATTTGTTTCCTGGGAAGTTGAGGACTCGTTGGTCCGGTCCTTTTGAGATTCTCCAAATCATTCCTGGAGGCGTTCTAGAACTTCGCGGTTATAGCGGTGAACCGTTTCGAGTTAATGGACAAAGGTGCAAGCACTATATCGGTGAACCTAAAGAGAAACCTTTGATTGTTAAATTTCTCGATATTCTCGGATGTGGTGTTACTCAAGTCGAAGAATTTGACGAGTTATCACCCGACTTGTTCTCCGAGGATGACGGTAGTGATCCGTCCGAAGAAGTTCTAGCAGTAGTGCCGATATGGAAGAGTTTGAGAGGGAGCGACAACTTAAACGTCATCGAGGAGTCGGAGGAGAAAGAACACAACCATGGGGAAACTTAAAAAGGTATGGAGAGCGTTCAAAGATTTAACCCCATGCGTTAGATGTCGTTTCGCACCCACACTACGGACCGGAGCTTAAACGAGGTAGTGGCCGGCGTAAAGGTTAAATGGCCCGATCCAGCCGAGCTTACAATGTGTCGAGCTAACGACAATAACTACTAGCGCTACTAGGAGGCATCCTAGATATCCCTTATTATATTAGTTTCTTTCTTTAGTTATTTTTCCTTGTTCTAGTTGTTTTAATCTTATTCGGATTGTGTTGTTTTTGTCAGTCAGCCGTCCTAGGCTTATAAAGGGTCGAAGTGTTGTTTTGCTTACGATTTCCTCTTATCTTTATCTCTATCACTTTTGCGCGATATGATATAATTCCTTGTATCCCCCGAGGTATTTCTTTGTTTTTCAAGTGTGCAGGATATTTTCGATAGCGATTGTGAGCTTTAGACGATTTCAGTTTTCCGGTGGATGGTCCACGTCTACTGATTTCCTCAAGCATTTCTGGATCTGGACCATGGCCACTTCCAGACTTGCCACTTTCGAACTACAATCGCCTAAGTACTTTCTTTCTTTTTTAATTCGCACAACACGAGGACATGTTGTCATTTAAGTGTGGGGGAGGGGAATAAGCTATATGTATCTACACATTTGCTTACATGATATTATTTCTATGCTAAGCTAAATGAGCCAAATTTTCAAAATTTTTGTTTTGTCTCGAGTGAGCAATGCATGTTTTTGTTCGGTTTGTTATATCCATCGATGCTTTATGCCATATGTTCCATAGGTTAGTTGTTTCACCAAGATTTATTTTCCACGTGCCATAGTGAATGATGAGCTAATTTATAAAGCTATACCCCGTTTGGATTAGTAATTTTTGATTTTCTTATAAGTCATGTGCTTAGTGCTACGTATATATCTTGAGATTTATGATAGTTTGTATTTAGATCCGAAGTATGAGATACTGTGAATATCTAGAGGTTTGAATGTGATAAGTAACACGTAACTAATGTCAAATGAGAAGTTGAAAATTTTAAAATGAATCATTGTGTGTGTCGGAAGCTAGTCGATGATTTGAGTGCGATAGGGTATACCACGTATGTCCTATACCACTATGATGACTGAGAGCTCACGACAAGTTAGGAAAAGTCGCCTTATGATTGGAGTAAGGTAGGGGATTATCTCGAAATGTCATATTCTCGCTATGAGGGCAAAAGCTCACCCTAATGTGTGTTTAAAGTGAATGAATTCAATCACTTAAGATATGTTATGAAATGAATAAGGCTTAGTTTTCGTTAATCTTATCCCCAGTATAAACTGATAGATATGCTGTAGGGATTATCCTCTGAGTATTTCAGAAAGGCCCTAGATATATTCGATTATTCTTCTTGGGATATGTCACGTTTGTAGGGTGCATCTTATAAGTATCTTTTATTACTAGTTTGAAGGGGGTATTAGCTGGTTTTGCTTGAAATATTCAAGTTTGGATTTAGTGGAAATTTGCTATGGTTATGCACACACACACGGGTGAACTTCTAATTTATTGACTATGTGGTGTATGTGTTGAGGTGTCTATATTCTTTCCGAGCCTTTATCTTGTTCTGTTTTGCTCGGGACGAGCAAAGTTTAAGTGTGGGGGAGTTGTTAAGGGTGAAATTATATGATTTATGACGTTATATTTTATAATGTTTTCCCCCATATTCGTATTAATTGCATGGGAATTAAGTGTTTAAATGAATTATTGAGCAAATAATATTTTTAATGAGTTAATCGCAAAGTTGGTGAATTTATATGTTTTAATTATGATTTTATGTTTATTGGAATTATGTTACGCTTTGCGGTGTTTTTGATGTCATGTAGGTACAATTATGTGGCTCAATTGATGATCAAATGTTGATGAATTTCGAGCTAATTCAAGTTAAAAGAGATAATGGTGAATTGGATAGAGAAGAAAAGAAGATAAAGATGGAATTATCAAGTCTTGATCGAAGCCGGACTAGCGTTCATCCGAGCCGAACGAGCGTCCAAGACCGAACGGGCGTTTGATAAGTGGACGAGCGTCCGTAATCATATTTTACATTCGAGAGAGTTCGTACGCGTTCGAACGAGCGTTCACCTCCGTCCGTAAGCCGTTGGACGAGCGTCCAAGATAGTGGACGGGCGTCCAAGCACCGCCTTAGCCTAAACCGACCTAAAAGTCTATAAATAGGCGCGATTTCTCAATCTCATACATACAATTCGAACCCTAAATTTCTAGGGGCAGCTTTGGCTGCGGTTTTTACACTTTTTATTTCTAGTTTTATGCAACTTTAAATTCGATCAAAGTAGGCTAGTAGTATGTTATTTTTCTGCTTTTCTGGGTTGCTGAGGATGCTCAGAGGCTAGAACCTCCTTCAAACGAGAATTGTGAAGCCATTAGCATTGAATTGATCTATTTATTTCGACTTTTACTGTGAGTATTTACTACGGTTGTTTCTTATCTATGCATATTCTTGTTTTAATGCAATTATATTGGGAGATATGTTGTATGCTTGATATGTTATTGTTTGATGGAAATCTTGAATAGCATAGATCACCATAGATAAGAATAGTTCATTAGATTTATATTAACGGAAGTTAGTAAGTCTAAAAACTAGATCGTTAACGTAAAAGTTGACACCTTTGATCTTTTTAACGTGTTAATTTAGTATTGGAAGATACTAGGTTAATAGATGGATTGCCTAAGGAATTAGGAATTCATGTTTAGGTAAGGTGAATCACAACCTAAGTAAATACCACGTAAAATCGAGATAATAGATCAATGCATGTTGATAGGTGGATCAATCCTCGTTTGTCTTTTATAAACTTGATTTACAATCCTCATAGCTTAGTTTAGATTAGTTAATTTATTTTTCCTGTGCTTTTCGTTTATTTTTATCGCTTTCAATCTCTCCTAGCATTGGATTAATCACCTCTGTCTAGTTATTTTCTGCATATTTGTGTGGCAATAGTTAGTTAAAACAAAAGCTAGGATTAACAACAGTCTAGTTCCCCGTAAGATCGACCCGGCATAGCCTCTATACTACGATCCTTGCACTTGAGGTTAACCGGTTTTATTACTTGTTTATTTCGTATTAATAAAATCTGTGACATGTCTCTAGGCTGATGTACTATTAAACAGGGCATTGATAGTATGTTGGCTAGCACGTATTAGATGTCTTCTGTCTTTAGGGCAGGGATAGATCCCGTCTATCAAAGTGTAGAGACACTTGGACTGTACGGGGACGTGTATTAGAGAATGCGTACGTTAGACTGACCCACTTACACAGATAAGTGTCACACTATGTGACGGTTGTGTAATTATCCTTAAGACCGGAGTCTTCATGGCATCACGGTGTGGATTGTCATGCTTTGACATTATTGAGATTTCCCCTAGCCACGGGGCGATCATGCGGTAGTGATTGGGTGTGATACTGCAGCATGCGGACTATACATGATTGGTCATCCAGGAATCGCGTATCCTATGATTGGGATCGAATATCCGAAATGGCCTTCTTATAAGGAATGTCTAGCTCTCGTGAATCTTTGCAAAGTGGGAGTAAATGAGTTACTTCGAGAGAGCTTGATATCCAGATTATAAGATACGGTCGTTGATGTTTTGACACTCGACTAACGACCGTATGGATATTATTACAGCGATAGGATTGTAAGTTGCACGGTAACTGCTTCACATGAAAGGTAGTAGTCTTTGCATTTGACTCTTCCGATGATTGGGGGTCACGGTGTGTTGCTAGACGTTATCCCGTGATCGTTAGGCATGAAGGGCATTTTCGTAATTTGCACTTTGTGTCTACAGCCAACATATTCGGAAGCCTATCGGGTCACACACATATGAACATCTAGCTATAACAATTGGTGGGGATACTTTAACCAATTTTTGCTTAAGAGATGCATACTCTTTCTTAACATCATTGTAAACTTTAGCCATATCAACTTTAAACTTCTCATTATAGTAGGTTAGCCCATCTGCCCATGCTTCATCCTGATTTTGATTTGGATACAGAGTATCTTGGACTCTGAAGAATTCTCTCACGTTTTCCAATATCTCGGCATCATATTCTTTCCTGTTTCTGTGAGTTGTGAAAGTTCTTTTCTCACTAGCATATCTAGTACTGTTGTTGCCTCTGCTAGTGTTGGATCTGTGTTGACTTTTTGCTGACTGGATCCAGGTTTTTGTGGCCTTCCTGATCTAACTTTGTCATCATCTCTTCTTTGGACGGGATGAGGAAATCCAATACAGGGTTCATTTATGGCCCTTTCCCTGTCCTCTCTAGTCTTTCTAACTGTTCTTCAGCTTCATTTCGGATTCTTATCTCTGTCCTTTGCTCTTAGTTGTTCCTCAGTAAAATTTAGGGGTCTAACTGTTGATCCTTCAGGCTTATCATCTATTTCCCCCTTTGTGGAAGCATCATCCTTTTATTGCAGTAAGATGCTATTGGTAGCTTTAGCTGTACCAATTAGTGTGTCCAATTTAGATTCAATGGATGTGAATCTGTTATCATGTTCAAATAGCCTCTTGGTCACACTACCAAATCTTGTGCCAAAGTCATTGCCATTGACTCATTTTTTGGTGAAACATACTGTCTAAGGCCCGCAAGATTGTTGGTGATATTTATGTTCAACTGGCGCATCAAGTCACCCTGCCTTTGCACAACAATGTTTTGTGCATCAATGTATTCATCAACAGCCTAAAATCGTCTCTCTATTGAGTGGCATTCATCCTTGATTGCTATAGTCATGAATCTAAGATACATTGCCTGTTGTTCCAGTTCTTCAGCCAACAGATATGGTGTTTTTTGAAAAGTCTCATTTGATATGTGAGTAGATAGTTGAGCAAGTTTGTCGTTGATATCAACTGGTGTGGGTTCTGTTTGCTGTCATCTGTCTTGGTGTGACAAGGTGGGAGGGATCTCAACTGGTTCTTGGTGTTGTGCTCTCGATTGAGTAACGTCAACACCTGTTTCTACTTCTTCAAGTACTTGGGTAGTTGTTATTTTTGGGGCAGCACTTCCTCGCATTCCCCCTTGCTCTTTGCCGGGAGTTGCCTTGAATGGAGTGGCAGCATGTTGGTCCCTTGGAAAGGCTAACACAAGTTTAGAGGGAGGTGAATAAACTTGTCACCAAAAGCTAGATTTAAAGCGATTTAGGTTCAATTAAAACTTGTGCGGAGTTAAGCTAACTTAGCTGAGTATAAGTCAAAATTGACTTATTCTTAAATGAGTTAACCGGCAGTGGATTAAATTAAGCCTTTGTAAAATATGAGTTATCAGTTAATATGCTAACTTAGTTTCTAGTGTTCACTGAGTATGTGAACTAGATGAATATAACTACAATGCAGTAAGAAAATGCGTAAAGTAAATAAACAAGAATTATAGAGGTTCCAGGTGGTGTAATCCTGTCAGTCCTCTCTTCCCCTGTGATGTAGGAGGCCAAATTCACTATGTTCTTGAGGTTTACAGGCCAAATTCACTATGTTCTTGAGGTTTACAGTTACAAGACACAAAGTAAATTCTAAACACTTGAGTGTCCTTCACTACTCCCTAGTTTCACAATCTTCCAACTTCAGTCTTCAACAGGTAGGATTGTTGTTTGAACTAAGCTTGCTACACTGGTCATTAAAGGGTTGAATTGCCTCTTAATCAGCTCATCACAAACACAGTCTCCCTGACTGCACTCAGATGTCCTTCACACCTTCTTGGTGTTTCACAGTCTAAACCTTTAATTAAATCAAAGTTGAGACTTGAATCAATAACTATGATTCAATTGTGATTTGAGCTTCTTCTTCTAGATATAAAGGTTATGCACGGCTCTGTTTTTCTTCAAATGATTATTCTTGATCTTTCTTTGAATGCTTATGAAGACTTGAAGAAATTTCTTGATCTTGCAATAACGCATATAGCAGGAATTCTTTTTGATTACTTTCCCCCTTAGTTTGATCTTTCTTGACTAGATTCATTCTTAGAATTCTGCATACTTCTTGTTGTAGAAGAGATCTATTTTTAAGGGTTTCTCTAACGGTTAGTTCATTTGGATTTGAATCCTTATAGCCGTTAGTGGTCCAGCTTTTCTTTTTGTATGTCAGTGTCAGAAAGGACACCTTTATAGACCAATAGAATTGCTTGACTAATAAGTTATAACGGTCTGATTCTTCATCGGTTTTACTTATTTCCAGTTCCAAAACTGATTTAATAAGACTTGGTCAATTTAAGAGCATTAACTGAGTTTTTACTCTTCTTCAAAATCTCAGTACTCTATCCTTCATCTGATTATTCTTAACTTAATTGGAGTACACCTTTTTCAATTAATCATCTAAGATATCATTGTCCTAATGATTCTTAGTCCTTCATACAAGATTCATAAAGTCAGTTCAGGTCAACACAGACTTGCCTGAAGTATAACTTTATAGTCTCGACTTAGTCTTCATAAACTGAGTTTGAACCCTCAGTTCTTCTGTCTTTTAGATAAGCCAACAAAGTATGTGTCCCTCAGCGAACTTACCTCCTTCAGTTCTTTTCATAACTGAGTCTGATCCCTCAGTTTCGGTTGAAGTACTCTTGGTCAGTTTTAGTTGGGAACTCAGTTCAATAAGTCAGTTTCTCATTTTCTCAGATCTGAACCAAGAACTATTACAGTGCTTGTCTGATTAACTTATACAACTATCAGACTCTATTAAATCCTATATAATGATTTCTTGACATCTTTTTTGCTTTGCACTATAAGAGCTAGTTATGACACTTCATCAATGGGGTCTAAAATAATAACTGAATAAGTGATGAATCATCATCAAAACATAAATTTTATTTCCAACAATTTCCCTCTTTTTGATGATGTCAATACCCTCCTTAAAAGCAATGCAAAAAGATATAGACAAAATAAAATAATGAAAACACAAAGAACTGAGAAACCGAGATTTTATTGATAACCGAGTTACAGGTTACAGAGTAATAAAATACAAATACTTGAAAAGAAATTAATTTCCAGTTTCCGGTTCCTTGACCAACTTGCTTATCAAAGATTTCTGCAGCTTCTTTCATAGCTAGGTTAGTTTCTGTGCATTCCACTCCTTGAATATTTGCCCAAATATTCCAAGAATCTATCATACTATGCTTGCTGAAAAACTTGCTTTTAAACAACACAGTAAAACAAAAACAGATCTTCTTAGTCTTTCACTGGTGGCTGTTGATGGGAACCAACTTTACAGTACATTTCTGTACAGTTTAGACCACGATTATCACATTTCTGGCATGTTTCGGGTGAGTTTAGACCCTATCTTGAGTATGAAATGAGGTTTTATTGCACGGCGAGTGACTGTCGGTTTTCCGTAAACTCGGCCTTATTTTAGCATTTTATACTCGTTTTTCCCGAGCACCCGTAGTTTGCGGGGTTATGCGTTTGCTTGTTGTTTTCATATGGATGCAGGACTAGGGTGTCTCGAGAACCCGGAAGGCGAAGATTTATGATGATAAGTGTGATCAAGGTGCAAGAATGAGCCAAGGAAGAAGAAAGAATAAGAAAAGGAAGAGAAATAGTTGTTGCTCTCACCATCTGTTCTGTTCATCGGCAATTTAACCTATGATGGAGGCATTTTCAGGACCTGACCTCTTGATGAAAGTTGTAGAAAATTCAAATAGCTTTCTAATGGTTTTTGAATCACCTCAATCGAGCTCGGACGAAGAATTTATGAAGTGTTTACTCGCAGAGCCGTCGAAATTGAGCAACCCGGAGGCAAAACCGAGAGAGTTGTCCGTACGGACGACACATTTTGTCCGTACGGACGGCTGGAAAATGATGAAATATCCGTACGGATAGCCTTTTGTCCGTACGGACAAGTGCCCCGGACTATATAAACACCTCAAACGGCGACGGACTAACGGCGGTTCGCTTTCCACCAGCCCGGTCCTTTGATCTGCATTTTGACCCATCGAGGAAACATTTTCTGGTCAAGTCGTCTTCATGAAAGTTGTAGGGAATTGAACGAGCTTTCCGACGCATCCTGATTCGCTCAATTCGGAGCTATACACTGGGAGATTTTAATTATTTACTGAAGACGGGTCAAACGAGCCGAGTTGGTCGGCCCACCAGTTCAAACTCGTTTTGCTGCTCTATATAAGAGTTTCTTTGGACGAATTTTAACACAACACCCTCATTTCTTTCGGCATGGACTGAGCTCGAGGCCGGCTTAGGTGCTCAACCCGGCCGCTCCGGCGGCGTTATGCGCAGTTGACATCTAAATAGTCGGATCAAGGCTTGGGCCCGTGCTTTTAGTTTAGATCTTTAGTTTTGTTATGATAGTCGAACGCGGTATTCGATCGTTTGCTTGTGGATTTCGCGTCGCGGGTCACGGTTGGGATTAAAGACTGGATCTTTTGTCGATTTGGGACATGGGCTTTCAGATCTAATGTATGTCGATGTCGATCTTGTGGGTTTCCTTTGTCGATTTGCTTTCTCTCGATTTTGCTTTGATTGTTTCGATCTTTTGTCGATGGGATTGCTTGTTGTTGTTGGTTCATGCTTTAAATCCCTTTTTCGTGCCGTAGTTTAGTATGGGCTTCGATCGTTTATCCCGTTGGTGTGCTTTTTGTTCATCGATTTTAACACAGGTTTCGTATTCGACCCAATTTCCTCGTGGGATCGACCCCGTACTCTTTGCCATTCTACTACGATCGACCCGGTGTTTGGCCGGTTAGAGAGTGGTTTCACGGTATATGAGTTTCGTGGATTATAAATATTGTTTGGTTTTTGGATCGTGAAAAAATCCTCTCATCAAAATGGCGCCGTTGCCGGGGAAATTGTTTAAAAGTCGAATTTGTGTTTGGTCGTGAACGAAAAAAAAAGGAAAAAATGAAAAATATGAAAACATGTTGATAATGTTGTGCTTAGACTAGGTTTGAATGCAATTTTGGTACTTAGCTTCTTCGGAGGTTGATATCTTGTAGGTTGTCCTAGAACTTGGGCCTAAGTGTTTATCATCTTGTTTTATTTAGATTTCGATAGGAGCCATGGGATGTTGAAGTGATGTTGTCTTGAACTCGGATTGAATACGATTTTGGTACTTAGTCTCTTCGGAGGTTGATATCGTCTAAGTCGGGCTAGAATTGGGGCTCAGGACCTTCGACTATCATGACTTTTTGAGGGGTTTAAAATATCGTGTGTGTGAGTCTTTTATGGTTTGAGTCCGTTTTGGTGTTTTGAGTCTTTTATGTTGTTTTGAGTCTTTTATGGTTTGAGTCCGTTTTGGTGATTTGAGTCTTTTATGTTGTGTGTGAGTGTTTTATGGTTTGAGTCCGTTTTGGTATTTTGAGTCTTTTATGTTGTTTTGAGTCTTTTATGGTTTGAGTCCGTTTTGGTGTTTTGAGTCTTTTATGTTGTTTTGAGTCTTTTATGGTTTGAGTCCGTTTTGGTGTTTTGAGTCTTTTATGTTGTTTTGAGTCTCTTATGGTTTGAGTCCGTTTTGGTGTCACTTGGTCGAGCCAACGACATAAAACAAAGGCGCTCGGTGGGAGGCAACCCATCATTTCCTGTGTTTTTGCTGGTTTTGATTTCGTTTTGCTGTGTTTTGGTGTTGAGGATTGAATCCGGATGATCCCGAGGGGCCTTCATGCTTAAAATTCACTTTTCCCCCGTTTTTATCCTTGTCCGGACGGACACACACACCCATCCGTCCGGATATGTCACTGGTTTTTACTTTGGCTTGGAAGACACCTGTCCGTCCGGACATCAATTCCATCCGTCCGGACGGTTCATCCCTTGTCCGTCCGGATAGAGACCTGTGTTTTGTTTGTTTTGAGATGACCTTGTTGCTACTTTTTCACCTTTTCATGCTCATGTGACTTGTTTTGGATTTGTGGATTTTGTGTTGGGCACGTGAGACGTGATTGGTTGTTATTGTATGTTTGAATCATATTTGACTATCTTTGTGACATACTTGTTCAAGTTTTCTGACGTGACGAGGTCGTTTATTTTTATCACCCCCGGATTTCCCCATATTATATGCTTTGGCACGCGGACCATGTCCCGTGCATGTATTGCTTGGCTGCTTTTCAATGACTAGGGATTCGGGATGGACTACTTTCACGACCGTTACGGGACTTGATCGGGCCGTTTTGCCGGGCTCTTAAGCTAAGTCTTTCTTTTTCCTTCTCGTTCACACACCGAGGACGGTGCTCCACTTAAAAAAAGGGGGGGGGAGACGACTTAGCTTATTCGCTTGTTCTTAAAAGTATTATGCCGTGATGTGATAAACTTGGTTTTTACTCGTTTCCGAGTCGATTTTTAGGCCGTTTTTCAAATATTTCCAAGATTTTAACACCACGATACATGCATGTTGTTCACAATTGAATGGTGAAAAGTCTTTAGTTTTGTGAATGTCTCACAGTGAGTCTATAATGTCATGATACGGAACACTTTTTAGTACACGTTTGACGACGGTTATGTTTATCACGATTACTTTACACACTGTACCCCTAGTTTCGAGGCGAAATAGAAGGATTGGCCTTGGTAGGAGCACGAGATGACAGCTTTTGGCGTTCTTTTTGACCCTACTTTAGCCAAATAAGCTGAGCCGAATGTTTGACCTTCGTAGCCCCTCTCAGCCTTGATAGAATGGTCCGACCACCATTCGCTTTATAGCCGTTTCGTTACTTAGTCAGAAACCTACCCTTGAGCCTTATTTTGGTCACATTCCCTTCATTTGACCCTACGAGTGGACTTAGTCTTTTGTTAAACCACACTTGCCAAGGCAAGTGTGTGGTGGGGTGAGATGTTGTTTTTGAGTCGGGTTGTTGTTTCCTCAGTTTTAGAGCTATAAGGAGAGGAGGAGCTCAGTGGGGCTGGATGCTCGGGTTTCATTTCAAAAAAAAAAAAAAATAATCAAATAATTGTGTTGTATATAGAAATAAAGGGTTGAAAAAGGCAATGAGCTTAAAGCAATGATGATGTTAGGGTTGGGATAGTCAGATATGTACTAAGTATTCGAGCTCGCCTCACGACACTTGAAACATAGTCGAGTTTGGCAATGAGTTTGGGTATCTTAGTGTCCTTTAGTCCCCAAAGTGTTGAAAATGATCAAAAAGGAGTTTGGATGGTTTGTATAGTAAAGAAGACGTGGTACGTGTTTGGATTATGTTCACTCGTACTTCTTTTCTCCAGTTTCCCAAATTACCCTTTTCGATTAACCGAATCTACCCTAGCCTAACGTTATAACCATTCAAGTCCTGCTGGACCGTGTTTAACCTTGGTTAGCCCCGATTAGTGGAGATTCTAGGAAGGGCAGGATTGTGTAAAGGCATTTGTCCGGTATTCCAAGCCCGAAATCGTATTAAGCATAAGTCGTCGTCATTCAACACACACTCACTCCGTGTCATGATTTGGTAGAGTCAAGATAATACATTCACTTAGTTAAATTCTTTTTACCTCGATATTTTGAAACACATGCATGTACCGTAAAGTTGATTCCTTGGTATTGTTTGAACGCCTAATTTACTCGAGGACGAGTAAAGGCTAAGTGTGTGGTGGTGATGGGAACCAACTTTACGGTACATTTCGTACGATTTAGACCACGATTATCACATTTCGGCATGTTTCGGGTGAGTTTAGACCCTATCTTGAGTATGAAATGAGGTTTTATTGCACGGCGAGTGACTGTCGGTTTTCCGTAAACTCGGCCTTATTTTAGCATTTTATACTCGTTTTTCCCGAGCACCCGTAGTTTGCGGGGTTATGCGTTTGCTTGTTGTTTTCATATGGATGCAGGACTAGGGTGTCTCGAGAACCCGGAAGGCGAAGATTTATGATGATAAGTGTGATCAAGGTGCAAGAATGAGCCAAGGAAGAAGAAAGAATAAGAAAAGGAAGAGAAATAGTTGTTGCTCTCACCATCTGTTCTGTTCATCGGCAATTTAGCCTATGATGGAGGCATTTTCAGGACCTGACCTCTTGATGAAAGTTGTAGAAAATTCAAATAGCTTTCTAATGGTTTTTGAATCACCTCAATCGGAGCTCGGACGAAGAATTTATGAAGTGTTTACTGCAGAGCTGTCAGAAATTGAGCAACCTGGAGGCAAAACCAGAGAGTTGTCCGTACGGACGACACATTTTGTCCGTACGGACGGCTGGAAAATGATGAAATATCCGTACGGATAGCCTTTTGTCCGTACGGACAAGTGCCCCGGACTATATAAACACCTCAAACGACGAGCGGACTAACGGCGGGTTCAGTTTCCACCAGCCCGGTCCTTTGATCTGCATTTTGACCCATCGAGGAAACATTTTCTGGTCAAGTCGTCTGCATGAAAGTTGTAGGGAATTGAACAAGCTTTCCGACGCATCGTGAATCGCTCAATTCGGAGCTATACACTGGGAGATTTTAATGATTTACTGAAGACGGGTCAAACGAGCCGAGTTGGTCGGCCCACCAGTTCAAACTCGTTTTGCTGCTCTATATAAGAGTTTCTTTGGACGAATTTTAACACAACACCCTCATTTCTTTCGGCATGGACTTAGCTCGAGGCCGGCTTAGGTGCTCAACCCAGCCGCTCCGGCGGCTGTTATGCAGGTTGACATCTAAATAGTCGGATCAAGGCTTGGGCCCGTGCTTTTAGTTTAGATCTTTAGTTTTGTTATGATAGTCGAACGCGGTATTCGATCGTTTGCTTGTGGATTTCGCGTCGCGGGTCACGGTTGGGATTAAAGACTGGATCTTTTGTCGATTTGGGACATGGGCTTTCAGATCTAATGTATGTCGATGTCGATCTTGTGAGTTTCCTTTGTCGATTTGCTTTCTCTCGATTTTGCTTTGATTGTTTCGATCTTTTGTCGATGGGATTGCTTGTTGTTGTTGGTTCATGCTTTAAATCCCTTTTTCGTGCCGTAGTTTAGTATGGGCTTCGATCGTTTATCCCGTTGGTGTGCTTTTTGTTCATCGATTTTAACACAGGTTTCGTATTCGACCCAATTTCCTCGTGGGATCGACCCCGTACTCTTTGCCATTCTACTACGATCGACCCGGTGTTTGGCCGGTTAGAGAGTGGTTTCACGATATATGAGTTTCGTGGATTATAAATATTGTTTGGTTTTTGGATCGTGAAAAAATCCTCTCATCAGCTGTCCTTAGTAATTTCTGAACAAACTCTGGTTCAGTCTTTTCAACTTTATCAGATGCCTTATCCAAAGTGCCATCTTTCTCCCATTTACTTAGTGTTAAGGGTGATTTTATACGTTTTATAAGGATATATTTTATGTCAATTTCCCCCATATCTAGATGTTTTTCATAGAAATCGAGCTTTATATTGAAGTATTGAGCAAGTGATGTTTTTAATGGGTTAGTTGCAAAATTGTATGATTTATGTGTAAAATTGATGGTTTCATGTTTATTTGGAAGATACTACATTTTGCAATGTGTTTGATGTATTGTAGATACACAATTTCGACCAAAAAGAGGATTAAAAGAGGTTAACAATCGGATTAATGAAGAGGAGAAGAGATAAAGATGGAATCGATTGAAGATAAAGATGAGAAGATCGAATTTTGATCCAGCTGAACTGGCTTCCAAGTCCCGTCCGGGGATGGGAGTCAACTTTACGTGACTCCGGTGCACTAATTACCCCCGTTTATCACACTTTCACTCCGCACAATTTTGGGTAAATTAGACCATTTTCGGGGTGATATCGTGAGCTTATGGCACGGGGAACGAATCCGCTACTTTGATGAATTCATACCCCTTTTTGTTGGTATTAACTCCATTCCCGAGCACTTTTACCCTCTGGAATTGTTTGGATGTTGTGGTGGTTTGTGATATTGAAGGGTGATGGTGTCTCGAGGACCCGGAAGGTGACGATTTGTGGTGAAAAAGCATGACCGAGGCAAGACGAGGGCCTAAAAAGGGGAAAAAGTGAAGATTTGGGGAAACAGGGGTTCAAACGCACGTTTGAATCCCCCAAACGCGCGTTCCACGCCCTTAAACGCGCGTTTGAATCCCTAAACGCGCGTTCCGTGTTCGGACCAAATTCGAGTTGAAGCCCTCTAAACGCACGTTCGGGAACCAGGCCAAACGTGCGTTCCAAGATCCTAAACGCGCGTTTGAACTCTCCCTAAACGCGCGTTCCAGATGAAGAACAGTCAAGTCCCTGCCCAGAATTTTTGTGTAACGCACGTTCCAGCCAAGCGAAACGCACGTTTGAAGATCCCAAACGCGCGTTCCAGCCCTTTAAACGCGCGTTTGGACCCTTTTTGCAGCAGATTTTCCCTTCACCTATAAATACCCCCTTAGACATTTTCTTGGATATCAAGCTTTTCTTAGCAAAACTCTACCCAATTATTGCTCGAATTTTGTAATAGCTTAGAATACTCTCTCTTAGTGTAAATCAACAACATCTTAGCTTACTCTTTCTATTTCTTAGCTTAGATTTTCATTCCAAACACTAAGAGACCACCTTTTAATTACTTCTTTATTTTGTACTTTTTGGATCTCAACTCGAATCTCTCGCAATTTTATGGTATATTTCTCTTCTCTTTTACTTGTTATGGCTCTTATTTACTTGTTTTGTGCTTGTTTTGATTAGTATAATGAGTAGCTAAACACCCACATAGTCGAATCATGTGAAATTTGGTGAAATCACCCTTTGGGTGATGAAATTGGGAGTGGGTAGTTCTTTTTATTGTTGTATCTTGCATATTTCACGTCTTAGAACTCGTTATAACGGATTTGGGCTAGATTGATCACCTAGGTCAAAAATCACACACATCAATCTTGAGAGTTGTTCAGAGAGAGGGGTGTGGGAAAAGGGTTCTAGGATCGCATTGTAGTGCGAGGTTACTCGTTTTTAACGTTTAAACGGCTCTCGTGCATGATTGTCTTGTGAATGAATCTCTCTTAGGAAAGGTTAGTTGACTTGGCATAAGGTGTTGGGGAAGAGTTGTTCAGACCTTAGCACCGGGATTAGGAGCACGTACCCGTGGAATTGAATGTAAGAGTTCGTTTGTTTAATGCACACTCCCGGTTTTGTCATTCCTTAGGGTGAAACTAGCTATTTTGATCATGGTTCGGCTATGTCTCTTTAATTATCTTTGAAACCTAGTAGTTTAATCTTCTATCTTTCCTTTTTATCTTTAGACTCGTTAGTTAGAATCACTAGTGTCGTTGTAGTAACAAAACCTTAAAACTTTGATCACCTAGACTAAGCATTACGTTCACTTTGGTACTTGCAAGCACGATTCCTTTGGGTTCGACCTCGTACTCCTGTAGCTATTCTAACAATCGACCCGGTACACTGCCGGTTAGAGAGTTAGTTTACCCACGGTTTCGAGTCTTTACAAATTGTTTTTGAAGGGGTAGATTTTATGCTCATCAAAATGGCGCCGTTGCCGGGGAATTGTGTGCTATTTGTGATATCTCGTAAGTGAACCGAAGGCTTGGGCCTAGGTTTTATTTTACTGTTTTCGTGTTGTTTGCTTTTTGTAGTGCATGACCCGGAGATCTCAAACACCACTCGAACCTTACATAGACGGAATTGAAGCTTACGCAAGGCGTAGAAATAGTCAACGAAGAAGAGGTCGTCAAGTAGAGGAGTCGATTCCGGTCGTTGAAGAGAATAGTTTGGGTGAGTTGGGAGAAGGATCCGACATGGCTCAACAAGGTGGACAAGGTTTGGAAGGAAATTTGGGGAATAATAATGGAATTCCAATTCCAAACCCGCCTCTTGTCAACAACAATGCACAAGGAGGTGGGAATGGACAAGGAAACAATGCGGTGAATGCGAATGGACCTATACCTCAGAATGTTCAACATGAGGCCCAAGGGAATCAAATGGATCCCGCTCTTATGCAACAATTCAATGCATGGATGTTGAATCAGTTTCAACAAAACCAAAACCAAGCTCACAATCAAGGTGCAAACGCGATGCCAAATTGGTTTAACGGTCAACAAGAGCAAAACCAAGGTGGTTTGACTTGTAGAGATTTTGTGCTAGCTCCTACGGCAAACATGGGGCATAGTCCAATCCGAATGCCACCGGTAGCCGCCAACAACTTGGAATTGAATAGGAACATCATACATTTGTTGGGAGACAACGCTATATTCAAGGGAACCGCTTTAGAAAATCCTCACTTATTCATTGATCACTTTCTCCAAATAGTGAACTCGACAAAGATCAATGGAGTGAGTGATGAGGCGCTCAAACTTATGCTTTTCCCGTTCGCCTTGAAAGAGCAAGCTAAGAGGTGGTATGACTCGTTGCCTAATGATTCTTTACACACATGGGAAGAAGTGGTTAAGACTTTTCTACTCAAATATTACCCCCATCGAAGACCATGGATATGAAGGAAGCTATCATGTCATTCAATGCTTATGAAGGAGAAGAACTACATGAGTCATGGGATCGGTTTAAGGCTTTGTTGAGGGAGTGCCCGGGGCACGGATTGAGATCGTACGAGGTAGTTCATGCTTTCTTCCGGGGTTTAGACCAAGTGCATCAAAGTACCTTGCATGCTTCGTGCAATGGAGATATTATGAGTATGGTACCCGAAGTGGCTATGAACCAAATTGAGAAGATTTCCGAGACTTCGAGGCAATACATATCGTCGAGTAGAAAAGGGACAAGAAGTAAGAAGCCCGGTTTGGTTGAAGTTAAAGAAGTAGAGGCAAGCGATCAATATCATGCTCAAGTACAAGCGATGGAGCAACAGTTGGGGAGATTGCAAAAGGAGAATGAGAGTGCTAAGCTTTGCCAAATTTGTAGTGGATCACATTCGGCAAAGGATTGTAGGATGACGACCAAAGCTCAAAATATGGCTTATCCTCAATCCTCAACTCATGGGCAACCTAGTACTCTATCTCAAGATAACATGAATGAGTTGGCTAAGCGGATGATGAGCATTTGCTCTATGGAGCAATGGAATACGGGGTCCCAATATCAAAATCAGTCACAAAGCCCCTATCAAGGCCAATATATGGGGGAACAACAAGGTGGGCAACCGTATGAAGAATCCCAAGATGTGAACTATGTGGGACAAGGTCAAGGAGGGAACTATGGAAATCAAGGTGATGGTTCTTGGAGGAATAACAACAATCAAGGTTGGAACCGTAATCAAAACCAAGGCCAAAACCAAGGTTATAGACAAGGCCAAAATCAAAATCAATCTTCACAAGGGCAAGTCTATCAACCTCCACACCAAAGGCAACAAGGAGGGTATAATCAACAAGGTTCTAACAATCATCAAAACCCTCCTCCTTTGGCTCCTATACCTCAAAAGAGTTCAACCGATGTCATCTTGGAACAAATGAACAAAAACCTTGCGGAAATCAAGAAAGACATGGTTGAGATGAGCTACAAACATGGGTCCGCCATCAAAAATCTTGAGACACAATTTGGTCAAGTGGTGGAGCATGTTCAGTTGAAGGGCGGTTTACCGAGTAACACCGAAAAGAACCCAAGAAGTGTAAACGCCATCTTAACTCGAAGTGGTAAGGTGTTGAGAACTAATGGAGAAAAGAAAGTCCTATGGGAGGACAAGGCTAGAAAAGCTCCTATTGAGACGGAAGCGGGAGCTATGGACGGTGATATAGACGGGATTGAAGATGATGAAGATCATGGGGAGTATGTCAAGAAGAAGGAATTGGAAAGGAAAGAAGCTCAAGCTAGGGGAGATTTTGTGGTTATCGATGTGAAAGAGGAGGAACCAACTAGAAGAGAAGGGAAAGAGCGAATGAAAGAGCCGTCTTCCCCACGCACCAAAGGTAAGAAAGGTATGACCCCTCCTCCTTCTAAAGATTTTGATTAGAGCACCCTCCCCTATCCCCCTAAGAATCATAGACAAAGTTTCTTGAATAAGGCACAAACCCGATTTATTGAGATTTTGCGAAAAATTGATTTGAACATTCCTTTTCTAGAAGCACTTGCAAACATGCCCTCGTATTGTAAGTTTTTAAAAGAGTTGCTAACTAAAAAGGGTAAAATGCAAGAAGTTGTGTGTTTAAATGAAGAGTGTTCCGCTATTTTTGATGGAAAGTCTAGGATTCCCCCGAAAGTTCGAGACAAGGGTAGTTTCACTATCCCGGTTACTATTGGTACGACTCATTTTCCTAGTGTCCTATGTGATTTGGGGGCTAGTGTAAGCCTAATGCCCCGTGCTATATATGAGAGTCTAGACCTAGGAGAGTTGGAGCCAACGGGGATGACCCTTCAAATGGCGGATAGGTCTATTAGGGAGCCTATGGGAGTGATAGAGGATGTCATAGTGAAAGTGGATAAGTTTGCCTTCCCGGTAGATTTTGTTGTACTAGACATGGAGATGGATTCCAAAACACCTTTGTTGTTAGGACGTCCCTTTTTAAATACCGGGAGGACTTTGATAGACGTTGCGAGTGGTGAGATTATTTTGAGAGTTGGAGATGAAAAAGTCGCGGTCAACGTCTATAAAGCCATGAAACATCCTAAGGAGAGCACCGAGGACTGTTTTTCTATTGATGCTATATATCCTTGCGTTTCGGAACATGTTGACATGCAGGTGTATAAAGATGAATCCGATGAATGCATGGAAAAAGTGAGTACGGAAACCGATGAAGAAGAAGAGTTGGTAGAGGAAGCAAAAGAGCTCGAAGAGACGGCTTTCGTGGGTGAAAGGTGGACTGAGAAGATTGATCTTGGGCTTGAAGGAGAGTTGGAGAAGCCATCAATTGAGGACCCACCAAAAGACTTGAAAATGAAGCCGCTTCCACCTCATTTGAAGTATGTTTTTCTTGAAAATAATGATTTACTTCCTTTGATTATTTCTTCTACACTAACGGCTTTGCAGGAAGATGAGTTAGTGAAGATGCTTAAGAAGCATAAGCGTGCTTTCGGGTGGAAGATGTGCGATCTTAAGGGTATTAGTCCCACCATTTGCCAACACAAGATTATTCGGAAGATGGAGCAAAGCCGGTAAGGCAACCCCAAAGAAGACTCAATCCACACCTCCAAGAGGTTGTGAGGAAGGACGTGGTCACAATGTTGAAGCTAGGGATTATCTATGCCATCTCGGATAGCAAGTGGGTGAGTCCCACCCAAGTGGTGCCGAAGAAGGGAGGTATGACCGTGGAGATCAATGACAAAGGTGAGGAGGTGCCTAAGCGTTTGGTAAGTGGTCATAGAATTTGCATTGATTATCGTAAGCTAAATGACCAAACCCGTAAAGATCATTTCCCCCTCCCTTTTATTGATCAAATGTTGGAAAGATTGAGTGGCCATGCCTTTTATTGTTTTCTTGATGGGTTTAGTGGGTATTACCAAATACATGTGGCTTTAGAGGACCAAGAAAAGACTACCTATACTTGCCCCTATGGTACCTTTGCCTTCCGTAGGATGCCTTTTGGGTTGTGTAATGCACCCGCGACATTCCAACGGTGCATGGTTGCCATATTTGCGGATATGATAGAAAAGTTTTTAGAAGTCTTTATGGATGATTTTAGTGTATTTGGTGATTCCTTTGAGGAATGTCTAGATAATCTCGAGAAAGTGTTGAGTAGATGTGAGGAGACAAACTTGGTGCTTAATTGGGAGAAGTGTCATTTGATGGTTACGGAGGGGATAGTCTTAGGGCATAAGATATCTAGTAAGGGTATAGAGGTAGACAAGGCTAAGGTAGAAGCGATAGCTAAGCTTCCTATGCCCACCAACCTAAAGACTCTTAGGGGTTTTCTAGGCCATGTGGGGTTCTATCGTAGGTTCATTAAGGATTTCTCGAAAATAGCCCGTCCTCTTACTCTTCTTCTTGGAAAAGACGTCCCGTTTGATTTTGACAAAGCTTGTGTTGAAGCATTTTTTATGCTCAAGCAACTGCTTGTATCCGCTCCCATCTTAGTTGCCCCGAAATGGGATCAAGAATTTGAGCTCATGTGTGATGCGAGTGACACCGCGGTTGGTGCGGTCCTCGGTCAAAAAATCGACAAAATCTTCAAGCCTATTGCGTATGCTAGTCACACCTTGAATCCAGCCCAACGAACTACACCACCACCGAAAAGAGCTTCTAGCGCGTCGTCTTTGCGTTCGATAAGTTTCGGTCTCATCTCGTAGGTTCTCGGGTAGTTGTCCACACGGATCATGCCGCTTTACGTTATCTCTTTGCCAAGCAAGATGCCAAGCCCCGCCTCTTGAGGTGGATCTTGCTCTTGCAAGAGTTTGATCTAGAGATCCGAGATAGGAAGGGTTGTGAGAACGTCGTAGCCGACCACTTAAGTCGTATGGAGCTTAGTGAGGAGTTGATTAAGGCACAAAGGGAGATAAATGACTCTTTCCCTCACGAGCAACTATATGCACTTGACACCCTTCTCCCGGCTAAAAAGGGAAATTTCCTAAAAGTCGGTAAGGAAGGTAGTCCTTGGTTCGCTCCTTTTGTAAACTACCACGAGTGCGGTTTTGTAGATCCCGACCTTGACTCGAACCAAAGGCGTAAATTCCTTAGTGAGGTGGGTAAGTACGTGTGGGAAGATCCTTGTTTATATAGGTTGTGTTCGGATGGGATATTGAGGAGGTGCATCCCAAAAAGTGAAATTTTGAGTGCTCTTTCGTTTTGTCACGACAAAGAGGCCGGAGGCCATTTCTCGGGGCAAAGAACCGCTTTGAAAGTATTGCAAAGTGGGCTGTATTGGCCCACTCTATTTCGAGACGCTCATGCTTATGTGAAATCTTGCGATGCTTGTCAACGGTCCGGTCGTATATCTAGAAGGAGTGAGATGCCTCAGAAGCCGATCATAGTGTGTGAGATTTTTGACGTGTGGGGCATTGATTTCATGGGCCCCTATCCCTCTTCGTGTGGTAACAAGTACATCCTAGTCGCGTGTGATTATGTGTCCAAATGGGTCGAAGCCTTAGCTTCACCCACCAATGATAGGAATGTTGTTATCCGTTTTCTTAGAAAGAACATCTTTTGTCGGTTTGGGGTGCCTCGTGCTATAATCAGTGATAACGGAAGTCATTTTGCCAACAAGCCGTTTGATAAACTTTTAGAGAAGTATGGTGTGAAACACAAGTTAGGTACCGCTTACCATCCCCAAACGAGTGGTCAAGTCGAAGTCACGAATAGGGGTATTAAGCGTATCTTAGAGAGGACGGTAGACACGAATATCAAGAGTTGGTCTTTGAAGTTAGATGATGCTTTGTGGGCCCATAGGACACCTTTAAGACACCCCTAGGCATGTCACCTTACATGATAGTCTATGGTAAGTCTTGTCATCTTCCCGTAGAGATCGAGCATAAGGCTTATTGGGCCATCAAAATGCTAAACCTCGATGATACCTTAATTGGTGAGAAGCGTATGGCCCAATTGAATGAACTAGATGAGTTCCGCCTTTGTGCATATGACCTTTCCACGAAGTATAAAGAAAAGACTAAGTTACTCCATGATAAGTTGATTAAACCTCGTGTTTTCAATGAGGGTGATGAAGTCTTGTTCTATAATACTCGTTTGCATCTTTTCCAAGGGAAGTTGAAGTCTAGGTGGTCCGGTCCCTATGTTGTGTCAAAAGTCTATCCGTCCGGTGCTATCGAAATCACCCATCCTAAGTTTGGCACGTTTACCACTAATGGCTTGCGGTTGAAAAGGTATGAACGGTTGCCCTACGATGAAGCACTAGAAATAGTGCATCTTGAAGATCCCGTACCTTGTGATGAATCTTGTAAGTCTTGTCATGGACTTTAAACCTTGACTCGTATAATTTTGAATCCACCCGTCCATCTTTCTACCCTTTCTCGCCTTGTGCCAATGGTATAACTTTGAAAAAGTTGGCACCGTATAATCCATCTTGTCGAGCCAACGACGTAAAACAGAGGCGCTTGGGGGAGGCAACCCACCATTTCGTAGTTTGTTGAGTTAGTTTGGTGTTTCTAGAGGTCTCGGGGTGGTTAGAATCAAGTGTGGGGTAGAAATCTTGAGTTTTCCTAGTTTCGGGTCTAAACGCGCGTTCCATCCCTTTCAAACGTGCGTTTACGGCTTTTTCTGGCTAAACGTGCGTTTAGAACCCTTTCAAACGTGCGTTTAGAACCATCTCAAACGCGCGTTTGAGGCCTAAACTTTTTGTTCTTGTTTTCTCGTCTCAAACGCACGTTTCACCTGTCAAACGCGCGTTTGGACATGCGAAACGCGCGTTCCACTCATTCCAAACGCGCGTTTGAGTTCGTCGCCTTTAAATACCCTGCTCCCCAAACCGGCGTTTCAAAACGGATTTTATAAAAAACCTAACCGTCCGGCAGCCGTTTTTCACCCCCCTCTCACTCGAAATTCTTCATTTCTCACCCGTTTTTGGCGATTCAAAGTGCAAACAACACCTCTCGATCTCTTCTTTTGATTTCAACAAGCCATTCCAACAACAAATCCCTTAAATCCTTGATTTGATCGGCACTTTTGGCGATTTTTCACCGAAGTCGAATTTGCTCATTTTCGACGTTTCGAGGCTCGTTCTTCGCTCCAAATCGTTCCTATCCTCTCCCTTAAGCATAGAACATGTATATTTCGTTTTTACGTTTAAGTTTCGGTTAGGGTTAGTTTTGGCCTATTTTGGTTTAACGCCCATTTCTCGTTATTTATTGTTTATTGATGATTATATCCTGTTTCTGTTTGTTTTGTTTGTTTTGTTGATCGATGGTGAATGTTGTGGCTTTTGTGGGGTGCTTCATTGTGGATGGTTGGTTTGTTTGAAATCCCGGTTGGATGATAACCGGGTCGTTTTTGATGTTGATATTGGTTGTGGGATGTTGTTTGGTTGGTTTTCAGTGAGAATGAGGGAAACTAAACGAAAGGAAACCGAGGGTAAGGGTAAGGGAAAGCAACCCGTGACAAGGCAAGCCCCCAAAAAACAGAAAACCCTAGTCTATCCTCGAGGACCTAGGGGTGGTATTCGGATCCGAGACACAGTTGAGAGTAGAAATCCTCGAGCCCTTAGGCCAGTGGGACAGTTGAGAGATGAGACGACTGATGAAGATTTTGAGCCGGATACCGAGGGAAGGAATACAAGTAGTGACAGTGAGGAGACGACGGACCTTGAGAGCGATGTGCCTTTAGCACATTTGCAAGCCAAGAAAGTAACAACACTGTTTCACCTCCTCCACAACCTACCCCCCACGAATGCCCCCGAGCAAAACCCTCCTCTAGCCCCCCTCCCGTTGATATTATCCCTTTTGAGCGCGTTTTAACTCACCGGTTGCCTTGTCTAACTATAATGAGTATATCGCTATGAAAAACATGTGTTATGAGAGGGGCTAGACCTCAAAGTTGTGCCTCAACCCTTCATTGACAACTTAATGAAGAGAGGGTGGAATAATCGATTTATGAACCCGAGGGGCATCCGAATTTGTCAATAGTCCGGGAATGGTATGCAAATTTCGGTGTGGCTAATCCGGAATCCGGGTTTATCAAAGTCGAGAGGGGTTAATGTCCCGTGGACCGTCAAAGCTATCAATGATTATTATCGGATACCGGCTTTCGAGGGGCGGGGATTATTTAGGTTGGTTTGCGGCGAGGTCACATTGGGATACTACGACAACCTAGATCCATTAGAGGAGATGAGGAAAGCAATCAACCCCGACTTACCGTGGATTTCAAAAGGTAGCAATGTGAGGAGTCGGTTGGTGACGACGACTTGGCCGGATGATTGGAAAGTGGAAGCAAAGTTTTCTCGGACGTCTACTACCGAAAGACAACATCACGCACTTCCACATTAAGGATTTGCAACTTGTTGTATGCTCTACACTATGATCCGAAGGTAGACGTCGGGAAAACCATCTTTGAGGAATTTAGAGAAAATCAAAAGGTTAAGCGTCGGATGATTATGTGCCCTTATCTTATCCATGGCTTGTGCACGGGAGCGTTGGTAAAAGAGTATCCCGATGATCGGATCCTAAGGAAGAAGACCCTCCCCGTGATGCTAAGCCATTCAATGCCCGCACCACTTCCGGACCTCCTAGGCCCACCCCACGCCCTATTCACACCGTTCTCCGCCCCACTCGCCCCTACTACTTCCACTACACCCCCTATACCACCTCTCACTCTCCCTACTACTTCCACCCCCCCCCCCCTCCTCCCTCTACTACCGGACCTTCCACCATTCCTACACCTCCACCTTCTATACCCACTACCGGGGGCCATGGCTTAGCGAGCGGCGGGGGCTTCGATTGCACAAGCGAGAGGGCGGATGGATAGTCGAGGGTGACACCGAACGGCATTGTGGAGAATCGGCGGGTATTGGCTCGGGAGAGAGACATGTTGAGCTACCCGAGTTAGACCTAGATATTGCACCGTTTCGGTATACCCCGGAGATCGAGGCGGTTGCGAGAGGGTCACGGAGGAGATGTTTGTTGATCCAGATGAGGGGTTTGATGACATTGCGTTGGACGATCTGATGGGCACAGATGCAGTTGGGACAGAGGCAATGAGGACAGGTGTTGCAGGATCTTCACAGACCGAGAGTGCAGCTGCTGTGGTTGCACCAACATCAGGCACACCGGATTCCACTATTGACGTACAGGGACATGGAGCAGACTAGCATGTTTTCTCATGCGATTCTTATTGTATTTACTTACTAGTCTGTCTCTTTTATACTTTGACATTTCACTTACTTTTGGCGTTCTTTCATCATACTTTGGACACACTTCACTTTTTCAGGCACGTGCACTTATTTTTGAGCCCCGAGGCCTTGCTTGACCGTGTATGTTTCCCTTTTTATTGCCTGATCTTGTGGGATGACGAGGATGTTTTTATTAGCTTATATTTAATGCATGGATGTTCTGTACTTTATCTTGATTTGATTATATCCCTCCATTGCATATCCCGTATTTCCCCCCTCCTTATGCTTTGATTTCGTCACTGTGGCTTAGACTCGTTATTTTATGTACCCGCTTACCCTATTGCCTGCTTTTTAGTACGCGGATTATGTCCCGTACATGCGCTGTCTTTGTTTCTGTTGATCTCGCTCTAGGTTACGGGATGGATTCATACGAGGTTATCACGAGTTTCGAGTCACGGTTGCGCCTTTCGCCGGGTCTTTTGGTCAAACGAACTAAGTCTTTTACGCTTCTTATCTCTCACACACCGAGGACGGTGTTTCGTTTAAGTGTGGGGTGGGGGACTTAGCCGTTTTATTGTTTTTATTGTTGAATGTGCAATATGTGTGGTATACTTAGCCTATGATCGGGCTTGAGTCGATTTTTGGGTGATTTTAAAATTTTTCAAGGGTTCCCGACACTGTGTTGTTTGTGCTATGTCTATAGTCGAGTGGTGGCCATCTTAGTAGAGCCCCGAACGTGTGCACTTCGGTTTGATCTTATCTTGAGAATAGAGTCTATTAATTTCACGTGAAGCTACACTTTGTGCACAATTTGATTACTACCACCTCTCATGTCACCGGTCTTGAGACGAAATAAAAAGGTTTACCTAAGTAGGACACGGGATGACGGTCATGGCGTCTCTTTGACCCTACCAAAGCCAAATAAGCCTTATCCCAGAACATTAGACCTTCGTAGCCCCTCTCAGCCTTGATAGAATGGTCTGACCACCATTCGTTTTATAGCCGTTTTGTTACTTAGTCAGAAACCTACCCTGAGCCTTAATTATGGTCACATTTCCTTCATTTATACCCTACGAGTGAACTTAATCTTTTGTTGGGCCACACTTGCTAAGGCAAGTGTGGGGTGGAGGGAATGATGTTTTGATGGGTTGTTGTTTTCTCGGTTTTGAGCTATACTATAAGGAGAAGAGGAGCTCATCTGGGCCTAGTGTTTTGATTTGGCCCAAGAAGAAAAGAAAATCTATGAAATTCTTCATTCTCTAAAAAAAAAAATTAATAAAAAAAAAAAAAATAGAGAGATCAATCAAAGTTCAAAATAAATTAGCTCTCTTTGCAATAAAAGTTTGGTGTATAGAAATAAAGGGTTGGAATCAAAGTAATGAGCTCAAAAGTTATACTTATGATGTTGGAGTTGGGATAGTGAGATAGGTGCTAATGTATTCGACCTCGCCTTATGAAACTTGAAACATAGTTGAATTAGGCAATGAGTTCGGGTATATTAGCATTCTATGGTTCTCAAAGTGTTAAACTAATCAAAAAGGAGTTTGGATGGTTTATATGTTCGAGATAAGGTGGTACACTTGTTGATTAGGTTCACTCGTACTCCTTTTCTCCGGTTCCCAAATTATCCTTTTCGATTAACCGGAATTACCCTAGCCTAACGTTATAACCCTTCAAGTCCTACCCGATCGTGTCCAAACTTAGTGACCTTGATTAGTGGAGAGGCTAGTTGGTATGAGACGGTTGGTAGGCTTTTGGTCGGAATTCAAGCCCGACAATCTTTTTGAACACGTTGATGTAGCTCTACACCACACACACTCTATTCTCTTGATAATGTTGTACCGGTGTGCGTATGTTCGTGTGTCTTACTTCATGATTACCTCGAGGGTGTGGATAGTAGCACCTACGTCACAATGTTGAATCCCTTGGTTTGTTTTAAAACGCCTAGATTACTCGAGGGCGAGCAAAGGCTAAGTGTGGGGTGGTTGATGGGAGTCAACTTTACGTGACTCCGGTGCACTAATTACCCCCGTTTATCACACTTTCAGCACAATTTTGGGTAAATTAGACCATTTTCGGGGTGATATCGTGAGCTTATGGCACGGGGAACGAATCCGCTACTTTGATGAATTCATACCCCTTTTTGTTGGTATTAACTCCATTCCCGAGCACTTTTACCCTCTGGAATTGTTTGGATGTTGTGGTGGTTTGTGATATTGAAGGGTGATGGTGTCTCGAGGACCCGGAAGGTGACGATTTGTGGTGAAAAAGCATGACCGAGGCAAGACGAGGGCCTAAAAAGGGGAAAAAGTGAAGATTTGGGGAAACAAGGGTTCAAACGCACGTTTGAATCCCCCAAACGCGCGTTCCACGCCTTTAAACGCGCGTTTGAATCCCTAAACGCGCGTTCCAGAAGTTCAGACCAAATTCAGAGTTGAAGCCCTCTAAACGCACGTTCGGGAACCAGGCCAAACGTGCGTTCCAAGATCCTAAACGCGCGTTTGAACTCTCCCTAAACGCGTTCCGGATGAAGAACGATCAAGTCCCCGCCTAGAATTTTTGTGTAACGCACGTTCCATCAAGCGAAACGCACGTTTGAAGATCCCAAACGCGCGTTCCGGCCCTTTAAACACGCGTTTGGACCCTTTTTGCGGCGATTTTCCCTTCACCTATAAATACCCCCTTAGACATTTTCTTGGATATCAAGCTTTTCTTAGCAAAACTCTACCCAATTATTGCTCGAATTTTGTAATAGCTTAGAATACTCTCTCTTAGTGTAAATCAACAACATCTTAGCTTACTCTTTCTATTTCTTAGCTTAGATTTTCATTCCAAACACTAAGAGACCACCTTTTAATTACTTCTTTATTTTGTACTTTTTGGATCTCAACTCGAATCTCTGCAATTTTATGGTATATTTCTCTTCTCTTTTACTTGTTATGGCTCTTATTTACTTGTTTTGTGCTTGTTTTGATTAGTATAATGAGTAGCTAAACACCCACATAGTCGAATCATGTGAAATTTGGTGAAATCACCCTTTGGGTGATGAAATTGGGAGTGGGTAGTTCTTTTTATTGTTGTATCTTGCATATTTCACGTCTTAGAACTCGTTATAACGGATTTGGGCTAGATTGATCACCTAGGTCAAAAATCACACACATCAATCTTGAGAGTTGTTCAGAGAGAGGGGTGTGGGAAAAGGGTTCTAGGATCGCATTGTAGTGCGAGGTTACTCGTTTTTAACGTTTAAACGGCTCTCGTGCATGATTGTCTTGTGAATGAATCTCTCTTAGGAAAGGTTAGTTGACTTGGCATAAGGTGTTGGGGAAGAGTTGTTCAGACCTTAGCACCGGGATTAGGAGCACGTACCCGTGGAATTGAATGTAAGAGTTCGTTTGTTTAATGCACACTCCCGGTTTTGTCATTCCTTAGGGTGAAACTAGCTATTTTGATCATGGTTCGGCTATGTCTCTTTAATTATCTTTGAAACCTAGTAGTTTAATCTTCTATCTTTCCTTTTTATCTTTAGACTCGTTAGTTAGAATCACTAGTGTCGTTGTAGTAACAAAACCTTAAAACTTTGATCACCTAGACTAAGCATTACGTTCACTTTGGTACTTGCAAGCACGATTCCTTTGGGTTCGACCTCGTACTCCCTGTAGCTATTCTAACAATCGACCCGGTACACGCCGGTTAGAGAGTTAGTTTACCCACGGTTTCGAGTCTTTACAAATTGTTTTTGAAGGGGTAGATTTTATGCTCATCCCGTGATCGACTCCGGTATTAATCGCTATGCTACGATCCCTACACTTGGGGAATACCGGATTTATAAATTTTTTTACTTGTTTGTTTTGTTAGATAAAATCCGTGACACTTAGTTTGTTCCAATAATGAACAACAACTTTTTGCATATGTAGAAAAGACTCTAAGGCTTGTTCCCTTGATACACTTTCTTGAATCGGTAGATCTTTGAAGACGTTGTACATTTGAGTGTCTAGAGCCAGTCTTTTCTCAGCTGGTTCTGAGAACTTTGCTATTAGTTACATTTCTTCATCAGTGAACTCTCCTCTAGCTTTCTTCAGTTCAACCAGTTTCTCTTCAATACATTCAAGAACTTGAGGTATATCAGCTGCATTGACTTTTAACAAGTCCAAACTTTCCCCCTTAGTGACATCATCTTTGTTGATCAAGCTTCTGATGTATGAGTTTTGGTGCTACTGATTTGATGCCAAAATGGTTTGAGCAACAACTGAGTCTTCCGATGCATTCTCTAATAAGATCAGTCTATCAACTACATTGTTGAGGATGCCCTCCCATTTTTCTTGGGTCTCAATTTTTCTTGCCTCAGATTCAATGGTTGTTTTTCTGATTGCGATAAGAGTATCATGACAGTCAGATTTGACATTGTTTAACCTCTTCTCCATGTTTTCTCTTTCAATTTTGATGTCTTCCATTGTCTTCTGAACTTTTCTGAACACACTTAAGTCGTCTTTTTGAATCTTTATAAGTTCGTTGAAGTAGAATTTGATTGTGTCGGCTTATGTAGGTACATCACCTTTAGATTCATCTTTCTTTTCTACAACTTTGTATTTTTCAGTATCAGCTACTTCTGCTTTTTTAAGAGGAGAAGCAATCTGCTTAAGTTTCTCTTTGTAATCCACAGATTTTCTTCTTTCCTCAGACAGTCTTTTTACTTATTCCAGACTTGAATGATCAACGTCTCTAGCTGGTGAAATTTGCACATTGAACTCATCATCAGATTCTTCACAAGCTTTATTAGCTTCAGTTTTTGCAATCTTAAGCACAGTTTGGTCATTAGGAGATTGATAACCTTCTTTTTCTTGATCTTCAGACTGACCGTCAGAGTTAGTTTCAGTTTCTTCACTGTCATTTGAACTTTCTTCAGATGATCCTTCTTCAACAACATACTTTGCTTCTTCTTTGTCTTGTATAGATGCGAGAATTCTTTTTTTGTAAATCAGGATCTCCTTGAGAATCATCATCAACATCATTGTCATCTTTCTTAGAACTTTCTCCTGCAGCAGTTCTCTTCCAATAACTATCTCTGATCAACGCAAATCCATTGTTCAAAAATTCATCTGTGTTGATCAGTTCGGACAGATGACTGATATTGTATAGACTGAATACCCATTTCTCTGTGATTTCCAATTCAGCTAACTAACATCTCTAATTAGATATGGAACTGAGTTTCCAATTCTGATAAGCATGCAGTCTCTTGCAGTTAGCTACAATTAGCTCTCCAATATTCGACGGACATTACCTAGTTTAAACGATCCTAACCGGCAGTGTACCGGGTCAAATTGTGGTGCTAGTATGGTGAGTCAGAGTGTCGAATCCTCAAGGAACTTGGTAATTTCTTTTACGTGTGGTTAAACACCAAAGAGTCGTTATTAACTCGATCTAAATCGCAATTTTATAACACAGATCACTACTATTCTAGTCAACATAAAATAAATACGTAATTTAAAAGTTATTCTAATATAATATATATAGATATATAAATATATATAGATGTACATAAATTGCAAAGTATATATATAGATATAAATATATAGATACCAATATATTAAACGTATAATTTTAGAGAACTCGGCCAAAACTTATATAATTGGTTTATACGATCTTTTCGATTAATTGAAATGTGTTCGATCTCTCCTTTTATTTTAGGTCCAATTGAGTAAGTGAAACGGTGCACTCCCGAGGTAAACAATTCCTCCTCACACGAGCGTATGAAATTGTCATATGTCCATTGCATCACTCCAAGGTCCACAACTCGTTACGGTAAACGAATTAATCCGAACAGTCCCGAGTACAAATCTACCTTTAGATAAAAAGGAGTCATTCCGTTCGTCAAACGGTCAATTTTATTTTAAAGGCTCCGGTTGTCAAAGCCGGACGATTTAACTTTCCGGTTTAAGTTTCAATTAAACCGATGATTTAACATTATTACGATCTCGAGTACAAATTATAATAAAATTCATTTCTCCCAAAACAAATTTACCCCCGGGTAGAAATCGGATTCCGTTATCACGTTGTTCACACGGCCAATTTTACCCTCCGGTTTTTCTATCTTTTATTTCATATCCCGACTACGAGGCGTCAATTCATAATTAGATTATGAATTCCTCGCATCGGTTAAATATGTCAATATGAATACGATCAAAATAGAAAAAGATTCAATTAACTCAATTTTAGTCATTTTAACTTAACAACATTTCTTTAACGAAAAGATCGAAATAAAACCGATTACATAGTTTTGGCCGTATTATATTTAGCCTAAAAACATTATAACAACGAAAAATATAAAAACAAACATAAATACTTAAGAAAAGTTACCCGAATACGGCAAATTGATTCGTAAATCGTATTTTCCGGACATTACAACTTCTTTAGCAAAACCGACTTCCGAGATTTTCCCGAGCATTATAACGATACTAAAACTACATTATTACGGCGTAAGGCCTTATTTACAACTACAACTAAAAATAAAAAAATAAAAAAGAAAAGAAAGAAGAGGAGAATATATATATATATGTAGGATGTATATATATTTGGTACCTCCCCGATCGGTTGCAAATGAGCTCCTTTATATAGGCAAAGTTGAAGGGGCCGGACCGGTCCGGTATTAGCCGGATCGGTCCGGAATCATGATTACCCCCACTAACTTGATCACTCCAACATGTGCGTTGGAGATATTTATTTTTATATATAATTATTAAACTTCTAAAATTCATATCTCGAGTTCGGACCTCTAAAAATTGCAAACGAAATGCCAAAATTAAGGTCTCGCGAAACTCTACAACTTTCATGAAGAACTCTTCTCCAGTAAAACGCCTTCTTGATAACCTCGTGTTCCTCCGAAGCTATTTCGGGATTTTTCTTAACCCAAATCGATTAGCCACTTGATCACCGTTTAAGTTGTAGACCTCCAATCTTCATAATTTAAATTGCATTGGAAAGCTCTCGGAAAAATCTACAACTTTCGTGAAGAACACTTTTTCGATAATGTCATTTTGATGAGCCATTCGTTTGTCGGAGACATTTCTCGATTTTTACTTAACCAGATTGGTTGGCCACTTGTCCACTTAAGCTATTCAATTGATCATTTAAGCTCGTGGCACTCTCTAAATCATTCCAGAGATATGATTAAACTTCAATATGTCGATTCTCGGGGTCTCCGGTTATAAATCTGCAATAAAACATCACAAATACCCACGTAAATCTGACACGACACTCCGATTTACTAAAATCGGTACAAAATTACAACTTTTTACTATTATTATTACTAAATACTCTAAATTATAAAGACTAACATTTTATACCATAATTTCATATATTTATATAGAATTCGTTAATAAAACATAATAATATAACGTATATTTAATCATATAAAAATAATACATCAAATTACTCCCCACTTAAATTTTGATCGTCCTCGAGCAAAAAATAAGCGTAATAAAAGATAGTATAATTTTTCGATTATATTTTATATTGTCAATATTATAAATATATTATCTATCTTAATTTAAAATCTTAAGAAGACAAAAAAGAGTATATAACCGAAATAACTTAAACATTAAATATTATTTAGATAAAATTATATATGTAATACTTAAGAAGTATAAATAAAATATCGAATTATTTTTAATCGCAACTATTATGAAATTCTCGGAATTGGAAACTTCGGTAAAGTAGTCGACAAAAATGGCTTATAAAGTTCAAGATGTTGGTTAATCGGAAAAAAAAAAAAAAAAAAAAAGAGAAAGAGGCAAGTCGTACGTACCTACATCTTTATATTCTTGATCAAAAATAATCATCGATTAATAGCATCTCTTTTCAGATTTTCTCTCTTTTTTTTTTTTTTTTTTTTTTTTTTTAAGATTAAGAACTAAAAGCGTGAGTGTGTGTAGAAAATCAAACTTACAGCATTGCTTCATCAAGATTGATCGGAGTACTACTCTTTCGATCGAAAATTACAAGTCCGGTTTCCTTAAACTTGTAATAATTCCCGAGATCTTATGATTCAACTTTTCCTCTTTCATTTTATATTGTGCCCTCATTCCCAAAGAATAGGACATTTCGAGATAATACCCTAGCCGGACTACTATCATCGTGCAATCGGGAGCTTAATTACCTCATAGTGATATAGGACATTTCGTGATAATACCCTACTCACTCCAATCATTGGTAGCTACAACCGATTTGTTCTTTTTATTTTTAAGTTGTTAATCACGTATAAGGAAGATACCCGATATTTGATTAATTCTCGTGTAAATATGGTGCTTTGTTCTTAATTCTTTTATAGAATATTAATATATCCGAACTTATTACCAAAATCGGCTATGTTGCAAGTGTCATGAGGTAAGATCGAATATACTACTACTTATCTAATCTTTCCAATCTCAAAGATATACCAAAACTTAGCTTTTATGTCTCCATCTCTTTTTATAAGTACGTACAAACTTGCGGTATTTCAAGGAAATGTAGACCAAAATAGCTAAAGCTCGGTTATTTAATCACAATTTACAATTTCGAGTGAGGTCTTGATCACTCTAATCAAGGCCGAGGTAGGTTATTTGGCTTAGTTATATTTTTGTGGTGCCAAAAATCGACAAACTTAGTCCAATTCCAAACTCATAATTCATATTGAAAATGATTCTAAAAATTTTACTTATAAATATCAACATACTTATATAATTTTATAAAAACAATATCTAATATTAATTACTCAATTATATAAACTTAAAATCTTATTAAAATCTAAATTAGACATATAATATAATTATTGTTTTGACTATTTTTCGAAAATTTTAATGAATTTTCTAACCTAACTCTACTCCCCACTTACGAAGTGGCATCGTCCCGATGTTCAATAAGTAGTAAAGAAGTAGGTTTGAAAATAAAATTAAAATTATCTATTAACGTTATTTTTCTCGATTTTATTTTAGCGTATACTAATTAAAACAAACTTAAAAAACTAAGACATATATATTAAACAAGATACATTATTACAAACTTAAAAGAAAAACTAAACTTAACTAAAGAAACTTCAAACTTAACTTAATTTAACTTATTAAAACTTAAATATTACTAACAAACCACTAACAATTCTCTAGATGGTAGACGAACAACCCGGTGTATCAACCGGTAGCAATCCAAACCGACTATCTCTAGACGGAAAAATTTCATCCGTCTCCAAACTCTTCTACTCCATTCGAAGAATACACAAACGTGATATCATCCATGAATTAGGCATAGGCTTCCCCCTACTACCTCTCGTGATCGCAAACTCCAACACCGTCCTTTGAATCAATATACCCCAATCAACAAATACACCGAATGCCAAAGCAAAAAGTAGAAGCATTTCATTCTCACCAAACTTCCAAAATCCCAAAGGGATAAACTCGAGAATTTATAAAATGCTTCCACGCCTTTAGATGTGGAAGTAAAGCTCGTGTTGACATGTCGTGATTTGTATCAAAAAGCGGGAACAGACATTGGAATGACTCGTGTACTTTATTCAAATGATTAGAGGGATTTTGTAGTCCCCATTGCATTTCAAAATGTGGCATCGTAACTGGTGGAATTTCAAAGATTTGGTTGATAACAGATGAAGAGAAGGGAACAGCCACTCCTCTTACTAGAACAATCTGAGTGATATCGATCATAGATGTCGTCATAAGCGCAGAATAAAATTCTCGCACTATCGAGACATTTACCCGTCCTCTCGGTGTACTGACAAATTTTTTCCAACCAAAACTTCGAATGATAGTTTTTCCCCATTGATCAAGCTTATCTAAATTTAAACCTTTCTCCAATAAGATTGGAGAATTTGCAAAACGATTGTGTAAAATGATACTCTCATTAAGCTTGAGATTCCGGATGATCCGGTGTATTAGGCTCGTAAGAATTAACCGACGGTGAAGAGTGGTTCGACATTTTTAAAACTTGATAAAAAGTGAAATAAATAAAGTCAAGGTAGATAGACAAAGGAAAGAATGAGCAATTGTTGCTCCCGCCTTTACTTCTATAAATAGATTGTAAAATTATACGTACGTGGCCGCATTAGACGACTCTAAAAATGACTCAGCCTTCTGTTCTTCACGGCCCGGTCCGGAAATATGCCGGATCGGTCCGGCCTCATCTTACTTTTACTGAGGGACAGAGGTGAAAGACAACTTGTGTTTTGGTTTTTTACTTCACGTGCTGAACAATAAAAACCTTGTCCTTGAAAATACTTTATAATGCTTGATATAAACGGATAAAACGACACATTATATTTTTGTAAAATGACGTAGTAATTATACGAAAATTATTTTTGTGATATTTTATAGTTTTTATAAAAACTAAACCGAAAAATGCAAACCAAATTTTTATAAAACGACTATAAAATTAAACTAAACGAAAACGAAAACAAACGATTATCTAAAATAAACGAAAAATGATAACAAACCAATATCCTAATGAAAAATGTCGAATAAAAAGTGCAATAAAAATTCGTAATCAAACAAAGTCATTAAATTCATTCTTCATCATAGTCTTCCTCAGGATCGACTGGAAAACTAGAACTTGGAAACGACTGAGAAGCTGGCTGCTGAAATGTAGTCGTGGTCCTGACTGAACTATCAAGACCCATCGAACTCATACCAGTCGTGACATGGGCAAACTCGTGAATCCTCCCCAACTCGACATTGCCGGTCTCTCGAGCACCCGTAGAAAATACACCGTTCCACTAGATTGACTTCCAAAAGGATATGACGATGGATGGAAGCTCGAAGGTGGTGGGATAGGTGTTACCCACTCTGGTAAGGTGTAAGGATCAGACTGACAAGATGGATAGGCAGGATCATCAAAAGTAGGATTACGAAACAGCTGCTCGTTCCTTCTTATACCTCTACGAAGATCATCACACCACTGCCTATTACTCTCAAAGATACCGTCTAGTATGCTCGCATATAAAGCCAGGTTGGCTTGACCACGTGCAACATCCGTCACTAAAGATTGAAACATATCATATGTGATAGTGTTGGAGAAAGGAGTTTGTTGAGGCCGACTAGAAAAAGATGGAAAAGAAGAAGATGTAAAACCGTGAGCCGGGCCGAGTTTGACGTCTTCTAAGCAAAGAGCTAATACTACCATCCGGAAGACTAGTCAAACTAGTCCAATCGATTTCCATCGCCCGAGATAACTTGTCATTAGGCAGAATGGTACTCCCAACCTACGACATAAATCGTAGATAAAACAAGGGAAGTATAGATGACTCCCTGGTCCGGCGATGACAATACTCTCAAAAATTCTTTTAAACATGACCTTTCCAACATCCACTCTAACATCATTTACCATTGCCCAAGCGATACAAACATCTTCCTTTCCAAAAGCAAGATGTTTACTAGAAGGATAGAGATTATGGCTAATAAATCTTTTAATTGCCCTCAAACCTCTAAAACAAGCTTCCCGTAATTAAACCGATTTTCAACCCACACCGCGGTCGGGTCAAAAACAAATCTCCGGGCTCTCGTGCGTCCGCTTCAAAACTAGCAGATCATCTAAATTATAAACTACCCCGTAATCCTCCTCATCAGAAAACCTCAACTCCTAAGATTGCATTAATGACGGCAGGTTAAAAGGAATATTTCTCGCTCGTAAGGGTACAGCTTTCTAACCGAGTAAGTCGTTCTTCCGACAAAGTAGATAAAACCGAATAAAACTCGCCTACTATAGTCGTGTTAATCTCCCCTTCCCTTCTTCTCGTCGCTAAATCTAACCACCGACGCTTTCTAAAGATATTCTTAACTTCATCACCTAAGTCATCCAAGTCTAATCCTTTTTCAACCGTAACATCACACTTACTATAGATTTTCGCATACGCTTTCTTAGCCTCGTGTGATGCGGTTTTTTCAAAGCTTACGGCTTCTTCCTCGTGTGATAAAATTACCGTGCCTACGACAGAGTTGAAATTGGAATTTTTGATTTTCTCTTTTAGAGATTCTAGTACTCGACTCACCATTCTACGATATTGGTAATGCCAATCAACAACAAAAGCAACAACAAAAACAACAAAAAATAAAATGTCACAACACACTCAAAAATCAAAACAGTTGAAATTAATCTAAAAAATTATGAAAAATACCAAATTGACAACTAAATAAACTAGATTATACCTTAATATGTAGAAAACGTTGAAAAGTAGGCCGGAAAAGTTCAAAAGTCGCCGGAATGAAATGGAGCTTGTTTTTGACCCTTTTTGAATTTTCTAATTTGTGTTGAAGAGAGGAGATGATAATGAGAAGAAATTAAGTAATGGTGTAGTGTGAGATGAATTTTTGTGGAAGAAAAGTAAAAAAAAAATTCGTAAGGTGGGGTTTGGGTGCGGGGTGCGGCGTTAGAAAAAAATTAGGGAAGAAGAAGAAGAAAAGAAGGGTCCCCGTCTTTTTTATGTTTTTAGACCCCGGACCGGTCCGGATTAAGGCCGGATCGGTCCGTGCCCAAAATTTTTTTTTTTTTTTTTTTTTTTTTTTACTTTTTATGATTTTTGATGAAAACTTATAAAAAATCTAATAAAACTTAATTAAAACCTTAAAAATAATTTTATAAAATTTAAAACTTACTAAAAATAAAATTTGAAGGAAATTTTATAATTTTATAACAATTTCTAAAAATTTAATAAAATCTTTATAACACTTTAATAAAAAGCTTATAAAAATTTAATAAATTTATATCAACCCTTATAAAACATCTAAATTAAAACTAAAAAAAAAAAAAAAACTTTTATAAAACTTTTATAAAACTCCTCAAATTTTCATAAAGATCCATTTTTATAAAATTTTCGTAAGTTATGCGAAAATTTTATAAAATAAAATAAAATAAAAGACTCGAAACTTAAGTGGGTTCCCGATTCTTCGATTTCTAAATCTTCCAAAGTTCTGATATAACGCTCGATCAACCTAACTCCTAAAAACGAAGCATTTGAATTATCTCTCGGAATTCCATCGGGATTTTCGGATAACCACCTAATCGTTCCCTTCCTAACAATATTCAAACACTCATCCCGGGATTTGGTTGTGTTTTTCCCACGCCGTCCAACATGTTCACTTTTTCCACAGATCTCTCGCATCTCATTAGAAACTTTGCCCTTCTTTTTATCGCACTTCTTGATGTTCCATTACATACTTCTCTCAATCTGATCTCTCTCAACAATTTCTTGTTTTGTTCAAAAACTAAAGCTTCTATAGAAAACGCGACATCTTTATCAAGGCCTAATTTCAAAAGTAAAATAAAAACTCCTATTCTATCTAAAAAAGACATCCAGCTTCTTTTACGTCTATCCGGTAAAAGACGAAAAGAGTTTAAACATAATTAAAAATACGTAAAAGTAAAGATAGATAGAACCCGGTATTCGGCCGATTCCAGCTCGCTTTTCGCTTTTCATTTTTCCTCTCGCTTTTTCAATTTGTCGGGGGATCAATCGCAGCATTATTTCTTCTTTCAAAGGTGATTCCTTCTCCCTCCACAAATAACTTTACTCGTGGCCATTGGCTATAAAAGTTGTATTTCCATCGCTAGTCCAACAAATTCCCAGCTTTGTAAACCCGTGTTACTTTAAATGGTCCCGTCCATCTCGATTTAAGCTTACCCGGAAACAACTTTAAACGTGAATTGTACAAAAGCACTCGATCACCTACATGGAACTCACGCTTAAAGATTCTCTTATCATGGAAAGACTTCGTGCGTTCCTTGTATTCGAGCGTTTTCATAAGAATCGAGACGAAATTCTTCTAGTTCTCGTCAATTGAAGCAATCTATGATCACCGACAAATTTTAGATCGAAATTTAGAAATCTAATAGCCCGTAAGGCTCGGTGTTCTAACTCAACCGGGAGATGACATGACTTACCAAAGACTAGCTTATAGGGAGAACAACCAATTGGCGTTTTAAAAGTCCGTTTCGTACGCCCATAATGCATCATCTAATTTAATTGCCCAGCTTTTACGATTTGAATCAACTCGTTTTTTCCACGATTCTTTTGATCTCTCTATTTGACACCTCTACCTGACCACTGGTTTGCGGATGATAGGGCGTTCCTAGTTTATGCGTTACACCATATTTCTCAACTAACTTAGTAAATGGTCGATTACAAAAGTGTGAACCTCTATCGCTAATGATCGCCCTCGGAATGCCATATCTAGTGAATATGTTCTTTTTAAGGAATCGTATGACAACCTTGGTATCATTAGTGGGAAGAGCTTCAAATTCTACCCATTTTGAAACATAATCTACCATTACAAGAATAAATCTTTTTCCAAACGATATAGAAAAGGTCCCATGAAATCTATACCCCAAACATCAAATAACTCACATTCTAAAATAGGTTGCATAGGCATTTCATGTTTTTTAGATACATTTCCCCATTTTTGACAAGATTCACAAGATTTAACATATTTATAAGCATCTTTATATAGTGTAGGCCAATAAAAACCACATTGTAAAACTTTAAAAGCAAGCCTTTTCCATCCTCCATGATGACCTCCCGCCTCACGATCATGACAAAACGATAAAATACTTAAAATTTCATTATCGTGCACACATTTTCTCGATTATCCCATCCGAACATTTACGGAAAAGGTCCGGTTCCTCCCAAGAATAAAATTTTAAGTCATAAAAGAATTTCTTTTTCTCGTTGCCAAGTCCAATGAGACGGAATATAATCACAGGTTAAGTAATTAATGATATCTCCAAACCAAGGTGAGATTTCCTTAAGGAATTCTATTTTTTAATAACCGCATGGTTGAAGGAGTATCTATTCTAAATAGTTGTTCATCGTGAAATGAATCTTTAATTTCATTCCCTATCTCTTCCTCGCCTCCATTCTACTTAGATGATCCGCTACTACATTCTCACTTCCTTTTTTATCTTTAATTTCAATATCAAATTCTTGAAGTAGAGAATCCATCTAAGAAGACGTGGTTTCGCATCCTTCTTACTCGCAAATACTTCGTAGCCGAATGGTCCGTGTAGATTATTACCTTAGAACCAACAATATAAGATCCGAACTTATCTAAGGCAAAAATTACAAACAACAGCTTCTTTTTCTCGTAGTTGCATAATTAAGCCGAGCCGCGTTTAATGTGTGGGATGCATAGTAAATAGCTTTGAGAATTTTGTTATACCTTTGACCTAAAATGTTCTCCTACAAATAAATCGCTAGCATCACACATAATCTCAAAAGGCAAATCCCGGCCGGTGCTACCAATACCGGTGCAAGAATCAACTTCGCTTTTAAGGTCTTAAATGCTTCCATACATTTACTATCAAAGTTAAAAGGTACTTCTTTTTCAAGTAAATGACTTAGAGGCTTTGCTAACTTTGAAAAATCTGCAATAAATCTCCTATAAAATCCCGCATGTCCAAGAAATCCTCTTAGAGTCCTTAGATTAACCGGTGGCGGTAATTTTTCAATCACCTCGACTTTAGCTTTATCAACTTCAATTCCTATTTCGTAGATTCTATGACCTAAAACAATTCCTTCGATACCATTAAATGACATTTTTCCCGCTTTTTAGAACTAAATTGGTATCCTCACAACGTTGTAAAACTCTTTCTAAGTGCGATAAACATTTACCAAAAGAATCTCCATAAACACTAAAGTCGTCCATAAAAATTTCTAAGAATTTCTCAATCATATCGTAAAATATAGACATCATACATCTTTGAAACGTAGCAGAGCATTACATAAACCAAACGGCATTCTTTTATACGCAAAAGTTCCATAAGGACAAGTGAAAGTAGTCTTTTCCCTATCTCCCGCCGCAATGAAAATCAGAATAACCCGAATAACCATCTAAGAAACAAGAATACTTATGACCACTTAAACGTTCCAACATTTGAACTATGAATGGAAGCGGATGATGATCTTTCTTAGTATGATCATTTAGTTTTCTAAAGTCAATGCACATTCGATAACCCGTAATTTCCCTTGTTGGAATCCATTCATTCTTATCATTCTCTTTCACCGTGAAACCTCCTTTCTTTGGTACAACTTGAGTTGGACTCACCCATTCACTATCCGATATAGAAAGATTATTCCCATTTCTAATAGCTTAATCACCTCTTTCTTAACGATTAACCGTAAATTCGGGTTGAGGCGGCGTTGCGGTTGAATACAAGGTTTAGCATCTTCTTTCAAAATTATCTTATGAACACAAATCTCGTGGCTAATACCTCGAATATCGGCAACCGTCCATCCAAAAGCTTTCTTATGCTTTCTTAACATTCTTATTAATTGATCTTCTTGTCGCTCGCTTAAAGTTGATGAAATAATAATCGGTAATAGATTATCGCTTCAAGAAAAGCATATTTCGCATTTAAAGGTAACGGCTTCAATTCCGCATTCTTCGGCGGATCTTCTATTGACGATTTAAGAACCGGTCCTTCTAGTTCTAACTCCAAATACTTATGCCATGGTGGCTTAAAAGTAAAGCTTCCTTTATCTAGAGAAAGGATTATCTCTTTCATTTCAATGTCTTCCTCATCTTCTTTATAGATAGACAGGGTTAAGCATTCTTCTAATCTGTCTTCAAAAGTTGGTAACGATTATCATAGACAGTAATGAATATCTTCTATAAAAGAACATGATTCTCGGTGATGTATATGGAGGGTTCATAGCTTTGAAAATATTGAAAGCAACTTCATCTTCATTGACTCTCAAAATTAACTCTCCTTTATGAACATCGATTAAAGTTCTTCCCGTAGCTAAAATGGACGACCTAGAATAAGAGGCGCCGAATATCCTTCTTCCATTTCCATAACTACAAAATCTACCGGAAAATAGAATTTGTCTACTTTAACCAAGACATCCTTAATCATTCCTTTAGGGTACTTAATCGATCTATCCGCCATTTGCGTAGTCATTTCGCCTTAGTAAGCTTTCCTATGCCTAGCTTTTTATAATCCTCATAAGACATGAGATTTATACTAGCTCCAAGATCACATAAGACTTTCTTAAACGTAAATCCTCCAATTTCACATGGAATCGTAAAACTTCCGGGATCTTTCGCTTTAGGTGGTAACTTATGCCGCGCAATTGCGTAACATTCTTCATTTAGGCATATATTCTCATATTCCTCTAATTTTTTCTTATTTGATAGTATATCTTTCGTAAACTTTCCATAGGCAGTATATTAATCGAGCTTCAATAACAGGGATATTAACATGAAGATGACGAAAAGTATCAAGGAAACGAGCATACTTCTTATCGCTTTTTGCCTTTTTGATTTGATCTTTGTGAGAGGTAAGGTAAAGATTCTAGATCTATAACCTTTGGCTCCTTAGTCAATTTCTCTTTTCCTTTTTCCTTAAACCTTTGAGTATTACTTAGTCGCCATGTTTCAGTGTTCTTGAATTTTTTCCTTTAAATTGTTCCCCGAATCAATCTCTACTTCGCATTTTTTCGGTTCTTCCCGTTTCTCATTTATTCCGACATGTTCCTTGAATAAATTCCTTAAATCTTTATCCATAGGGTCTTTCAAAATCCTAGGGATTTTTACCCAATTTTCACCTTCATTTTCGTGTTCCAAACTTCTATTCCTTTTCAAGAAAGTATTTATAATTTCTTCTTCATCATCGTGAATTCAATTTCATCTTTAGTTTCATCAATCTTTCCATCTAAATCATTTTCTACTTCATTATTCCCGAAGTTTTCTACTCCATTGCTTCCACCGAGCTTCCTACTTCTCGTAACTACAACATTTACCTCTCTTGGGTTTCGTCGTTGTTGCTTGGTAATCCTCCCGGGGGTCTACCGTTGTTACGTTCACCTTCCCTACTCAAATGATCTTCCATATTCCTCAACGAGGCTTCTATTGTTCTCATTCTCGGTATCTTGTCCACTCATAGATGTTTTCATTGTACTCATATCTTTAGTGACTGTACCAATAGAAGTCATCATTGTTTCCATATTCTTAGCTTGAGTAGATACTACACCCATCATATTTTCCATTAGTTTTTCCCATTTTTCAACTCCTTCGCAGTTGAGTTGAACTCGAGTTACCGGTATACTTTGAGTGGTATGTTGAGGATAGGATCTTGGTAATGATTGTAAATTCTGATTAGATGTATTTTCTTGATAAACTTGATTATTATTCCTATACGGGACCGGATATGGCGGTTGTCCCGGCTTACTAGTGGTTTTCGTACCATCGATAAGTAGGATGATCTCTTCTAATAGCATTAAACGAGTTTGAGTATGCATTGTTCAAATTCCTATGCCGCCGAAGAAAACTCACCTCCTCTCTTGAATATCCCGTTGGTTCTTCACTCCCTAATGACACATTATCATGACTTGAGTATTCATTTGGTGTACTATTTTCTCGAATTTTGGTTCTTATTCTCGTTGTAAACCATCAAATTTCCTACTCAAATTCTCCAAATGTGCTAGAACTTCCGTATTAGACGTACATTCTCCCGCAAAAGCTACTTTTCCGGTGCTAGAACCGGTTTCCCACATTCTCGTTATTTTTGGAAATCTTTTCTATAGCATCGTAAACTCGTTTGAGCTTCACTCATCATTAACGAACCACCACATGCATGATCTACATCCGCACGTGAGTCTTTTCTCAATTTACGACGTAAGAGTTGAATTTGCATATCTAAGGAATAACCATGATCGGGACACGCTCTTAACAATTTTTTAAACCTTTCCCACGCATTCCCAAGAGTTTCCTCGCATCCTTGTCTAAAGTTAGCAACCTCGACTTTTAATTCCAAATTTCGTCCCGAGTGAAATATTGTTTCGTAAATTCAGCTTGAATCTCCTCCCAACTAGTAAGTGAATGATGTGGAAGAGACATAAACCAATCTCGGGCTCGTCCTTTTAAAGAAAAAGGAAACATAGTCATTCTCGTTAATTCCTTATGAGCACCTTGACTTTTGGCCGTATTGCACAGCTTCTTCAAAAAGATAGAGATGATGATGTGGATCTTCATCATCCTCTCCTAGAATTGGGCTCTTGCGTCAATTAAACCAAAAAGATGAGACTTAATTTCGAAATTATTCGCTCCTTCATTAGGTAAAAGGATGGGATTATTAGTCCGGTTTCTTCTTACGGTTTGATCACAGATAGGTCTCGGGTTTGGTGGATTATTACGATTATTCTGGTTCCGATTTTGATTATTTCTATTATTATTATTATTATTATTATTATTATTATTATTAACAGGGTTTTGTCCATGCCCTAGAGCATGTTCCAGCCCTTGTTCAGGTGTTTCATCACTGATTTCAGCCATTCTCGTATTTCTGTTTGAAGATGATTCTTGGTCAGGATTTCCCCGACTAGTATGACCGCGTTTACTCTCTACTCTTAACTCGCCTTTCGTAAGTGTTTATGTCGTGCTTATAAGGAGTGAGAGGGGCCTTACCACTTCTGGTCATCAACTAACGAAAATAGAAAATAACACGAAATTGATAGTAGTAAAAATTGGTAATTTTCCTAAAAGGTAACAACCAACGAAAAATAAAATAGAAATGAGATAAGAAAAGTGTTGACTTATTCTCGAGAATTTTAAGCTAATACAAGTAGTAACCATAGACACATAAAAAGAAATTAGCGACGTTCCCCGGCAACGGCGCCAAAATGCTGACAGCGCCTAAACCTAACCTTGGAAACGGCGTCAGAAAGCTGACGGACATTACCTAGTTTAAACGATCCTAACCGGCAATGTACCGGGTCAAATTGTGGTGCTAGTATGGTGAGTCAGAGTGTCGAATCCTCAGGGAACTTGGTAATTTCTTTTACGTGTGGTTAAACACCAAAGAGCTGTTATTAACTCGATCTAAATCGCAATTTTATAACACAGATCACTACTATTCTAGTCAACATAAAATAAATACGTAATTTAAAAGTTATTCTAATATAATATATATAGATATATAAATATATATAGATGTACATAAATTGCAAAGTATATATATAGATATAAATATATAGATACCAATATATTAAACAGTATAATTTTAGAGAACTCGCCAAAACTTATATAATTGGTTTATACGATCTTTTCGATTAATTGAAATGTGTTCGATCTCTCCTTTTATTTTAGGTCCAATTGAGTAAGTGAAACGGTGCACTCCCGAGGTAAACAATTCCTCCTCACACGAGCGTATGAAATTGTCATATGTCCATTGCATCACCCAAGGTCCACAACTCGTTACGGTAAACGAATTAATCCGAACAGTCCCGAGTACAAATCTACCTTTAGATAAAAAGGAGTCATTCCGTTCGTCAAACGGTCAATTTTATTTTAAAGGCTCCGGTTGTCAAAGCCGGACGATTTAACTTTCCGGTTTAAGTTTCAATTAAACCGATGATTTAACATTATTACGATCTCGAGTACAAATTATAATAAAATTCATTTCTCCCAAAACAAATTTACCCCCGGGTAGGAAATCGGATTCCGTTATCACGTTGTTCACACGGCCAATTTTACCCTCCGGTTTTTCTATCTTTTATTTCATATCCTGACTACGAGGCGTCAATTCATAATTAGATTATGAATTCCTCAGATCGGTTAAATATGTCAATATGAATACGATCAAAATAGAAAAAGATTCAATTAACTCAATTTTAGTCATTTTAACTTAACAACATTTCTTTAACGAAAAGATCGAAATAAAACCGATTACATAGTTTTGGCCGTATTATATTTAGCCTAAAAACATTATAACAACGAAAAATATAAAAACAAACATAAATACTTAAGAAAAGTTACCCGAATACGGCAGTTGATTCAGAAATCGTATTTTCCGGACATTACAACTTCTTTAGCAAAACCGACTTCCGAGATTTTCCCGAGCATTATAACGATACTTAAACTACATTATTACGGCGTAAGGCCTTATTTACAACTACTACTAAAAAAAAAAAAAAAAAAGAAAAGAAAGAAGAGGAGAATATATATATATGTAGGATGTATATATATTTGGTACCTCCCCATCGGTTGCAAATGAGCTCCTTTATATAGGCAAAGTTGAAGGGGCCGGACCGGTCCGGTATTAGGCCGGCTCGGTCCGGAATCATGATTACCCCCACTAACTTGATCACTCCAACATGTGCGTTGGAGATATTTATTTTTATATATAATTATTAAACTTCTAAAATTCATATCTCGAGTTCTGGACCTCTAAAAATTGCAAACGAAATGCCAAAATTAAGGTCTCGCGAAACTCTACAACTTTCATGAAGAACTCTTCTCCATAAAACGCCTTCTTGATAACCTCGTGTTCCTCCGAAGCTATTTCGGGATTTTTCTTAACCCAAATCGATTAGCCACTTGATCACCGTTTAAGTTGTAGACCTCCAATCTTCATAATTTAAATTGCATTGGAAAGCTCTCGGAAAAATCTACAACTTTCGTGAAGAACACTTTTTCGATAATGTCATTTTGATGAGCCATTCGTTTGTCGGAGACATTTCTCGATTTTTACTTAACCAGATTGGTTGGCCACTTGTCCACTTAAGCTATTCAATTGATCATTTAAGCTCGTGGCACTCTCTAAATCATTCCGTAGATATGATTAAACTTCAATATGTCGATTCTCGGGTCTCCGGTTATAAATCCGCAATAAAACATCACAAATACCCACGTAAATCGACACGACACTCCGATTTACTAAAATCGGTACAAAATTACAACTTTTTACTATTATTATTACTAAATACTCTAAATTATAAAGACTAACATTTTATACCATAATTTCATATATTTATATAGAATTCGTTAATAAAACATAATAATATAACGTATATTTAATCATATAAAAATAATACATCACCGGTTTCGAACCTCCTGGTTTCCTTTCTTTGATTTTTCTTCCTTGCCTGCAATTTTGCCATCAACAACTACAGTTTCCTTTCTTCTTCCCCAAAATGGTTAATAATCCTTTGGTCTAGGAAAGCAAGAGTCTTCTTGAGATAAAACCTCTCTTTCTTCTCAGCATTCTTCTTCTTGGGCACATCAGAAGATTGAATGACCAGTTGATCGAAAATATATCTTTGCCAGTTGAAGTCCTCTTCGAACCAAATCATATAAAGTAAATCTATCTTTATGCCGGATAAATTACTGAAGTTGCCTGCATTTCCAATTACATAATTTGCTAGCATCTTTGTCAAGAAACCGAATTCAGGCTTGAGCAGCCCTGTTGATCCAGACAGTGATACATTAGAATCTACTAAGATAGCAATGTCTTTCCATAGTTTCTCTCGTTGTTCATTAGATATTTTGAGAACTGAAGTGAATCCAGTTTTCTCAAATCCAAAAATGTCTGCTATAAGATTCTCAGTAACCTTGATCTCTTTTCCATTGACATGTGTGGTGTAAGTAAGTACGTCTTCATCCTCAATGCTTTTGCTTCCAAATTCATAAAAATCACCGTTGCTGTCCAGGCACACATTCTTCAGGTTTATGTTGAATACTTGATCCAAACCTTTGATTTTTCTGATTTTGTCTGCAATTTCTTTGGCAAGAGTTTGATCTGTGTATTTAGCCACAAATTGATCCAGAGAAATGATCATACCGGGTTCAACTCTGGTGAAGGCCATTAAATCAGATTGATGGAGAAATTGAAGGTAAAGAAAATTCTTTTCAGTAGATAAATTATAAAGAGAGAAAAGAGTGTAAATGATTTTAGGTAAGATACAAGGGTATTTATAAGTGGTGGATTTGGTGGTTGTAAAATCTGGGTGGGTAGTATAACGTCTTGTCATTAATCATGTCAAGTGTTGAAATACGGAAAAATCGGTGAGTGGAAAAGATGAACGGTTGAGATGAGTGTAGGGTACGACTGTTCATTAGTAGCTTATATTAATTGATACGGTATATCTCCAGCTGTCAGGGTTCAGCTTTGATCTTATCCAAACTTTGAGTCAGTCGTCCGTTTAGATCAATTTCAAAACTTAGTTGAGTAAGTAACTCAATCTTGATTTCGAATTCAGCTAATATCTACAAAAGAAATTAAGAACTTTTTGGTACCCATATCTGTTTGGGTCCTTTTTGATTAGGTTTCGTGTTCCTGTAAGTCTTAGATGACTTGTTAGTTTTATACCTATTTTGATTTTTCGGCTAAGTATGGTCAGTTTTCACAAAATTCTGCTTTCTTGACTCGAATGTCTTTACATATTTGTGAAACTGAGTGAACATAGGTCCATTCCAGTCTTCATCAGTAGGAAAGAGTCTCTCTTTCCCCCTGAATCTATTATTCCATGAATGATCTCCATTCTTTTGTGAATATGACTTGAATGTTCTTTTAACTGATCTCAGATCATTTTTGCCTTTTTCAGTCCTCTGATATTTTTTATAAAATCTTTCAGTTTGTTGTTTGCCACTGACTGATTTTACAGTTTTGTCAGTTTTAGTTCGAGGTTGTGCTGAGTGATTGTCAGTTCATATAATTGTGTCAGATTTCTGAATTCTTGACTGTTGTGTAGCTACAAACTTAGGTGCAACTGTACTAGGTCTGAACTTAGAATTTTGCTGACTATCAAACCCTAAACCTGATATGTCTCCAAATGGTTTTCCAGGTTTGAACTAAACGTTGGGAATTGGATCAACTGATGATTCTGTGATATTTATTACCTCTGTTAGTTCATCAGTTGAGCAAGTCTCCTTAGTTCCATTATTATCCTTGATGAGATTGATCTCAGCAGTCAATCTTAGAACATCAATTTTCAATAGATCTTTTTCCTTTTTGACAGTCTCATAATTCTTTTGAATTACCTCTAATTCCTTTATGAGTATGTCCAAGGTTTCATTGAAATCTTCGTTTCTATGATTTTTCATGGCAGTGTGAGTGTTGGATGTAGAAGCGTTTACCTAATGATGTTTGATAGATAAATTTTCAGTTCTAGCTTCTTCATCTTCCAATGTCTGCTTCCCTTTATCCAATCCATCATTGTTGCTTGCTAGGCCAGTTCCAAAAAATTTGATTTCTTCATCACTTTCACCATGATTATTTCCACCAAAGCTTAGGGGCATATTTTCAGCATTTTCTTCATTGCTTGTAATAATTGGATCTTCAATGAATGTTTCAATTAGCTTTTCTTGAGTTTCAACAACAAGAGCATGTAATTTAGTTTTGTATTCATCAAATCTTAAAAATGAACAACTAAATTGAAACATTCATTGAATAAATTACGAAATAAATTACGGAAACAACTGATGGTTGAAGCAATATCGGAATAACTGGTGGTCAGTTACTTAAACAATATCGGAAATCTTCGTTTCTATGATTTTAAGCGAATTTAGGTTCAGTTAAAACATGTGCGGAGTTAAGCTAACTTAGCTGAGTATAAGTCAAAACTGACTTATTCTTAACTGAGTTAACCGGCAGCGGATTAAATTAAGCCTTTGTAAAATATGAGTTATCAGTTAATATGCTAACTTAGTTTCCGGTGTTTGCTGAGTATGTGAACTAGATGAATATAACTACAATGCAGTAAGTAAATACGTAAAGTAAATAAACAAGAATTATAGAGGTTCCAGGTAGTGTAATCCTGCCAGTCCTCTCTTCCCCTGTGATGTAGGAGGCCAAATTCACTATGTTCTTGAGGTTTATAGTTACAAGACACAAAGTAAATTCTTAACACTTGATTGTCCTTACTAATCCCTAGTTTCACAATCTTCCAGCTTCAGTCTTCAACAGGTAGGATTGCTGTTTGAACTAAGCTTGCTACACTGTCCCTTCGAGGGTTGATTTGCCTCTACACCAGCTCATCACAAACACAGTCTCCATGACTGCACTCAACTGTCCTTCACACCTTCTTGGTGTTTCACAGTCTAAACCTTTGATTAAATCAAAGTTGAGACTTGAATCAATAACTATGATTCAATTATGATTTGAGCTTTTCTTCTAGATATAAAGGTTATGCACGACTCCGTTTTTCTTCAAATGATTATTCTTGATCTTTCTTTGAATGCTTATGAAGACTTGAAGAAATTTCTTGATCTTGCAATAACGCATATAGCAGGAATTCTTTTTGATTACTTTCCCCCTTAGTTTGATCTTTCTTGACTAGATTGATTCTTAGAATTCCGCACTCTTCTTGTTGTAGAAGAGATCTATTTATACGGGTTACTCTAACGGTTAGTACATTTGGATTTGAATCCTTATAGCCGTTAGTGGTCTTGCTTTTCTTTTTGTATGTCAGTGTCAGAAAAGACACCTCTATAGACCAATAGAATTGCTTGACTTATAACGGTCTGATTCTTCATCGGTTTTACTTATTTCCAAGTCCAAAACTGATTTAATAAGACTTGGTCAGTTTAAGGGCATTAACTCAGTTTTTACTCTTCTTCAAAATCTCAGTACTCTATCCTTCATCTGATTATTCTTGACTCAATCAGAGTACACCTTTTTCAATTGATCATCAAAGATATCATTGTCCTTATGATTCTTAGCCCTTCATACAAGATTCATAAAGTCACTTTAGGTCATCACAGACTTACCTGAAGTCTAACTTTATAGTCTCGACTTAGTCTTCATAAACTGAGTTTGAACCCTCAGTTCTTCTGACTTTTAGATAAGCCAACTGAGTCTGTGTCCCTCAACGAACTTACCTTCTTCAGTTCTTTTCATAAATGAGTCTGATCCCTCAGTTTCGGTTGATGTACTCTTGGTTAGTTTTAGTTGGGAACTCAATTCAATAATTTTCTCATTTTCTCAATTCTGAACCTAGAACTATTACAGTGCTTGTCTGATTAACTTATACAACTATCTATCTCTATGAATCCTATACATTGATTTTTAGACATCTTTTTTCTTTTCACTATAACAGCTAGTTATGACACTTCATCAATGGGGTCTAAAATAATAACTGAAAAAGTGATGAATCATCATCAAAACATAAATTTTATTTCCAACACAACAGCTGATCTAGTGTCCAACACTACTGTTGGTTCAGCTGCAGTGTCAACAGACAGGTGTGGAGCATTTAGAGCAGGCATAGGGTGGTAGCAACTTCCATAAGTTGCTGATCATCCGGTTGAGCTGGTGGAGCTTTCTTTGCTGGCCCCTATGTCTGTAGAAATGTACTCAAGGGGATGTTATCATCAATTGCACCTGCTGGCTCTTCACCTTCTTTAGCTTGACCAGAATCATCATCATTTTGATTATCACCATCATCATCATCATCATCATCATCATCATCATCATCATCATCATCATGATCATAACAATCATCATCTGATTTACCACTTTCTTCATCGGAATTCTGAGGCATTTTTGCCTTTGCTGCATCTATCATGTCCCAAAGTGGGGATTCATCAAGTACGCCCACCAGGGTTGTGATCCCAAGAAAACCAAAAAGCCAAGATTCTTCTTCAAGCATGTGTTCTGAATTATGAAGTTGATGTCTGGAATCACCCTCCTTTCATTCTAGAAATGCAGCAATTCTATCATCAATATCTCTTGTAGATATGTTTGTTGGTTCATCTGGAATCTCAGCATCATCTCCATCTGTTGGAAATAAAATTTAGTTTTGATGATGATTCATCTTATTTAGTTATTTGTTTGTTTACACCCCATTGATGAAGAAATCCTTTTTTTAGGTCGTATAATAAGAGGAGGTGTAAGCCTCGAAAGCCTTTGGTACTTCGGTAGGGCGAGCATCCCTTAAACCAAAAAAAGGTTTGGAACCCTTCCCCTATTCCTTTAATTTTATGCATTTCATTCTCTATTTGGCCCGCTTCAAACAAAATGAGAAAAACGGGTCGGTCAATAGCATAGCTCTTTCTTTCCCCGGTCTCCTTTCGAAGGCTGAAACAAGTTGTTAAGTGTAAAGCTAAAAGATGTCTAGAACTGAATGTATAGGTTTTACTAGAGTCTGATAATTGTATAGTTTACATCAGACAAGCACTGTAATAGATAGAAGTGTCATAAAACTGAAAACTAGAGATCATCTAGAAAATTGGACCTTGACATAAAACTGAAAAGAGTCACCAGAACCTGGAACTGAAGTCGTACTAAGTTCACTGAGGGACACAGACTCGGTTGACTTATCTAAAAGAAGAACTGAGAGGACAAACTCAGTGTTTGAAGAACTGAGGGACACAGACTCAGTTGTAGAATATTGAAGAACTGAGGGTTCAGACTCAATTGTGAAGATCAAAGCAGAGACTATAAAGTTAGAATTCAGGTAAGTCTGTGATGGCCTGAACTGACTTTATGGATCTTGAAAGATGACCTAAGAATCATAAGGACAATGATATCTTAGAAGATTTAACAAGGATATGGTGTAATCTGATTAAGCGGAAGGAAATCAGAAGAATTGAGTACTAAGTTTTAAAGAAGATTAAAAACACAGTTAATGCTCTAAGTCAGTTAACAAACTGAGAACTGACACACTCGGTATAAAACTGAACATGATACTCAGTTTTATAGTCAGCCATCCAAGCAACTGAAAGTACATTCAAACGTTATAAATCAAGAATTTCTATTGGACGAAGGACTGACATGTCAGAACGGTCACTGAAGCTGACATCTGAAAATATAGATGTTGATACAATTCAAATTCAAGCAAGATGAACGTTGGACCTCACACTATAAATAGAGGACTTGGCATCAAGAATCAGACACCGAATTAACAATATTACAAGTGTTTTTGTGCACAAGTCTAGTTCATCTGAATTACAAGTGTTTTTGTGCAGAAGTCTTGATTTCTTCAAGTGTTCAAGCTACAAAGATCAAACCCATATTTTGACACTTTGAAGAACCACAAGCAAGAATCAATTTATTGATTCTCAGCCCAACTTTGATTCTTAATCAAAGGTTTAGACTGTGAAGCAATACGGTCAAGGATTTGCCAAGGACAGTTGTCATTTATAGTCGGGTAGATTGTGTTTGTGGTGGTAGATGGTGAAGAGGCAACACAACCCTCCAAAGACCAGTGGTTCAAGCTGTTGGAGAACAGCAATCCAACCTGTTCTTTAGTTGTTTAGATAGTGACACTAGGGATTAGTCAAGGACTATCGTTTAGGACTTTTGTAATAGTGTACCTCAAAGAGCTCTAGTGGAATTTTCCTCCTACATCACAGGGGAAGAGTGGACTGACAAGATTACACCACCTGGAACCACATAATTCTTGCTCTACTTACTTTACGCATTTACATTCAGTCATTTACTTATATAGCATTTATTATTATTTATTCGGCATACTGAAACTGATTGTTATAAGCATACACAGTACACAAACTGACATTCTTCAGAATTCAGTATTGCATACTCAACTTTTTCTTTAGAATCAACAAGATCCAGATAAAGGCTAAAACTTAAATCCGCTGCCGTTGACTCAGTTCTGTTATAAGTCGGTTGACTTAAACTCAGCTTAGTCAGCTCAACTCCACACAAGTTAAAACTGAACCTTAATCATTATTAATCTAGTTTTTGGTGACAAGTTTATTCACCCCCCCTCTAAACTTGTGTTAGCCTTTCCAAGGGACCAACAATTGGTATCGGAGCAGTGTTCTTTGACAAGCTATTGTTAAAAACTCACTTGCTCTAATTATTTCCTCTAGTTGTTCTCCTGAAAAAGCTCAGTGTTTCAGTTTCCAGTCTTTGCATAATCCAGTTTTCATTCACTCACACAATGGATAACAATCAATATGCCAGGCAGATGCTAATGTGCAACATGGACAGATTTTATGAATACAAACATCGTTTGCAGGCCTTTCTAGCAGCCTCTCATGATGAGATGATAGACGTACTCTATGATGGACCTATCCAAATCACTCACATGCAAACTGTCAATGGTGAACAAGTTTGAGTTCCCAAGCCAAAAGCGAATGGACCAGTGATGAGCGAAAGAGGAATAACCTGATCAATGTTGCCATGGATATCATACTCAGAACTCTTGATAGCAATATGTATTTGAAGGTCAAGGATTGCACTAATGCAAAAGAGATGTGGGAGAAACTTCAATTGGTTTGTGAAGGAACTAACCATCAAAGAGAATAAGATCTCAGTGGCAAAACAAAAGTTTGAGTATTTCAAGATGAAGTCAGGCGTAAATATTGATCAGATGGAAACAAGATTCAGAGCCATCGTGGACGAGCTAGCATTACTCAAGATCGAATACACCAAGAAAGAGATCAACACAAGAATATTGAAGGCTTTACCCCATGTGCTAGAAGATGAAGGTCACATCAATGGAAGAATCAAGAAGACATGATATAGAAGATTCCTTTAAAATCTTCTCAGACCTGAAAGCTTATGAATTCAATGAAGATTTCACAAGCACAGCTGCAATAATCAAGGCTCTGAAGGAACCCAAGACAACAAATCTAGCAGCAGCCTTAAATGACAATCAAGAAACCTCATCTAGCAATCTTTAGCAATTGGATGAGATGGAAGAGCAGATGGCTCTAATGATGAATAGAATTCGAAGAATAAAGAGTGGACACCCAGTCACTCAGAAGTTTATCAAGAAGTCTCCTGAAAAGAGAAAAGATGATGAGTATCTCTACTTCAACTGCAAAAAGCCTAGACACTACAAAGCTGAATGTCTAGAGCTGACTGGTAATAAGACTCAGCAGTGAAGAACTGGCAGAAGAGCATTCTTAGCCAGAGATGACTCAGACTATGAAGCTGGCACTGAAAGATTATGAGATGATATAGCTCTAATGGCTCATATGGAGGATCCAAATGAAGTATGTGAGTCTAACTCTAAGTATATCTCAGCACAGATTTCCATGTAAAATGCTTGCTCTACGACTGCTGACTCCAATCCAAAAAATTTGGAATTTGAAGAAACACTTGACGAATTGATGAATCAGCTGGTATCCATCCAAGATGGTTATGAATCAATAAAAGCTGAGAAAGAAGTTCTAACTCTTAAAGTTGAAAGATTGAAGTCGGAACTAAACATGATGAAACTGACTAGAACTGATAAAGGGAAGAGTCAGTATCAGCCTACTACATCAGTAGTAGCAACTGAATCTTTTGCTCAATCAAGTTCAGCCACTGCATTGAAATCCGGAAAGCCATATAGAGATAGAACTGGCTTAGGATTTGACACACAACAATCTTCTAAGGACTTAACTAGCAAAGCTGCCGAACCTAATATCAAAACTGTTATTAAGTTTGTAGCCGAACAACTTCTACAAACTGAGAAAATTGTTGAACCAGTAAAGTCGTCCTCACATAAGTCAACTCAGTTTTCCAAGAAGACAGCTGCACCTAACAGTAAAGGTAAATTGAAGGGCAGATCAGCTGTACCTCAAGGAAACGGAAATGTTAGATCAGCTGCCAGATCTACAAAAGTTGATCAAGTCAAGAATCAGAGAAATTTTAATCAAAGTAAATCTAAGAATGTCAACCATTCAATGATTCACACATCAAGGGGGAAAGGCAGACTATACCCCACTGATGATGATTGGAATTTTGCTGAATCTGCTATTAAAACAGATAGGAACAATAATTCTAGACAGAAAACTTATCACAAGTTTCAATCCAAGACTCAGCAGAGAACATATCCCAGTTCTCAACAAAATTCTCATTACAAAGGTCAGTCTAGACCTCAATACAAAAATAATGATGGCTATTATCCAGCTTTTAATAACATAAGGAATTTTGGAAATCAGTTTCAACCAAAAGATCTGAGAAATCATATAAATGAGACACAATCCAAGAAAAGATATTATGGAAGTGTGGCTTATATATATGAAAATAAGTGCAACAATTTCCAGAGAAGACCTTATGGAAATATGCACAGAGTTGTACTGACAACTGCCCACCATGGACCTAAATAGAGTTGGTACCTAAAGCATTTTAATTTGTTTTGCAGGACATTTGGTACTTTGACAGTGGTTGCTCTATAGACATGACAAAGAGCAAGGACTGTCTCACAGATTTTGTAGCCAAAGATGGACCAAGAGTCAATTTTGGAAGTAAAGATAAACCTGGATACACAAAAGGCTATGGAAATTTGATCAGAAATGGACTCACAATCAAGAATGTATCTTATGTGGAAGGACTTCACTCCAACCTACTCCACACAAGTCAATTCTGTGACATGGGATACAAAGTTACATTTGATAAGGACTTATGCATTGTCGTCAGCGAAACAGCATTCCAAGTAGTTCTCACCGGAAGAAGGGAAGAGAACATGTATGTTGTAGATTGGTCTACAGCAGTTTCAGAAACTTGTTTAATTGTGCACACCAAGTCAGAACTCAATTGGTTGTGGGCATAAGAAACTAAGTCACCTAAATTTTGATGATATCAACTTACTAGTCAAGAAGAACTTGATGATTGGACTACCAGAGATGACATACATGAAAGACAGCTTGTGTGATGCATATCAACAAGGAAAGCAAACAATAGCAACTTTCAAGACTAAGTCTCAGCATTCAACAATCAGTGTTTTAGAACTGATGCATATGGACTTGTTTGGACCAATTACACCAATCAGTGTTAGTGGAAAGAAATACACCTTGGTGGTGTTGATGACTTTTCAAGATATACATGGGTTATCTTCATGACAATGAAAAGTGAAACTATGCAACATCTAATAGAACTTCTCAAGAGAATCCATAATCAAATTACAATAGTCAAGATTGGATCTGACAAACAAACTGAATTTCTCAACAATATAATCATTGAGTATTGTGGAGAAAATAGAGTACTACATCAGCTTACAACTACAGCAACACCTCAATAGAATGGAGTAGCTGAAAGGAGGAATAGAACACTCAAAGAAGCTGGAAGGACAATGATTTGTGAATCTAAACTACCAGAAAGATATTGGGCGAAGCTGTAAATACAGCTTTCTATACTCAGAATTGAGCTCTCATGAACAAGAGACATGAAAAGACACCTTATGAGATTTGGAATGGAGGAAAACCAAATGTCTCATATTTTCATGCCTTTGGAAGTAAATTCTTTATTCACAATAATGGAAAGGATCAGCTCAAAGTTTTTCAGCCCAAAGCTGATGAAGGAATATTTATGGGTTACTCAAGTGTCAGTAAGGCTTTTAAAGTGTTAAACAAATGAACACTTAAGCATGAAGAATCAATACATGTGGTTTTTATGAACCAAAATTTACGGGAGACGCAATTGAAGACAAGGAAGAACCAGTTTCTCAGCCTAAGTCAGACAAGACTCCAGAATCAGTTTTTCATTGATATTGGAAGATTAAGGATCTCAGATTCTTCAGATCAAGATCAGTCTCAGTTGCCAATAATAGAACCTGCAACTGAACAACAACAAGAAACTGACCAAACTGAAAATAATCAAGCTCAAGAAGAACCAGTTCAACAAAATGAAGACCCTTTGATGCAACCTCCAGTACATCAATGGATGAAAGATCACCCTAAAGAACAGGTGATAGGTGATTTTCAAGCAGGAGTTCGGACAAGACATCAACTGGATGATATGATAGCATGTTTTCTATCTCAGTCTGAACCCAAAGAAATTGAAGAAGCTTTGAATGATCCAGATTGGATTTTGGCTATGCAAGAAGAACTCAATGAATTTGAGAGAAATCAAGTTTGGGAATTAGTAGACAAGACAGATCATATCAACATAATTGGCACCAAATGGGTTTTTAGAAACAAGCTTGATGAAGAAGGATATATTGTCAAAATAAAGTCAGACTTGTAGCAAATGGTTACTCACAAGCAGAAGGGATAGATTTTGATGAAACTTATGCCCCAGTTGCAAGGTTAGAGGCAATCAGACTATTTCTTGCCTTTACAGCACACAAGAAATTCAAAGTGTACCAGATGGATGTTAAAAGTGCATTTTTGAATGGGATACTTGTAGAGGAAGTCTTTGTTCAGCAACCCCCAGGATTTAAAATTAAAGACAAAGTTGACAAAGTCTTTAAACTGAGATAAGCTCTTTATGGACTAAAACAGGCACCAAGAGCCTGGTATGAAAATCTGTCTCAGTTTTTGGTGGATAATGGTTTTACACAAGGAACTATTGATAAAACCTTATTTAGGATGAAAGTAGAAGACAACACTCTCCTAGTTCAAATCAATGTTGATGACATCATTTTTGGATTAGAAAATGAACAACTCTGTGAGAAATTTGCAAGTTTAATGAAGAGCAAATTTCAAATGAGTATGATGGGTGAACTGAATTACTTTCCCGGTTTACAAGTAAAACAAATGGACAATGGAATTTTCATTCACCAAACCAAGTATACAAGAGAATTAATCAAGAAGTTTGGAATAGAGAAATCAGCTGGCATTGCAACACCAATCGGAACTAACATCAGACTTGATGAAGACAAAGATGGCAAGGATGTGGATCAAACTCTCCACAGAAGAATGATTGGAAGTCTACTTTATCTCACAGCAAGTAGACCAGTCATATCCTTTACCGTTGGTGTCTACGCCAGATTTCTAACAAGACCTAAAGAAAGCCATCTCACAGTTGGTAAAAGAACCTCGAAGTATTTAAAAGACACAGAAGGAGTAGGGATATGGTACTCAAGAGAAGGTGAATTCAAACTGATATCCTACTCAGACTCAGACTATGCTGGATGCAAGGTAGACAGAAAGAGTACTTCAGGCACATGTCAGTTACTAGGAAACAGACTTGTGTCATGGTTCAGCAAGAAGAAAAACTCAATTTCAACATCAACAACTGAAGCTGAGTATATAGCAGCTGAAGCTGTTGTGCTCAAGTTTTATGGATAAGACAATAGTTGAGAGATTATGGAATAAAAGAAGGAACGATTCCGATAATGTGTGATAATACAAGTGCAATAGCTATAATTGACAATCCAGTTTTGCACTCAATGACTAAGCACATTGATGTGAGACATCAATTCATAAAGGATCACGTAGAGAAAAAGGATGTTACAGTTCTCTATGTCCCAACTGAAGATCAGTTGGTTGACATTTTTACCAAAACATTGGACAAAGAAAGGTTTGCTAAACTAAGAACTGAATTGGGGATTATCAAAGTCAGCTAAGTCAGTTTAAGCTCAGAGATTCGTCAAGGGGATTGATTTTTGTCATGCTGGGTGCGCTCACTTGACAGATCAGTCATTGACATCAACAATCTCAAACTGACCTACTGAACTAAGGAATTGATGGAATTGAACATATATTAGAACTGATCTCAGTCAGTTATTATCCAGTCAAAGAAAGTCAAAAATCGAAAGAGTAAAACCGATAATAGTTACATCGCATTTAATTACCGCCGTTTTTGTCAGAATTTGTTGCGAGTATACCTCTTGAAAATGTCAGATCGTGGTAATAGTACATGCATCGGTTACACAAATACTCGATGGTATTTGAAAAGTTGGTACACAAATCTTCAGAGGATCAAAACCGTCAGTGTTTATTTCAATAAGGAAGGATGCAAAGTGATTCACAGCCAAACCAACACAGTAGTTCTTGCAGGTAGAAGACAAGACAACATGTATGTGGTGGATTGGAAAACACCAAGGCGAAAAACATGTCCGCTTGTCAAAAATAAACAATCAACCAAATTGGATTTGGCACGAAGATTAAATCACTTGAATTTCAAGATTAAAAATTATCAAAGAACAAGTTAGTTGAAGGCCTGCCAGAGATCACATTCAAGAAAGAAAGTCTATGTGATGCATGTCAGAAAGGGAAACAAATCAAAAGTTCATTCAAGTCAAATCCCTATCAATCAACAACAAGAATTCTACATATGTTACATATGGACCTGTTTGGACCAGTCACACCAGTAAGTGTAAGTGGTAAGAAATACACCCTAGTAGTGGTGGATGACTTCTCAAAATACACCTGGACCATTTTCATGAACAAGAAGAAAGAAACACTCAAAAAGCTGCCAGATTTGCTGAGAAGGCTCCAAAATGAGAAAGAACTGAAGATCATCAAGATCAGATCAGATAGAGGCACTGAATTTCTAAATGAAATTATCAGAACCTACTGTGAAGAAAATGGAGTGCTACATCAACTACCTACAGCAGGAACTCCACAACAAAATGGTGTAGCAGAAAGAAGAAACAGAACTCTCAAAGAAGCAGTTAGAACAATGATTGCTGAAGCATGCTTGCCAAAGAGATTTTGGGTGAAGCAGCAAACACAGCATGCCATACACAAAACAGATCAATCATCAACAAACATCATGGAAAGACTCCATATGAAATATGGAATGGTAGAAGACCTAATATCTCATATTTTCATATGTTTGGATCAAAATGTTTTGTTTTGAACAGGAATCAGCTGCATCCCTTTGATGAAAAGGCTGATGAAGCAATCTTTATGGGATACTCAGACACTAGCAAAGCATTCAGAGTACTCAACAAAAGAACATTGGTGATTGAAGAATCAATACATGTAGTTTTTGATGAACCTAATACAAATGGTGAAGATCTTCAAAATCAAGAAGCAACACAAAGGGAAATCTATACAAATGCAACCATACCAGCTTCCATCTTAAATCACCATTTTTAAAATCAAGAAGAGCCACATATCAATACAACAGAAGAAGTACCAGAATTTGAAGTTCATGCTCAACATGAAGGTGTGGAAGCACCAAGTGAAGAACAACTTCAACCTGACCTAAATTGGCTAAGAGATCATCCCGAAGAACAAGTCATTGGAGATATTCACACAGAGTTAGAACCGAAAGACAACCTGGAGCACATGCTAACATGTTTTCTATCACAAGTGGAACCCAAGACCATAGATGATGCAATCCAAGATGCAGATTGGATCACAAACCATGCAAGAAGAACTAAATGAATTTGAAAGAAATGAAGTCTCGGGAACTTGTTGACGGACCGTATATGGCCAACATCATAGGTACAAAATGGGTATTCGAAACAAAATGGATGAGCAAGGAACAGCTTGTCGAAACAAAGCAAGGCTAGTTGCAAAAGGCTATTCTCAAGCAGAAGGAATAGATTATGATGAAACATTTACACCAGTAGCAAGATTGGAGGCAATCAGACTTTTTCTAGCTTTTGCTGCATACAAAGACTTCAAAGTCTATCAAATGGATGTCAAGAGCGCATTTCTAAATGGACTTTTGGAAGAAGAAGTTTATGTGGAACAACCTCCTGGTTTTCAACTCAAAGGAAAGGAAGACAAAGTATACAAACTCAAGAAAGCTTTCTATGGACTCAAACAGGCACCTAGGGCGTGTTATGAAACACTATCACAATATCTGATCAAGAATGGATTCAACAAAGAAACTATAGATAACACTCTATTCAAACTAGAGGAAGGTACAAGCACATTGCTAGTACAAATCTATGTTGATGATATCATCTTTGGATCTGAGGATGAAAAGCTATGTGAGAAATTTGCAAATCTGATGAAGAGCAAATTTCAGATGAGCATGATGGGAGAACTGAATTATTTTCTTGGCCTTCAAGTAAAACAAATGAAAGATGGAATTTTCATTAATCAAGCCAAGTATACAAAAGACTTGATACACAAGTATGGGATGGACACAAGTGGCATAGCAGATACACCAATATGTGCAAGAGTCATTCTTGGAAAAGATGAAACTGGGAATGATGTTGATCAGAAAATGTATAGAGGAATCATTGGATCCCTACTATACTTAACTGCAAGTAGACCTGACATAGCATTTGCAGTAGGAGTACGTGCAAGATTTCAAGCTCAACCAAAAGAATCACATCTTCTAGCAGCCAAAAGAATAATCAAATACTTGAAAAACACTGTTAATGTTGGAATTTGGAATCCAAAAGATGGAGGATTTAAGTTGATATCATATTCAGACTCTGACTATCCTGGATGCAAAATAGATAGAAAAATCACCTCTGGAACATGTCAAATGCTAAGCACCAGACTAGTCTCTTGGTTCAGTAAAAAGCAAAACTTCATATCTACATCAACAGCTGAAGCAGAATATATAGCAGCAGGTAGTTGCTGTGCACAAGTGCTTTGGATTAGACAACAGCTAAGGGATTATGGAGTGGAGGAGAAAACAATTCCAATTATGTGCGATAACACAAGTGCAATATCCATTACTGAAAATTCATTGTTGCATTCAAGAACAAAGCACATTGATGTGAGACATCATTTTATCAGAGATCATGTTGAAAAGGGAGATGTCATTCTAAAATACATACCCACTGAAGATCAATTGGCTGACATCTTTACTAAACCACTCAGTTATGAAAGATTTAGCATGTTAAGAACTAAGTTAGGAATGATTGAAATTGACTAAGTACCAAAGAGCAGCTAAATGGAGTAATCGGCTAAGTGACTTTATCAGCCGTTTAACCCTTTGCCATTACAGGAGATGTAGCAGGTAAGGCACTGGAATTCAGCGAAGTCAACTTAACTGATTGTTAGGAACGGTTAAATAGAGCAGCTCAGTGAATAATTCACTACATCGGCTAAGTGACCAGCCAAGGCAATCCACCGAAATAAAGACTTGGACAAATTAAAGTGTGAACAAAATCAATTTTTATTACACGTGGAGAATAAGGAAATTATGCAGGATTATTCTATGGAAGATTACACACGTGGAGATCAACTTATGATCATGGAGGAAACCATATTATTTTTCGAATTATAAACGCCTCGATTCCCGGGCTCTATCATTACTTACCTCAACCCACTCCCCCATTACACTCGAATATCGCGATTTACATACACAAAATCACGCCATTATGTCATAAAATCCTTCCACATTCAAACCACGTTCACACTACCCAAATCATCCTATATAAACGAAACTTAGAGATTTTCATAAATCTTTACATCCTCTTGCAAATTACAAACCCTACTTTTGATTCTCTCTGAAAACTCAAAGTATTCTTTTCTAATTATCAAATTACTTATCAATGGCTTCATCCCCCACAATCTCTCCCACTGAAAAATACTACGAAAAATCAATCATCACTGGTTCGTTCTTCAAACCTGAACACTATCTCTCGTTTTGTGATAATGATGCAAAAGCTCAACGCTTGGTTGACTGCTGTTCGAATTTGGGGCTGATGACCTTCCTAAACCCCCCAATAACTGGAATCTGCTATGAAAATCTGATAGCATTTTGGAAAAATGCCAAGTTTGTGCCCATCACAAAGAAGACTGAAGTCGATTGCATAAAAAGCTCAATCTTTGGAAGAGAAATAGTCATCACACCTGGTACACTCACCAGGTACCTGCAACTTCCCATAATAGGTCCGGCCAATGTCAAGTTTGTGACGATTGACACCAAGAAATTATGGGCTGAGATAGCCAAGAACCCCAGAAGAAACAACAAAACATACAATCTACCTAGATCAATGCTCAAACTTCCGTTTGCTGAATTTGCACCAGTCATCACCAAGAATATCGAAGGGAGAAAGGGGTCAATGGAAAACCTAACTGAGGTACGGATCAGACTGATGGCCATCATCTACGAAGGTACCAAATTCGACTGGGCAACATTTGTTTTCAATCGATTGAAGGATCAGATTCAAAAGGAAATTGATTTATCAATAATGGCACCAAGCAAGGGTTTGCAGAAAAAGGGCGATTTCTGGAAGAGGAAATCATATGGGTTCCCTCTTCAACACCTGTTCAACGCATTGAAAGTACAACCCATAAATTTGCAGTCTCCACACAAGTCAAAGACAATGTTTACTTACATCAAGGCTTCCATGAAACCCAAACCCATTGCAGGGAGCAAAAGAGAGCAACCTGAAGGCAGTAGATAAGGAGTGGGAAGAAGAACCAGATCCCAGAAGGCACTTGAAAACACCTCTCAGCCTGGAACCAGCAACTTGAATGAACCTGTGACAATCAGTGATGACACAGCAACAGAAGAAGAAAAGCAACAAGAGGAAATCACCTACCTGGAGGAAGGTGAGGAAGGATATAGAATCACTTCATCTGAAAAGGATGAGATAGATGAGGAAGAAGCTGAGTCCGAGGATGAACACTCATAAGGTGGTCATTTTGAAGCAAATCAAGAAAATTTGGGAATTTCTGATGAAGAATTGACACTTCAAGAAGTGCTTTTCAAGAGCATTGGCAAAGTTGACGAACAGTTGAGTGAGCCAGCTGATAAAGCTCACTCAGCCGAACTTGTCAACTCCCCCACTATTGCACAAGGGGGAACAGCAGCTGATGAAGCAGCCCACACTCCACAGCAACCTCTAAATGACTCTGAGTCACACGAGGAAGAACAAGAAAAAGTGGAAGAAAAAGGAGAAGAGACACAAGATGAAAAGGAAGAAGAGAAAGAAGAGGAAGTTAAAGTGGAAAGTGAGAAAGGGGAAGATACAGATGATGAGGATGCCAATGTGGCACCACAGGAAATTGATCCTGAGAGGATTTTCAATTTGGACATTCAACCCCTCATTGTGGACATGGAAAGGCAGTATTACAGCAGGCAAAACCTGAAGCATGCCTTAAGGAGTGAAGCAACCTCCTTCAACCACAAGATTGAGGCCCTCATCAATCATATCAAAATCCAAGATGAGGTCATGGAGAGACAAGGAAACCTGCTTTGCAATTTACAGCAACTCATTCCTCACCATGTCCAAACCAATCTTGAGTTCCATGCTGAGACGATGGAAAACAATCTTAAGCCATTGGCGGACACCCTCAATGCTCACACTCATCAAATTCAAATTCGATCCGGACGAGGTGATGGAGCATTCTGGCAAGCAATTGGACCTTCTAATCAAAGTTGGTGAGGCCAACAACAAGATACTGGAAAGGAGGTATGGTCCTCTCCCTGATTCTGACACAGCAACGACAAATCTTGAAGCATTTTTTAGTGCTGCCAAAAAGGGGGAAGGAAGCTCTAAGCCTGAAAGCTCCAGTGAAAAGAAGGCAAGCCCAACAGAAAAGGGAAAGGTCAGCAAAGGCATAAGGTTTGAAGAAATGAAGAAGTAGACCTTTTGATTAATTTAATTTGATGTTACCATTTGCCTTTGTCGTTTAAATAAAAAGATGCAATATCTTATTGCCCTTGATGGATGAATAAAATTGCTGAGTTTTGTTCTGTTATTATAAAAAGATTGGATTACTGATGTTCAGGCTTATGAGGGTTTTGGCATCATCAAAAAGGGGGAAATTGTTAGGAACATTTTTTGATGTTTTGATGATGGCCATACTAGCTGTTATAGCAAGCCTGAAATAAGTTAGAATTCTCTGTATAAGTCTTTACTTAGAGTCTGACATGTTGTATAAGTTGAGTCAGACAAGTATTGTACTAGTTGGTAGGACGGCAAAGTAAAAAATAGACTTTCGGCAGAGTGAAGCCAGCCAAGCACCAGCAGAGAAGTAATGAAGACATTATGGTTTGACTTATAACCAAGGAAGTCTGTGATGACCTTGGATAAGTCTAAGTTATGTTTCAAGTGATGAAACTTAACATTCAAATATGGTGTACACTGATCTCACCCCAATCAAGGATCATTGAAGTACAAGATTCTCCTCATACTTAAACAATGAAGAAAACAATGAATCGGCGCAGTAAACTGACTTTCGGCTGAGTGAAGACAAAACGGTGAAGGAAGATCTAGAACGGCGAACTCAGATGAATCACTCAACCGCTCTGAGAACGGCAAAGTAAATCTTACCAAATCAGGTTTTGGAATATGATGAAGATTCAGAAGATCATGCATTAAATGCACAATCAATAGAGGATCAATCAAGAACGGATTTTCTGCTATATATTTGAAGGAAAAATCTGATCACTGAAATCAAGGAGAATACAATTAAGGGGGAATCAAGAATAAAATCAAGGATTATTCCCCTCATAAATATAGCCAACGGACGGAATTTCAAATGAAAGATACTCAAGGCTATAAATAGAAGGCATTGACAGACAGATAAAAAGAACGATTAAGAAAAGCAAAAAAGAAGCAGAAACTCTATCAATTTGAAAATCCTTCTCTCTGAACTTATAAGGACTTATCTAGAGATCAACTCAGACATCAGAACTACACCTTTATACTCAGCACTGAGATTGATCAAGCAAGTTTGTGAATCTCATTCACATCAAACTGAAGCAACTGAATCAGAAGCAATCTGAGAAGGAGTTGTGTCTGTGATAGCTGCTGAAGGATTTTGATCTCAAGGAGCAGTGAAAGAGACTGAATCACTGAAGCTGTTGCAGTCAAGGAGTGATAGTCTTGTAGATTGTGAAGCTTGGGAAGTCAAGGACAATCATACTATTGTATCTATGAAAACAATAGTGAATTCCTCCAATCATCACATGAGAAGAGTGGATTAAGGGATTAAACCACCCTGAACCACTATAATCCTTGTGTCAATTTACTTTCTGCAATTTACTTTACAGAATACTTAAATTGCCTAGATCATAACTTATATATGTGATTGTCTAAACTGATTTGAAAACAACATAGTAAGAAGGGATTTATCCGCTGCCCAAAAGCTTTTAAACATAAGAAAAGTTTTTGAAACTCCACTATAGTCATTCACCCACCCCCCCCCCCCCCCTCTCTGACTATAGTTTCACCCTTCTCTGGGACCAACAGATCTCATCAACCATAATCACCATCATGGTTTCTCTATCACAGTTTAATACTAAGGACGTTTCTATATATTCAATAACATAATTGGTTCATAAAGATAAACTAAAATATATAATAACAAAAGTTCTTTTATTTATCATAATAAAGTTATTACATAAACTAAATAGACTGTAGACGACCCGACCCGATCGTATCCGGTCCAACCCGATTGGGTTTAGGACACCATTTCAACATAAGGATCATGTTCATCATGAGAGAACCATGCATATAGATGTGAGGTATCATTTTCTAAGGAATGAGAAAATGGTTGTAGTAAGGAAGATCAACACCAAGGAGAATCCTGCTTATATGCTTACTAAACTAGTTCAGCGGATCAAGTTTCAGTTGTGTCTAGACTTGCTGAACATTCAAATATTATAATCTAAAGTTTGGATCCTGAGTTGAGGGCAGATCAGCTGATTGGATTATGTGGATAAGTATGGTACAGTACATCCTGGCATTGACGAATGCATCTGGTACAATACATCTGGTTATGCAAACTGGTTAATTAGAATTGGAGTTCAAGTCAAGGTGGAGATTCATCAGGAAAGTGTGACTTAAACTGTAAATCTGAGTGAACTAACATGGGGTCAGCTAAGAATGATGGTCAACTGAGCAAGAGTATTCAAGTCTGGAAGTCAACTGAGTTTGAAGTGGCTGTTGAGTTCATCTGTCAGCAGAGTGAGTATGCTGAGTCTGTTGAAAAATGTTGGTCCCTTGAAAAGACTTTGGTTAAGTTTAGAGGGGGGTGAATAAACTAAACACTTAAAAACTTTTTGGAGTTTTACAAACTCAGCAGGGTCAATAGTCTGCTGACCACTCAGTAGTCTACTGACTATTAAAGCTAATCGAGGTTGATTGATGACGATCAAAATATACCCGTAAAAGTCATCAACATTATCCTTTAATCGAGCCTAATAATATATATTTTATATTAAATCATATGGTTATATTTATTATTTAATGTTATGTGATTTATAAAATATAATTTGGTATTTATCCATTTTTTATTATTTAAATATGATTTATTTCGGGATAATTATTTGTTTTGTAGATTGAGATAATTTTTGGAGGATAATTATAAATGGAAGAATTAAACTACAAGATAAATCCAAGCAAATACGGATGCATTGAAGATAAAGATCGGATAAGCACGGAAAATAGGAGTAAGGCAAGACAAAAGCCCGGCAAGCCAATCCAATGGAGTTGGCGCCGACTTTAAGGGGGACGCATGCAAGGGGCCATTTTTCTTGCCCTTATCCAAAGATCGGCCGGGAATTATCCTAATGTGTTTTCAAACTCCTTTTGGATTTAGGAAAACTATTTCAGATTGGTTTAGGTTTATCCTATGCAAATTTCTCTCCTATATATTTGTACATACACACGCCATATACACACACCACAATACACACAATTCATAATAAAATCTTCAGTTTTACTCAGAGCAGTTTTTTACAAGTTCTTCAATTATGTAAGTTCTTGTATTTATTTTCTCTTAGTTTCTTATAATTAATTTTCCCCAATTATTATTTATCGTTTGAGATTATTATTTCTTAGTTAAATGATGTAGATCTAGGATTACGACGTGAGGCGGTGGGGATTCCTCGTATATAAGGATCCACACGCCCACGTCTATATTTTGTGATCTATGTATGATTTTATTTTGATTAATAATCGTGTTTCTAGTAGGTATATATAATTACTTTATGAGCTTCTATTTTATCCGATAAGTATAGAGAAACGCTAAGATTTAGTTTTTCGCCGAGTCAGTCTAACCACGTCTTTATGGTGTGATTGTCCATTTAGAATTTCTTATCTTAGTAGGTTTGGCTACGGCTACGTTGCTCGTTTGTATTAATTAATACGTGTAGTGAGGAAATACCAATGTAATACTCCTAGGTCGGCTCATGAATTGATCTTTCGGGACTTTCAGCGAGATCTAGATCTGTGTTATATTAGGGAATTGCGCGCACCTGATTATACGTAAATCGTAGATTAACATGATACCTAAAAAGTTAGTGTTAATGGGACGGAGACTGATGCGATCGCTTAGGAAGTACGCCTAATCACATGAATGTTGCCTAGGTGAGGAATACGGTTAATATCGGCATCCCTAGTTTTGTAAGCGTGCGAGTCATATGAGATGGAGGCCAAAAAAGCGAAGTCACGTGATGTAGCATAGTGATCTGGATGGCCTACCCAGAGCTAGATCTAGTTTAAGGGATGACTCCCGTAGCCAATATAAAAGAGAGATACGAATCGGATTAATAGTTTTCGAGTCTAGTTTAATTATATATAATCTCTAGATCCAGACGATAATGTAATAATTGGGGAGATTAATTATGTTGTATTTATTTGAGTTGTGTCGAGTCGTGTCAATTTATCTTTTCTTGTTCTTTGTTGGTCATAGACCGTTTTATGTGCTTGCCATGCTTAATTAATTATTTATAGAATGACCCACAATTTGGTTCCCTGTGGGAACGACCTTGATTCGCTATATCTATACTACGATGGACCTAGTATTGGTTTTGGTGGTCAAGTATTTTAATTTCACTTGATCTACGTCATCAAGTTTTTGGCGCCGTTGCCGGGGAACCAACGGTCAATTATATAAATAATTATTAGTCATGTCAAGTTTTTACGTTTTCAGAGTCATTCTGGCTAGCTGATCGTCCTCGAAAAAAAAAATTGACGTGGGTTTCACACCCATGGGTTTTTTATCACACCATGTGATTCTCATGTCCTCCAGCTTTTTTTTTCCTTTTTTTTTTTTTTTTTTGGTCATTTTTGTGTCTCGTTATTTCCCGTTTGTAGTCGTAGGGTCGCGGCAGCATGGATAATCATGCTGACCGTTAGGTTACTAACATTTGTATGTTCTTTTCCTCAACAAGCCAGGTAAATTAATTATTCCACCGAATATTGTTCGAGAAAAAAAAATGTCGACCAATCAATCTTCTGCAGCGAAGAGTGAAGTCAAAGTCACACGTAAAACCACGCCAGTACGGCCGGATAGGCGAACGTTAATAGAAGAACGAAAAAGAAAGAGACAAGAGGAGGGGAAGGCAAAGAAATTCGATCTTTTTGAAGGTATACATGCTAGCATTCCGATTGTTATTTCCGATTCCGATTCTAGCTCAAGTTCGGAGTCTGACTCCGAGTACCTACCCACTCTTTCCTCAACTCCAGAATACCCGAGCTCTGATTCTGACCCTGAGTCTGAGTTCAACAATAAACCCATAGTACCCTGCCATCCTAAGGCAAAGGACTTACAGGATCGAGCCCGTTTACTTCCAAAATTAGGAGATCCTGGAGCTTTTATCGTTGACGTAGTCTTAGATGGGAAGAGAGCTGGCTTAGCATTGATTGATTCCGGGTCGAGTCTCAATATAGTTCCACATAGCGTTTGCGAGAGGATTGGAGTCTACACGGTAATGAACAACACGATGGACATTCGCTTTGGTGATGGTCTTCGTACCGTGCGTACTGGAGCCTTAAACTTCATGACTATAGGAATTGGAAGGCTTCGCTTTTTAGTTGACATAGTCGTGATGGACGTGGAGGAGGATCTCAACTTCCCACTAATACTGGGCCGATCATTTATGGCAACCTCGAAGGCAAGAGTAGACATGGAGAAATTTGAGCTCACACTGTTCGATGCCAAGGGCTCAGAAGTTCATACCATTCTTAGACCCCGATTCCTGCTTCCGCCGAGTATTTCAGTTGTAACGGTTCATGGTGCGGGTGAGACTTCTCTAATTCTTAGCCAAGAAGATACGGATATTGTTGACGTTGCCCCAAGAAATGGCGAATCAGAATTCCTGTGTATCTTACAAAGGGATAAGGACGCTCAATCCCAGCGTATAGAACCAGCGGACACCTCAATGCTTTTAGCAGACGAGGCAGAAGCCGTGTTTGAGGATGGGTCAACCCCATCCAAAGGACTCGCTGAGGATAGGGAAAACTTAAAGATAAAAGATAGACGGAGAAGGGTGAAAATGCGAACTCGTAGAGTTCGATCTCGAAGATCGCTAGTTTCGGAAGCAGAAGCTGAGGTTGGAGCCTGTTTAGATAGTAAGGATGACTGCATTTTCTTAGGACTTGCCCCCAAAGGAAAAGCGCGAATCCTCAAAGACGGAAGGCAGATCTTAGTAAAGGCCGACCAGGTGAAGATCTGGAAGGCTAAGGACAATAATTCAGAGGAATAATGATATTTGGAAAGTCGAGCTGAAGACTATAAATTCAGAACTATTTCTATCTCTTAGGTATTTGTAGTATTTTTTTTCGGATTTTTAGGTTTTTCTTTTCTTTTAATTAAATAAAAGTAGCGTTAAAACAATTGAGGTTTTTTTGTATTTTTGCCGTGTTCCGATGGCCATTGGTTTAAGGATGTGCAAAAGTTTTTTTACTCGACTGGTTATAACGTGAAGTGAAGTTTCATAGGAATGTCCTACATCGAGTCTGTTATTTGTTTTCCAAATCGCAAAGTTGTACTAAGAAGCAAGTTGGGATTAATTCTAATGTTTTGAAAATGATTATTATTTTTATGAGCTGACGCTGTAACAAATTTCGAGCTATGTTGAAGACTTATTTTGCAGCGATGGAACTTCGTGTTCGGTCTCCGGTTTGCTTATATTCCTCGACGTGCTTGGACTACTCCGATATTCTGCTTTTTACTCGAGAACCGTTTCCAGAGCTAAGTCTTTTTCTTAAACTCTCATTTTTTCATTGTCATTGGGGACAATGACTTGTTTAAGTGGGGGGTAGGAGACTTAGCTATGATGTGCTACAATTAAAAATTAAAAGAAACGGTATAATAGAAATTTTTTTTTTTTGAATAAATAAAAAAAAATTTGAATAAATGCCATATTATTTAGCTCGTACCCTTAGAATTGTGAGTTCCTAGCTAAGAATTGATAGGAAAGGAACCAAGTTGCATGACTACGTGATCATTTTATACTTATGTGAATGCAAATTTAAGGATATTCATGCCGTTTGTTGCAAGTAGTTATTTATTATTCGATACTCAATCTTTGAATCGAGTTTTACCGCGCAAATTGTAATAACTAAAGAAATTATGTGTACATTGCATAGATGATTGGTTATGTGGACTTAGTGTCTATATTTATCTGCTGATGTATTCCTATCTTCTAGCCATTTAAGCGGAGTAATAAGCTTGAGATTTATCTGTGTTTTAACAAAATGTTGAACACGGGGCTTGTAGTAACATTACCAAAGTAGCCTCGCGCTTGTGGTAATATTCATGTTATTGACCAATCCGTGAAAGGGGATTCTTGCAATGCATAATTTACTTTTAAAGCAAGTTTCTTTCTTGAGATGTGTTAATACTTGAAAATATGAAAATGAAAAAATTCTACTTTTAAGAGGCTTCGAGTATATTTTTCTCGGTCTCCAAGTCCAAAAACCTCAATGCTCTTGCTTATTGCACCATGTCTTTACCCATGCGAGGCTTAAGAAGTAGGAATGCTGATGTTGGTAGGTTGAGATTGCGAAGTTAGCATAAACTCTAATCTTGCCACAAATATATAAAACTGAATGCACATGCACACATCACGTCGGTTCATAGAGAGTAGTGGATAATGGATACCTTATGAGCATGATTGGTATGAGTTGACTCGAGTTTCTTGAGTAAGTATGATTTGACCATGGAAAATGTTTTCGTGGGGAATGACATATTGATGCTTTGTTCGGGACGATCAAAGTCTAAGTGGGGGGTAGTTGATGACGGTCAAAATATACCCGTAAAAGTCATCAACATTATCCTTAAATCGAGCCTAATAATATATATTTTATATTAAATCATATGGTTATATTTATTATTTAATGTTATGTGATTTATAAAATATAATTTGGTATTTATCCATTTTTTATTATTTAAATATGATTTATTTCGGGATAATTATTTATTTTGTAGATTGAGATAATTTTTGGAGGATAATTATAAATGGAAGAATTAAACTACAAGATAAATCCAAGCAAATACGGATGCATTGAAGATAAAGATCGGATAAGCACGGAAAAGAGGAGTAAGGCAAGACAAAAGCCCGCAAGCCAATCCAATGGAGTTGGCGCCGACTTTAAGGGGGGACGCATGCAAGGGGCGCATTTTTCTTGCCCTTATCCAAAGATCGGCCGGGAATTATCCTAATGTGTTTTCAAACTCCTTTTGGATTTAGGAAAACTATTTCAGATTGGTTTAGGTTTATCCTATGCAAATTTCTCTCCTATATATTTGTACATACACACGCCATATACACACACCACAATACACACAATTCATAATAAAATCTTCGCTTTACTCGCGCGCTTTTTTACAAGTTCTTCAATTATGTAAGTTCTTGTATTTATTTTCTCTTAGTTTCTTATAATTAATTTTCCCCAATTATTATTTATCGTTTGAGATTATTATTTTTTAGTTAAATGATGTAGATCTAGGATTACGACGTGAGGCGATGGGGATTCCTCGTCTATAAGGATCCACACGCCCACGTCTATGTTTTGTGATCTATGTATGATTTTATTTTGATTAATAATCGTGTTTCTAGTAGGTATATATAATTACTTTATGAGCTTCTATTTTATCCGATAAGTATAGAGAAACGCTAAGATTTAGTTTTTCGCCGAGTCAGTCTAGCCACGTCTTTATGGTGTGATTGTCCATTTAGAATTTCTTATCTTAGTAGGTATGGCTACGGCTACGTTGCTCGTCTATTTTTAATTAAAACGTGTAGTGAGGGAAATACCAATATAATACTCCTAGGTCGGCTCATGAATTGATCTTTCGGGACTTTCGGCGAGATCTAGATCTCGTGTTATATTAGGGAATTGCGCGCACCTGATTATACGTAAATCGTAGATTAACATGATACCTAAAAAGTTAGTGTTAATGGGACGGAGACTGATGCGATCGCTTAGGAAGTACGCCTAATCACAGGAATGTTGCCTAGGTGAGGAATACGGTTAATATCGGCATCCCTAGTTTTGTAAGCGTGCGAGTCATATGAGATGGAGGCCGAAAAAGCGAAGTCACGTGATGTAGAATAGTAATCTGGATGGCCTACCCGGAGCTAGATCTAGTTTAGGGGATGACTCCCGTAGCCAATATAAAAGAGAGATACGAATCGGATTAATAGTTGTCGAGTCTAGTTTAATTATATATAATCTCTGGATCCAAACGATAATGTAATAATTGGGGAGATTAATTATGTTGTATTTATTTGAGTTGTGTCGAGTCGTGTCAATTTATCTTTTCTTGTTCTTTGTTGGTCATAGACCGTTTTATGTGCTTGCCATGCTTAATTAATTATTTATAGAATGACCCACAATTTGGTTCCCTGTGGGATCGACCTTGATTCGCTATAGCTATACTACGATGGACCTAGTCCTCTTGCTAGTATTGGTTTTGGTGGTCAAGTATTTTAATTTCACTTGATCTACGTCATCATTCTTGACACTTCAAAAGTGCTTCTCTGTCTTCAGCAAACTTCTCTGAAAAGAAGGGTTGAATCAAGAAAGTGATTCTGCTTTCAGCGGCTTTTGATCAGGATGAAAATATCAGTAGCTTGTAGACTTCAAGTGTGTATACTGGATGTAACTTGATTGCAGGAAACACTTGAAGAGAATTCTTGATCAGTAGATTAAAGCTCAATAATGCTCAGCAGGCTAAGATTGCACTTGATAATTTTCTTGCTCAATTACTCCGTATGTATTCTTGTTTTTCATCATCTTGAATCTGAATCAGGAGTCCCCTATTCATAGGTGTGAATCCTGTGAATTGTGTTAGAATTTCAAATTTAGCCGTTTCAGATTTGTCTCTATCTTGACTTGCTTTTACCTCTGCTACACAGTACTGACACTGTCAGTTTTGCTTTTTGACAGTCCAGTCTGTCCAACCATTGACTTATTTCCATTGGATAATGCTCTGAATCTTTCCAACGTCTTTTAATCTTTACCATTGATAATCTGATTAATACAAGGCTTGTATGTCATCCTTATCCATTTAATTATCCGAAGATAAACTCGGATTAACTCGAATTTTGCATTCAGCAGACACCTATTTTTTCAGTCTGATGATGTCCATTTCTGTCAGCTGGCTTGTAGTCTGCTGTGTTTTATAAACACTTCAGCTAACTGTTTCAAATCTAACATTTTATTGTGAAGTTAGCGTACACCATTTTAACTATAACCAAGTTCCAATCATCACTTAACTTGTGTGGAACTTAGACCTTCTACACAAGGTATATGTGATCAATTTAGGTCATCACAGACTTCCCTAAATTATGATCCCATATCCTTGACTTTAAATACTAAGTTTGATCTCTTAGCCTTCAATAACTGTGTTTGAACCCTCAGCCTTCAACCATCAACAGGTTCCTAGAAACTCTATTGTTATAGACACCCTACTGACCTAGATAGGTCTGTTGACCAAGTCAGCTGACCCCTTTACAGTGCTTGTTTGATCAAACTTATACAAAGATTAAACTCTAGTAAACCTATACATTTAATCTAGACATTTTTTTTTTGCCTTTGCTCTATAACAACTAGGCTGGCACTCATCATAAAAACTAAAATATGTCCAACAAATACTGCCGAGTTCTGCAAACTAATCTACTTGGTTACAAGTCTTGAAACATCAGCAGAGCTAAGTTTCGTCTGGTGGAGACAGCTGGAGCTGGGGTCCACATCTAGGGCATTTATGTGAAAAACTCATATTTCTGTGCATAATAAAAGTTCTCATTTTCGGTCCGCGGAGTAGTCGGCACAACGCCGGAAACCACATTAAATAACTGTGTTATTCTTGTTTCTGTTAATTTTGTCTTTGCCATTAATCTTTTACGTTTGATTTGCTTATGTGTTTGTTCTTTCTTGCGGATCAAGTCCCTCGTCTATTTTAACATATAACAAGCCTGAGCCAACATAGCACACAAAGGCATATGAAGGGAACACAATGCCAACAAATAGGCCCAACACTTGCACAATAACAAGCATGAGCCAACGTGACACACAAGCCAACAAAGAGACTCAGCACTTGCATAATATTAATTGAAATATAGTGTTTACAACAATGACTGATCTCATGACCTCACGTTTTGATACAATGTTGAATTACCAAATTAGGACATTAATCCAAAGGCAACAAGGAACTACAACTTTTTTTTACTTAAAGCTCTCGGTATCCGAGACTAGCTAACCCGACTAATCCAGAGTTCGATTCGGATTGTGTCTACGAATTATGCTACTCGGTGATAAGGCCTGGCCCAAAGTGTGACAATTGTACTACTACTTTTGCTTATGAGAATAAAAGAAAGTCTAGCATTTCATCCCTATTTTAAGTCATTACTTTTAGTTTATTTTGTTCACCGTACATCATATTTGTAGTTCTTCCACTATTTTTCAAGCCTTTTTTTTCAACTTTAATTTTTTTTTAAACGGATACGAAAGGTTTAACACTCACATTATGCCTCAGGCTGGGCTCGAACCCAGGTCGCCTCGCCAGGTATAATCTAGCTAACCGTTAAGCCAATGTACTGAAGTATTTTTTTTTCCTTTTTTGAAAGGATGTACCGAGTACTTTTCAACTTTGAATTTACTTTAACTTTTTATACTCTTTTTCTATTCGGTTTCTCTCGCTTACCTGATGCGAAGCATATTCTCAAATCAAGTTCTTGCTTTAATTATCGTCATTTTTGACTGCTCATTTGGAGAAGTTAGTTTGTGCACTAGGCCGGCCCAAGGCTAAGGCCAATTAGGCGGCTGTCGAATACCCAACCGTAAGCGAGGGCCCCGAAATGACATGTTTCGAAAAGAAAAAAAAATTTATGTAAATCCAATCCTAACCGACCTAATATAAAGTGTTAATTTTTTTATTTGAATTGATAAAGGCTCAAATTATTGGTCATGTGTTAAAAAAATTTACTTGAATCGAGAAATGACCAAATTATAGGCCTAAATTTATAATAACATATATGCATCGATTCGAATTTCATAGGTGCATTCGTTCAGTTAGGGTGTTTAGCTTTCGGGGCGTTGCCTCCGAGCCTCCACGAGTTGGTCATTCCCCTCGTGTTAAAGATAATAATAAGATTGAGTTAGGAGTTTGTTTAAATTATATTATTTGAATTTGAATTATGATAGAACTGTTAGAATTGATTATTTGGTGTAGATAGAGTTCTATTTGAATAGATCTCTATCATCAATAATAATGCTATAAATATTGTAATATTCTATCAAGACAATCAATCAATTCAATATCTTTTATACTTCTATGTTACCTTGACCCCTGCGAAGGGTCGTTGCCCCTCCACCCACCGCGATATGACTGGGCATGTCGAACCTCGTTTGTTACGGCAACCTAAATGTTGAAGTAATCTTTTATAAGTATGTGTTCAAAAAAAATCGAACTAAAAAGGCCATATTCGGTAAAGTCGATGAAGGCCCAAAAATATTCAGGGTCGTTCGACTCGTCCCTGTGCATATAACATCCGTCATCAGACACAATGTGAAGGTAGAAAGATTAATGTATTGACAGAGTAGCATTTGTTGGCGTAACAGCGAGGTGGTTAAATGATAAGATGCTGAAAGTTCATCGATCTCAAATCAATTTCTTTGCCTTTTTGTTTTGACTTTTGACCACACTGGCATATGTGATGTATGTATTTTGTCTTGATTTTATTGTTCAATTGTGAATTTATGATGATAATGAAGATAATTTTATTTGGATTATGACAATCGTGTTCAAACTTGTTGTTCTAAATTTATGGTTATGTGATGGGTTGATGGGTTGATTTTATTTTTTTTTCAAAGATGTTGATGGGTTTGTTGTTGTTGATGGGTTTGTTGGTTTAGTAGGAATATGTTGTTCTCAACTAGAGAATCATGAAAAAGACACATTTTGAAATTTTTTACATAATAGGACACCAAATATTTTTTTATAAAAAAAACACAACTCTACGCTATTTATAACTTAAAGAACAAAATAAAAAGTAAAAATTACACTTGCCTACTCTCTCTTTTTTTTTTCCTTTTTTTTTTTTCTTCTTCATTTTCAAATAGTCGATATCTTTTGATCTAGATCTCCAAACGTGATGAAAATTTCACTGAATTTTTTATGTGTTAATTCTCTTCATTTTAAGACTTGGTTCGATATCATTACATTATTTTTTTTGAGATTCACTGTCAAATTTTACTGAAAAACAGTGAATTTCAACAGTTAATTTGGAATAATAATAAATTTTGACAGTTGATTTTCAGAAATTACGTCGGAATATTCTGGATGTGAATTCAAAATAAAGAGCGTGAAAAAACAAAAAAAAAGATGATGAAATAATTTTTAAATTTGAGGTTGTAGATTGAGAGATAGAAGTGTTTTAAAATGATAGATGACAGAAAGGGTTGTTATTTTCCTTTTTCTTAATAACATGCGAGCAGTTTTTTTTAATAATAATTTTACTTTCTATGCAAAAAAATTTAGAAATATTTGATATTCACTAATTTAAAAAATATTTTTGTCCTTCTCCTTAATTCGTCCGTTTCTCAAACCATTTTGTCGGATATGTCGTATATGTGGTTTTTTTTTAAAGTGGTTTTGATACATAGTAATTTATTAATTATTATAGGTGGAAAAATATCATCCGTAAAATATATTTGTCATAATGATCACTTGAGAAAATATGGTTGAAAACTTTTTTTTTTTTTTTTTTTTTTTGTTGACAATACGGTTGAGAAGTTGATTACTCAATTTGGTCAATGATTTTGCACCATGTGCTCCAAAAGCATAGTTATCAGACCCGGCCCGGTCATTGATCCGAAAAAGACACTGGGTCATCGGATCAGTGGTTCAATCAATTGGTCAGTGGTTCAGCCGGTGAGTCATATAATATACTTAGAAAATATAGTTGAATATTCAAAATATAAAGATAAAATAAAATATGCCAACATAATCATTTTCAAAACACTCAAACAAACACAATTACAAGTTAAGCAACATAAAAAGCTCAAATGATTATCTGTTGTACAAGTTAAATCGCAAATAATTAGGCATTTCTTTAGGTATGTATTGTAGCTACTGCTTCAATTTCATACATTCCTAAAAAATAAAGCAATACATTCAATCCATAATGAAAACAAGCTCATTTTTTTCACTTCAAGTTTTCGACCGTAAAAAAAGTTCAAATACCCTTAAATACCTATAATTATTTCCTAAAAACGAAAAAGAATACATAATGCTGCTCAATTTTTTATTTTTTGTTTTTTTTGTGAGAGATATGCTCGATGTTTTTTTTTTGGTTGACAAAATCAGTGTAAGGTCTCTTTCTTCCATAATAAAGCTTATTGTACTCCTTCAGCAGGTCATCAGTCAACTGTATCCTGCCAGGTTCATGTGCTCTAAATTCATTCTTGTTATAGATCCTAGCTGCTTCTTTTGCTTCTGATGTCTGTCCCTCTTTTCTCTTATTAACATCATCAATAAAACGGTTCAGCAGGCCCAGAACACTCTCTTGTGTGTTAAGAAGATTATTCAATTGTCCTTCCATAATTTCAGTTCTAGTGTCAACTGCAGTAATCCGGCCTTCCATAGTTTGTTCCAGCAGGTTGATCCTCTCAGTAAGTTCAGGATCAAGTGCAGCAGTATGAGGTGTCTCAGCAGGGTTAGATCTCTCAGCCAATTTGTCAACCTTATTGTGCAAAGATGTGATCTGTTCAATCAAGTATTTATCCTTCTTTGCAACATCCTGCTTGACATAGGTAAGTTCTCTTAGCATATCATTTTGAGCAAACTGTATAGATGTGACATTTGATGCAACAATTTCAGTGGTTCTTCCTCTATTTTCCACCAAATTCACTAAGTCTTGAAATCTTTGTTCACTCCTTGTCAACTGAGTTCTTAGCTATGTAATATCATCTCTTAACTCATCCAAAATATGTGCTGGTACTGCACCAGCCATATGTCCAACAAATTCTCCAGTAGGCTCTTCAACATTATCATCAGCCCTTGGCTGTCTCACAACAATTGCCCTTGTCCTTTCACATACATGGGGTTCAGGACCTTCTTCAACCACATTTAAACCAGGTATCTCCTCAAATACATGTTCTTGTGCTTGTTCAGGCTATTCTTCATCAGGCAACAGAAATTCTTCATCACTAAAATCATAGTCAACAAGTTGCTCCTCAGGTTGTTCATCAGCAGCTTGTTGTCTATCTTTGCCATCAGCAGCGCTTTCCTCAGTAGCCTCCAACTCAGACACAGGGGATTCTTCCAATCCCATCAATAAATCCAACCTTTGTCCTAGTACTCTCTGATCCTCAGTCCTTTGGACCTCCAATCCTGACCTGTGTTCAGTTGTTGTTTGTTCCTCAACAGACCGAACCTCCACTTCTTCAACAATTTGAGCAAAAACACTCAAGTTTTCCTCTAGAATACCACCAACCTCAGCAATCTCCCTAAGTACTTCAACAGCCTGAGGTTTCATCAGTGTCCACAGTATCATGATATTCAGTTGATCCTTCAGAAATGACTTCAGTCAACTCAATCATCATAGCATCAACAGTGGCTTTTATCACTGTATCTTCAAGAAGTGCTTCTGCAGTCAATTGTTCTTCTAAATCTTCAGTAAATCCAGCAAACAATTCTTGATCTAGATTATCAGTCTGCTGGCCCTCAGCAGACTTGCCATCCTCAGCAGATTGATCTGCTGTCTTTTCAGTAGGCTCTTGTCCAACATGCACATTAGATGTTTCCCTTGCTACTCCACTGGACTCACCTGGATGCATAGGATGACATCATCTGAATCAGAGGATGATGAATCATCACTATCAGTAGAAGGTGTAAACATTAGGATCTCTAAACATTATATTTCCCCTTTGTTTCCCATCTTCTATAATCTCCATCAGCTTCATCTCTAAGAGAGAAGTGTCAATCAGTCCTAGCAAATTCTCCACTCCAAGATTGTCAAAAGCCCATTCCTCAAATGCAGTCATTGGTTCCCTTGATGGCTTTTGTCTTTTGTAGAATCCAAACTTCCATTCAAAGTATTTTCTGATCTTCCTAAAGTTAGGATCTTCCTTAGGCTTCTTGGAATTTTTCTCCTTCCTCTTATAGGGCATTGTAGGTTTCCTTGGAGAAGGTTTGTCAACTTGTTGACTTCTAAAAGTCTCAACAAGATGGCTCAGTGTATCTTCAGCAGATACAAACATGTCAGTAGACTCTCCAGTTGGCATGTTTGTGTCTACTATCTCCAATTGCTCAATACTTGCTTCCCACCTCAGCAGGGATATCACTTGTCTGTCCTTCCCCCTGAGTTGTTGAAATCTCAGTAGGGTCTTCAACAGGTTCAATAACCTCTACATCAGGTTCAGATTCAGCAATTTTCTCTGGTTCCTCAATTTGTTGCTCAATAACAACTTCAGCAGCCTCCTCAGTAGGCTGAACAACCTCTATTGTTACTTCAACATCTTCTTCTACTTCTTCCTCTCTTAGTTCTTCAAGGACTCTTAGTTCTTTTCCCTTTACATGTCCTTTCTTTCTTGCAATCTGCTTTCTTCTTTTGGTAGGTCTTTCTGGGGACTTAGGGTGAGACTCATCTGATTGCTCTTTACTAGGAGCTTTTCTTTTCCTTGAATCTTCTTTGATTTGTTTCTTAAGCAAATCAATATCAGTCTTCTTGACAATTTCAGTAGGCTCAGTAGGTTCAACGTCAGTTTGAGCCTCAGTAGACTTGGCAGTGTCTACTGATTGTCTTAGGCTTTAATAATTCAGTTATCTTTCTTGTTTCAGCGGCCTTTCTCTTCTCCACTATTTCTTTGGTGCAGCAGGTTGCACATCATCTCTAGCTTTAGTTCTCTGTTCCTGATCACCATCACTTTCTGTTTCTTCATCTTCTTCATCATCATCTAGGCCTGGAATAGGAGTTGTAATCTCTGGCTTGTATCTGGCCTTGTTGATGTTAGAAGGAGCAACATGAGCAATCTTCAAATGATTCAGCACAGACTGAACCATTAACCCTAAGGGTTGTGTTTGATGAAGAAACCTGGTCCCATATATCCAGCAGGTTGCTTCTTGCTCACTCTTTTTGCAATGGTTTCTCTTTCATCTGTCATAATCTTCTTCATGTATTGCACAAAGAAACCAGCCCAATCAAATTTCTTGCTCCTTGATATGATTATCATCAAGTCTATTTTGGGTCCAGACAGAGTATCTGGACTTCCAACAAATCCCAAGATATTCTTTGCAATGATTTTGCTCCGCAGATTGTACTCATAAGCAATATTATTTGTCTTGATAGATTCCACAAAAGCTAACCTTGGTAACTCCATAGACTCTGGATTTCTAGGGGCTCCATTCCCTGGACCAAATCGAAAAACCTCTCTCAGCAGGTCGGAGGTTATCTCAATCTCTTGGCCATTTACAGTAGTTGTAAATGCCTCAACACCATCTCTAACTACCATATTCCTCCAGAAATCACAAACATTGTGATATGAAATCTTTTCCAATCTATATTTAGCATATTTTCCAGTTCTTCAAACCGTCTGATTCTTCTACCAAGATTTATTTCCAAATCAGTAGAGTCTGTATCAGTGGCATATCCTGCAACACTTTGACTGGTGCCAAGATGAATATCTTTATCTGCCATTATAGTTATTGAGAAAGATGAAGAAGAAGATTTTGTAGATCTGTGTTCACACTTGTATATTTAGCAGAGAAAATGATCTGAGATTGTATATACATTATGTATGTAGATGTTTGTATATATAGGCAGAAGTAGTGGGTAGGAGTTACAGGCAAGTATTGTGCACGTACTATAGCATTAACCACGATTTAACTTGGAATTTATGCGATGCTGCCATGTGTCCCACTAACTTATCCCAATAAGTGTAGTATCCGTTGGATATTGTAACCGATGTGATAAAGGATAAGAATAATATCAATTTACTTTACTATTGACTTTCATTAAAGTCTGACTTTCCTTATAGCGCATCATTCAGCAGACTGAGGCTTCAGTAGACTTGATCTTCAATAGAGTGAGTAAAGTCTGGTGCTTTTCTTCAGTATACATAGCAGCTTCAGCAGTCTGCTGACTAAAATTGCACATCCAATCTTCATACAGCATAGTTTTGTCCAACTGATAATACAAGATGAAGTTTAATACCAATGACTGATCTGCCAAGTGAGCTCACCCAACAGGGCAAAGATCAACCCCCTTGGCAACTTCATTTGCTCAATTGTCCAAACTATAGAAGCACTTAGGAATTGTTGATACCAATGTCTAATCTGCCAAGTGAACGCACCCAGCAGGGCAAAGACTAGTCCCATTGGTGAATTACAGTACTCTGCTAACTAATAGAAACTCAGTCAACTTTGATAATACCAAGTTCAGTTCTTAACTTAGCAAATCTTTCACTATCCAAAGGTTTTGTAAAGATGTCAGCAAGTTGATCTTCAGTAGGAATATAGAGAACAGCTACATCTTTCTTTTCAACATGATCTCTTATAAAATGATGTCTTACATCAATGTGTTTGGTCCTTGAGTGCAAAACCGGATTTTCTGTGATTGCTATTGCACTTGTATTGTCACACGTTATAGGAATTTCTCTTTCTTCAATCCCATAATCCCTTAGTTGTTGTCTTAACCATAGAATTTGTGCACAGCAGCTTCCGGCAGCAATGTATTCAGCTTCAGCAGTGGAATTTGATATTGAATTATGTTTCTTGCTAAACCAGGAAACAAGTCTATTTCCCATCAACTGACAAGTTCCTTTGGTGCTTTTTCTATCAATTTTGCACCCAGCATAATCAGAGTCTGAGTAAGATATAACTTTAAAACTTCCATATTTTGAATACCATATCCCTACTCCCAAAGTCTCTTTTAGATACTTGAGAATCCTTTTACTGCAACTAAGTGACTTTCCTTAGGTTTTGATTGAAATCTTGCACAAACACCTACTGTAAAAGATATATCAGGTCTGCTGGCTATGAGGTACAGCAGACTGCCTATCATCCTTCTATATAAAGTCTGATCAACATATTTGTCTTCTTTGTCTTCATCCAATCTGATGCTTGTACTCATAGGAGTTGATACTTTGTTGTTATTTTCCATACCAAACTTCTTCAGTAGCTCATTGGTATATTTTGTTTGATGAATGAAGATTCCATCTTGCATTTGCTTGACTTGCAATCCCAAAAAGTAGTTCATCTCTCCCATCATACTCATCTGGAACTTGCTTTTCATGAGATTTGCAAACTTTTCACTTAGCAATTCGTTTTCAGAACCAAAGATTATGTCATCCACATAAATCTGAACCAGCAAGGTGTTGTTTCCTTTATTGAATCTGAAAAGAGTCTTGTCAATGGTACCTTTGGTAAAACCATTGTTCACCAAGAATTGAGATAGGGTTTCATACCATGCTTTTGGTGCATGTTTCAAACCATAAAGTGCTTTGTTGAGTCTATACACTTTATCTTCTTGTTTTTTAACTTCAAAACCAAGAGGTTGTTGAACATAAACCTCTTCTTCCAGAATGCCATTAAAAATGCACTTTTGACATCCATCTGGTATACTTTGAAGTTCTTGTGTGCAGCAAATGCCAAAAAAGTCTTATAGCTTCCAATCTTGAAACTGGAGCATATCATAGTCCTCCCTGCTTCACATATCATAGTCCTCCATGCTTCCTTCAAAGTCCTATTCCTTCTCTCAGCAACCCCATTTTGCTGAGGTGTTCCAGCAGCTGCTAATTGATGCAGCACACCATTTTGTTCACAGTACTCTCTTATGACTTTGTTTAGGAACTCAGTACTCTTATATGATCTGATTTTCACTACTGTCACACTCTTCTCATTTTGTAGTCTCTTCAAAAGTTCAGGCATCTTTTGAAGTGTTTCACTTTTCTTGTTCATTAAAATTACTCAAGTATATCTTGAATAATCATCCACAACTACCAGAGTGTACTTCTTTCCTTTTACACTTGTTGGTATTACTGGTCCAAACAGATCCATATGCATCAGCTCCAAAACTCTCTTTGTTGATTGTTTAGCCTTTGACTTGAAACTTGACTTTGTCTATTTACCTTGCTGACAGGCATCACATATTCCATCATTTTTGTATGTGATGTCAGGTAAACAAATCACCAACTTCTTTTTCACTAATTGATTGATATCTTCAAAATTTAGATGATTCAACTTCTTGTTCCATAACCAATTGAGTTCTGACTTTTTATGAACAATAAGGCATATTCTGGAACAGCAGTAGACCAATCTACTACATACATGTTTTGCTGTCTTATTCCTGCCAACACAACTTGTTCTCCTATTTCACTCATGACAATGCAGTAGGCTTTGTCAAAAGTTACTTTGTAACCCATGTCACGGAATTTTCCAGTGCTCAGCAGGTTGTAATCCAAGCCTTCAACATATGCAACATTTCTGATTGTCAATCCATTCCTTACCAGTGTTCCATACCCTCTTGTATATCCTGGTGTGTCCTTATTCCCAAAATTGACTTTTGGTCCATCCTTTGCCACAAAATTTGTCAAAGAGTGCTTACTCCTTGTCATACGTCTGGAACATCCACTGTCAAAATACCAGACAACCTATGGGATATTTATCTCTACTTCTCTTAGGATATCGAGAAATTTGTTTTGCTTATTAGAAATGGTTGGCTTTGTAGGGCCATGAGGGGGGTAAGGTAATTTAGATAAATCAAAGGGTTTTTTCACAGAATCCATACCTGAGTTGTTTGTACCTTCCCGTGTTGTGTCTGACCGCTTATCTGGTTCCGCACTCGGCTTCTCCACCTCTTTCTCTATCTCTTCAGCTTCTTGCTCCTCATCGACTACCACCCATTCTTCATCTTTTTCTCTACTCTTCTCCATCATTTTACTCTTCTGAACCTCGGGTGCCTCGACATCACTACCCACCACTTTTCCACTTTTAGTAAAAATAGCATTCACTTGCCTGTGGTTCACTTGACCCATTTGGGTCTCCAAGTTCTTTACCATGGATTGCAAGTTCACTTGAGCATTCCTCACCGCCTTTATGTCTTTGCTCATTTGCTCAGTAAGATGTCGGTAGAGTTGTTAAGTTGCACGGGCTCCGGAAGTGGTGGTGCGGACTGTGGGGTATATTGCAAATGAGCATTGGGATGCATGTAAGCCCCTTGCTGAGGTAGCCTCGGATTCCCAAAATTGTTTTGCGGTTGAGGGGCATATTGATTCTGTTGAGGTTGCGCAGTTTGCGGTTGAGTAATTTGCCCGGGTCCAGAATTCCTACCCCAAGATAAATTCTGATTGTCCTGCCAATTCTGAAATTTCTGCACCCCATTCTGATTGGCTAGGTAGTTAACATCCATTTGTTGCCAATTTGAAGTCAGACTCGGATATGTAGTTTGGTAGACCACGGGATTCGAGCACAATGGATGCATATCCTTCAGGTTCATGCCGAAAGGGTTCTCAAGAGATGGATCATTTATCATTTGGGTCATGGTCAACTGACTAACCTGTTTAATAGGGCAGTTTATGGCCCAATGTTCACCACCACAAAAAGAACACCCTTTGAACTCTTTTTGCCAAGCTAACACATCACTCATTACCCTCTTTAGTTCCACCATTTCAGCTTGCATCTTCATAAATTCCTCACTCGGCCCGACTTGTTCAACCGAACTAATGGGTTTCCTTGAAACTCTTCTGCCCGTCTTCCATTGTCGGTTAATTTCTGCAACTCTTTCTATAGTGGCCAATGCTACATCCGGTTCCACACTCATCATATCACCTCCACAAGCTGCATTCAAGTTCGATTGATCAGTTTCACTCAATCCACCATAGAAAAGATGTACTTGATTCCACGCTTCTAGCCCATGATGTGGGCATTTCCTCAACATCGCTTTAAATCTATCTCATGCCTCATGCATACTCTCCATATCCAACTGCTCGAAATTGGAGATATCGGCCTTCATGTCTAATGTTCTGGAGAGAGGACAATACTTCAGTAAGAATTTCGAAGTCACTTGATCCCAAGTGTGTAGGGAATCATAGAGGAGTGACTCGAACCATGCTCTGGCGGCCTCTTTTAATGTAAATGGGAACAACAACATCCGTACCGCTTCCTCAGATACTCCATTCATCTTCACTGTTCTGCACACTTGCATGAAATGGTTTAGAAATTGATTCGGGTCTTCAGTTGATTTACCCCGAAACTGCGCACTATCGTTCAGAAGGTACCACACATGCTGTTTAATCTCAAGATTGTTAGCCGGAATGGGTGGTAGACGGATAGGGTTATGCCCCTCACCAATAGTCGGTGCCGCATAGTCTCTCAAAATTATTCCCTGATTACCATGATTTTGTGCCCTAGGTGGTGCATAAAAATTTTGTGCATAAAAAGGGGCAGCCGGTGGTGGATTCACATTCTGAGCTTGATTCTGCATCATCAATTGCGCCATCATCTGCATCATCTGGTTCTGGTCAAAAGGCATTTGTCCAAATAGATTTCCCTGATTGTTGTTGTTCTGATTCTGCAGGCCTTGCTGTTGTTGTCGGACTTGGTTCTGCCGACCTCCTTGATTTTGGACCACAGTTGGTCCCAGATTAATTGCCCTCTGATTAGGTGGGGGCTCTCTGTTAAGGCCTTGTATTTCCCGATCCTCGGGAGTAAGCGTTGGGTCTAATTGCAACCCTTCTTGAGTCACATCTCCAGCAGCTAGATTCGTTAAATTTCCACTTCCTGACGTCTTTTCTAATTCTTCTGATTCAGATTCTAACTCAGTAACTGATGTCGATGCTTTCCCAATCGATCTCTTCTTCCTCACGCTGTTCTGATGCCTTGCAAATGCTTCAATTTCCAAAATCAAAGGAAGTAGAGGTTCCTTAGAACTCCGGGTCATACACTGCAATCACCAAAACAACAAGAAAACAATAAAATAAAAACGACCTAATCCTAAATACTTGAATGACTTACTGATATTGACCGATTCCCCGGCAACGGCGCCAGAAAACTTGATGGCCAAATTATAGTAAACCAACTTTAACCGGCAGAGTACCGGGTCGGTTGTACTACAACGGCGAGCAAGGTCGTATCCCACGAGGAATCCGTCAAGTACCACAATCACTTTTGTATCTAGTTTAGGCTCACAAATATTGGTGAAGGTAATTATAGCTAGAAAATAAAGATGATGACTTTAAAATATATGAATAAAGGAATAGCTAAATTATGATCAAGAACACTACTCTCAACACCTTTACCGAATCACTAGGGACGAGCCTTAACCTACCAACCAACCAATAGCTTTTAATGAATGTGTTGTGGGTGCAATCTCCTAAACTGGTCCCTAGGCGCTAATACCACAACCTAGTTACCCTATATTCGGTTCAACAATCCCCTCTATGGGATTTAATTGACCTAATATGATTAAGAACTATGAGACGCTCCGCATCCACCGAGTTCACGGCTTAGCTAGAAAAACCTTACCAAGGAACAGGCTGCGAAAAACTCGACTAGTTCGTGCATGGCAATCCTAAAACCCTATTTCGCACACTCCCTCGCAAAATACATTTATAAAGATCGTGTGTGAAATCAATTAATGGTTCAGGACACCACTAAAGGCATTAAGTTCAAGTTTTAGAACACAAACATTCAAAAGAATTAACTTTTAAGACCTACTCATCCCTAGATCATCGTTTAGGCATCAATTTCGTAGTTCCATCACATAATCTAGCTATTATAAAATTTAGCTACTCATATCAACAATAAAATTGCAGAAACTCATGAAAGAATTAATAATAAACATGATAAAAGGATTGAATAAAATTACCAATGAAAAACGTAGCAATTCAACACTCGAATCGTCACTTCGTTGTGTTGTACACAAAATCAAATAAAGGAAGTTGATGTTGATGTTTGTAGGGAAATTTTCAGCCGAAAAAATAAATAAATAAATAATGTGTTCTAAGCAAAAGGGAGGACGGCTGCCGAAGAGAAAATAAAAATAAAATTCTGGTGTAGAACTGTGTGTTGAAATTTGACCTAAGTGGTTTATTTATATTAATCTGCCGACTTTGTCATCATCTTCCGGAAATTCACGGCAAAACAAATAAAATCCCCTGCTCCCTTTTGCTATTGGTCCGCTTCATTCAATGATGGCCCCACTAACACAGCAACTGTCGCAGCTTTCTTTTTTCTTTTTTATTTATTTTTTCTTTACCCAAATAGTATGAAAAAAAGCCACCGTCACACTCTGGGTGTGACACATTCTGTTTTTGACACACGATTTTATTAAAATTATTTATTTTTCCTTGAACCCCCGAACTTGAATCCTGTGCCATTTTCTTATACGAACTCCGTTTTAGACCATTTTCGTACCGTTGTGATCCTCGTCACGCCATCTATCACGCCATACATGTAATAAAAATAAACCATATGCCCAAGTGTGACAAACACCAATAAAACATGCACAAATCACCCAAAAATATCGAGATTTTCGACGTAAACGTCTTATCTTCTCGTGATTCAACTCGTGGTGAAATGTGCCTATAAAAACACTTAACTACCCCATAATTACACCGAATATGCGATAAATTGAGGGTAAAATGCACACGAAATTATAGCAAAGTTGACTCTCATCAAGCATCAGTGCCTTCACAAATGAGTTGCAATCTTTCCCAAAGTTCCTTCGCATTTTTGCTATCCTTCACCTACATGTACATATTGCTGTCTAGAGTTCTGTAAATGATATCAATAGAAATATTATTCAGGTTTGTTCTTTTTCTAGCTTCAGCACCCCACTCTCTCTTTGGCTTTGGAACAATCTGAGTTTGACCATCCACAGTTATGGCTTTAGTGATCTCTAGTAGTCCATCAATCAGCACATCCATCATTTCATCATGTGTTGCAGCTAGATAAGCCTGCATACGACGTTTATACTCATCAAAACGATCTAGAGAGCACATCAACATAGTTCTAGCATACTGATTGTTATCCATGATGCAATAACTTGAAAAATAGAAATTTGAAAAAGTTTTCAAATATTTTTCACAAGCACAACAAGTAGGATTATTTCAGAGCGGAAACACTGCTCCGATACCAATTGTTGGTCCATTGAAAAAGCTTTGGTAAAGTTTAGAAGGGGTGAATAAACTTAACACTTAAAAACTTTTTGGAGTTTTACAAACTCGGCAGGGTCAATAGTCTGCTGACCACTCAGTAGTCTGCTGACTATTAAAGATATTGAATTTGTTGCAGCGGAATAGATTATATTACGCCTTGTTACTTGTTGCTAAAAATATGATACTAAGTATTGGATACTCAGTAGTGCAAGTAATGTGATTCAGTTACTAGTTCAGTAGGTTGATGTGATGAGTATGCTGATAAATTAAATTGCAGAATGTAAATGCAGTAAAGTAAAGTAGGCAAGATTTATAGTGGTTCCAGGTGGTGTAATCCTGTTAGTCCACTCTTCTCCTGTGATGTTGGAGGAAATTCACTAGAGATTCTTGAGGTTGCTGTTACAAAAATCCCTAAGCTGTTTGTCCTTCACCAATGACTATGGCTTCACAAACTGAACACTTGAAACATGTAGGATTGTTGCTCCAAAGTATTCCACTGGTCCTTGAAGGGTAGGATTTCCTCTTCACCAGCTCCACCACAAACAACAGTTCTTGAGACTTCAAAAGTGCTTCTCTGTCTTCAGTAAACTTCTCTGAAAAGAAGAGTTGAATCAAGAAAGTGATTCAGCTTTCAGCAGCTTTTGATCAGGATGAAATGATCAGCAGCTTGTAGATTTCAAGAGTGTATACTGGATGTAACTTGATTGCAGGAAACACTTGAAGAGAATTCTTGATCAGTAGATTAAAGCTCAGTAATGCTCAGCAGGGTAAGATTGCACTTGATAATTTTCTTGCTGAATTACTTCGAATGTATTCTTGTTTTTCATCATCTTGAATCTGAATCAAGAGTCCCCTATTTATAGGTGTGAATCCTATGACTTGTGTTTGAATTTCAAATATAGCCATTTCAGATTTGTCTCTATCTTGACTTGCTTTCACCTCTGCTACATAGTACTGACACTGTCAGTTTTGCTTTTTGACAGTCCAGTCTGTCCAACCATTAACTTATTTCCATTGGATAAAGCTCTGAATCTTTCCAACGTATTTTTAATCTTGACCATTGATTTTCTAAATAATCCAAGGCTTGTATGTCATCCTTATCCATTTAATTATCCCAAGATAAACTCGGATTAACTCGAATTTTGCATTTAGCAAACACCTATTTTTTCAGTCAGCTGATGTCCATTTCTGTCAGCTGGTTTGTAGTCTACTGTGTTTTATAAACACTTCAGCCGACTGCTTCAAATCTAACTTTTTATTGTGAAGTTAGCGTACACCATTTTAACTATAACCAAGTTCCAATCATCACTTAAATTTTGTGGAACTTAGACCTTCTACACAAGGTATATGTGATCAGTTTAGGTCATCACAGACTTCCCTAAATTATGATCACATATCCTTGACTTTAAATACTAAGTTTGATCTCTTAGCCTTCAATAACTGAGTTTGAAGCCTCAGCCTTCAACCATCCGCAGGTTCCTAGACACTCTACTATCATAGACACTCTACTGACCTAGATAGGTCTGTTGACCAAGTCCGCTAACCCCTTTATAGTGCTTGTTTGATCAAACCTATACAAAGATCAAACTATAGTAAACCTATACATTTAATCTATACATCTTTTTTTTTGCCTTTGCTCTATAACAGCTAGTCTGGCACTCGTCATAAAAACTAAAATATGTCCAACAAATACTGCTGAGTTCTGCAAACTGATCTACTTGGTTACAAGTCTTGAAACGTCACTAGAGCTAAGTTTCGTCTGGTGGAGACAGCTGGAGCTGGGGTCCATATCTGGGGCATTTATGGGAATTCTAACAGTGTCATAATGGCGGCTAGGGTTAGGATTCCAAGGTTATAACTACCCAATGGTTGCAATCAATGTAGTGTGTGAAAAACTCATATATTTATGTGCATAATAAAAGTTCTCATTTTCTGTCCGCGGAGTAGTCGGCACAATGCCGGAAACCACGTTAAATCAATGTGTTATTCTTGTTTCTGTTAATTTTGTCTTTGCCATTAATCTTTTACATTTGATTTGCTTCTGTGTTTGTTCTTTCTTGCGGAACAAGTTCCTCATCTGTTTTAACATATAACAAGCATGAGCCAACATGGCACACAAAGGCATATGAAGGGAACACAATGCCAACAAATAGGCCCAACACTTGCACAATAACAAGCATGGGTCAACATGACACACCAAGGCATATAAAGGGAACACAATGCCAACAAAGAGACTCAGCACTTACAGAATATTAATGGAAATACAGTGTTTACAGCCATGATTGATCTCATGACCTCACGTTCTGATACAATGTTGAATTACCAAAATAGGACATTAATCCAAAGGCAACATGGTACTACAACTTTTTTTTACTTAAAGCTCTCGGTATCCGAGACTAGCTAACCCGACTAATGCAGAGTTCGGTTTGGATCGTGTCTGCAAATTATGCTAGTCGGTGATAAGGCGTGGCTCAGAGTGTGACAATTGTACTACTACTTTTTCTTATTCTTTTGCTTATGAGAATAAAAGAAAGTCTAGCATTTCATCCCTTTTTTAAGTCCTTACTTTTAGTTTATTTTGTTCACCGTACATCATATTTCTAGTTCTTCCACTATTTTTGAAGCCTTTTTTTTTCAACTTTGAATTTTTTTTAAAAGATACAAAATATTTAACACACATATTATGCCTCAGGCTGGGCTCAAACCCAGGTTGTCTCACTAGGTATAGTCTAGCTAACCGCTAAGCCGATGTACTGAGTATTTTTTTTTTTTTTTTTTAGAAAAGATGTACTGAGTACTTTTCAACTTTGAATTTACTTACTTTTTATACTCTTTTTATACTCGTATTCTCAAATCAAGTTCTTGCTTTACCGTCATTTTTGACTGCTCATTTGGAGAAGTTAGTTTGTGCACAAGGCCGGCCCAAGGCTAAGGACAATTAGGCGGCGGTCGAATACCCAATCGTAAGCGAGGGCCCTAAAATTACATGTTTCGAAAAGAAAAGAAAAAATCGTGTAAAACCAATCCTAACCGACCTAATATAATGTGTTTTTTTTATTTGAATTGATAAAGACTCAAATTATTGGCCATGTGTTAAAAAAATTACTTGAATCGAGAAATGACCAAATTATAGGCCTAAATTTATAATAACATATATGCATCGATTCGAATTTCATATGTGCATTCGTTCAGTTAGGGTGTTTAGCTTTCGGGGCGTTGCCCCCGAGCCTCAACGAGTTGGTCATGCCCGTCGTGTTTGAGATAATGACAAGATTGAGTTAAGAGTTTGTTTAAATAATATTATTTGAATTTGAATTATGATAGAATTGTTAGGATTGATTATTTGGTTTCGAAAGAGTTCTATTTGAATTGATCTCTATCATCAATAATAATGCTATAAATATTGTAATACTCTATCAATACAATCAATCAATTCAATATCTTTTATACTTCTATGTTACCTTGACCCCTGCGAAGGGTTGTTGCCCCTTCACCCACCGCGATCTGACAGGGCAGGTCGAATCTCGTTTTGTTACGGCAACCTAAATGTTGATGTAATCTTTTATATATATGTGCTCAAAAAAACATCCAACTAAAAGGCCAAATTCGGTGAAGTCGACGAAGACCCAAAAATATTCAGGGTCAGCCGACTCGGCCCTGTGCATCAACGTCCGTCATCAGACACAATTTGAAGGAAGAAAGATTAATGTATTGACAGAGTAGCATTTGTTGGCGTAACAGCGAGGTGATTAAATGATAAAGAAGCTGAAAGTCCATCGATCTCAAATCTATTTCTTTGCCTTTTGGTTTTGACTTTTGACCACACCGGCATATGTGATGTATGTTTGTCTTTAATGGATTTTGGTGGCTTGATTTTATTGTTCAATTGTGAATTTATGATGATAATATGAAGATAATTTTATTTGGATTATGACTTAAGAATCGTTATGGTCTAATTTAATTGGTAACTTTTCTCATTTTGTTGTTCTAAGTTTATGGTTATGTCATGGCCGATGGGTTGATGGTTTTTTTTTTTTTTTTTTTTTCAAAGATGTTGTTGATGGGTTTGTTGGTTTAGTAGGAATTTGTTGTTTCAAATTACTTCAATTTTGCACAAATATATATTGAGCTTGGAGTTTCTCAACTACAGTGTTAAAACATAGACGAGAAGCTTACAGATTAAGAAGGACTAAAACAGAAGCAATGCAAACATAAAATATGGCGGAATTGATAAAACACAGAAACAAAGAGAAACAGTGATTTAACGTGGTTTCCGGTATTGTGCCGACTACTCCACGGATAGAAAATGATATATTTATCATGCACAAAGTTACAAGGATTTTCACACACTTGTGAAAGACACTGTTGAAAGACACGCATTGCATTGATTACAACATTGGAACTTATAGGCACAATTTCCTAACCCTAACCGCCATAAGATCTTTGTCGGAATTGTCATAAATACCCCAGATGTGGACCCCAACTTCATCTGTTATCCACCAGATGAAACTCAGCTCAAAACTGACTTTCTCATACTTGTAATCAACTGCTCATATTCGGAACTCAGCAATACTCAGCAGACCAAAAAACTGACTGTTGATTTCAGAAGAAACTCAGTTTTCCTTCATCAAACTGACTTTCACAGAACTGAATATACTTTTTCTGAAACTGGCCATCATTCACAGTATCAGTTTCACAGATTAGTTCTACCAGTTTATTAATCAGTTTAGAGATCAAGTCACCAAAACTGACATAAATAATCATGAAAAAGACACATTTGAAAATTTGAGAATCATGAAAAAGACACATTCTATTTATTTATTTATTTATTGTTGACAATACGGTTGTGAAGTTGATTATTCTATTTGGTCAATGATTTTACACCATATGCTCTAAAAGCAATGTTGAAATAATAGTACGTTGTATTGATCGTTAAAAGTTATATAAGGAAATATAGTAGCGTTTTTACTAAAACCAATTGGATTTAGTGTAACAGTAAGCGCTTGATGCTGATATGGTATCGGTGCGGGAAGTCATGAGATCAATCCTTACTACCAACATTTCCCCAATTATATTGTGCAAGTGTTGCGTCTCTTTGTTGGCCTTGTGTGCCCTTTCCCTAATTATATTGTGCAAATATTGGGCCTCTTTGTTGGTCTTGGGTGCTCTTTATATGCCTTTGTGTGCCATGTTGGCACGGGCTTGTTATAGGCCCACAATTCCCCAATTATATTGTGCAAGTGTTGAGTTTCTTTGTTGGCATTATGTGCCCTTTATATACCTTTGTATGCCATGTTGGACAGTTGAGGGGGCAGTTTTTTTTTTTTTTTTTTTATTTTTTTTTATGTATATACCGATAGATGATGAATGGGAATGTGTACTCCCTCCGTTTTTTTTATATGTCGCAGAGAGAAGATTCACACCGATTAAGAAAATAATTAATATGTCTTAAATATAGTGTTGGAAATGTATTTATGTTATTGGGGATATAAATATTTTGTTGGTAAACGCGTTTTTAGTATTGGAAGTTTTTTTTTTTATTGAATATGTAAATATTTTATTGGTAAAGAAGGAAAAGTAATAAATGATGCATTGGAAATGTATAATGACAGATAAATAAAAAAAAGAGTAAATTGTGAAATGTGACGGATAAAAAAAACGGAGGGAGTATTTACTATCTTTAATTCTTGTTTTTTTTCTCCCAAAAATAAAATCTTGTGGCTAAAATAAAATTTGAAAAAAAATAAATAAACAAAACAAAAAAAGACTAAGATGACAATGTGGAAAATCATGCATAAGACTAATGAGGACAGCCTGGACAGGAAGCATATAGTCAAGAAAGTCTATGAATCAAGAAAGCCGGCCGATTATATAATCAATTGTGGCTACATACACATTCAAGAAAGATGACTAACAAAATTGTATTTTTCAACTGCACGTAAGGCCGACTTAAATACGAAAAAATATATTTTAAGTAAAATTTATTCCTTTTTAGTATATTCACAACAAGTAACAGAAATAATGTAACAACAATTACATGAAATTACAAAAAGAGAGAATTTATTGATCGGGCGAGTGTGCACTGTATCTTTACGATGATATTATGTCGATAACAGAAATGTTAATAATTTGGTCCATAAATGGGTTGTGGTTAAACTAGCGAGCATTCTTCTTTGACACAAATTTCGGATAGGCTCTGGTATATGTACTCGAGAGCGACTATTTAATGACTCGAGTGCTTATTTGAATACTCGATTTGGGTATCGAGTAAATGAGATATTAATGTGTTCAGCTAGAAGAAAATGCGTGGGAGAAGATATGAAGGGACTAGTACCAACTCCCTCATCCCGCATTGCTAGTTTAACGTGCCTTAGCTTTATATATAGGAGTCAAAGTTGGAACATGGGGATGTGCCCTGGCGGAGGTCGGACTAAGCCCCTGTCACGTGTCACTCAGAAGATGACTAAGCAATAAATGAGAGAGAGAGGCAACAACAATAAAGGCCAAGAGCCTTATACCTAATTACACAGTAGACCAAAACCCTAGGTGGTAGGTCAGCTCGGCCCTTCTTAACTAACCAACGCAGGTCGGCTCAATAAGAGTGGAGGTCGGGTAGCACAGTACAAGTTGAGATGGCCTAGGGGCTCGACGTAGGTCGGTCAGAGCCTTCCTTACTCGTATTTAACACACGTGCTTAATATAATCAGATAAACATGGAAAGAATCTTACGTTATTATGATTATGATCCTAATATTTAAATATGTTATTAATTATCCCTAAATCAACGGGATGTACATAAGATAATCCTTAGGATTAAGAAATAGAATCCTTGTTGGACAAGAAAATGGACGAGACATCCTTTATATAACCAATCCTTAAGAAACTACGAGAGACTTGATTCCTGATTGATTAACATACGTAGGCAACCTGGAAAAATACCCCAGGCTCAGTCTAAACATCATAAACACCATCCTCTTTATTATTGCTTTCTTGGATTGATTGTCACAGAAGAAAATACGGTCCGGATTACATACCACACGATTTCCAGCATCGTCAATTGGCGCTAGGAATGAGGGCCTTTTCTGGAAATTCATTCAAGATCTTCATCGTCTTCATAATCTCACAATATGGCTAAAAACACAGGCAAGAAAACTGTTCAAGATCCAACCACGGAAGGTGGTGGGGCTACTCAGAATGTTGGTCAAGCTGCTGGTGGGGATAAGGAGCCAACGCCACCACCAGCCAACATCAACAACACGAGGACACGCCTCTCCCAGATCCGGCACAACAAGTTTGTTGGAGGCATTGTAGGCCTTGGACACCCCGGCCTTCAAAACCGTCCTTGAAGCAGCATTCAAGGGGCAGGAAGAAGATCTATCCGAAGATCATGCACCCAAGGTTCTCCCCTATAAATCCGAAAGATGATAAACAAGACACCTTATCATCCAGTTCTAACGTGTGGAAGAAACAAGTCAACGCCCAAGCACATGACACAGCTAGAGCAGAGCTCGACGCAATATTGGGCAAGAAAGCAGATGAACTCTCGTTCAAGTCGCCATTCTCAATGCAGATCGAGAATTATCCTCGACTAGCAAAAGTTTAAGGTGCCTAAATTGGAACCGTATGACGGTACTAAAGACCCACAAGATCATCTCTTACACTACTTGAGGCATATGAACCTGGATTGTTCTCCCAAGTAGATGAAAGTGCAAGGCCTTTCCAGCCTTACTCACGGACAGGGCTTGTGAGTGGTTCAGGAAGTTGCCACCAAGGTTGATCTCCGACTTTGGAGCGCTGGCCAAGAAGTTCATGCAGGCTTTCATCATGGCCAAACCATTCCATAGGAACGTGACATATCTCAACACAACGCAATTAACCTCCACGATTATAGTATTTATCCTTGGATAAAGGAACTAAGTTTGTAGATTGGCCACGGGAGTCATCCTCTTTAACTTGACTTAGCACCGGTTATTACTAGATCAACGTGGTATTGTTACGTGACTTCACCTTTTGGGTTTCCATCTCATATAACTCACACGCTTACGACTCTAAGGATGCCGATATTGACCGTACACCTCGTCTAGGCAACATTCCTATGGTTAGGCGTACTTATACTTCCTAAACGATTACTCAGCTCTCGTCCAACTAGCAATTACCAAGTTATAGTCTCATGTAATCTACGACGTACGTATAAGCGGGTGCATGCAATTCCCAAATATAAACCTACCTAGATATTGCTTTGAACGTCCGTGAGGCCTACTAAGCACACGTTTTAATTAAACTAAGCGAGTAATCCATAGCCATACCCTCGAGATAATAAATTCTATTAAGTTAACCTAACCATAAAGCATGGCTATCTAACGGATGAACATGGGGCTCGGTCGACCGAGTGAACTCATTCGTCACCCGAATCAATTTCGTCCCATTACATCGAACATATCTCTCGGCGTTTCATCATACGAATGCATTAAACGAGAATTTATTCATATAAACTAACTTAGATACACATTAATTAAACAATGCGAGATTCATGGATAGAAACTAAGTAGATGACGTGGGTTATGGGATCCTCATAGATGTCGCCACATCCCTAACGTCATAGCCTAATCTACATCATCTAGCTATGAATTAACTAACTCAAACAATAAAGCATAATTGGGGGGAATTAATTACTTAAAAGAAAAGAAACAGAAAATAAAGGCTTACATATTGTAGCCCTTAAATTGCTGGAAACACCCTCAATAAACTACATTGTATTCAAAGCTATAAGATTGAAGAAAGAATGAAGGGATGTGTTGGTGTATTACAATTCTCGGGCTGCTTATATAGAGGTTTTTGCCGACTTAGGGTGGTTAGAAGATAAGCACGATATAAGCCGGAAACCGCCCCCGAAGGCGACACTCGGTCAGGCGAAAGGTGACACTCGGTCGACCGAAGCTATAGGCTCGGTCGACCGAACCTAACTTTTCACACGTTAATCGTTTTTCTCGTCTATCTTGCTCCCCACTCCACGCTTGCGTGTTGATCTGATTTCTCTAATTTATCTCTTGATTAATGCTCCGATTTCCTTCCTTATTATCTTGAGATCCATTGATTGAATGACATTTATCCTCCCGATTTATCACGATCTACAAAATCGAATTATCGCACAATAAATCGGTCTTTAATAATAAAAATAGCTAAATACCAAATATCATATTAATAATCACTTAACATTAAATAATAAATATAAACATGTGATTTAATATGAAATATACATTATCAATCTCGATTTAAGGTCAATGTTGATGACTTTTACGGGTATAATTTGACCGTCATCAACTACCCCCACTTAGACTTTGATCGTCCCGAACAAAGCATCAATAAGTCATTCCCCAAGACAACATTTTCTATGGTCAAATCATACTTACGGAAGCTCAAGTCAACTCATACTAGTCATGCATAGATATCCATTATTCACTACTCACTTGTATGAATCGAAGTGATGTGTGCATGTGCATTTAGTTTTATATATTCGTAGCAAGATTTAGAGTTTATGCCAACTTCGTAATCTCAACCTACCAACCTCGGCATTCATACTTCTCAAGCCTTTAAATTTTTGAAGCACTGAGCAATAAGCAAGAGCGTATCTATGGGGTTTTTGGACTTGGAGACCGAGTACTACTCAAAGCCTCTTAAAGAGTTGAATATTTTTTTCATATCTTCATATTTTTCAAATACTATCAATCTCAAGGAAGAAAACTTTTTAGAGTATCCCCCATCTTAGATCATGTATAGCATCGAATATTACCACAAGCGCGGGGCTACTTTGGTAATGTTACTACAAGCCAGTGTCTAACATTTTGCTAAAACACGGGTACGTCTCAAGCTTATTACTCCGCTTTTGTTGGCAAGAATATCAGAATACATCAGCAGATAGATATTGACACTAAGTCTACATAACCAATCATCTATGCAATGTACACTTAATTCGTCAGTTATTATGATTTGCGCGGTATACTCGATTCACAGGTTGAGTAATTGAATAATAAATAACTACTTGAAAAAACGGGCATGAATATCCTTAAATTTACTTAACATAAGTATAAAATGATCACGTACTCATGAAACTTGGTTCCTTTCCTATCAATTCTTAGCTAGGAACTCACAATTCTAAGGGTACGAGATAAATAATATGGTATTTATTCAAATTTTTCAATCATGTGCCGTTTCATTCAATTTTCCATTATAACATAACATGGCTAAGTCTCCTACCCCCTACTTAAACATGGCATTGTCCTCAATGACAAAAATAAATGAGAAGTTAAGAAGAAGACTTAGCTCTGGAAACGGCTCTCAAGTAAAGGAAAAAGATCGGAGTAAATTTCAGCACGTTGTGGAGAAGCAAGTGAAAACCTGTATAAGCAGACAAACTCCACGAAACCGTAAAATACCATGTCTATGGAAGGTATAGAATAATGTGGCAGTAATTAGGTATGAATACCGAAAAACATTTTAAGCCACTTTATTGTATACAACCAAAGACAAGAAAAATCCATAAAGGATAAGAGGGACGAAACAGTATCGAAATATCTTTAAAGGTTTAATAAGGAGTCTAGGCAGGTCTAGGACGCTGAGGAGCACCTCTTAATCACCTCCTTCATAGCAGGGTTACGAGAAGGTAGACTATACGCTAATTTAAATAGTAAGCTTCCTAGATCTATGAAAGAGTGTATGGACCAAGCCAACAAGAATTGTCAAGGTGAAGAGGCAAATCGCCTGAAGGGGGATTCAGAAAGAGGTGAATCAAAGAAAGATAAGACTGATGACAAATCAGACAAGAAGAGGAAGCCGGTATGGGACCGCATAAATGCGTCAATCTCAGATCGGCTTGGCAAGAAAGATGCTTTATAGGAAAGGGATTCCATTCCTTTGAATAGATCATGCGAGCAGGTTCTTGCTATGATGGAAAGAAAAGGCTTGGCAAGAGTTTCACTCCTCATGAGGAGAGGCCTCGTGAAAAGAGAGACCCTAGCAAGTATTGCAAATATCACAAGGATATTGGTCACGATTCAGAAAATTGCTGAGACCTACAGAGAGACATCGATGCTACAGTTATGGAAGGGAAGCTGGACGAGGTTATAGACCGATCTCAGAGTTCGGAACCCTATGGTCGGAGAGAGTTTAAGCGGAGAAACTATAATCAGGATAGGGACCGATGAGATGAGCCCAGACACCAAAGATATCATACACTCGACCCAGATGGCCAAATTGATAATCGTCCAATTAATACGGTTAACACGATTTTAGGAGGTCCGAACAGTGTTACTCGAACTGAAGAGAAAGACAGTGGCAGGTCTGCCGCCCTATCTAAATCGAACAAAAGACTGAGGCTCTATGGGGAAAATATATGGGCCAAGAGATTCACTCCCCCTAGTTATCAAAAATGAAGGGCTAGGTATGGAAGCAGTTATAAGCCGCAATATAGTGAAGAGCATTTGCGTCGACACGGGGAGCGTCGTAAATGTGTTATATTACTTGGCTTTCTAGTTAATGAAGTTGAAGGATTCTGAGCTGATATATGTTTCAGCACCGTTGTTTGGCTTTGCTGGACCCCCAGTTCACCCGATGGGAATGATTAGGTTATCCATCACATTTGGAAGAGAGCCTAAGGGCAGGACCCTTATGGTTAATTACATAGTCGTCAAGGCCCCATCGGCGTACAACGTGATCATGGGAAGACCGGCCTTGATCGACCTCCAAGCTATGATCTCCTAGCTCACGTCAGTATGAAATTTCCTACCTTGAAGGGTTCAGAGGAAATCAAAGGTGACGTGGAAGCGGCCAGGAGTTGCTATACGGCCACCGTCAGTGGAAAACTAAGGGTGCAACAGGTTCTTGTGGAAGAGTTACTCCCAGAAGACGAGGAAAGTTGGTCCTCGGAAGATAAAGTTGAAGCAGTCAGTCTTTGGGTAGAACAGAAGGATCTAACAGTCAACAATGGTTTGTTGATCCCAGATCAGCACAAGAAAACCCTTTTAGGTATATTGAAGAATTTCAGAGACATCTTTGCATGGAAGACGGAGGACATGCCAGGTCTGTCTCCCGACCTAGCCTTGCACAAGTTAAATACCGATCCGAACGGGAATCCTGTTCGGAAAAAGTAGAGACACTTAGCCAATGAGAAAATGACGGCCATCGAGAAGGAGGTGACAAAGTTGCTCCAGGCAAATATCATAAGGGAAGTAGTTTATCCGGACTGGTTGGCTAACCCAGTTCTGCTAAATAAGCCAGATGGAAATTGGCGCATGTGCGTAGATTTCAAAGACCTAAACAAGGCATGTCCAAAGGATTGCTATCCTTTACCAAAGATTGACATGCTAGTTGATTCAAACGTCGATTTTGAAGTATTTGCGTTCTTAGATGCCTACAAAGGATACCATCAAATTGCTATGGACCCTGAGGACGCAGAAAAAACTTTGTTTATAACGGAGTTCGGTACTTATTGCTATGTCACCATGCCGTTTGGTCTAAAGAACGCTAGAGCAACATATCAAAGAGTTGTGAACAAGATCTTCGATAAGCAGATAGGCAAGTGTATGGAGGTTTATGTGGATGACCTCCTGATCAACAATGGTATCCGATATGAGCAGTATGCTAAGGTAGTATCTAATTAATGTCAGAGAGGTGTTTAGCGTGCTAAGGCAAACGCAGATGAAGCTTAACACAAAGAAATGCACATTTAGGGTCAGATCGGTTAAATTCTTAATGTATATGATCACATATGAAGGAATCAAAGCCAATCCGGATAAAATCGATGCATTACGGACTATGCCACCTCCAAAAAGTATCAAAGAAGTTCAGCGATTAACAGGGCGCATGGCCGCCCTGAATAGATTCCTGTCCAGATCGGCACAGCGGGCCCTTCCATTTTTCAAGGTTTTAGGAAAAGCCAGTTCATTTCAGTGGAATGAAGAAAGTCAGAAGGCGTTCGATGATCTGAAGAATTATGTGGCAGAGCTACCGACTTTGACATCTTCTCAAAAAGGGGAGACCTTTGTGGTATACTTGGAAGTCTGTGAGGAAGTGATCAGCGCAGTTCTGGTCAAAGATCAAGATGACACGCAAAGACCAATCTTTTATGTGAGCAAGACTCTTCATGGACCGGAAATAAAATATACCAACGCGGAAAAGTTAGTATTATCCTTGGTACATGCTTCAAGGAAGTTAAGGCCGTACTTTCAAGCACATCCAATAGTGGTTGTGACCAATCAGCCACTTTGGCAAAAATTAGCACGACCTGATACATCAGGCAGATTAGAGAAGTGGGTAGTAGAGCTGAAAGAGTATGATCTGGACTTCCGCCCCCGGACCGCAATCAAGGCTCAAGCCTTAAAGGACTTTATAGCTGAAGGTATTGCGATAACCATCGAGCACGATCAGCCGAGCAAAATTGTGGACGTTATATGTCGATGGAGCAGCCAGCAAGGAAAGGGCGGGGAAGGTCTTCAGCTCATCAGTCCAAAGGGAGAAGAATTTCCCTATGCCTTGAGTTTCAAGTTCCGGGATACAAATAACAAACCATATTACGAAGCCCTGATCACCAGACTCACATTGGCAATAAAACTCAGAACAAAAAACGTGGAAGTTTTTTATGACTCCCAACTTATGGTGAATCATGTTAAGGGAGAGTATGAGGCAAAAGAATAGCCAATGAAGAAGTATTTGGCTATGGCTCAATCATTGTTACAAAATTTTCAATCTATGCAAATCGAGCAAGTCTCTCGATCTCAGAACAAGAGAGTTGATGCACTATCAAAACTGGCATCCAATTTTGTATCGGATAAGAAGGTGTTGGTAGAACAATTGGCGGAGTGCAGTTACGAACAACAGGCAGTTCAGCCAGTTACTCAAAAGAATACTTGAATGGGTCCAATTACATCCTATTTGAAGGATGGAGTCCTTCTCGGTGATAAGTCTCAAGCTCGAAAGTTAAAACTTTTGGCAGGCAGGTATTCACTTTTTAATGAAGTCCTTTACAAAAAATCTTTCATTGCTCCATGGCTCAGATGTGCCAAGGATGAAGGAAACTATCTCCTTATAGAAATTCACTTAGGAATCATGGAAATCACGCTGGAGCTCAAACTCTTGCCAGGAAATATGGTCTGTTCGGCTATTATTGGCCGACCTTGCAGCGAGATGCAACTGAACTTCTACAGAAATCCAGGTCGTGCCAGGTCTTACGAAATCAATTAGTTTACGCAGCGGAATTTGAAATTTGATTTCCAATCCCAAGATCGACTTCGTTTAAAACAATAAACACATTAAGTTGTAGACGGTGATTACCTTGACTGATCTATAAGATCGAAGCTTTGACCATCAAAAGAGTGTAGTCGTGTGCAAGCCGTCCACGTATCCGGCCTCTATCAATATCCACACGAGGACCTCACCGGAATTCTCCTTGGATAGCTACTAGAAAATCCCAGCTGCTAGACGGACCCTTTCTCTCTCTCAAAACTCTCTCTAAGAAGCTTGCAGCTTATTTTGTAAATTAAAACTCTTCTAATTGTGATGTACAAAAGTGCTAGCCAACCTCTTTCTTATATATGGGTAGGTGCGCCCCATCTAGTCCCCAATTCCAATGGGAAAGCTTCTGAGTAGAGTAAGGAGAAAGAAAACCTTTAACTAGTAAAATAAGGAAAATAGATATTCTAGATTTATCTCTTTTTTTTTAATATCTCAAAATAAATATTTTCAAAATATTGTCAATGTCTAATATTGACTATCTTTATTATATTACCATAAATCTATTAATAACTAATATTAATATATGATAATACTATTAATTAAATTGCACAATCCAGGTGTATCTTGTACACTTAAAAGTGGCGCCCCATATGCCAATAAATTGGCATCCGGAAATTTTTTTAATTAATCAACACAATTAATATCTTGTATTTAATTTATTCATAATAAATAAATACCACTATATTAATTTAATCACTATAACACTTTATAGTCGAGATAAACTTTCCTTATTTGGTTTTCACTATAACCGCATTTTAATCGACTAGATGTTCTTATGTGTGTGACCCGATAGGCTTCCGAATATGTTGGCCATAGACATAAAGTGCAATTACGAAAATTCCTTTCATACCTAACGATCACGAAATAGCGTCTAGCAACACATCGTGACCCTCAATCATCGGAAGAGTCAAAAGCAATGACTACTACCTTTCATGTGAAACAATTACTGTGTAAATAGAATCATATCGCTGTAATAACATCCATACAATCATATATTGAGTGTCATTACATCAACAATTGTATCTTATAATCTGGATATCATGCTCTCTCGGAATAACTCATTTACTCCCATTTTGCAAAGATTCACAAGAGCAAGTCATTTCTTATAAGAAGGTCATTTCCGATATTTACTCCTACTAATAGGATACACGATTTCCGGATGAACAAACATGTATCCTACGCATTCTTCAATATCATACCCGAGCACTACCGCATGATCGCCCCGTGGCTAGGGGAAACCTTAATAGTGTCAAAGCACGACAATCCACACCGTGATGCCATGAAGACTCCGGTCTCAAGATAATTACACAACTGCCACATACTGCGACACTTATTATAAGAGGGTCAGTCTAACGTACGCATTCTCTAATACCCGTCCATGTACATTCCAAGTGTCCCTACACTTTGATAGACGAGATCTATCCCAATCTTCAATAAGATAGAAGACATCCAATACGTGCTAGTCTAATCGTACTATCAATGTCCTGTTTAAAAGTACATACGACTAGAGACATTTAAGTATCAAACTTATTAAAGTGATTAGAGATCTCATCAACCATAATCACTATCATGGTTTCTCTATCGCAGTTTAATACTAAGAACGTTACTATATATTCAATAACATAATTGGTTCATAAAGATAAACAAAATATATAATAACAAAGTGCTTTTATTAATCATAATAAACTTATTACATGAACTAAATAGACTTTAACTGACCCGACCCGGTCGGATCTTTAGGAAATCTATGCGGGTACGCAGCGGAATTCAAAAATTTATATCCTACCGACCCAAGATCGACTTCGTTTAAGCAATAAACAAATAAGCTAGTAGGCGGTGGTTTGGTTGATCTAAAATATCGACGCTTTGACCGTCTAAGGAGAGTAGTTCTGCATAGAGATGCCCCAAGTGTTCGGCCTCTACCGCTAGTCCACACGAACAGCCCGCCGAAATCCTATCATGGATTGCTATTGGAAAACTCCGGTTGCTAGACCGGCCCTTTTCCCCATCTCTCCAACTCTCTATAGGATGCTCTCTATTTTACACAAGAACTATTAGCTCTTGGAATTATTATGTACAAAAGAGCTTGACACCCACCTCCTATTTATAGTGGTTGGGACGCCCCCTAGTAGAGTAGAGGAGAAGAAAATATTTTCCCAATAAAATAAGGAAAATATAATTGATTGATTTATCTCATTTATTATAATATCTTATATTAAATAAATATAGGATATTGTCATTATCTTATATTGAATATTTCCAAGATATTGTCAATATCTTACATTGACAATATTTATCTTATTACCATAAATCAATTTGCACATGTGTATATATCACAAATATATATTACACATATACATCTATACATAATTATTTTGGACACAATCATGCACATGCATATTATACGCATCACACGCTGGGAGCAAATATAAATATAAATATCTAATATTAATATATGGTAATACCATTAATTAAATTGCACAATCCAAGTGTATCACTTATACACATATGTGGCGCCACTTATCAATATAAGTGTATTTAATTAATCAACTTAATTAATATCTTGTATTTAATTTATTCATAATAAATAAATACAACCATATTAATTTACCACTATAACATTTATAGTGCGAGATAAATTCTTTCCTTATTTAGTTATCAACTATAACCACATTTTAATCCGGCTAGATGTTCTTATGTGTGTGACCCAATAGGCTTCCGAATATGTTGGCCGTAGACACAAAGTGCAAATTACAAAAATACCCTTCATGCCTAACTATCACGGGATAGCGTCTAGCAACACACCGTGACCCCTAATCATCGGAAGAGTCAAATGCAATGACTACTACCTTTCATGTGAAACAGTTACCGTGTAACTTACAATCCTATCGCTGTAATAATATCCATACGGTCGTACGTCGAGTGTCAAACATTAACGACCGTATCTTATAATCTGGATATCATGCTCTCTCGAAGTAACTCATTTACTCCCACTTTGATTCATGAGAGTAAGACATTCCTTATAAGAAGGCCATTTCGGATATTCGATCCCAATCATAGGATACGCGATTCCCGGACGACCAAACATGTATACTCCGCATGCTTCAGTATCATACCCAATCACTACCCCATGATCGCCCCGTGGCTACGGGAAACCTCAATAGTGTCAAAGCATGACAATCCACACCATGATGCCATGAAGACTCCGGTCTAAAGGATAATTACACAACCGTCACATAGTGTGACACTTAACCGTGTAAGTGGGTCAGACTAACGTACGCATTCTCTAATACACGTCCACGTACAGTCCAAGTGTCTCTACACTTCGATAGACGAGATCTATCAACACCTAAAGAGAAGACATCTAATACGTGCTAGTCTCGTTTATAATATCAATGCACCGTTTAATAGTACATCGGCCTAGAGACATTTAAGTATCAAACTTATTAAAGTGATTAGAGATCTCATCAACCATAATCACCCATCATGGTTTCTCTATCACAGTTTAACACTAAGGACGTTATCATATAACAATTCATAATTGGTTCTTTAAAAAAACATATATATGACAACAGAAAGCCATTTAATATATGTATAAACATAAAGAAATAGTAGAAATGATCCGACCCGGTCTGATCCGGTCCAACCCGATTGGGTTTAGGACACTATTTCAACAATCTCCCACTTGGCCTAAAACCAATCACTCGTACACACAAGACCAAGTTGAAACACAATAATCTCATGCAATACTCGCAACCAGCCCTCGCCGTAAACGGATCGCTATCCATGGGGACTCGGACTATCTTCATATCATGTTCCAAATGACCAAGTCAAAGGAACCGCCTCAACACACACGAATCTCTGACGAGACACTGGTCCTCGCATCAAGCAATGAATCCACTTACTATATCAGCCATATACAAATGATGGAAGAACCGTACAAGGCTCAAGAATGAACCTTCTTAGATCCATGTACTGCTCCCGCTGCGCCTCTAAGGCACTACCGTGTTTTGGCTAAGTTGTAGAATTTACAGTGAACCAGAGGCTAGAACATTTCCTGCTCACTGTATCACTTAATCAAGATGACTGCAAACCCAGACCGTAGCTCCCACTCGCCTTCGTAAGACTCAGGATATACGTCTGTATAACTATATTTATTTGCTTCCAAGTTTCAATAAACAAGGAAAAATTCCTTAACTTGTTTAAGGATATTCTCGATATTCACCAGATTTACTTTCATACATTCTCATGACTCTTCATGGACTATGAGCATCCGGCATTACCTTTATGATGGTTCCAATTGCCGTAGCAAAGGAAACCTTTCATAATCATCATCTTTCACCTTATCTTTAGGACTAACGTCCTAACATAGATAGATCTTTAGAACACCGGCTAGCAGTATCCCCTGTTGCGATCTATGCTAAACTCCTTTTAGCATCACATCCATATAGGTAAACTATAATCTAACAGCAGTTAAATCTATCGCTATAGATTCTTATTTCTAAAATAAGAACTGCTAATCCAAGTGCTTTCGTAAAGACCTTGAACTACCAAACATTAATTGACTGTGACATGGGGTGATAATTCTCGAGAGAGATATCCAATACCCTACTCAAAAATCGTAACACACTCCCACTATCCATCTTGCACATTGGGCATATTCTTCTTTTGACTAAATCAAACTCCTTTGATTATCAAACAAAGAAATCATCTAGAGAAACTTGTTTGAGTCCATAAATGGATCTCATGTGCTTACATATCATGTTATCGTCTATGAACATTGAGCTGTCTGCCCAATGTCTTCAACACTATCATATAGTCATGATACGAAGTTACAACAAGCATAGTCTAAATAGAACTGGGCTCAGCCTTACAGGGACACTCCCCCTAGGTAAGACAGACTAGGTTCATAACCTGGTTGTCACTGATGGAATCTAATTCAGATATTAGGGCTCCTGGCCATATCTCTCAATCTTTCCTTTCAAACATTCCTTCATAAGTCGTGAGATATTCATTCTTCAAGATGAACATACCGGTAGCCTTTTCAGGCTTGAGGTTATCCACAGACTTACAGAACTTTTGTGTGCAATGAGCGGTGTTCTACACCTCATCGTTATGTGGCGTCTGCTTACGTTCCTATGGTTGAATATATCTTTGTGGTTCTCAAACTCTTTTGAGATTTAATTTACTCCCACTGTTTCTTTTGAAAGAAACACTTCCTCTAGAAGACAACATGTTTGGAGACAAACACCTTTTGCTCCGCGGATGAGTAAATAATATCTAGCGTACTTGCTAAGATATTCCACAAAGTTTCATATGTCGTACTAGGCTCCAAGCCTTTCTGACTTTGCCTATGAAAACTTCAAATCATCGGTTAAGATGGATTCGACATTATCCTCTTCCATATCTAATATGGAATTTATTCAACCTTTATTATTTGGAACTCGGTTAAGTATATGGGCACTATCCCGAAAAGGGTAAGGGATACTTCGCATGGCTTGCGTCACACCTTTATCATATAAAGTGTTGTTTCCATTCTGGGAACACAATCTAAATGCGTATCCCAAAGATGGTATCCTTCAAGGGAGAATCTTATTCCTTTCAGACGACTTCTAAAACATCCTTCAGGTATTAATTACTTCAATTAAATTGAATATTAATTCCAAAGTAGCTCATCAATCTCATATTCATACTAGCTCGAACTTTTCGGGCTTTCCGAATTATGCACTTCACTGAGTACACTTGACTATTTCTAAAAATAGTCGTAGAGACTAATAAACAATTATTTGTGGCATTAATTGTCACAAGCCAACAAACATCGGTATGTTTAGGCTTTAGACAATTTTTCAAGATTTTACAACCTTTTCTTAAAAGGGTATTTTAGTCCTCTTTGGATAAGATACGTATAACCCACAAGATTCATAATCATATGGTTCAACATCATCAGAATGACATTTAATTACACGCTTCCCTTCCAGAGATACTATGTCTTGAACAACCACCAATATCAAGGATAACAACCATACAATACTTAGTTGAGATTTCATCACATATATCAACTATATAGTGGCAACAATCTAGTGTGTTAGATTCAGTGACCTTTCAAATTTATCGGAATAACATTTATTCTTTACAATTGAATATGTCTACTAAATCCTAACAAGAAACTAAAAACATGTTCCTCATAAGAACCGGAAAACAATAACATTTATTTAGTTCCCTTATCAGTTTATTAGATCCAGAATATGGTAAGTGTCACAACGTTTGCTTCACCTTCCATATCTGCATTTAATCTTTCTAATTTAATCACTCTTGTAAGACATCATATATCTTAGAGTCGACTTTGAACTTAGATAGATTTATCTAAACTCACTTGCCTACAATAGAGACTTCAATAAGTTCTCTATTTAAGCACACGCCCTAACTTCCTTTTTAATCCTTTAAACACTAGTAAATATTTTTTAGTGTAGTCTTCATAAGACTTAAGAAAGATCACAAGAGCTATGTATTTAATTTCCTTTCATAAAGAAAATCTAAAGTTTATTAAATAGTTTATTTAACCTTTTAAATCGTATTTAAAACATTAACTATTTAATTAACCTTTAAGCAATGGTAGAATTAAGTCGATACTTAAATCTTATAATTTTGAAAACAACCTTTCCAAAATTAGAGTGGTCATTCTTATCCAACGTTTGAATTCATTGTCATCATATGACTGAATGATCATATTGGATCATATCCAATGCCATGAGCTTCCGCTTTTCATTAATAATTAAAGTCTTGGAGCACTGCATTAAATATGTAGTCTCATTGTCTCTAACTACTATAACGGGATTGCTCGTGTCATTTCTTATTTTAAAAGGATTAAAATTACTTAACCATATTTGAGAACGTTTCTCAAAAGGTAACAGTCATAATTTGGTTTTTACTAATCGAGAAAAAAAAAAGTTTGCTAAAACTACAACATAAAAATGAAAATAAAAGAATGTTGTTGTTTATACACGCAAAATCAAAAATGGTCTTTTGGTTTATGATTTTGCTCCCACTAGTCAACTACTCCCAATTGACTTTTAAAAATTTTCCAAAATTCTTTAGTGGCTGAGATCCAATCTAGTTACCTCGATTCCCGACGGTGGTCGATCAACCAAGATAGAAAGGTAGGTAACACCTTACCATTCACATCTCTATGTGATTCTCAGTGGTTAACTAGTCAACTCTTTGACGATGCACATCACTATGTGTTAGCCAACCCCTTGTCTCTAAAGTCAGACGGCCCTGACGGTGGCCAATCACCGAAAGACTCTAGTCAAGTCATAACCCAATATTCACGAGATCTCATACGATCATATCTCAATAGCGACGATATACCCAAGGTAGGTCAACTCCCGGCGGTGGTCGATCAGTTGGATCCGAACACAGGCTCTTCACCGTCGTTATAATATTGGGAGACAGTATTTCGACTTGATTTTTGTTGTGGAAGTATTTTTCATAAATTAATTCACTTAATTAATTTTAATTTCGGTCTCATCAATTATATCTATCTCTATAGATATATATCCTACACATTTATCTAGATCGTGCCTAGTCATGCATCTATCGTATCATATAAAATAAATACAAGCACAAAATAAATAAATGCGTAACGTAACCGGTATGATCATGGACTTTTCCTAGGTGCGGTTTCGAATACAAACTGACGAAACCGCGGGTCACAATCTTAGGGTAGCTGCAACCGCCAATAGGATCTTTAATGCGCCATCTCAATGGGATCTTTATTCTTCTTTCTTTGGTCTCCATCTTCTGCTACATTCTTGTTACATTTAATTCTATCTAATAAAATAAATACACCCGCCGGACACGGGGGGGGGGCTAACGGGAATGGGATAAATGCAGAAAATAAACTAGGTCACGTTCTTCATAACGACCTAGCACAATTTTTAAACCAACAGAAAAATCAAATCATTCACATCTATCCTATCGGTCTAGTCCATGATCAATCGGGGTCCATATAATCATATTATATCTACTAAATCTAATCCATACAATAACATCTTATGAAAAAGATAAAATTAAAATTTAACTACTTGCGTCTTAATTAATCAATTAACATTTAATCTATTAAATAATTTTATCCAATCAATTAAGTAATTAACATTTAATTAATTAAATGATTTTAATTGAAATAAAATTAACGATTAATTTCAAACGATTTTAATTTTAATTAATTAGAACTATTATAAAAATAAATCAAAATTAAAATTAAGTCTCTTTTTTTCTTTTCTTTTGATTCCTAATCAAAAGGGATGTCTTTGGTTTCCTAAACCAAAAGGCATCTTCCTAAACCAAATTTGGTTTAGGCCTGGTCACTTTTCAAAATCAAAATTTTTGGAAGTGGCCTAGGCCTAAGCCTTTTCCAAATCAAATATTTGAAAAGGGACCTAGACCTATTCCAAATCAAATATTTGGAAAAGCCAAATAATTTTGGTTTAGGACTGGTCACTTTTCAAAATCAAAATTTTGAAAGTGGCCTAGGCCTAGGTCTTTTCCCAAATCAAATATTTGGAAAGGGCCTAGGCCTATTCCAAACAAAGTTTGGAAATGTCATTATTATTTTAATGCCATGTGGCATCCCAATTGCCCAAACTATTTGAACTATTGGTTAGCCACATGACACAACTAAACAAAGAGATATCAATCACAACTATGAACCATATTGAATCACAAAATACACAAAACAAAAATTTGGAGATCCGCCAGCATTGACCGGTCAACCGACTGCCGGCAGCAGGTTGCCCTGTTGCCGCCGCCGCCAGTCGGTCGAGCACCACCCGATCTCGTTTTTTTTTCTTTTCATGTATCACTTTTGCGAATCAAAAATTTTTCATCTTTTAATTGTGTGATTTAAACGATAAAATTAACTACGCAAAATAACATGCTTATTGCTTAAGCTCGAAGCTTCGATACCACTGATAGGAAATCTACGCGGGAACGCAGCTGAATTCAAAAATTTATTTCCTACCGACGCAAGATCGACTTCGTTTAAGCAATAAACAAATAAGCTAGTAGACGGTGGTTACCTTGGTTGATCTAAAGGATCGACGCTTTGACCGTCTAAGGAGAGTAGTTCTGCATAGAGCCGCCCAAGTGTTCAGCCTCTACCGCTAGTCCACACGAACAGCTCGCCGGATCCCATCATGGATTGCTATTGGAAAACTCCGGTTGCTAGACCGGCCATTTCCCCTCTCTCCAACTCTCTATAGGATGCTCTCTATTTTACACAAGAACTATTAGCTCTTGGAATTATTATGTATAAAAGAGTTTGACACCCACCTCCTATTTATAGTGGTTAGGGCGCCCCCTAGTAGAGTAGAGGAGAAGAAAACATTTTCCCAATAAAATAAGGAAAATATAATTGATTGATTTATCTCATTTATTATAATATCTTATATTAAATAAATCTAGGATATTGTCAATATCTTATATTGAATATTTCCAAGATATTGTCAATATCTTATATTGACAATATTTATTTTATTACCATAAATCAATTTACACATGTGTATATATCACAAATATATATTACACATATAAATCTATACATAATTATTCTGGACACAATCATGCACATGCATATTATATGCATCACACGCTGGGAGCAAATATAAATATTAATATCTAATATTAATATATGGTAATACCATTAATTAAATTGCACAATCCAAGTGTATCACTTATACACATATGTGGTGCCACTTATCAATATAAGTGTATTTAATTAATCAACTTAATTAATATCTTGTATTTAATTTATTCATAATAAATAAATACCACCATATTAATTACCACTATAACCTTTATAGTGCGAGATAAATTCTTTCCTTATTTAGTTATCAACTATAACCACATTTCAATCCGGCTAGATGTTCTTATGTGTGTGACCCGATAGGTTTCCGAATATGTTGGCCGTAGACACAAAGTGCAAATTACGAAAATGCCCTTCATGCCTAACTATCACGGGATAGCGTCTAGCAACACACCGTGACCCCCAATCATCGGAACAGTCAAATGCAATGACTACTACCCTTCATGTGAAACAGTTACCGTGTAACTTACAATCCTATCGCTGTAATAATATCCATACGGTCGTACGTCGAGTGTCAAATATTAACGACCGTATCTTATAATCTGGATATCATGCTCCCTCGAAATAACTCATTTACTCTCACTTTGCAAAGATTCACGAGAGTAAGACATTCCTTATAAGAAGGCCATTTCGGATATTCGATCCCAATCATAGGATACGCGATTCCCGGACGACCAAACATGTATACTCCACATGCTTCACTATCATACCCAATCACTACCGCATGATCGCCCCGTGGCTAGGAGAAACCTCAATAGTGTCAAAGCATGACAATCCACACCATGATGCCATGAAGACTGCGGTCCAAAGGATAATTACACAACCGTCACATAGTGTGACACTTAACCGTGTAAGTGGGTCAGTCTAACGTACGCGTTCTCTAATACACGTCCACGTACAGTCCAAGTGTCTCTACACTTCGATAGACGAGATCTATCACGCCCGAAGACGAAAGACATCTAATACGTGCTAGTCTGTTTATACTATCAATGCCCTATTTAATAGTACATCAGCCTAGAGACATTTAAGTATCAAACTTATTAAAGTGATTAGAGATCTCATCAACCATAATAGCCCATCATGGTTTCTCTATCACAGTTTAACACTAAGGACGTTATCATACAACAATTCATAATTGGTTCTTTAAAAAAACATATATATGACAACAGAAAGTCATTTAATATATGTATAAACATAAAGAAATAGTAGAAATGATCATACCCGGTCGGATCCGGTCCAACCCGATTGGGTTTAGGACACTATTTCAATAAGATCCTGTCCAACCCGATTGGGTTTAGGACACTATTTCAACAATCTCCCACTTGGCCTAAAGACAATCTCCCACTATTTCAACAATCTCCCGCCATTAAATGTGAAAACAAATCTATATTGTGACTTTAATTCATCCTTGTCAGTTTGAAAACTAGCATCTGCGTAACCTCATAATACCAAATCAGAGTTCCTGAAAATCAGGAACATATCCCTAGTACGTCTCATGTACTTGAGAATATTCTTGACTGCAATCCAGTGACCATCACTAGGATTTTCCTGGTACCTACTAGTCATACTCAGAGCGTACGAGACATCCGGCCTTATGCACAACATAGCGTACATGATGGACCCGATAGCCGACGTATAGGGGATCCTACTCATATACGCCCTTTCCTCCTCAGTATTAGGACACATTTCCTTTCTCAAATAGACCCCATGTGACATGGGAAACAATTCTCACTTAGATTGCTCCATGCTGAATATCTTCGGCATCTTATCTATATAGGTGGATTGCGACAGACCAAGCAACCTCTTAGATCTATCTCTATAGATCTTAATTCCTAGAATATAGGCTGCTTCACCCAAGTCCTTCATAGAGAAGTTCTTGGATAACCAAACTTTGACTGATTGTAACATATGGATATCATTCCCTATAAGCAATATATCCTCTACTTAAAGCACTAAGAAAACTACGGCACTCCCACAAACCTTCTTGTAAACATAGGGCTCATCTTCGTTCTTGATGAAATCAAACTGTTTGATAGTCTCATCAAAACAAATATTCCAACTCCGAGAAGCTTGCTTTAGTCCATAGTTAAACATTTGCAACTGGCACAACATCCTGGTATCATTGGTTGTGAAACCCTTAGGTTGTGTCATATACACCTCCTCAGACAGATTTCTGTTAAGGAAAGCTATTTTCACATCCATCTGCCAAATTTCATAATCATGTTATGCTGTAATAGCAAGCAAATTTCTAATTGACTTCAACATGGCTACTGGCGAAAAGGTTTCATCATAGTCAACTCCTTGTCTTTGCTTATAACCTTTTGCCACAAACCTTGCATTGTAGGTAACTTAATTACATCCATGTCAGTCTTTCTCTTAAAGACCATTTACACCCTGATATGCCTAAATTGTAATTCGGCATGCGGACCCTTACTCGGGTCCCTCCGTCCACCCAAACAAAGACACTCAGACCGCCAAAGGCTCTCTGAAGCCGCCAAATGCTCTCAGCCCGCCAAAGGCTTCGGAGATGCCAAAGGCTCTCAGGCCTTCAAAGGCTTCCGAGCCGCCAAAGGCTCTTAGCCCGCCAAAGGATCTTTGGAGCCGCCAAAGGCGCTCAGCCCGCCAGGTCGGGTCCTCCAACCCTCAGCTCGCCAGCCTGAGAGCTCTTAACAGCTGTCCTACTCTCACCAGCCTGGTGACAGCTGGCTCATCACCTCTGTTGATGTGATTCCGGTTGGAACCAGATCTGATGTTTTGCCCAGGAAGTAACTAAGGGGAACAATGACGAGCCAATGATCCTGAGACCTAGTAATCCAACTAAATCGTAGGCGAGAGAACGCCCACAAATGCTCACAATGCTGGTAAATCCTCAAAGGGTGAACTTTCTACGACAAAGAAAATTCTCACTCGCAAGTGATTTTCAAGCCTTATGACTTGGTTGAGTAAAACTCAATAATTTGATTTCTCATAAAATAATTGTCTAAAGAATGAATAGCTAGTGTTTGCCTTATATAGGCTTACAACCAAAAGAACTAGAAAGACAAAAGCAATGTGGGAGAAAATCCCACTAGAAAATGCGCCTACCTCCTATTGGCCAGAAACGAAATGTTCCTATTGGCTAATAAATAACAAATAAATAAAGTGCTGAAAATTCAATATAAAATAAAACCAACTCCTAATTAATTAAATAATATTCATAAATAGCACGAATGATGTATCCTCCAAGCATGAACTGGATCACATCATTCCCTCCCGGTTCGAAAGGATTCGTCCTCGAATCAATAGGACATCGTAAAAGTGAGTACGCAACACACACCATTCTTGAACAACCCGCAAAAATCGGCAATGATATACCGGGATCAAATAACGTGCGATTACACAACTTCAAATGAAGGGCACGGCGATATCACGATCCATGCGTCACTAAAGCAACGTGAAAAGTGTACATCGGGTTGATATAAATGTCGATGTCGTTCGGAGTGGCTGAAACATATTCATAACAACTCAATGTTGGATAATCATCAACACGCGCAGCAAAAGGATCATGAAAAGTATGCTCTGGTTTGCCACTAATGTGATCACGATCAAGATAAATCAAAGGCGAGATACGGGCTGCATTGGATGTATCTAACAACCCGGTGTCCGCTTCATTTGGCGTATCATCATGTACCTGCAAAGAAGATGCAACAAGGCTGGAACAAGAATTGAGTAACACTGCAGCTTCTTGTGCCTCATTCAAAATCAACTCCTCGTGTTCTTTTTCAACAATAGACTCCTCAGACATCTCTACTTTCTCACCCACTAATTCAGGTTCATTCACCGCCACCACACTCTCACCTTCCTTCTTGTTCAACTCATCCTCACGAGTACTCACAACCTCCTCGGTTTTCTCTTCAATCAATTCTTTGTATTGTTCTGATGCAAGTTTCAAACGATCGTTTTCCTCCATTACATGCCACCGCAAAGTTTTTAGCGAACCGAACCTTATCTTTGTGAGCCTCGTTAGGGGATAACGCAACGAGCGTAAGCTTTTTACCCTTATGGCGCAAGGTGTAGTTATTTGCATACCCATCATAAGTAACTCTTCTATCAAACTTCCAAGGTCTTCCAAGTAATAGATGGCTGATGTGCATGGGGACTACATCACATAAAACTACACCATCGAGTTTACCAAGATTGAAGGAGATTAAGGCCTGTTGGGTAACCCGCATTTCACCAACATCATTCAGCCATGTCAACGTATACGGTTGAGGATGGGGTATAGTAGGAATGGATAATTTACTAATCACATACGTACTAACTAAGTTAGCACAACAATCAGGTTCAATAATCATAGAGCATAGCCTTTCACCAATCCAACAACGTGTACGAAAAAAATCGCTTTCAACATCACCTTGCACACTATTATCTCTTTCTGTCATTGTCTCAAAGAAAAGACCTCACAAACTCATGTGTTTGCACTCCCCTCTTTCTAGGTCGTATAAAACACCCTTGTTAAACGAACCGGAAAAGCAAGCGAAAGTAAACGACAATCAAAACCGACTCTCAGACGGTACACTAGGTTTTCGGACCGAGAATAGGTTGAAAGGTATGGGGATGAGTGGAATAATGGGTGAAAAGTTTCTAAATGCGATTATTAAAGACAAGAAAGGAAAGGACTCAAAAGACGGAATGAATTCGGATGACTGCAAAATTTGACGGGTGTGAAAATTTTCACACCCGAGTGTGGAACTCACGTATTTAATGACCAAACTAAGACGAATCTGCCAAAACTCAAAAGACAAAAGTTGTATAACAGAGAGTTTTCTAAATGATGTCAAAATTTCAGATTTTTCGGAGGTCTAGAAGTGGCTCAAACAATCATTTTTCAGATGCTGGTGCAATCTGTCATAAATTTCCAGAATGATAGCAGTGATTTAAGGTGCCGATTGTGACCAAATTAAAACGAATTTGGGAAAACTCAAAAGACAAAAGTTGTAGATCGGAGAATTTACTATAAGATCACCAAGTTTTGGGTGATTCCGAATCGTATCGACCACAAAAATCGAAACGTAAAAGAAAATCCTTCAACATCTAATGCAGAAATAGAAATAATGCTCTTCGTAAGAGCAGGAATAAAATAACTGTTATTTAATTCAAGTACTAGCCCACTGAGCAATGAAATAAAATAAACTCCTACGGCTAGGGCAGAAACACTTGCTATATTCCCAACGCGCCGGTTCACTTCTCATTTCCTCAGATCTCTAGTCTTTCTTAGTGCCTGTATATCCGTACAAATATGAAGAACCACAACCAGTATCTAATACCCAGTGGTTAGACTTAGAAAAAGAAATATTGATCTCAATCATAAACATACCTGAAGTCGAATGATCGATATGCTTGTTCTTCTTGGTACTCAACAAAACCTTGCAGTTTCTTCTCCAATGGCCAGGTTGGCCGCAATGGAAACAAGCATCCTTGGATTTTATTTTGCTATCTTAGGCTTCGGCTTGGGAGCCTCTTTCGCCTTGTTGGTCTTCTTTTGGGCCTTTTTCTTGCCCTTGGAAGAAGTCACGAGCAACACTTGCTTACCCTTGCCAACAGTGCCCTCAGCAGTTTTGAGCATGTTCAATAACTCCGTGAGGGAGCAATCGATCTTGTTCATGTGATAGTTCATCACAAATTACGAGTAAGAGTCTCATAGAGATTGCAGAATCATGTCAATACGTAACTCACGGCCCATCTGATGGACCATCTTCTCAAGCCTCTCTATGTATCCGATCATCTTCAGTACATGCGAACCAACTAGAGTGCCGGAGCTATCTTGCAACCAAAAAGGGCCTTCGAGACCTCATACCTCTCAGTGCGAGACTGAGAAGCATAGAGCTCCTTCAGATGACCAATGATGGTGTAAGCATACATAGACTCATGTTGTTTCTGAAGTTCCGGTGACATAGAAGCAAGCATGATGCTAGTAGCCTCAACACTATCAGAATAGTGCTTTCTATGCTTCTCAACCGATTCCTCGTTATTAGCATCTTCAGGCTCCTCAGTTAAGGATGTTTCCAAAACTTGGCCAATGTTTTCATGCCTCAAACGATTTTGAGATTTCTTTCCCAGTCGAGAAAGTTTGTTTCGTCAAGCTTGTTATCAATGATAAAACGAAGGTTCAAGTTGTTCGACATTTTTACAACAATAAATTAAACATAGTATAGTACTATAAAAAACCAAAAACAACACTTTCAAAATTTATCTACGTTTTGCTCCCACTACCCAACAATTCCCAATTGGCTAGGACCCAATCTAGTTTCCTCAATCCCCGACGGTGGTCGATCAATCAAGACAATTTCGAAAGGTAGGTACTTCTACCGGTCGCATCACATGCGACTCCCAGTGGTTGGCTAGTCAACTCTATAACAGTCCGCATCTCTATGTGGTAGTCAATCCATTGTCTCTAAACTCAGAAAGGCCTGACGGTGACCAATCACCGAAAGACTTCAATCGAATCATAACCCAATATTCGTGAGATCTCATACAATCATATCTCAATAACGATGATATACCCGAGGTAGATCAACTCCCGATGGTGGTCGATCAGTTGGATCTGAACAAAGGCTCTTCACCATCGTTATAATATTGGGAGACAATATGCGGCTCAATTTTTATTGTGGGAATAATTTTAATTAATTCACAGAATTAATTTTAAACATGGTCTCATCTATAACGTGGGTCATAATCTAAGGATAGCTGCAACCGCCAATAGGATCTTTATGTCTTCTTTTCTTTAGTCTTCATCTTCCGCCAATAGGATCTTTATGTCTTCTTTTCTTTAGTCTTCATCTTCTGCTCCATTCTTGTACATAAAATCTATCTAATAAATTTATACACCCGCCGCACACGGGGGGAAGCTAACGGGAATGGGATAAATGCATAAAATAAACTAGGTCAAGTTCTTCATAACGACCTAGGACAAAATTTTAAAACCAACAAAAAATTAAATCACACGCATATATCCTATTGGTCGAGTCCATGATCAATCGGGGACCATATAATCGTATTATATCTACACAACATCTAATCCATACAATAATATCTTATGAAAAAGATAAAATTAAAATTAACTACTTTTGCGTCTTATTTTATCACATCAAATAATCAATTAACATTTAATTAATTAAATGACTTTAATCGAAATTAAAATTAACGATTCCAATTTTAATTAATTAGAATAAATCAAAATTAAAATTAAGCTATTTTGTTTCCTTCATTTTGATTTCTAATCAAAAGGGTTTTCTTTGATTTTCTAAACCAAAAGGCATCTTCCTAGGCCATTACCAAATATTTGGTAAAGGCCTAGGTTGACCTTAGGTCCACTATTGTTGACCACAAACCAACCCTTTTTCACCATAGTGCCATGTGGCGTCCCAATTATCCAAACTATTTGAACTATTGGTTAGTCATAAGAGATTAATTAAACAAAGAAATATCAATGCACTATAAAATTCACAAAACAACAAAACGAATATCGAAGTCCCCCGTATATGGCCGGCCGACATCAGCAACCCTAGGGCCGCCATCGCCGGTGGCGGCAACACGAAGAGGAGCCGACGCTTTGGCCCAGCCCCCAAACCCGACGCGTCCTCTTTTTTTTTTTTTTTTTTTTGTTTCACGAATCTAGATCTTGCATCTATTAATTACTACGCATTTTATTTAGGGCTTATTGCTTAAGCTCGAAGTTCTCTCGGATACCACTGTTAGGAGATCAACTAGTTTATGAAGCAGAATTTAAAATTTGATTTCCGATCCCAAGAGCGACTTCGTTTAAAAAATAAACACGTTAAGTAGTAGACGGTGATTACCTTGAGTGATCTATTAGATCGAAGCTTTGACCATCAATGGAGAGTAGTCGTGCGCTAGCCATCCGCGTGTCCGGACTTTATCAATATCCACACGATCACCTCGCCGGAATCCTCTTTGAATAGCTACTAGAAAAACCTAGCAGCTAGACTAGCCTTTTCTCTCTCTCAAACCACTCTCTAAGAAGGTCTCAGTTTATTTTGTAGATTAGAACTCTTCTAATTATGAGACTAAAGAGCTAGCCAACCCATTGCTTATATAGGGGTAGGTGCGCCCCATGTAGTCCCCAATTCCGATAGGAAAAGCTTCTGAGTAGAATAATGAGAAAGAAAACCTTTAACTAGTAAAATAAGGAAAATAGATATTCTAGATTTATCTCATTTAATTTAATATTTCAAATTAAATATTGTCAATATCTAATATTGACTATCTTTATTATATTACCATAAATATATTTATGTATAAATCTATTAATATCTAATATTAATATATGATAATACCATTAATTAAATTGCACATTCCAAATGTATCTTGTACACTTAAAAGTGGCACCCCATATGCCAATAAATTGGCATCCGGAATATTCTTTAATTAATCAACACAATTAGTTTCTTGTATTTAATTTATTCATAATAAATAAATACCACCATATTAATTTAATTACTATAACACTTTATAGTTGAGATAAACTTTCCTTATTTTGTTATCACTATAAACCGCATTTTAATCCGGCTAGATGTTCTTATTGTGTTGGTCCCCGACCGAGAAGGGTGAAACTATAGTCGGAGGGGGGGGGGGGGGGGGTGAATGACTATAGTGGAGTTTCAAAAACTTTTCTTATATTTAAAAGCTTTTAGGCGGCGGATAAGTCCCTTCTTACTATGTTGTTTTCAAATCGGTGTAGACGATCACGGATATAAGTTATGATGTAGGCTAAATAAATAAATGTTGTAAAGTAAATTGCGAAATTAAATTGACACAAGGCTTATAGTGGTTCGGGGTGGTGTAATCCCTTAATCCACTCTTCTCTGTGATGATTGGAGGAATTCACTATTGTTTTCACGGATACAATAGTATGATTGTCCTTGGCTTCCCAAGCTTCACAATCTACAAGACTATCACTCCTTGGCTTTGCAACGACTTCGGTGATTCGATCTTCCTTTTGCTTTGTTCCTTAAGATTAAGATCCTTCAACGGCTATCACGATTCAACTCCTTCTCGGATTGCCTCGATTCGGTTGCTTCGAGTTTGATGTGAATGTGATTCACACACTTGCTTGATCAATCTCAATTCGAGTATGACTTTGTAGTTACGATACTTGAGTTGATCACTAGATATGTCTTTGTAAGTTCGGAGAGAAGGCTTTTCAAATTGACGAGTTTACGCTTGATTTTTCTTTCTTGATCGTTGTTTTCTTTTCTGTCAATGCCTTCTATTTATAGCCTTGAATAACCTTGGTTTTTGAAATTCCGTCCGTTGGCTATATTAATGAGGGAATTACCCTTGATTTTATTCTTGATTCCCCCTTAATTGTATTCTCCTTGATTTCAGTGATCGGATTCTTTCTTCAAACGTATAGCAGAAAATCCGTCCTTGATTGATCCTTTAATGATTTGTGCATTTAATGCATGATCTTACGAATCTTCATCGTATATCAAATCGATCTTGTAAATGTCTCTTCGCCGTTTTTAGAACGGTCGAGTGAGCCTTCTGACTTAGCCGTTAGTTCTTTCTTTGCTGTTTTGCTTTCTCTGTGCCGAAAGTCAGTTTACTCAGCCGATTCACTGTTTCCTTCTTTGTTCTAGTTTTTGGAGAGTCTTTGTACTTCAACGATCCTTGATTTGGGTGAGACCGGTGTACACCATATTTGAACATTGAGTTTCATCACTTAAAACATAACTTAGACTTATCCAAGGTCATCACGGACTTCCTTGGTTATAAGTCGGACCATAATGTCTTTATACTTCTCTGTTTGGTGCTTGGGCGGCTTCACTATCTTGAATATCATCCTTGCTTTGCCGTCCTACCAACTAGTACAATACTTGTCGACTTAACTTATACAACTTGTCGGACTCTAAGTAAAGACTTATACAGAGAATTCTAACTTATTTCAGGCTTGCTATTACAGCTAGTATGGCCATCATCAAAACATAATAGAATGTTCCTAACAATTTCCCCCTTTTTGATGATGCCAAAACCCTCATAAGCAGAACATAAGTAATCAAAATTTTCATAATACACAACGGATTAAAAGTTCAACAATTTTATTCTTCCATCATAGGGTAATAAGTTCTAAGACTTTATTCAAGTGTTACAAACTACATTTTGCTCAATTCGACCTTGTACCTCTTGAATTTTGTAGTACGAACCTCTTCCATGTCTTTCCAGTCAATTTCTGGAAACTTCCACTTCCAGTAAGCCAAAGCTGTGTATTCAGATACACCCTGGAAAACTCTTTTGGCAAAGAGTCTGTTGAAATCAGGCATGGTCTCATTTGCCTTAGGTTCTCCAAAATATTTTTCAAGTCTTTCCCTGGCCTCAGCAATATGTGAATCTGCAAACTTGAGGCTTTTGTAGAGACTCCACTGCTCTGTTTTTCCATTCTCCCCATAGGATTGAAGAATTTTGCCATATATTTGAATTCTTCTTGTTGTTCAGCTGGCAAGTCTTCTGGTCCTTTTGCAGATAGTGGTATGGTTGAGCTTGGTTTGTTGTTGGCTTGTTTGAGAAGTGCAAATTCTCTTTTGACTTCATTGTAGAGTTTGGCCATATCAGTTCTCATCCTTTCATCCTGATAGCTTAGCCAGTCAACCCAGGCTTCATCTTGTGAGGAGTGAGGATAAAGTCCTTCCTGTACTCTAAAAAATTCTCTTACATGGTCCAGTACATCTGCATCATATTCTGCTTTGCTTTGGTGACCAGTGTACGTCCTGTGCTCCTCAGTATATCTCGGAGGCTGCTTGCTACCTCTGCTTGGTTTTTCCTCGGTCTTTGAGTCTGTGTTGTGTTGGTAGCTGATCCTCTTTCTTGACTAGATCCGGAGCCTTTCTTGTCTGCCGGACTGTCTCTATCATCATCTCTTCTTTGCATAGGGTGGGGAAATCCAATGCAGGGTTCCTTTAGGGCCTTTTCCCTTTCTTCTCTGACCCTTCTTTGTTGTTCTTATGCTTCATTTCTGATTCTTATTTCTCTGTCTCTTGCCCTCAGTTGTTCTTCAGTGAAGTTTGGGGGTCTGATTGTTGATCCTTCAGGCTTATCCTGGTTTTCCCCCTTTTTGGCAGCATCATCCCTTTGCTGGAGTAGGATGCTATTGGTGGCCTCTGCCGTTCCAATCAGAGAGTCAAGTTTTGATTCAATGGAAGTGAACCTTTTGTTGTGATCATTCAATTTCTCATTGACATTCCGAAGTCTAGTCCCAAAAGCTACTGCCAGTGATTCGTTTTCTTGGGAAATGTGTTGCACGAGGCTGCAAGGCTTGTTAGTGATATTGATGTTGAGTTGCTTCATCGGTTCTCCTTGTTGTTGAACAACAATATTTTGTGCATCAATGTATTCGCAATGGCTTGAAACTTGTTTTCAATGGAGGAGCTTTTGTCATTAAAAGGCGAAGTCATGGATACGAGATACATTGCTTGTTGTTCCAATTCTTCGACCGGCAAGTCGCCGCCTTCTCAAAAGTTTCATGTGTAATGCCGGTGTTCGGTGAGAGAGTTTACTGCCTTGTTTCGGTGGTTACGGATCTGTTTGCTTGTCCACTTGTCTTGATGTTGAGTGACATCTGCATGTACATCTAGATCTTCAAGTATTTGGGTAGATGTGTATCTTTGGTGTGGCTTGAGCTGCTTGTTCCCCCTATCTACATGCCGGGGGTTGTCTTGGTAGGAGTGGCGGCGGTGAGCCGGTGTCCATAATGTTCTTCTTGTTAGTTGGGAACGTTGACGGACAACGGTTGAGTGGATGTCTTTCTTTGGAGTTGTAGACTTGCCGGAGGCTTGTGGTTTCAAAAATGTACGGAGAAGAGTAGTGTCATCAATTGCATCGGTGCGGGAGAGTTCTCTTCTTTATTTTGACCAAGATCATCATCATCATCTTGATCATGATCATTATCATCATTGTCATCATGATCATCACCATCATCACGATCATGATCATCTCCATCATCTTTTGAGTCATCACTTTGTCTCCCGGAGATGCGGGGCGAGTTTTGCCTTGGGCACATCAACCATTTCCCATAGAGGTGATTCATCAAGTACACTACCGAGTTGTGATTCCCGGAAAAATCAAATAGCCATGCTTCTTCGACAAGCATGTGATGCGAGTCTTGAAGGCATTGTTTGGAATCGCCTTCCTTCCACTCAAGATATTTTGCAATTCGATCATCTATATCGTTTGCGGATAATTGTACGACTTCTTACGGAGATGATTCCTCATCCTCTCCGGTGTTTTCTTTATTAGGGTCTTGTTCATCCCCATTGATTTCTTCTTCTTGCTGTTACCTTCGGTGTCGAACCTTCTTCCTCTTCTTCTTCTTCATCAATCAATTGTCCAAAGTCTGTCGTTTCCGGACTTATTTGAATCTTTTGTTTCTTTCTTTGACCGGTGGTCTTTGCGTGTGGATTTCTTCCTCTTCCCTTCTCCTACCTTCTTGTTGTTGTTTAACATAAGTAAACATGACTTTGGATTCATGCGGTTTGTGGAGTTGTCTTGTGGGGACTTTAAGACATTGCAACAAGTAGTGTAAGCGAATGCCATATGACTTTTTCACCCGAGAATTGTCCTTTCTTAGTCTTTCCTTCTTTTGTCCCCTTGTTTTTTGCTTTTACTTCACCTTGGATTTGCTCTTTGAGTCTTATAAAGAAGTATTTTGCCCGGTTGAATTGCAGATTATTGTAGATGATTCCCGTCGGCCTCGTCTGATTTCGGTCATTGCATTATTTGCTCCCAATTTTCCTTCAATGGTCTTGCCAATTAGGGCAACGAACTCATTGAATGGTTTCTTTAAAGCGGATCTCAAACAATTGACCTTTGTTGATCCTGGGTTTGCCGTTTTGGCAATGGTTGCCCGAAAATCATCCAAGTTTTGTGATACAAGTGTCACTTTTGCTTGACCGTTATTTGAAAGTTTAAGATGTTTGTGAATTACCTTTTACGTAATCGCCACTTCCTTTCCGTTGACGAGATGCTACAATCTTGTCTTCTTCCCATTCGTCACCTTCTTCGGCGGGGAGCCCGGGCACGTATTGAGCGATTTCCGAAGGAAATCAGACTTTCATAGCAAACTTCGGTTATAGGAGGATTGAGAAAGGTTGATAGTTTTAGGATTTTGCAACTTGTTGCTAATCGTTTGGCATCTTCGTCATTTCCACACAGTTTCAAGTAGTGTTCTTCTTGAAAGAAGGATCATGTGGCAATCGATTTTTCATATCCAGCTTGGGTGTTTGTGGAGGATGATGCCATTTTTGAAAAGTAGAGAAGTTTTGAAAATGGATTTGAGTTTGCAATAGAAAGAAACAAGAGTAGGGTTTGTAATTGACAAGAAAGCGTAAAGATTTCTGAAAATCTCTAAGTCTTGTTTTTATAGTGTGATTTGGGTAGTGTGAACGTGGTTTTGAATATGGAAGGATTTTGTGGCATAATGGCGTGATTTTGTGTATGAAAATCACGATATTCGAGTGGAATAGGGGTGTGGTTTGAGGCAAGTAATGATAGAGCCCGGGAATCGAGGAGTTTATAATTCGAAAAATAATATAATTACCTCCATGATCATAAGTTGATCGCCACGTGTGTACGAGAATAATCCTCCATAATTTCCTTATTCTCCACGTGTAATCAGAATTGATTTTGTTCACACTTTTAATTTGTCCAAGTCTTTATTTCGGTGAAGTGCCTTCGGCTGGTCACTTAGCCGTCCCATAGGTTCTTCACTTAGGTTGCGCCATTTGATTGTTCCTAACAATCGGTTAAGTTACCTTCGGCGGATACCGGTGCCTTACTTGCGGCATCTCTGTAACGGCAAAGGTCGTACCGATTAATGAAGTCACTTAGCCGATTACTCCGGTTAGCCGGCTTGTTTGATACTTATTCAATTTCAATCATTCCTAACTCGGTTCTTAGCTTACTTGAATCTTTCATAGCGAGTGGTTTAGTGAAGATGTCGGCCAATTGATCTTCGGTGGGTATGTGTTTTAGGATGACATCCCCGCTTTTCAACATGGTCTACGATAAAATGATGTCTTACATCAATATGCTTTGTTCTTGAGTGCAATCTTGGATTTTACGTAATAGATATTGCACTTGTGTTATCACACATGATTGGAATTGTTTTCTCTTCTACTCCATAGTCCCTTAGTTGTTGTCTTATCCACGGTACTTGTGCCTGTGACTACTGTTGCTATATATATTACGCTTCCGTTTGTTGATGTAGATATGGAGTTTTGCTTTTTCTTGAACCAAGAGACTAGTCGGTTCTAGCATTTGGCAAGTTCCGGAGGTGCTTTTTCTATCTATTTTGCATCCGGCATAGTCGAGTCGAATATGATATCAATGTAAATCCTCCATCTTTTGGATACCAAATACCAACATTTATAGTGTTTTTCAAGTATTTGATTATCCTTTTAGGCGCTAGAAGATGTGATTCTTTTGGTTGAGCTTGAAATCTTGCACACACTCCTACTTTGCAAATGCTATGTCGAGTGCGCTTGCGATTAAGTATAATAATGATCCAATAATTCCTCTATACATTTTACGATCAACATCTTTTCCTCCATCATCTTTTCCAAGTATGACTCTGGCACACATTGGTGTGTCTGCTGTGCCACTTGTATCCATCCCATACTTGTGTATCAAATCTCTTGTATACTTTGCTTGACTAATGAAAATGCCATCCTTCATTTGCTTTACTTGAAGGCCAAGGAAGTAGTTTAATTCTCCCGTCATGCTCATCGAAATTTGCTCTTCATCGGGTTTGCAAATTTCTCACACGATTTTTCATCCTCGATCCAAAGATTATATCATCAACATAGATTTGTACTAGCAATGTGCTTGCTCCTTCCTCCGGTTTAAATAGAGTCTTGTCAATAGTTCCTTTGTTGAATCCATTCTTGATCGAAGCGTGACGAGTGTTTCATACCAGGCTCTACAGGTGCTGTTTGAGGCCATAGAGGGCCTTCTTGAGTTTGTATACTTTGTCTTCTTTTCCTTTAATTTGAAATCCGGGAGGTTGTTCTACATAAACTTCTTCTTCCAAAAGTCCATTTAGGAATGCACTCTTTACATCCATTTGATAGACTTTGAAGTCTTTGTGTGCGACAAATGCTAGAAAAAGTCGATTGCTTCCAATCTTGCTCTTTGGAGCAAATGTTTCATCATAATCTATTCCTTGACTTGGGAATAGCCTTTTGCAACTAGCCTTGCTTTGTTTCGACAACGAGTTCCTTGCTCATCCATCTTGTTCCTGAATACCCATTTTGCACCAATGATGTTGGCCATTTCAGGTCTGTCAACTAGTTCCCAGACTTCATTTCTTTCAAATTCATTTAGTTCTTCTTGCATGGCTGTGATCCAATCTGCATCTTGGATTGCATCATCAATGGTCTTGGGTTCCACTTGTGATAGAAAGCAAGTTAGCATGTGCTCCAGGTTGTCTTACAGTTCGACTCTGTGTGAATATCTCCAATGACTTGTTCTTCGGGATGGTCTCTTAGCCAATTTAGGTCGGTTGAAGTTGATCTTCCTTGGTGCTTCCATACCTTCATCTTGAGCAAGAACTTCAACTTCGGTGCTTCATCGGGTGTATTGGTATGTGGCTCCTCTTGATCTTCAAATGATGATTCGGGATAGTAGTTGGTATGGTTGCATTTGTATAGATTTCTCTCTTTGTGGTGCTTTCTCTTCTTGATCTTGAAGATCTTCACCATTTGTATTTGGTTCATCAAAAACCACATGTATTGATTCTTCAATCACCAAAGTTCTTTTATTTAGTACTCGAATGCTTTCTTTGGTGTCGAGTATCCCGTGAAGATTGCTTCATCGGCCTTCTCATCAAAGGTATGCGGTTGATTCTGTTTAAGACAAAACATTTTGATCCAAACATATGAAAATATGAGATATTGGGTTTTCTACCATTCCATATTTCATATGGAGTTTTTCCATGATGTTTGTTGATGATTGATCTGTTTTGTGTATGGCATCTTGTGTTTCTTTGCTTGACCCAAAATCTCTTTGGTAAACATGCTTCTGCTATCATTGTCTGATGCTTCCTTGATGGTTCTGTTTCTTCTTTACGCAACACCATTTTGTTGTGGAGTTCTGCTTGAGATAGTTGATGTAATACTCCATTTTCTTCACAATAGGTTACGATAATTTCATTTAGAAATTCGGTGCCTCTATACGATCGATCTTGATAATCTTTAGCTCTTTCTCATTACGGAGTCTTCTCAACAAATCGGCGACTTCTTGAGTGTTTCTTTCTTCTTGTTCATGAAAATGGTCCATGTGTACTTTGAGAAGTCATCCACCACTACAAGAGTGTATTTCTTACCACTCACACTTCTTGGTGTATTTGGTCCAAACAAGTCCATGTGCGGCGGATGTAGAACTCTTGTTGTAGATTGATGAGGCTTTGACTTGAATGAACTTTTTATTTGTTTTCCTTTTTGACAAGCATCACATAGACTCTCTTTCTTGAATGTGATCTACGGCGAGCCTTCAACTAGCTTGCTCCTTGATAGTTTGTTGATGGTCTTGAAATTCGAGTGATTTAATCTTACTGTGCCAAATCCATCTTGTTGATTGTTTATTCTTGACAAGTAGGCATGTTTCTGCCTTGGCATTTTTCCGATCCACCACATACATGTTGTCTTGTCTTCTACTGCAAGAACTACTTGTGTTGGTTTGGTTGTGAATCACTTTGCATCCTTCTTTGTTGAAGTGCACATTGTAGCCTTTGTCACGGGGTGGTGATGCTCATCGGTTGAAGTTAAGTCCCTTGACATATGCCACATTTTGAATCTTTAGATTGTTCTTGAGTATTGTGCCTTCCCCTTAATCTTGCCGGGTTTTCTTTACCTCCAAATGTGACTTTGGGTCCATCAAAAGCTTTGAAGTCGGTGAGCCATTTCTTGTTTCTGTCATGTGTGCTGGAACATCCACTGTCTATGTACCGGACATCTACAAAATAGATTAATTAAGTTTAGGTACCCAACACTTTGTTTGGGTCCATGCTTGTTAGCAATCATGCCTCCCATACCAAGGGTGTATCCAAAAGGTCTTCTTTTTGGATAATTGAAGTCATCAACTTCATATGTATAAGGCATGGCGGAATAGCTTCTAGTATTTTTTGAAGGTATTCGATACTTTCTCCACCTTTTGGTGCATTTGCATCCTTCTTTACTTTCCAATATGCGGTAGGAAACCTTTCTTGCTTCATGTGTCTAGGAACAGTTTGGTTTTTCTTAAACACATGATGCATTTTGTGGAATGGTTTCCTCTTGTATTTTCGGAGGTGCAACATTCCAATCATCCTCGAAGGGTAAAGTCGCCTTTTCCTTTCGGATGGATGTGGTTCTTGATTGGTTGGAAGGAGGATTTAGTTTCTTGTTTCACTACACTTTGGGTCTTGACTTCACCGGAACGGGATGATCTGTTGGAACCATGGTGTCCCTTTCTAAATTTTGGTCCACTAGTGGTCCTGAATTTAGAATGGTGTTGATCATTATTCCTACTTTCATCTTGTCTGTTGTAGCCAAGACCAGATCTGAATCCAAACCTTTTTGAGGGTTTGTAAGCTGGTGCTTTTAGTGGTGCAGTGGATACCTTCACTGGTGAGGAGATTTTCTTAACTGATCTTTTAGTAACAGATGTATGATCATCTGCTTTTTGTTGATCATTTAAGTAGGTCTCCTTACTAGTTAATTCAGCTTTTGCTTCATCCAGTTCTTTCTTTAACCTCTTATTCTCTTTTCTTAGATCCTTGCATTCCTTTTCCAGAATTTCATGATTCTTTTCAATTTCATCAAATTTAGTCATGAGATTTTGGACTAGGTCTGCTGTATCTAATGGGAGACTAGAGGATTGTGCAGTGTTAGATGTGGATGCATTAGATGAAGAACAGGAACTAGATGTTACATCAGTTTCATCTGATTCTTTAGCCATTAAACATAGGCTTGTTTCCTCGGTGTCGAGCCATCACTTTTATCTTCATCCAATTCTTTGGTCATGAGGCATAGGCATGCTTTTTCATTTTACGAAATTTGTCTTCTTCATCACTATCATCTGAGTCATTGTCAGATGATTCTTCATGCTTTTCACTGCTGGATTCTGCCTTAAGTGCCTTCTTGCTCTTTCTCTTTTCAGATGCTCTGTATTTCTTCTTTTCATTATCTTTGTCATTTTCTTCAGGACAATCAGCCTTGAAGTGGCCTTTCTTGTTGCAGTTGAAGCATCTGTATTCATCATCTTTCTTCTTCATGTCTCTATTTGAGTTTGACTTTTTGTTTGATGACGAATTTCCTTTGAATGGCTTCTTTTTAAACCTGTCAAAACGTTTAACTAATAAAGCTACCTGTTCTTTTAGTTTTGTGTCTCTTTCTTGATGCATTCGGCAAAGTTACTTTCTTGGGGTGCGGCTAATGCAGTGATTTTGTGTGTCTCTGCCGGAGCACCATCTTCGCCGTTCAATTCGAATTCATGAGCTTTTAACTGGGACATTAGTGTCAGAGCGTCAGTGCTTGCAAGATTTGTTGTTCCTCTGATTACTGATGTTATGATCTTCCATCTTTCAAGTAGTCCTCTCAAGATTTTCAAGCATACTTCTTTTTGGGGATATATGTGTCCAAGCATTTGTTGTAATTCATGATGATGCTTGAGAATCATTTGTCCATTTGATCAATGGATTCACCGACCTTCATTTTAAAGTTCTCAAACTTCTGTTTTGCAACGAGATAATTTGTTTTCTTTAAGCGCTTGAGATCCTTCATTTATCAATGATAGCTTGTCCCACATCTCCTTTCTTTGTTTTGCGGTCTTTAATTATCATGAACATGTTGCTTGTCTAGGGTCTTCAAGATCATGTCTTTTGCAACAAAGTCCAGATTTGCTCTTCTCCCGTCATCCTTGGTCCAATACTTTTTAGGTTTGTCAATTTCCTTTCCTTGATCTGCTCCCCGTGCCTACCACCGTAGTGATTGTGATCGGTCCATCATTGATTACATCCAAAGCATCTCTTCATGAGTTGCTTTGCAAGATGAGACGACATTCTTATTTTATATTCATCAAAATTGTTAACATTAAAAACAGTACTTTTGACTAGAAGTTTGAGGAATCCATCGGTATAATTGAATATATAAATGACGGTGAATGGAAAACTCGGATTTGAAAACTTGCTTTGAAAATATGTGATCTCCTTGTTACCGAAATTAGATCCGAACGAGGTTCGATACTAGGAACACTTGCTCCGATACCAATTGTTGGTCCCGAGAGAAGGGTGAAACTATAGTCGGAGGGGGGTGAATGACTATAGTGGAGTTTCAAAAACTTTTCTTATATTTAAAAGCTTTTAGGCAGCGGATAAGTCCCTTTTTACTATGTTGTTTTCAAATCAGTGTAGACAGACACAGATATAAGTTATGATGTAGGCTAAATAAATAAATGCTGTAAAGTAAATTGCGAAATTAAATTGACACAAGGCTTATAGTGGTTCGGGGTGGTGTAATCCCTTAATCCACTCTTCTCCCGTGATGATTGGAGGAATTCACTATTGTTTTCACGAGATACAATAGTATGATTGTCATTGGCTTCCCAAGCTTCACAATCTACAAGACTATCACTCCTTGACTCGCAATGACTTCGGTGATTCGGTCTTCCTTTTCTTGTTCCTTAAGATTAAGATCCTTCAACGGCTATCACGGATTCAACTCCTTCTCGGATTGCCTCGATTCGGTTGCTTCGGTTTGATGTGAATGTGATTCACACACTTGCTTGATCAATCTCAATTCTGAGTATGACTTTGTAGTTCTGATACTTGAGTTGATCACTAGATATGTCTTTGTAAGTTCAGAGAGAAGGCTTTTCAAAATGACAGAGTTTCTGCTTGATTTTTCTTTCTTGATCGTTGTTTTTTTTTCCTGTCAATGCCTTCTATTTATAGCCTTGAATAACCTTGGTTTTTGAAATTCCGTCCGTTGGCTATATTAATGAGGGAATTACCCTTTGCCGAAAGTTCTTTCTTTGCTGTTTTGCTTTCTCTTTGCCGAAAGTCAGTTTACTCAGCCGATTCACTGTTTCCTTCTTTGTTCTAGTTTTTGGAGAGTCTTTGTACTTCACTGATCCTTGATTTGGGTGAGACTAGTGTACACCATATTTGAACATTGAGTTTCATCACTTAAAACATAACTTAGACTTATCCAAGGTCATCACAGACTTCCTTGGTTATAAGTCAGACCATAATGTCTTTATACTTCTCTGCTGGTGCTTGGTGGCTTCACTATCTTTGAATATCCGTCCTTGCTTTGCCGTCCTACCAACTAGTACAATACTTGTCCGACTTAACTTATACAACTTGTCGGACTCTAAGTAAAGACTTATACGAGAGAATTCTAACTTATTTCGGGCTTGCTATTACGGCTAGTATGGCCATCATCAAAACATAATAGAATGTTCCTAACATATATATATATATATATATATATATATATATATATATATATATATATATATATATATATATATATGTTCTTTTAAAGAACCAATTATGAATTGTTATATGATAACGTCCTTAGTATTAAACTCGTGATAGAGAAACCATGATAGGCGATTATGGTTGATGAGATCTCTAATCACTTTAATAAGTTTGATACTTAAATGTCTCTAAGGCCGCCGTACTATTAAACGGGGCATTGATAGTATGAACAGGCTAGCACGTATTAGATGTCTTCTCTTTAAGGGCGGGGATAGATCTCGTCTATCGATGTGTAGAGACACTTGACCGTTCGTGGACGTGTATTAGAGAATGCGTACGTTAGACCCACCCACTTACATGGATAAGTGTCACACTATGTGGCGGTTGTGTAATTATCCTTAAGACCGGAGTCTTCATGGCATCACGGTGTGGATTGTCATGCTTTGACACTATTGAGGTTTCCCCTAGCCATGGGGCGATCATGCGGTAGTGATTGGGTATGATACTGAAGCATGCGGAGTATACATGATTGGTCGTCCGGGAATCGCGTATCCTATGATTGGGATCGAATATCCGAAATGGCTTTCTTATAAGGAATGTCTTACTCTCGTGAATCTTTACAAAGTGGGAGTAAACGAGTTACTTCGAGAGAGCCATGATATCCAGATTATAAGATACGGTCGTTAATGTTTGACACTCGACGTACGACCGTATGGATATTATTACAAATGATAGGATTGTAAGTTACACAAGAATCGTTTCACATGAAATGTAGTAGTCATTGCATTTGACTCTTCAGATGATTGAGGGTCACGGTGTGTTGCTAGACGCTATCCCGTGATCGTTAGGCATGAAGGGCATTTTCGTAAATTACACTTTGTGTCTACGGCCAACATATTCGGAAGCCTATCGGGTCACACACATATGAATATCTAGCCAGATTAAAATGTGGTTATAGATGATAACCAAATAAGGAAAGTTTATCTCACGACTATAAAGGTTATAATGGTAAATTAATATGGTGGTATTTATTTATTTTGAATAAATTAAATACAAGATATTAATTACTTATGTAAAATGTCCTATAGACCCGATAATAGCTTCCGAATATGTTGGCCGTAGACATAAAGTCCAATTACGAAAATGCCATTCACACCTAATGATCATGAAATGGCGTCTAGCAACACATCGTGAGCCCCAATCATCGGAAGAATCAAAAGAAATGACTACTACCTTTCATGTGACACAGTTACCGTGTAAATAGAATCCTAACGCTCTAATTATATCCATACAATAGTATCACGACTGTCAATACATCAACGATCGTATCTTATAATCAGGATATCATGCTTTATCAGAATAACTCATTTACTCTCACTTTGCAAAGATTCACAAGAGCTGGACATTCCGTATAAGAAGGTCATTTCGGACGAACAAACATGTATCCTACGCATGCTTCAATATCATACCCGAGCACTACCGCATGATCGCCCTGTGGCTAGGGGAAACCTCAATAGTGTCAAAGCACGACAATTCACACCGTGATGCCATGAAGACTCCGGTCTCAGGATTTTATCAACTACCACATACTGCGACACTTATTGTAAGTGGGTCAATCTAACGTACGCATTCTCTTATACACGTCCACGTACAGTCCACGTGTCCCTACACTTCGATAGACGAGATCTATCCAATCTTCAATAAGATAGAAGACATCCAATACGTGCTAGTCTAATCATACTATCAATGTCCTGTTTGAAAGTACATACGATTAGAGACATTTAAGTATCAAACATATTAAAGTGATTACAAATCTCATCAACCATAATCACTATCATGGTTTCTCTATCACAGTTTAATACTAAGGACGTTACTATATATTCAATAACATAATTGGTTCATAATGATAACAAAATATATATAATACCAAAAGTGCTTTTATTAATCATAATAAACTTATTACATGAACTAAATAGACTATAAATGACCCAACCCGGTCGAATCTGGTCCAACCCGAATGGGTTTAGGACACTATTTCAACACCAGGTGCACGATAATCTATCTCATCAAGCTTTCCAAACAATGGTCCTAATTGTATCTCCATGGCCCTTCGATCAATGGGGTGTGGATCTGATAGGAACACTTCCCCGAGCTTTGGAAATCTCAAGTTTCTAGTCGTGGTAGTCGATTACTTCACCAAATGGGTGAAAGCAGAGGCTTTAACTACAATCACCGCAAAAGATATCCAGAAATTCCTTTGGAAGAACATAGTTTGTAGATATGGTATTCCTAAATCTCTATCTCTACAACGGAACACGGTTTGAAGATAGAGCGGTCTGAGCTTGGTGTGCCGAGCAGGGCATCTCACAACATTTCACATATGTGGGTCATCCTCAAGCTAATGGACAAGTTGAACAAACCAACAGGCATATCAAATTAGGCTTAAAGAAGAGGCTTGAAAAAGAAGGAGAAAACTAGGTGGAACATCTACCCAACATATTATGGGCGTACAGGACTACGCCGAACTCAGCCACAGAGAAACCCTTTCTCCTTAGCATATGGATGTGAATCAGTGATCCCAACGGAAATTGGACTTCCCTCACCTCAGGCAAAGCTTTATTCAGAGGCAGAACGAGAATCCGAGCTAAGACACTCTAAAGACGATTTAGAAGAAGCAAGTGATGTGGCCTTCATAAGAATGGCTAGGTACAAGCAGAGGATCTCACAGTATTATAACTCCAAAGTGAAGCATTCCTACTTCAAATAAGGAGACTTGGTGTTGAGAAAGAATGAAGTAAGCAATAAGGGCCCCGGAGCAAGCTTGACCCGAACTAGGAAGGCCCTTACAAGGTTGTGAAGGTTCATGGCAAGGGAGCATACCAACTAGATGACTTTAATGGCAGGACCATACCTCAGAGATGGAATGCCAATAACTTGCAAAAAAATTACGTTTAGGACAGGTTCCAGACTCATTTTCCTTAACATTTTGATTTTTTGTGACTGTCCTTTTAATAAGATGTATTTAAACATCGTCTATTTTAATAAAAGTTAACTTCCTATTACGCTATATGGTTTATTTAAGTCTGTAGGATAGATATTCCATTTTGAGCTCTGCAGGTGAGACTCAGCAAGTTTACGAAGTCAAACATCCTAAGTCTGCAGGACAGACATTCCGATCTAAGCTTTGTAGGTCAGACTCAGCAAGTTTGCGAAGTCAAACACCCTAAGTCTATTTGACAGACATTCCGATCTGAGCTTTGCAGGTCAGACTCAACAAGTTTGCAAAGTCAAACTCTCTAAGTTTGCAGGGCAGACATTTCGATCTGAGCTCTTCAGGTCAAACATAGCAAGTTTGCAAAGTCAAACACCCTAAGTCTGCAGGACAGACATTCCGATCTGAGCTCTTCAGGTCAGACTTAGAAAGTTTGCAAAGTCAAACTCCCTAAGTCTTCATGACAGACATTCCGATCAGAGCTCGCAGGTCAGACTCAGCAAGTTTGCAAAGTCAAACTCCTTAAGTCTGTAGGACAGACATTATGATCTGAGCTCTGCAGATGACTCGGAAAGTTTGAAAAATTAAGTATGCCATCCAAAAACCAAAGGTTAATGCATGGCATACTTTGGGGGCATAAGATACCTCACTGCGTTACCAAAGTACCAGGTAAGTGCTTAAATTGAAAGTACTTAAAGAGAAAGAACTTAACTGAATTACATAAATATATAGTGTTGCATAATAATTATAGTGTTGAAATATTTTTAAAAGAAAATTAGAATATGTTTTTTCAGACTACTCAAAGTCTCAGAGGTTGGATTTTTCTACTAAGCTAACAAAGAAGGAGCTGACTCAGAACTTTGTCCAGCCGGATGGTGAATAGCGTGTACTTTGTGCCAATATCCTCCCCGTTTTTAAACTCTTTCAAACGATCATCATAGATCTTTTCGGAGCCAGGTCTGCACATACCCTTTTGGGGAAGATCGGCAATGGCCAGACCAGCAAATCGTGTCCGGGCCTCATCAATCCCCAAGGTATAACCGTTCCATATAACAGGGGACAACAGCGCCTTCAAAGCATCAACGAACGGACCGGAAGACTTATACTCCATAAGAGCTTGAGAAATTTGACCTAGAATGGAAGTTTCTAATCCGGCCTTCTCAGATCAGAGCTTCTCCACAACTCGCTCCAATTCACTTCTCTCTTCTGCATGTTTATCCATTGTTTTTGGCAACTCAGCAGCAAACTTATCACGAGCCTTTTGCAGCTCAGCTTCCTGCACTAGCAGTTGTTCCTCTAGAGCCTTGATCTCCCCACCCTTGGACTTTACCAAGTCCTTGTCTTTTCCGACTCTCACGCAGCTCGGCAATGTTTTCCTCATCCCCTCATGGGTGCCTGAGGCTCCGTTAATCTCTTTAGCACCTCTTTACCGGTTCGGGTGCCTACGGACAGCAATGTGTTAAATATGAGTAACTCCATCAAAATGAAAAGGCAGAATAAGCAGTAAAGATAAAAACTTACAGCAGCAGCCAACTCCTTGTCGGTCATCTCGGATAGCCACTCCTGATCAGCCGGAGCCTCCTCTGCAACAACATCTTGATCCTCCTCGGGTAGAGTAATAGACCTACCCCTTGTGTGCGGCATGCCTTCCTGGGCAGCCCCCACTGGCCTAGATCGTCCCCTCAGCTAAAGTTGTTGTTCATGTTAGGAAATCAACTAGTTTTACGCAGCGGAATTCAAAATTTTGATCTCCGATCCCAAGATCGACTTCGTTTAATACAATAAACACGTTAAGTAGTAGACGGTGATTACCTTGTTAGATCTAAAGATCGAAGATTTTGCCGTTGAAGGAGAGAAGTCGTGCGCGCAAGCCGTCCACGTGTCCAGCCTCTATCAATATCCACACGAACACCTCACCGGAATCCTCCTTGGATAGCTACTAGAAAAACCGGTTGCTAGACCGGCCTTTTTATCTCTCACAAACTCTCTAGAAGAAGCTCTCTATTTTTCACAAGAATTATGAACTCTTGAATTGTGATGTACTAAAGAGCTAGCTAGCCCCTTCCTTATATAAGGTGTGTGGCGCCCCCTCTAGTCCCCATTCCCAATTGGAAAAGTTTCTTGTGTGGAGTAAGGAGAAATAAAACCTTTTACTAGTAAAAATAAGGAAAATAAATATATTAGATTTATCTCATTTAATTTAATATTCTATATTAAAATTTTAAGATATTCTCAATATCTAATATTGATTATCTTTATCATATTACCATAAATCTATTTATTTGCAAATCTATTAATATCTACTAATAATATATAATAATACCATTAATTAAATTGTACAATCCAAGTGTATCTTATACACTAGTGTCTGCGCCCCTCATAGTCATAAATTGGCATCCGGAATATTCTTTAATTAATTAACATAATTAATATATTGTATTTAATTTTTTATAATAAATAATTACCACCATATTAATTTAATATGTATAACACTTTATAGTTGAGATAAACTTTCATTATTTGGTTATCACTATAACCGCATTTTAATCCGGCTAGATGTTCTTATTTGTGTGACCCGATAGGCTTCCGAATATATGGGCCGTAGACATAAAGTGCAATTACGAAAATGTCCTTCACACCTAACGATCACGGAATAGCGTCTAGCAACACATCACGACCCCCAATCATCGGAAGAGTCAAAAGCGATGACTACTACATTTCATGTGAAACAGTTAGCGTGTAAATAGAATTCTATCGCTGTAATAATATCCATACAATCGTATATCGAGTGTCAATACATCAACGATCATATCTTATAATCTGGATATCATGCTCTCTCAGAATAACTCATTTACTCCTACTTTGCAAAGATTCACGAGAGATAGACATTCCTTATAAGAAGGCCATTTGGGATATTTACTACTATTCATAGGATATGCGATTTCAGGACAAACAAACATGTATCCTACGCATGCTTCAATATCATACCCAAGCACTGCCGCATGATTCCCCATGGCTAGAGGAAACCTCACTAGTGTCAAGGCACGACAATCCACACCGTGATGCCATGAAGACTCCGGTCTCAAGATAATTACGCAACTGCTACATATTGCGACACTTAATATAGGTGGGTCAGTCTAACGTACGCATTCTCTAATACACGTCCATGTATAGACCAATTGTCTCTACACTCCGATAGACAAGATCTATCCATATCTTCAATAAGATAGAAGACATCCAATACGTGCTAGTCTAATCGTACAATCAATGTCTTGTTTGAAAGTACATACGACTAGAGACATTTAAGTATCAAAATTATTAAAGTGATTAGAGGTCTCATCAACCATAATTACCAACATGGTTTCTCTATCACAGTTTAAGACTAAGGACGTTACTATATATTCAATAACATAATCGGTTCATAAAGATAAACAATATTATATAACAACAAAAGTGCTTTTATAAATCTTAATAAACTTATTACATAAACTAAATAGACTGTAAATGACCCGACCTGTGGGATCCGGTCTGACCCGATTGGGTTTAGGACATCATTTCAACAGTACCTCATCTTCTTCATGATCAGAGCCATCTAGCTCAACCAAATCAACACCCCCTCGAACAAAGTGAGAGGAAGGTGAAACCAGAGCTTCACCGTGATGTCCAGCTAAGACCTGGACCTTAGAGCGCTTAAAGTTGTGCCCGCAGCTCGGGTAAGTGGAGGTTCAACACTTGCCGTTCTTTTAGACCCCTAACTCTGGTCAGGCTGAGCAGCCTCCTCCACTTCCTCTTCGGTAGCATCCGCAAATATGGCGGCAAAGTCAGCCACTACAAAAGAAACAAAGCAGAACAAGATCAAAACATGTACAATCATCAAAAGATTAAAATAGAACATGACATAAAGGGGAGCTCCTACAAGTCTTGTAATCTACATCACTAAGGACAAAATAAGGGTCAGGACCAGCAAGAGACAACTGAGCAGGGTCGATCAACTCAGAGGAATACTTATTCAACTCTTGGGAGATACCCGACTCCTAGATACCTTTCAAAAGTGCCGAACTAACATTTTTAGGACAATTGTCCTTAGTGAGATCGGCATTGTTCCACTTGCCCAGATCAGCTTCTACCTCAATACGGATAAAGAAGAACCGGTGTTTCCACTCTTTGTATGAGGATTCCCTTTTGGACAGGATGGGAATGCTTTTTCACTAATAAACCCGGCGTGAAAAAGCAATACCACCCAGTCATATCCCTCATATGTTTGCACTGATAGAAGGTCCTGAACAACTTTACTAAAAACTTCACGTTGATGCATCGGTACCAAATGGCAAACCCATGATGGCTCTCACCCCATTAGGGGCTATCTGGGCAGTTCCCAGACCGTAATTCCCGAGCACAACCAACAAAATCAAGGCAAAAGGGAACCCAGAGACCACAGTCAAGTTGATCCTTGTACAAAGTAATGTATCCCTCCGGAGGTTGGGGTGCATAGGTACCAGCAGCAGGGAGCTGGGGGCGTACAACTCTAGGTTTATGTTGTACTTATCACAGAGTGAGACCATATCATCATGAGTTAGCCTTGAATCTATTCCATAACAGCCCATTTGTGCCCTCAGAGCCATGTGCGCTTTCCGTGATAGCACGAACCTAGAAGTTCCTGATGAAGAGCTAGGATCAAAAGATGAAGGGGCAAATTGGGAGGCTAAAACCAGGTGTTCTAGTCCTCTACGGTTTAACAATGCCAGAAGTGTTGGAGTGCATGGTTTAATCTTAAAGTCAAACCCCTCGCTTTCCGATTCGGACTCAAAAGTAAATAATTCCTCTACGGAGCTATAAGTAGGGGCTGATGCCCTCATCAACAAAAAAAAAAAACTAAACAGAAAGAGTAGATGCTTACTTGTAATATTGAAGATTGAGAAGAGGAAGGACAATCGGCAAAATGACTTCAAATCTTCGGTTTAATAGAAAGAAACGGAAGACGTAAGAGAAGACATATAATACGAAAGGGGTTATAAGACCAAGAACGATCTTAGGACACGAGCCCACTACGAAAACGTGGCTAGAAACACCTCATTTCTCGGAACGATATGACATCGTCATAACGGTAACTTTGCCACGTGGCAGAGCTAGTCCTTAGCAAAATTTTAAAAGTCTGCGAGACAGGAGCAGAACTGAACTCCCTAAGTGTTAGATCAGACCTGACCATCGGAGCTCGGATATATCTAGGGGGCTTATGACGGAAGTCGGACTAAGCCCCAGCCACGTGTCACTCATAGGATGACTAAGTGATCGAACTTTTCTACGTGTCCAATCTAACCGGTAGTGTACCGGATCAATTATAGTCTAGTAAGTGGTCAAGGTCGTATCCACGAGGATTGTGAGGTTGAACACCAAAAAGCTATTATTATCTTGATCTAAGTCGCAAATTAACAAGAAAGTAATGTTTCTAGAATTCTACTACTAAAAGGGTGATAAAATGATAAAAGAACCTAACCAAGACAATGTGTAGACAAGCAACTCGCTTGTAGTATCATGGGAATGATTTCCTTCCAACCTACCAAATGTGTTCAAAAGTGTGAAACGATGCATTCCTAATCAAGTATTTCCCCTCATACGAGTGTATGAAACTACTCTATACCTCCTCATTGGCCTAAGTATCATAAACCTAATGAATTGGTATGATAAGCACTTGAATGCAATGACAATACAATTATCCCCGGATAAGAAATCGAATGCCTCGAAAGGTCGATTTTATCTTCCGGTTCTCCTACCCTCTTCTCACACCTAATATCTCATTTCGGTCTCCATTAAGTGTGTAAATGCAAGCATTAGTTAATTACTCCAACACAAGCAAACCATACAATGCAAGTAGGAAAAGATTCACAACAATTGAAACTAAGCAACATGAACAATCATTCCCAATCAACATAAGTGATTACACTACTTCTACAACACCATCTTGGCTAGTGGTGAGCTAGCCACTCATGATTAAAAACACAAACTTGTCAATGTAAGCATTCATAATCATAAGAACAATTAATTCAAAGTAAAGATTAAGAATTTACCCAACCAAAAGCTATCAACTTTAAAAAGAGAAACTTGCATTCAAGATCTTGAAGTGCTCCAATGGTGTTCACACCCAAAAGGATGAGAACATGGTTCCATTAAATGATTCTAGAAATCAAAATTAAGAATTCTTAATGTTACAAGTGATTAGATGCTAATTTGCGGTGGAATTTGGCTAGGAGAGCCTTTGTAACTCCCCGTTCCCGGACACTGAGTCCTTATCCGGAAATCGAAACGTTCGGCACGCATAATATTAAATAAATAATATTACACGTAAGCCTCTACTACGCTGTATCAAATAAAAGCAAACGGAAGCTAAAAAGACTCGGGTAATTTTTTTCAAATATCTCAGAATAAAAGTTCAGGAACTAGAGAAGGAAATGTAAAGTTATTACATCCGAAACGAAAACAACGAATCCAAAATTGTACGAATTCCAAAGTACTAAAAGTAAACTACTAGTTCCAATAACCCAAATCTATGAAATAAACGTAAATAAACAAATAATAAACAAGGTCTTCAAGTCCCGCGTCCTCAAATGTCGTCATCAAAGTCCTCCTCGAACTCATCATTTACCTGTTCGTCTTCTCTCCCCCAAACACATAAATAAACATCCATTTGAGGTAAGTACAATGTACAAAGTAAGAAGTAGAAGCTACAATATAATTAAGGTTTATTATTAAAAGATTTGCCTTACTAAGACCGACTCGATCTTGGGTTAACTACATGCCCATCGACACGTCGTGACTATACGTTTCTAACTTAGCTTATCTTTGTTACATCATTACTCAAGGACACAATGCATGGTGAAAATTCCACCACGAGATATACTTGCCAACTACGGTGATTAGCACCGGTAGTCCCGGGATCTCCCCGGTATACATATACGTTCGATGGATTTCCTCCACTACCCTTCAGCCTTTTGAGCCAGTAGTGTTGTCCACCTTTTATGAACGTATCACATCGCCGATTTGAATCAGTGCCTAACCATGAATAGATGACGTTTGAGCTTTTACTACACTTAATTATTAATGTGAATTAACTAGTCACCTAAGTCTTTTCAGAATAATACTCACCTTATCAGCTTTACTCCTTCACTTAGACAACTAGACATCACATCCTATCAATTACACAGACATTGATGAACCCTAGTTCATCAAAGCACAAGCCCTTTCATGCCCTTCCGACGGATCCGAACTTCAACTCCCTTTATGAGTACATTCGGTGTTTTAACTGAATGAATCAGAAACTCAATCGGGGCTTGTTCATATTTAATTAGTGTTATTTAATCATGAATTAAGGTTGAAAATTCAAAACATAGCTTAAAACAACATTACATAGAAAACTGGGGCAATGCGTGCGCATTACTCTAGAATAAGTACGCATTGAACCTGCTGCACTTATTCTAAGCAATCCTGTATCAGGAATGCGTGCGCATTGCTAGCCAATGCGTACGCATCCTATGCAGAAAAGCCCTAAAACATGTTTTTCAACCCTTAACGATCTCTACTCGAATCTAAACATCTTCCACATGAATTACCGCAGAAAAACAGTAGAAAAACATGTCTTTTAAGATCCGAAACAAAAATTAATCCTTAAACATCATCTAAGCTTAAAACTTGATACAATATGCATCCAAAACATGATCTATTCTACTATAAACCACAATTAGATTGTAGGAAGAGCTTCTTACCTTTAGCAAGCTTATTCCAACAACAAAAACTCAGAAAAACAGCAGCTAAAACCGATCTTTCTCTTATCAAAGCTTCAACTTTCTGCAATCAAAACGTTGCCTTCTTCACAACGATTCCGGCGCTCTACTCTGATCTGAAAACCGTTGAGAATCGACTTAGCAATTGATGAAAAATCTCTCAGCCCTAATTCCTTGCCCACACACGCAGAACACCATTTAGGAGGTGGATAAATCTGATTTCTATTAGGTTGTAAGAATTGTGGGGATTTATTTTCCTTAAATAACAAATCCCAAAAAAAAGGATAAATATCTTATTATCTTCCTTTATCATAAAAAAAATCAGATTTAACAAATCAAAAAAAAAAGATAAAGATCTTATTATCTTCCTTTATCATAAAAAATCAGATTTTCCCCCTTAAATATATACATATATATCTCGAAATATATATCTATAATTTAACATATACTTAAACTCCGAATAAAAGGAACCGAACCCAATATTTCGTTTTTGCAAAATGACACGTCTGCCCTTTCCCGAAAATCGGAATATTACATTCTTCCCCCCTTAAAGGAGTTTCGTCCTCGAAACTTAGAACATACCTGGTAAGTCCATAAAATCTGGGAACTCGCTGATCATATCGTCCTCAACTTCCCAAGTAGCTTCATCCGGTGAATGATTGCTCCATTGCACCAGAACTAAAGGAATCAACCATCTCTTAATCATCTTTTCCTTCCGATCCAAAATTATGGTCGGTGTCTCATCGTACGAAAGATTATCCTGGAGAACCTCTGGATCAACAGTAGTCTCAATATCCGTCTTGGTCAAACACTTCTTTAACATTGAGACATGAAACACGTTGTGGACTCTCGACATCGCTTCTGGTAACTTGAGTTTGTAAGCCAAATGTCCAATTCTTTCTAGAATCTCAAAATGTCCAACATACCTCGGGCTTAGCTTTCCCTTATGTCCAAAATGTTTCACTCCCTTCATTGGTGAAGCTCGTAGATACAATCTTTCACCAACTTCAAACTCAAGAGGTCTCCTTCTAACATCTGCCCAACTCTTCTGTCTATCTTGAGCAGCCTTTAGATTCTTCTTGACCAGCTGAACCCTTTCTTTAGCTTGCTCAACCAATTCCGGCCCGGTGATTTGTCTTTCCCCGACTTCATCCCAAAACAGCGGCATTCTACCTCTTCTTCCATACAATGCTTCAAACGGTGGCATGCCAATACTTGCATGATAACTGTTGTTGTAAGCAAACTCCGCTACCGGTAGGTAATCATCCCATGATCCACCTACTTCCAACACACAAGCTCTCAACATATTTTCAAGTGTTTGGATGGTTCTCTCAGATTGTCCATCTGTCTGAGGATGAAAGGCCGTACTCAAATCCAACTTGGTTCCAAAAGCTGCTTGTAAACTTTTCCAAAACCGACTGACGAACCTCGAATCACGATCCGAAACTATCGAGATAGGTACTCCGTGTAATTTCACTATATTATCCAAGTATAGTGTCGTCATTTTCTTCAAGGGCATATCAACCTTATATGGTAAGAAATGAGTGGATTTGATCAATCTATCCACAATCACCCAAATCGCATCATTACTGCCTCTCGTCTTAGGTAAACTGGTGATAAAGTCCATAGTGATCTTATCCCACTTCCATTCCAGGATATCCAATGGCTTAAGAATTCCTCCCGGTCTTCTATGTTCTGCTTTAACCTTCTGGCAAGTATCACACTCTGCAACGAACTTGGCTATCTCTAGTTTCGTCGAGGGCCACCAAAACCTTTCCTTCAAGTCTCTGTACATTTTAGTAGCTCCCGGATGAACCGCAAAAGCAATCCTATGTGCCTCTTCCATGACTCTCTGTCTTAAATAACCCACATTAGGTACACACAAACGATCCTGATACCAAAGATTCCCCTTCTTATCTAACACATATCCAACCGTGGGCTTTTCCCTTGCAACTTGCTTCAAGTCAACCAAAACTGGGTCTTCATCTTGCTTTTCCCGAATGTCATCCATCAACTCAGACCTTGCTAACAACGGTGCCACACACTGTTGGTCTTCAATCTGATCAAAGCTTCGGATTCTCAGCTCATCTAACCTTTCTACAACACCTTCAACGCTTGAAACCGCAATTACTGGTTTTCTGCTCAAGGCATCAGCCACTACATTTGCTTTACCCGGATGATACTGAATCTCCAAGTCATAATCCTTTACGAACTCCAGCCATCTCCTTTGTCTCATATTCAGGTTTTCCTGGGTAAAGAAATACTTCAAACTCTTGTGATCGGTGAAGATCCTGGCCTTAACTCCGTACAGGTAGTGCCTCCAAATCTTCAAGGCAAACACAACCGCTGCTAACTCCAAGTCGTGGGTTGGGTAATTCTTCTCATGCACCTTCAACTATCGAGATGCATAAGCAATTACCTTCCCTTCTTGCATCAACACACAACCTAAACCTTGTCCCGAAGCATCCGTGTAAACGTCATAATTTTTCAAAGATCTCCGGAACTGCCAAAACTGGGGCTGTAGTCATCCTCTTCTTCAACGTCTGAAAAGCATCTTCACACTCACTGGTCCACTCGAACTTCACATCCTTTTGAGTGAGCCGGGTAAGTGGTGTAGCTTTCTTTGAGAAGTCTTGTACAAACTTTCTATAATAGCCAGCCAAACCGAGAAAACTTCTAACCTCTGAAACGGTAGTCGGTCTGGACCACTTCTCAACTGCTTCAATCTTTGCCGGATCAACCTTAATGCCATCTCCGTAAATGACATGACCCAAGAAACTCACTTGATCCAACCAAAAGTCGCACTTCGAGAACTTAGCATACAACTCGGTTCTTTTTAATGTATCCAGCACTATCCTTAAGTGTTCTTCATGTTCCTTCTCATCCTTAGAGTATACAAGGATGTCATCTATGAACACTATCACAAACTTGTCCAAGTATGGCATGAAAACACGCTGCATTAAATCCATAAATGCAGATGGAGCATTAGTGAGTCCAAAAGGCATAACTAAGAACTCATAATGTCCATACCTCGTACTAAACGCCGTCTTCGGTATATCAGCCACCTTGATCTTCAACTGGTGATATCCGGACCTAAGATCAATCTTGGAAAATACTCTCTTGCCTTGCAACTGGTTAAACAAATCATCAATCCTTGGCAAAGGGTACTTATTCTTGATGGTCAGATTGTTTAGCGCTCTGTAATCTATGCACATCCTCATGCTACCATCTTTCTTCTTAACAAACAACAATGGGGCTCCCCAAGGCGAGGTACTAGGCTGAATTATGTTCCTCTCGAGCATATCCTTAAGTTGAGCTTTCAACTCTTTCAATTCAGCCGGTGCCATTCTATAGGGTGCCTTAGCAACTGGTGCCGCTCCTGGCATCAACTTGATCTCAAATTCAATTTCTCTATCAGGCTTGTTTCCCGGTAACTCTTCTGGAAACACCTCTGGGTATTCCTTGACTACAGGGGTTTCATCTAACTTAGGCTTCACTTGTTCCACATCCACCGCGTACAACAAGTAGCCTTCACAACCCTTCCGACAAGCTCTTATAGCCTTAACTACTGAAATTATAGGGTGACGCTTCCTACTAGGCTTGTAAATGTTACCTTGATAAGTCTTATCTAATTTCCCGGGTATCTTAAAGGTCACTCTCTTTCCTCTACAATCCAAGTGGACAAAATTCTCGGATAGCCAATCTATTCCAAGAATCACATCAAAATCCGAAAAGTCCAACACCGTCAAATCACTCCTGCAACAATACTTTCCAACTTGAACCTCTACCTGAGGTATCAACTTGGTTACCTTAGTCACTTTTCCTAAAGGTGTTGTTATCTCCAAAGTGTTTCTTAAAGGTTCCATTGGTAAGTTAAGCTTCTTAGCTACCTTAGTTGACACAAAGGTGTTAGACGCTCCGGTATCAAACAATGCCGTAACTGCTAAGTTTTCTAGAATTATTGTACCTAGGATGTGAATTAATTTATTTAAATACAATACAACATGATTTAAATCGTGCTATAAAGTACTCTAATAAATTAAAATAAACAAAAAGGTACCGAAATAACGTTATCGTCGGTTCGGCCATCTCGGCATCCACTTGCAAAAACTCGAACTAGGCGACTTGGGCCGCCTTTTCCATTTCCTTGCCTCGAATATTCGAGCTCCCCTTTGTTGGACACATCTTAGCAAAGTGCCCTAGATCTCCGCAAGTAGTAGCGCCACACCGTATTAGCCTTACACTCACCCGAGTGATTCCTATTGCACTTAGAGCAAACGGTGCTCCGGTTGAAGGTTTACTTGCTTTGCCGGCAGGGCCGTTGTCTTCTTGAGATTCTGTTGGGGTGCTCCCCGGTTAATACCTTGACTCGTGCCAAAATTCCTCTTATTCCCTATAACAACTGTGGCCTTCTTTCTAAATATCTCCACCTCTAAGGCCTTATTCAACAACTCAGCCATATTCTTAGCTGTGAAACCCAACATACCGGACTGTATCTGATAGGCTAGGCCTTCCTTGTAAAGAGCCATCTTTCTCTCTTCAACCTTCATCAGCTCGGGGTAGAATCTTCCCAGCTCGTTAAACTTGTTGGTGTACTGAGATACTGTCATAAAGTTGCCCTGCTTAAGCTTTAAGAACTGGCTTGCCATGTCTGCCTGCACTGTTTCCGGAAAACACTCGTTGTAAAACATCACTTTGAAGCTTTCCCAATCCGTTACCTTGCCATTACTACTTTGTATAGCATCAATCCAAGCTTCAGCTGCGCCCAAAAGGAAACTAACCGCCAACTCGGGCCATCTCGGATTCGGGAACATGTATATTCCTGCAGCAAGCCTTTTCGAAACTTCTTAACCATTCTTCACCTTCGAATGTTCTACATTCCCATAGAAGTTTTCAACCCGATTCCTTCTCAATCTTGTATACCGCCAATCGGTGGTGCTTGCTCAAGTGCCGGTCTAACGGTGGGGCTTGTGGATAAACTGGAGGGTATCCATAGGGTATTTCCTGCTGTTGAAACTGGGGTTGATGGAAATCGTAGGGTGGGTAACCAAGACCTTGTTGATGGTCAAAACGGGGTGAAGGTGGTACATTAGGTCGAGGAGTGTGACCCACTGGAGGAGGGTAAAAGGTCTGATGCTGCTGATGAGAAAACACTGGTGGAGGAGGGTAGCTCACTGGTGGGGGATAGATACTGGTTGTTGGGGGTACGTAGACGGGTGGAATGTCCCCTATCACGGTGACACGTACCGGTGCTTCTCCAGGCTCTCCATAAATGTGGTTGTACCTTGGTGGAGGGTAACTTACTGGTGGCGGTACTAAACCCGCTGGAACGTCACTTACCAAGGAAAACTGAACCGAACTTCCCACATGCCATTGTGGGTGTTGCTCCTGATGAGGTCGCGGTGACAAACTCCGCTGAGATCGTGGAGTAGGGGTTGCAGTATAAGGGGTGGAGTGGGGCTCGGATGAGGTGAAGGATTCTGCCTCACGAAACCGCCTCTAACAACTGGTGTAGGACTCTCTCGACGTACTCCTGGAGCTTCTGCACCCGCTCCGGTTCTCGTGAACACCATCCTTATGATCACAGAAAACCAAAACGTTACTAAGAGGTCTACAAGAAACTTATCTTAATAGAAAGAAAGCCTAAAAGACGCTTCTCTCTGATACCAACTGTAACGCCCCGTTCCCGGACACCGAGTCCTTATCCGGAAATCGAAACGTTCGGCACGCATAATATTAAATAAATAATATTACACGTAAGCCTCTACTACGTCGTATCAAATAAAAGCAAACGGAAGCTAAAAAGACTCGGGTAATTTTTTTCAAACATCTCAGAATAGAAGTTCAGGAACTAGAGAAGGAAATGTAAAGTTATTACATCCGAAACGAAACCAACGAATCCAAAATTGTACGAATTCCAAAGTACTAAAAGTAAACTACTAGTTCCAATAACCCAAATCTATGAAATAAACTTAAATAAACAAATAATAAACAAGGTCTTCAAGTCCGGCGTCCTCAAACGTCGTCATCAAAGTCCTCCTCGAACTCATCATTTACCCGTTCCTCTTCTCTCCCCCAAACACATAAATAAACATGCATTTGAGGTAAGTACAATGTACAAAGTAAGAAGTAGAAACTACAATATAATTAAGGTTTATTATTAAAATATTTGCCTTACTGAGACCGACTCGATCTAGGGTTCACTACATGCCCATCGACACGTCGTGACTATACGTTTCTAACTTAGCTTATCTTTGTTACATCATTACTCAAGGACACAATGCATGGTGAAAATTCCACCACGAGATATACTTGCCAACTACAGTGATTAGCACCGGTAGTCCCGGGATCTCCCCGGTATGCATATACGTTCGATGGATTTCCTCCACTACCCTTCAAACCCTTTTGAACCGATAGCGTTGTCCACCTTTTATGAACGTATCACATCGCCGATTTGAATCGGTGCCTAACCAAGAATAGATGACGTTTAGCTTTTACTACACTTATGTAATTATTAATGTGAATTAACTAGTCACCTAAGTGTTTTCAGAATAATACTCACATTATCGCTCTACTCCCTCACTTAGACAACTAGACATCACATCCTATCAATTACACAGACATTGATGAACCCTAGTTCATCAAAGCACAAGCCCTTTCATGCCCTTCCGACGGATCCGAACTTCAACTCCCTTTAAGAGTACATTCGGTGTTTTAACTGAACGAATCAGAAACTCAATCGGGGCTTGTTCATATTTAATTAGTGTTATTTAATCATGAATTAAGGTTTAAAATTCAAAACATAGCTTAAAACAACATTACATAGAAAACTGGGGCAATGCATGCGCATTACTCTAGAATGCGTACGCATTGAACCTGCTGCACTTATTCTAAGAAATCCTGTATCAGGAATGCGTGCGCATTCCTAGCCAATGCGTACGCATCCTACGCATAAAAGCCCTAAAACCTGTTTTTCAACCCTTAACGATCTCTACTCAAATCTAAACATCTTGCACATGAATTACAGCAGAAAAACAGTAGTAAAACATGTCTTTTAAGATCCGAAACAAAACTTAATCCTTAAACATCATCTAAGCTTAAAACTTGATACAATATGCATCCAAAACATGATCTATTCTACTCTAAACCACAATTAGATTGTACGAAGAGCTTCTTACCTTTAGCAAGCTTATTCCAACAACGAAAAACTCGAAAAAACACGCAGCTAAAACCGATCTTTCTCTTATCAAAGCTTCAACTTTCTGCAATCAAAACGTTGCCTTCTTCACAACGATTCCGGCGCTCTACTCTGATCTGAAAACCGTTGAGAATCGACTTAGCAATTGATGAAAAATCTCTCAACCCTAATTCCTTGCCCACACGCAGAACACCATTTAGGAGGTGGAGAAATCTGATTTCTATTAGGTTGTAAGAATTGTGGGGATTTATTTTCCTTAAATAACAAATCCCAAAAAAAAAAGATAAAATCTTATTATCTTCCTTTATAATAAAAAAAATCAGATTTATCAAATTAAAAAAAAAATAAAGATCTTATTATCTTCCTTTATCATAAAAAATCAGATTTATTAAATCAAAAAACGATAAAGATCTTATTATCTTCCTTTATCATAAAAAATCAGATTTTCCTCCTTAAATATATACATATATATCTCGAAATATATATATATATATAATTTAACAAATACTTAAACTCCGAATAAAAGGACCCCGAACCCAATATTTCGTTTTCGCAAAATGACACGTCTGCCCTTTCCCGAAAATCGGAATATTACAGCCTTGAGGATGGAGGTTTCTTTAAGCTTTAGTGTTGGGGGGCTGAATAATGCTGCAAATTCGACTTCTTATGGTGAAAAACGCTTAACGAGCCGAGCTGTCAGAAGTTCGGCTCGACAGGTGGTTCGGTACTAGAACGTCTTCAGTATATTGATCATAACTTTGCGTGTAGACCTCTGATTTGAGTGATTAGAGATGATTTGGAAATCTTGTTTGAAGATCTACAACTCTTGTGAAGAAGTCCAAACCGAATTCTGCCTATAAGGTGGGTCAAATGTCGCTTGAAGATAGGTTACGGTAGAAGCATTAATGACAAATGATCCGCTTGAACTCGATAGCTTCCGGCATAATCTTCTAGCCCTCAAAACACGTGTTTAGGCTGAACATGTGTCGTCCATCGGGGTCTTGGTCAACCTATAATCCTGCACTACAACACCAAAATACCAAGAGTAAACCCGACACGACGCTCCGGTTACTATAACCGGTACAAAACCAATCAAAACATGATATTTTACATAATAATTACTGTCTACACATATGGATGAAACTAAAAAAATAATGACTTGAATTGATACAAAAAACATCAATAAATGCATGAGAAATGGGGATAAACATCATAAAAAGTATCACCTAGTTGACTTACATCAACCACTCCCCACTTAGCTTTTGCTCGTCCTCGAGCAAATAAAGCGACAAAACAACTCAAGACAAGAGATAGGATCATACAACATCAAGAAGTAAGAGCTCAACTAAATGATGCAACCAATCGTACATATAACCACATGTTAACCGCCGTCTAAGAAAGTAGTGGAGTGTGTGTGTGAATACTCCTCAAATTTGTTACCAAGCAACCAATTACGAAATCATGCATGCAAGACATATTAGGTGCAATCCATATGCTTAAGAATGATACCAATCTCCACTAATCGAGGCATTCGGAGTCAAGAAGATAGGTCGGGTAGGACTTGCAAGCTTGTAACGTTTGGCTTGGGTAGTTGGCTAAGCGAAGGGTAAAAAAAGGATACATCAAAGAGAACAAGCAAGATAGCAAGCCTCTACACCTTCACTTCCAAAAATATCTAATTGGTATCTCTTCTTCTTCTTTTGCAAAAATCGTCGAGGTGACCACTTCAACAAAGAACAAAAGAAATAAGAAACACCACTTCAAATTAACACAATTTCCCAAAGCTTGAGTTACTTGAATTTGGTAAACTTGTCTTCAAATGGGATCTTCTTGACTAACCATTTATTGAACTTTATTTACAACTTTATTGAACTTCATTTGATTTGTTTTTGAATTTTTTTTTTTTTTTGAACTAACACCTATGGACTCCAAACTTGATAGATACCATCTCAACTTTGTGCCAAACAATGTCATCCAACTCTTAACTCTAAAGTCATCACCACACAATCCATAGAAACTTGCTAAACTTGCGGGATGCCAAGGAAATGTAGACCAAAATTAGGCTAAGTCGGATTATAATGAGGCTAATCACGAATGGCTAGTTTCGAGTGGGGTCTCACAACTCTACAAAGGCTGAGATGGGGACAGATGGAAAATATGTTCGGGAAGGCCATTTGGCTATGGTTGAGTCAAAGAAATTTCATGACCATCATCCCTAACTCTGACTCCAAACACCTTTCTATTTCGCCTCGAAAGGATATCAAGCCTAAGTTCTAGATGCTATGGAAGCATGCTTACATGATATCATACAAAAGTTCCATGTTAGCAAAAGATTGGAGTATAAGTACTAAAAATTCACACTACAATCAAAGATTCACGATTAAAATGCACTTACATGTCACCAAGGTTACTCACTTCATTGAGGTACCCAATCTATCAATTGCAAATCATATCTTTTCACAAAAGGTGGTTTGTTCAACTTTAAATTGCTCGAAAATTCACAAAACTAAGTGTTTCTCAAACATTTAATGACATTACCATTTGTTGGACTAACTACGTTCCCACTCCCCACTTATGAACTGCATTGTCCCCAATGTAAAGTGAGTTAAAAGAAAGTAGTTAGGGAAACAAAGAGGAATCAAAACTAGTCAAAACAAGTACCGGAATGCTATAAAAGGGTGGGTGGGTGGGCATGAACATGAAAGACAACCAATGAAATGACAAGCAATCCCAAGTACTAGCAAAGTATCAACGAAAATGTAGTGACAAAAAGATCATTGGCCACACCGGGCCGCACAAAAAAGCAAAAATATTATACTTAACTTTTACGGGCTGCCTCCCGATAGCGCTTTTGTTTAACGTCGTTTGCTCGACGGGATTATACGGTAGAAGTGATGGAAATTATACAGATTATCGTGCATGGATACCACTAACAATTACTCACATAAGCATGTAGCAAATAAGAACAAAATCCAACCAAAAGATAATGCTTAAGAAGTAAAAAGAAAGATAGTACCCATTGTTGCTAAATTTATAGTCTATAGCTAGAATTTGCCTTACTTAGGTCTTTAATGCACCGGTGGTGGGTCATCCTCACGCACCGCATCCGTATTTTTTATCATTACCGGTCTCCAACATAGGTTAGACGAATTCCACCAATCCCAATGATACTTGACCTCTTCCTTTGATTTCCGAGCTTATGGTTTGTGAGCATTCACATTATCGCTCACGTCTTCTTCAACTACCTGCGTGTTAGTATGATCCACAACAAGGGGACACAAATTGTCCACAAAAGAACAAGATTCTTGTGTAGTGCGTGGATATTTCAATGAAGTGTAGATGTTGAAGACAACACGCTCATCATTCACTCCCAAACTAAGCTCTCCCTTACAAACATCGATCACAGCTTCCACCGTTGTTAAAAATGGCCTACCAAGGATAAGGGGTGTAGTGTACCCTACCTCCGTATCCATAACAACAAAATCGACGGGGAAGTAAAATTTATCAACTTTCACTAGTACATCCTCAATGACTCCCATTGGACATTTTATGGATCTATCCGCAAGTTGGAGAGTCATCTCCGTACGCTTGAGCTTGCCTATGCCAAGTTTCATAAAATCATCATAAGACATGAGGTTTATGCTCGCATCAAGATCACATAGCGCCTTCTCAAACAAAAGTCCCCAGATATCACATGGGAGTGTAAATCTCCCGGGGTCCTTAAGCTTAGGAGGGAGCTTGTGTTGAAGCATGGCAGAACACTCCTCACTTAGACACACCGTCTCATACTCTTCCAACCGTTTCTTGTTGGAGAGCATGTCCTTAAGAAACTTACCATACGCCGGCATATTTGTGAGTGCATCAATGAAAGGGATATTGATATTTAAGCGCCGAAAAGTGTCAAGAAAATGTGCATATTTCTTATCCAACTTCATCTTTTTAATTTGCTCTCTCGGGGGGTAGGGAAGTGACTCAAGATCAATTAAAGTAGGGTTATAATGTATACCTCCCTTACCTTTGTCGTTTGATGAAGATGGTGAAGCTTCCTTGAATGTTTGTGGATTGGTTCCCTTTGAGCTTGTTGGATAGGAACCGCCAAAGGCTCCTTAGATCCGTGTTTTCTTCAACATGATCTTCTCTCACGTGTTCATTGAATAGAGTTCTTAGATCACTATCCCTTGGGTTCTTCAATATTCTTGGAACCTTCACTTTTTCTTTTTCTTTCTGCACCTCAACATAGTCATCATTTCCCAAGAAACCATCAACAATTTCTTCTTCTTCCTCAGTCAACTCTTGGTCTTCAAATTTCTTGTCCAAGTCATCTTCAACTTTATTGTTTCCATGAATTGCCACTCCATTACTTCCACAAACTCTCCCACTTCGAGTGATAATGGCATTGACTTCCCTCGGGTTTCTCTCGGTGTTGCTTGGTGACGATGCTGGGTTTCGTCTATGAATAAATCCGGGTCGTTTAATCTAGGGATGATTGAATCAAGGATGATTTTGGGGGTGATTTTAGACTGAGCCTGAGAGTCTCTCTCAGGTTGCCTACGTATCCTGTTATGCTCCAGGAATCAAGTCACACGTAGTTCTTGGAATGGGGTATTTATAATGACAACACTTGCCCTAACCCTAAGGTTAAGTCGGCTTATGTTATTGTCTGATTTACCCTTTAATGGGCCTTAACCCTTGCCCAAGTTATCACTGTTAATGGGCCTGGACAGCTGGTGCGGACTCTGTCTACGATGTCGATATTGCCGACCTGCGGTAATCGAGCCTGGGACTCATTGTCCTACAATGCTAGCTGGTGCGGACTGATCGTCCTACACTGCTCGATAGTCGATCGTCGTAGCTTGGAGTCTACTAGATGGCCTTAGCCTCGAGCCTGGGCATCGACATGAATACCTTGACGTTTATTCAGATTATCGGGGACCAACTGTGAGGCCTGCGTGTTTAGAGTGGACTTTGTCCGCATCCCGAGCTTTCCGTCTTGCGGTATCGAGATGGGCCCATCGTCTCGGTTCTCTGATCATCTCGTAATTCGACCCTCGGGCTATCACTTACTCTTGTCCAGGAGGACTATCTCGTGACGCCACGTGGAGGTGCGATATTCGGTATCGTCACTTGGTAATCCACACAGTGGTCTACTACTATGTCTCTCGCCTTCCCTAGCCAAAAGGTCTTCAATAACTCCTATTGATGCCTCCATCGTTCTCATTCTCATTTCGTGTCCACTCATAGATGTTTTCAAAGTACCAACCTCTTGAGACATCATACCAATATAAGTCATCATTGTTTGCATACTGGCGGCTTGAGTTGACACAACTCCCATCAAGTTTTCTATCAAAATTTTCAAATGGGAGACATCCTCCTTTGATTGAGAACTTTGTTGAACATGGGCTTGTTGAGTAGGAACTTATTGGTAAAAATGATATGGTTCAAAAACATTAGTGTGAGTGTTGTTCAAATCCCGACGTTGTCTCAATAAACTCATTTCTTCTTGTGTAGATACATCGGAGTTTGATAATTCTTCGATATGAAAAACACCAAATGTCACATCATCACATTTTCTACGCTTCAACTCTCTCTTCTCCGCTTGTAATTCATCCATCTTCTTATTTATCACCGCCATTTCTCTCAAAATTTCTTCCTCATTCGAAATCTTCTCATCCCCAATGGCAACTTCCATTTCACTTGGACCGGGATCCCATAATTTCTCATTTCTTGCCACTCTTTCAATAGCCTTATAAACATCTTGGGCCGTGCTCATCATAAGTGATCCATGGCATGCCGAATAAATTTTTTTCCTTGACAATTTATGCAAGCCTCTACAAAATAATTGGATTTGCATGTCCAAAGTATAATCATGGTTTGGACACGCCCTCAAAAGCTTCTTAAAACGGTCCGAAGCATTGTCCAAAGATTCAATTAAATCTTGCTTGAAATTAGCAACTCTTACCTTCAACTCCAAAATCTACCCGATGGACAGTATTGCTTAAAAAACTCGGTTTGTATATCATCCCATGATTGCAAGTGATGGTGGGGAAGTGACATTCCTTTGCTTGACCCTTCAAAGAAAAAGGAAATAATGCAAGACGGGTAAATTCTTGACAAGCACTATTTTGGAATCCCGTATTGCATATTTCTTCAAGGTTATAAAGATGTGAATGTGGGTCATCATGAGCCTTTCCATGGAATTGAGCTCTACTCTCCACTAGACCGAACATATGAGATTTGATTGAAAAGTTTTTAGCATCAATGTGAGGTAGTCGAATAGGATTATGAACTTGATTTTTTCTTTGAGTGGCTTGCTCACAAAGTGATTTGTATTGGTAGGGTGGATTTGGAGGTGGATCATATGGATATGGTTCTTGTGGTGGTGGTGGAGGATAGTTATTTGGATTTTCAGGATTTTGGGCATGGCCTTGGGCACGATTGAGCCCTCCACTTCTTGATTAGATGACTCTTGTGAAGAACTTTCACCTCGATTAGGCTCTTGGCTTGCTTGACTACCTTTATTTTCGGCTCTCAAACTTCGAATGTAAGTGTTGATATCCGAACAATATGGAGTGAGCGGTGCCTTGCCTCATCAAGAACGGGTCATCCACTACAAGATAGAAACAACAAGAAAACAATAAAACAACACTTGGTGACTTACCAAGAGGTAAGCACCAAAGAAACAAAATAGAAATTAGGTTAGAAAAAAGTTTTGACTCATTCTCAAGAATTTTGAACTAATACAAGTATCAACCGTCACACATCCCCGGCAACGGCGTCAAAAAGCTTGATCAAACTTTTCTAGGTGTCCAATCGAACCGGCAGTGTACCGGATCAATTGTAGTCTAGTAAGTGGTCAAGGTCGTATCCACGAGGATTGTGAGGTTGAACACCAAAAAGCTATTATTATCTTGATCTAAGTCACAAATTAACAAGAAGGTAATGTTTCTAGAATTCTACTACTAAAAGGGTGATAAAATGATAAAAGAACCTAACCAAGACAATGTGTAGACTAGCAACTCTCTTGTAGTATCATGGGAATGATTTCCTTCCAACCTACCAAAGGTGTTCAAAAGTGTGAAACGGTGCATTCCTAATCAAGTAGTTCCCCCTCATACGAGTGTATAAAACTACTCTATACGTCCTCCTTGGCCTAGGTATCCTAAACCTAATGAATTGGTATGATAAGCACTTGAATGCAATGACAATGCAACTATCCCCGGATAAGAAATCGAATGCCTCGAAAGGTCGATTTTACCTTCCGGTTCTCCTACCCTCTTCTCACACCTAATATCTCCTTTCGGTCTCCATTAAGTGTGTAAATGCAAGCATTAGTTAATTACTCCAACACAAGCAAACCATACAATGCAAGTAGGAAAAGATTCACAACAATTGAAACTAAGAAACATGAACAATCATTCTCAATCAAAATAAGAGATTACACTACTTCTACAACACCATCTTGGCTAGTGGTGAGCTAGCCACTCATGATTAAAAACACAAACTTGTCAATGTAAGCATTCATAATCATGAGAACAATTAATTCAAAGTAAAGATTAAGAATTTACCAAACCAAAAGCTATCAACTTTAAGAAGAGAAACTTGCATTCAAGATCTTGAAGTGCTCCAATGGTGTTCACACCCAAAATGATGAAAACTTGGTTCCATTAAATGATTCTAGAAATCAAAATTAAGAATTCTTAATGTTACAAGTGAATTAGATGCTAACTTGCGGTGGAATTTGGCTAGGAGAGCCTTGAGGATGGAGGTGTCTTCAAGCTTTAGGGTTGGGGGGCTGAATAATAGTGCAAATTCGACTTCTTATGGTGAAAACGCTTAACGAGCCGAGCTGTCAGAAGTTAGGCTCGACGGGTGGTTCGGTACTAGAACGTCTTTAGTAAATTGATCATAACATTGCGTTTAGACCTCCGATTTAAGTTATTCAAGATGCATTGGAAAGCTTGTTCGAAGATCTACAACTCTTGTGAAGAAGTCCAAACCGAATTCTGCCTCTAAGGTGGGTCAAATGTCGCTTGAAGATAGGTTACGGTAGAAGCATTAATGACAAATGATCCGCTTGAACTCAATAGCTTCCGGCATAATCTTCTAGCCCTCAAAATACGTGTTTAGGCTCAACACGTGTCGTCCATCGGGGTCTTGGTCAACCTATAATCCTACACTACAACACCAAAATACCAAGAGTAAACCCGACACGTCGCTCCCGGTTACTATAATCGGTACAAAACCAATCAAAACATGATATTTTACATAATAATTACTGTCTACACATATGGATGAAACTAAGCAAATAATGACTTGAATTGATACAAAAACATCAATAAATGCATGAGAAATGGGGATAAAACATCATTAAAAAGTATCTTCTAGTTGACTTACATCACTAAGCAATAAATGAAAAGAGAGGCAACAACCAAATTACACAGCAGACCTAAACCCCAGGTGGGAGGTCATCTCGGCCCTTCTTAACTTACCAACGTAGGTCGGATCGGCAAGAGTGGAGGTTGAGTAGCGCAGTATAGGTCGAGATGGCCTAGGGGCTCGACGCAGGTCGGCCAGAGCCTTCCTTACTCGTATATAGCACACGTGCTTAATATAATCAGATAAACATGGAAAGAATCCTACGTTATAATGATTCAGATCCGAATATATGAATATGTCCTTAATTATCCCTAAATCAACGGGATTTACATAAGATAATCCTTAGGGATTAAGAAATAGAATCATTGTTGGACAAGAAAGGGGACGAGACGTCCTCTATATAACCGATTCCTAAGGAACTACGAGAGACTTGATTCCTGATTGATTAACAGGATACATAGGCAACCTGGAAAAATACCTCAGGCTCACTCTAAACATCATAAACACCATCCCCTTTATTATTGCTTTCTTGGATTGATTGTCACGGAAGAAAATACGACCCGATTTACATACCAGGCGATTTCCAACATCGTCATGCCCCAATGAGCATGGGCACTTTTGTGTAGGAGGGGAGATTTATATGGCTATGTGTTCAACTCAAACGTACGGCTTGGTTCCATTTGAGTTCAGGATGATCACTAATTAATTATTTGTACAAAAAAAAAATACAAAATTACAACAAAAATTAATTTTTCTAACTGAGATTCTGGAAGGGTCCAAATCATGTGTGAGGGTGCTTAATTAAATCGGTGATAGTCTTGATTAACACAATTGAGAAAGCGAGTTAATTATGTCGGCCTGATTAATCGTCTTAATTACATGTTTGATGCCCCTCCTCTCCGTTATATAAACCCCCCATGTAACTGAAAGTTTGAAAAAACACGTAGCAGTTGTACGAGTCTAGTTGCATTGGAGAGAAGTTAAAACTACCGGTAAGTTCGTTGTTTCTCGAATTTTGAAAGTGATGTGTGTGTGAGTGTGTGTTTATAATACAAATATTTTATCATTTATTTTTATGTGTAGACTTTTGATACATTGTTTGTAAAATGACCAAAATACCCTTTTTGTTTTGCATAACAGTTGAAACTACCATTTTACCTATACTATATTTTTATATGAAAAACTACCAAACTTACCTGTCATCGTCCACTTGCACTTTATCTTTAATGGGCAACTCTAAACTATGCTGCATCCATTGGTAGGTTAACAAAACAAAACAAAAACCAAAAAAAAATTCACCAGTCGTAAAAAGTACATAGTTTTGGGTGATACAAAAAGATTCATGAATTCAGATTTCAGATATCCATTATAATTGACAAAATCTTGGATCACACAGATGGTTCTCGCACTGAAGTGGGCAAATCGAGCTCAAACCCGTTTTCTCCCAATGGCGCAACACACGCGTCAACCATGTCCTTTGTCACATCCTCTAAACTTGGTGGATTCCACTGAAATTGCAGGAAAAGCCGATTAATCGATTAGTTTTTATTGTTAATGGTCATTTATAGCTTCATATATCAACAAAAATAAGAAAAAACATGCATAAAGCTTGAAAAGAAATATCAAGTGCTACTACCTATGTCCCTATATATATGTAGCTTTCGAGATTTTCATGCGAATTATAGCCGATCAATGTCATATATTTTAGTTCATAAACCCATCTAAACTTAATGCAATATATAGTTTGAAAATTGTTGAATGGTTAAAAAAATATCTAGGATGATGAACAAATGCTTTTTTTGTATTTTAACATAATTTTTTCTTTTTTAAAAAAAAACACAGATGTTTAGGCTGCAGACAGAAGATACCTTTGGAGCGAAGTCCTTGTCGACTAATCTGGCACGAACACCCTTCCCAAATATTCGCATAGAATGATCAGTCAGATTAGCTAGAAAGAAAAAGAAAAAAAGTGATAATATCTACGAGTAAACGGAAAAGAAGCAGAACAGATACCTCCTGAAAATCGTTACAGATTTGTTTAGAAATGTAATTTGAGGATATTCGATACTCCCGAGCCAAACATTGATCAAGTGGTTGAAACCTTCCTTCTCTGATCTAGTAGTTCACACAAGGAATGCAAGAAGATGGATATATAAAAAATAATGGAAAGTTGAAAGGCTTAATTACTGATTGTAAAGCAAGTCAGTTGCTTACTGATTGTAAAGTCACTTTAAGGCTAAAAGGAGAGGCTTCCTTTAACTTCTGCAATGTTATATTGGACCATTCATTATCAAAAGGATCAGCCGCCTCGTGTTCCTGCACAAGCCAAAATTATGTAAATGGTACAGAGTAGAGGAAATTGGGAAAAAGCGCTTTTTGGGATAAGAATACAGATGCCTTTTTTTTTATTTTTTAGACAATAAAGACATGCTAAAATGTGTATTTACCCCCCCCCCCCCCCCCCCCACTCTTATTTCAGAGAATGGATGGGGTTTAGGGTTTAGGGTTTAGGGGTGCAGGGGTTGAGGCACTGGGGTGTGTATTTTTTCCTTTTTTTTCTTTTGATGGGGTAAGATGAAAGGTATATATATAATATTTCTTCCTTTTTGCCAAGGAAATGAAGTAGGGTTTTTACCGAATACTGAAACTATTTTGTCCTCTTGAACCATTTTCTCTGTAAAGTACCACAAGTACTTTGTGAAACCCCAAAACCGAAGCCAGTTGGTTGAACATATACTTTGAGTAACGAAAGTGCAATATTTTTCATATATATAGCGAAAAAATATTATCATACTGTACTTTTTTTTTCTAATTTTGCCCTCATTTATTTGTTTTCCGATGTGCCTTAATTCTGACCAAATTTAAGTCAGTATCAAATGCATACATTCAAACATTCTGATGAGTATTGGGTCGAGAAAACAATTAAAATCTAGCTCGAATTGGGTCAGAACAATAACCAAGATGTGACTATTATTCGGTCAGAATACTGTGTTGTGTGATGATGCACCCTAACCATAATGTGAGTTTAGCATCATTAAGCCCCAAAAAAAAAAAAAAAAAAAAAAAAATAATAAATTCAATGGAAATTTGGATTTGATAGTTTTAATTGTTACTATTGCTCGTGATTTATGTTATTGAAGCAATTTAATAGGAAAGAATGAAGATAAATAAATGGAAGCAATAACACAATGCATGCCAATAACAATGCACATTCTGCGAAATGCATAGCCGCTTAGACCACAATTCCCTTGAACACTAATAATCAACCACTGTCTTCAGTTAAAGACTTGGTATCTAAATAGTAAAACTTCAAAATGTTTTTAGTTTACATGGAGACATTTGGTCCAATCGGCATTAAGCAATTTTTTCTACTTCTTTCTTACTTTGGGGATCTTTTCTATTGCGGAACGGGCAATCATCAATCTATTTGCGGTATAGCAAAATATTTAAAGAAAGCCAAAAGAACTTGGCATCAAAGCCACCTAAGCTGGGCAGGCAACAAGAAGTACACCCAGAAGCCAGGAATAAGTTTGAAGCCACGTGTCACAATCACTGAAATTCAAGTTTCAAGAGATATAATAGGGAACTGATAGCGTCATAGCGACAAGTGAAGCCTATCAGCCTGCACTTGGATAAGACACCTTTGCCTAGGGGGGTTGAAGGAGGGCATTGTCTGGATCCAAAAAAAAAAAAGGCAGCAAGAGGACTGGGGGGGATGCAGAAAAGGTTAGAATGCGTGACTTAGTGGGTAGATGATCACGGAGATTTCATAAGCCCACTTGCAAAGAATATTATACACACAGACCAAGGAAAGAGAGTAAAGGGATCGGGGGGATGTGGACGTGTAAACAAGCTCAGAAGCTATGAAAGAGGAGTCACAAAAGGGGCAACCAAGAAATAAAAGTAAACAAACAAAGGAACAACTCCACCACCCATTTTCCCGTGTCCAGATACATTAACGGATCCATTTTTTTCTGGAGCAAAATAACCATTTTGTGGTCCTGTGATGCCAGCCACACAGACCACGGATCAACTAGGTACAAATTGTAGTACGCAAGTTCAAGTCAGTGAAACGGTTCACCATTTTGGCTCGTGTTTCCTTTTAAACTGATTATGACTTTTATAGGCACCTTAACATCGTCCCAAGATAAATCGGATTGTTCTAGTTGCAGAGTTTTGTCAAGGTGTTCAGATTTGATAAACGGATAATCATTGATGTATATTTCACATAATCAAAAAGAAGCCAAGAGGATGAAAGCATATTTCACATAATCAAGATGTATGCAGTAAACTTACCAGTGCATCTATAATTTCCTCCACTGTATCAAGACTGAAACATTTATCGATCCTTTCTAACCTGAGAGAGAGAGAGATAGAGTGTGAGAAAAACAAAGGAAGCAAAAGAAGAATAATGATTAAAGATAGGATCTTTGTAATAGGAAAAGGTATTCTCCTGTGATCTTAGTAGGAGTTCAACTTCAACCTACTGATAGCATAAAGAATAAACTTTACCGAGCAGCAATAATTGCGTGTTTCTAACTGTGATTTTCTCATATCTACGCTCTAGTTCATACTTAGTATTACAGCTTCTCTTAAGTACTAAATACTCGTATTTTGGATGATTAAGCAAAGTTATTTTCAAACTCCATAAAACGGGAAAAGTAAAGAAAGAAAAGATCATCACAAAATAAGCTACATCGGTTTTTTGATAAAAGGTAAAACAGGCAAGAATATTACCGATGAAGAACACTCCTCTTATCCGGGTAAACAAGATCACCATACTGTGCGAGAGAATTTTCAATGACTAATCGATCATCCGTCATCAGTTTTCCTAAGCGTTCTTCGATCAAAGGGAGTCTCTGCATTACAGGGGAAGAAATCAGATTCATCAATTCAAAGAAGGATCTTTGCGCCAAGAGGTAATATATCGGATTAAAATTAGGACTTGCAGTAAAAAAACTAAGGGCAAGGAACTTAAGTTACCTCTTTTAGTGAATAGTGTGTTGCAAGGCCACAAGCAATCATGTCTACACCGCTGAGTTTGTCTCCGGTTAGAGCTAAATATTCTCCTGCAACAGAAAAAGATGACACAGCATCAAGCATCTAAATTAAACCCCATGTAAATTACACAGAATGATTTTGTGCGAAAATATCAAAAATCAAAATCAAGGATTAAACGGTTTGCTTGATCAAAATGATCCCGTGATTCAAAACAACAACGGCTCAAATTAGATCGAGTAATACGCCGGGCAAAAGTCAGCCTCAAGCAAAAAAAAAAAGAGAGAGAAACGATGCCTTGAATGTAAACTAGAGAACACAATGAAACTAAAGACTTCATATTGTCCACTTCAAACACTATAACTAAAATCTCTCTTTTGTCGGAAAGAAAACTATGTACAAAGGCTACTGCTAGAACTATTCTACCAAGCATCCAACCGAACATGTTTTCCTGTGAAAAAAGAGGTCCATAAATGATAAAACAACATCCTTATAAAGGTATACATGCACATTTGTCCTTCTCTAATCTAACAAATTTTCGATACATCAGCAGATACCGATCATATCAACTCTTGTTACCTAAGTAACCAGGAAGGCGAGAGAGGTAGTAAGAAGCTCCTGCATCAGGATGGAAACCAATTTGAACCTCGGGGGTAGAAAAGGCCTGTGATTTCAATGCAATTTATTAGGAAGTATCATGTAATCAGGATTTTGAAAGCAAACAGATCTTTTCAAAGGATCCCTTTAAAAGTAACAGGTGCATACAGTTTTATCAGTCACAACGGTAAACATTCCGGGGAGCGAAATACCTGCCCCAGCTCCCATCGTGATGCCGTTCAAAATTGCCACCTGGACAAGTGCAAGAAAACAAATTAAACTAACTATGTCAGCAGAACAATTAAACAAGATTGTGAGAAGGGTAATTAGAACATATGCATAAAAAGTAGCACAATAACCAGGTATCAAATGCTTGGCAACTACAAACATATAATGCCCCATTAGTCATTATAGTTGCAGGATAGAATCATCAATAAAGGTTCAAATCATTGATTTCACCACCTTTCTAGATGTAGCACAGCTAAATGTGTTAGCTTCCTCAGTTTAGCATAATCTTTTTGACTAATTGACTCTTTGTTTTCGTCCCATAATACAAGTCTTTTGTAGAATAGTGATACATTTATTACATTTTTCTTCATTTTACCCTTAGTTTATTTACTTTATTATCTATCCTACCATTTTTCATTACTTTGCAATTGTTGTATTAATGATAGTCAGAGGGAATTTTACACATTTTCTTTTAAAATATATGTCAATGATCCACTTTCTTAATCTGTGTGAAAACCTCCAAAAAAAATACTTCTACTACACAGACAAGCCTCATCATACTGGCCTTTATAGAGAGGTCAAATGACAAATAATCGTTTTAAACCAAATCATAAATGAGCAGATTTCTCAATTTTCTCTGCAGAGGTTGAATAGGTATTCCAAATTGGGTATCTGTGCAAAAATCAAAATACTGGATGCAGATTGTAATAGTAATTTATAAGCACTTAGGAAACTTTTCTATGAAGATTTAAAAAAGAAAGCAGATGTATACAAAAATCTTTAAACATGAACTTTTAGTTATTCCCTTTGAACGATGAATACCATGAATAAATAAACAGAAGGGCAAAACTTGGTGAACCAAAAAGGTAGAACTTCAATTAATAAAGAAATCAAAAGGAATACTCACATGTGGCTTGAGATATGTACCCAAGAGGTATACAAACTTATACAGAGTCTCAAAGAAATTCCTACATTCATCAATTTTGCCTGAAAAGAAAATTATATGTTCAGACACAAAGAGTAACCAAAAACACAAAAATCCATGTTTAGGAGAGGAAAAAGTTCCACCCTGTCGTTGGATAAAGAAATGTGGGAATGTTTTTGAGACAGTTCATCTATGTAAGAAAACCAATTAAACGCGAAATGTCCTCATTTGAGAAAATATACGGAAGAATGTTGCACGTTTACGTTATCTTCCCTCTATTGCAGATGTGCTTACCAGATAAGTTATCTATCATTTGAATTTCCATCAAGCACCTACCCCATAACCCTAAACAAAACCAATTACTCCTATATTTTGAACCTGAGCCAACAAACAACATGCTCTAAGAAGAAGAATTACAGCAAGTACTTTAAATTTATGTGTTGTTCAAATGCAAAGTAACACTACTTGGAAAAGATTCATAAAAACAAACCATTTTACTGTTCTTGAATCCTTGTTATAAGCACGTGTATCCTAAGAGGTTAACTCCTAGGAAACAAGCAGATTGAAATATAAAGACAGACGTAAGCCCACCTTGACTTATTAAATTATGAAGCATAACAGCATCTGCACCTGAACAGAAAGCTCTTCCACTTCCCTTCAAACAGTATAAAAATTCAAACACTATGAGCAACTCCATCCCAATCACTTGGACTCAAGAATCACCTATATATGGATAGCTATTACCTTCATCAAGACAAATCCAATATCAGAGTTTTCTTCCCATGATCCATACAATCGATTCAATCGAGCTGCCTACCATCAAATCCACATATTATTTACAAACTTTAAAATCACATCAAAATTAGCAACGATAAAGAAAAAAAAACTTGAAATAGTAGAGAAATGTACAAACCATATCGGAGGTAATAGAATTAAGGGCAGAAGGCCTATTGAGAATAGCTCCTCTTGACTTGGCTCTTCCTTCTACAAGAACCTGCAATTACACACATTTAAAATACGAAAAGATTCCCAAGACAAGTAGAAATGATAACCAAATCCCTGTCATGCAGATGATACAGAGGAAAAAAAGATAGAGAATCCATTATTTATTTTCTTTTCTTCTTTGTATATTGCAAAATTTTGAAAACCCAAATAAAATAAAAACATTGCTAATGAATTTAACCAACAAACATGAATGGACTTAAGAACAAAAACTCATTAATAATAAAACATTCATTACAAAGTCAAAAGAACTGCCTTTTCGGCAGATATAACTAATTTCTAATGCTCAGTAAAACATATTTAAGCTGAATAAAAGCAAAGGAAACACAAAATTCATTACCAAATAAAGGAAACACAGTAATAAGAAATTTATGAAAAACTGACCTGTTCTTGAAGATGGTCAAGCAGGGTATAGCTAGGAAGAGCGAAATTGGACCTATGTTGTTGGTGTGAAACCCCATTTCTCTGTAGAGATTGCTTCAATGGTGATAAAAATCTCAGCTTTTGCATCGTAAGCGCGCTTACTCTCAAGCTTTTTAACTGTGTTTTGTTGCGGCCGTGAAGTGGTCGGCTCTATGGAGTGGGGGACTATTCCGGGGTTTATGAGGGGGCTTGGACATAGATTTTGGTGATTCAATCGAATAAAAGATTTTTTTTCATACATCACATTTATAGTATGATTGTTAAAATTAATGGAATGACATTGCAATATTTTTATATGATTATTAGGTAATGGAATAAAATTTTATTCCAATGAAATGAAAATTGTTTATGATGATTCCAAAAATCGTCGATGATAAATTCAGGGTTGTTCTCCTAAAGACAACCTGTAAAAGCTTCAAGAACACGATAAAAACGATGAAAAAGAGGGGAGTGTTTTGGTGGTGGTTTAGACTGGACTTAAGAAACTGTATCTCAAGCTGTCCACGTATTCAATGCGTGTATTGGAATCAAGTCTTCGTAGTTCTTTAAGGATGGTTTATATAGAGGAGTGTTATGCCCTGAGGCGGCATAGGCATTGTCCTTGTTGGGCCTGGATTTCGTGTTCCCTAAGAAAAAGATAACTACGATTTAATCTTCTTAATTTTAGGAGATAATTATGGATATGTTGACTGTCAGAATCGGGTATTAAATATGAGGGATTCTTCCCATATTTATCTGATTATCACACACGATGGACTCTGGCTGACTTAGATGGCCCGGGTTGAACTGGCTGAACCCTTCTGTGTTTGGGCCGACCTACGGAGGTCGGGGAAGATAGCCGAGCTGGGATCAGCTCAGATTCTTGCGTGCATAAGAGGTTTGGTCCGAGAGGGACTTAGGCCGACCTATAGGGTCGGGCAGGGGCAAGTTTGATCACAAGTATAGGCCGACCTGGAGAGGTCAGAGGATGGTGACCAAGCTCATGCAGCTCGGGTACTGGGGGTTCTGGCTCTTGATGGAGGCTTTTCTCTATCTTTATTTATTATTGTACTGATGTGGAGGCAACACGTGGGTAAGGTCAATTTTTGGCATCGTCATAAGCCCCCCAGATCCAGCTGAGCCCCTGAGGTCAGCTCGGATCTGCTTAAGGTTGCTAGGCCACGTTTTCCTAGACTTGAAGAGTTTATACGCAGATTATTCTGCCAATCTGGCATAGTTCCGTTGTAAATTAAAAATTGAATGTTCGATTCCATTTTAATCATCGAGAGAGAAAGATCTCAATTTAGTCGTCACATCTTTGACCTACCCTAAGGCGGCACTGAGGTGTGAGACTAGATCCTTGGAACGGTAGGATAGACTATACATTTAGTTTATAGTTCCTAAAATTTATTAGTAGTGTATAATTTGAATTTAATTTATGTCATTTATTTACAGCATCATGTCGTCGCAAATTTCTTTACTGTTGAATGATAAGTTGACCGGAACCAATTTCGCTAAGTGGAAAAGTAACTTAAACGTTGTGCTCGTCTTCGAAAATGTTCAACATGTTCTGACCTCTAACATTCCAGCACTTACCGCCCAGCCCTCAAAAGCCGACAAAGAAAATCGGCAGAAGTGGACTGAGTCTGATAACAAGGCGCAGGGCATCATGCTAGCCTCGATGTCGGAAATCAATAGGACCAAATGTGAAGGTTTTGCAACTGCTAGAGAAATCATGCAGAGCCTTACCTCCATGTTTGGCGCACCTTCTGATCAAGCCCGACACGAAGCTGTCAGGATGGCTGTTAACGCGAAGATAAGGAAGGGTCAGTTGGTGACGGGTCATGTGATGAACATGATCAATTACTTTACTAATGCCGAGACTCACGGTTCTAAGTTTGACAAAGTGACTCAAGTGAGCATGATTCTCGAATCACTCTCACCTAATTTCCTCCAGTTCAAGACCAATTATGTCATGAACAAGCTTAAGTTTGACTTGACACGATTGATAAACGAGCTGCAAGTGTTCGAGGGTGTCTACTCTAACAGTAGAACCCGAGAAACGGAAAAGAAGGCCGAAGCCAATGTGGCTGAGGCCAAATCGTCAACCTCTGGAACAAAGGGAAAGTCGAAGGTCAAACCTGTAAAAGAACAGAAATCGAAGCCCATGAAGAAGAAAGGGAAAAAGGCAACTCCTTCCAAACCTAAGGGAAAGTGCTTTCACTGTGGATAAGTAGGGCATTGGCGCAAGCATTGCCCGAAATATCTCAAAGAGGTGAAGGAAGGAAAGGGCCAGGCAAACAAGGGGCAGGATAAGATAGGTAATTTACTTGTCTTGGAATCCTACAGTGTAGCTAAAGATGTATAAACTTGGATACTGGATTCTGGAGCTACTAACCATGTTTGTTCTTCTTTGCAGATCCTTAGTTCGTATGAGGAGCTAGAGGACAGGGCTCATGAGATGGGAGTTGGCAACGGGGCAGTAGTTTCAGCGAAAGCAGTGGGAGTAGTTCGTTTAATGTTTGGAAATAAAGTCCTTAAATTGGACCATGTCTTTTATATTCCGCATTTTAGAAGAAATTTAATTTCTATGTTTGTTTTGCAAGAACAATTGTATTCTTTATCTATTGAGTATAATAAGATTTTTATTTCCAAAAATGGACGTAACTTGTGTTGTGCAATGTTAGAAAACGGATTGTATGTCATTAAACCAACCGATACTCCACTGCTTAATACTGAAATGTTTAAACTAGCACATCAAAGTTCTGCTAAAAGGCAAAAAGTTTCTCACGAAGATAAAACATATCTTTGGCACCTTAGGCTAGGTCATATTTCCTTGGAAAGAATCAAAAGACTGGCCAAAGACGGTCCCTTAAGTGAGTTATCTGTTGACTCACTGCCAGTCTGCGAATCTTGCCTGGAGGGAAAAATGACTAAGCGTCCCTTCACGTCAAAGGGTAATAGGGCCAAAGAACCTCTAGAATTGGTACATTCAGATCTGTGTGGTCCGATGAATGTACATGCTAGAGGCGGATTCGAGTATTTTGTGACTTTCATTGACGACTACTCGAGATTCGGATATGTTTATCTACTACACAGGAAATCCGAAAATTTTGGTAAGTTTAAGGAATTCCAGGCAGAAGCCGAAAGGCAGCTAGGCAAGTCTTTGAAATGCCTTCGCTCTAATCGCGGAGGTGAGTACTTAGATACTGAATTCACTGACTATCTTTTGGAACAATGGATCTGTTCCCAACATTTCGCGCCTAGAACGCCTCAGCAAAATGGAGTTGCTGAGCGGAGAAATAGGACATTGATAGACATGGTCTGATCAATGATGAGCTACGCGTCACTGCCGGTTTCCTTTTGGGGACATGCCCTAGAAACAGCGGTCCGCATTCTAAATGTGGTGCCGTCAAAGTCTGTCGAGAAAACGCCCCTTGAGTTATGGAGTGGGAGTAAACCTATTTTGCGTCACTACCATATTTGGGGGTGTCCTGCACATGTGCTGGAGGACAAGACAAGCAAATTGCAAGCACGTACGAAAGTATGTCTGTTTGTAGGGTATGCAAAAGGGACACGAGGAGGTTTCTTCTATGATCCGGAAGATCAGAAGGTAATAGTTTCGACTAATGCCACTTTTCTCGAGGATCAGTACATGAAGGACTACAAGCCTCGGAGTAAAGTTATACTCGAGAAGTTACTTTCTGACGAGGTCAGACCACGGGTCACACCTAGTGTCATGGATAACAACACTACTGATACACCTGACGACCCTGACAGTCCTAGACCACTCAAACGTACTGCCAGAGTGTCTCGGGCACCAGTTGTTGGAATAGTGTCCTAAACCCAACCGGATCCGACCGGGTCGGATCATTTATACTATTTCTTTATGTTTGTACATATATTAAATGCCTTTTATATTGTCATATATATATATATATATATATATATATATATATATATATATATATATATATATATATATATATATATATATATATATATATATGTTCTTTTAAGGAACCAATTATGAATTGTTATATGATGACGTCCTTAGTATTAAACTGTGATAGAGAAACCATGATAGGCGATTATGGTTGATGAGATCTCTAATCACTTTAATAAGTTTGATACTTAAATGTCTCTAGGCTGATGTACTATTAAACAGGGCATTGATAGTATGAACATGCTAGCACGTATTAGATGTCTTTTGTCTTTGGGGTTGGGATAGATCTCGTCTATCGAAGTGTAGAGACACTTGGACTGTACGTGGATGTGTATTAGAGAATGCGTACATTAGACTGACCCACTTACACGGATAAGTGTCACACTATGTGTGATGGTTGTGTAATTATCCCTGAGACCGGAGTCTTCATGGCATCACGGTGTGGATTGTCATGCTTTGACACTATTGAGGTTTCCCTTAGCCACGGGTGATCATGCGGTAGTGATTGGGTATGATACTGAAGCATGCGGAGTATACATGTTTGGTCGTCTGGGAATCGCGTACCCTATTAGTAGGGGTGAATATCCGAAAGGGCCTTTTTATAAGGAATGTCTTACTCTCGTGAATCTTTGCAAAGTGGGGGTAAATGAGTTACTTCGAGAGAGCATGATATCCAGATTATAAGATACGGTCGTTGATGTTTTGACACTCGACTAACGACCGTATGGATATTATTACAGCGATCGGATTGTAAGTTACACGGTAATTGTTTCACATGAAAGGTAGTAGTCATTGCATTTGACTCTTCCGATGATTGGGGGTCACGGTGTGTTGCTAGACGCTATCTCGTGATCGTTAGGCATGAAGGGCATTTTCGTAATTTGCACTTTGTGTCTACGGCCAACATATTCGGAAGCCTATCGGGTCACACACATAAGAACATCTAGCCGGATTAAAATGTGGTTATAGATGATAACCAAATAAGGAAAGTTTATCTCGAGACTATAAAGATTCTAGTGGTAAATTAATATGGTGGTATTTATTTATTATGAATAAATTGAATACAAGATATTAATTATGATGATTAATTAAATATGCATATTGATACATATAAATTTCGAAATTATGTATATATGTGATATACATGTATTTTGTAAATTAATTAATCATAGTATTATATTAATTAAATAATATTCCGGAAGTCAATATTTGACTATATGGGCGCCACATTGAAGTGTGGTTTATTATTAGGAATTTTAGGGTTTTATTGGATAACAAGTAGTTTTGGATTTGAGGATTTATTCGAAATAGTGAATAACTTGATTTATACTAATGAAGTAAATTCATTATGGGGGGTATAACTATGAAAAGAGGAAGAAGCCGAGCTACAAGAAAAATTCCCGCTGCTACCATAGTGGCAGCGTGTATAAGAGCAGAAAATGGGAGTGGGCCCCTCCATAGCATCGTGCAACCAGACACGAAGGGGAAACTGTGCAGATTTAGCAACGGAACCGGCAAATAATAGAACAACACACAGATACACTTGGATTGTGCAATTTAATTAATAAGATTATCATATATTAATATTAGATATTAATGACTATAGATTTGCACACATGTATAAATTGATTTATGGTAATAAGATAAAGATAGTCAATATAAGATATTGACAATATTTTGGAAATATTTAATATAAGATATTAAATTAAATAGATAAATCAATCTAGGAGATTTTCCTTATTTTATTGGGAAAAAGTTTTCTTCTCCTCCACACTATATGGGGCGCCACTTTCCCTATAAAAGGAAGTGAGTGTCAAGTTCTTTTATACATCACAATTCCAAGAACTAATAGTTCTTGTGTAAAATAGAGAGCATTCTATAGAGAGTTGGAGAGAGGGGAAAAGGGCCGGTCTAGCAACCGGAGTTTTCCAATAGCAATCCACGATGGGATTCCGGCGGGCCGTTCGTGTGGACTAGCGGTAGAGGCCGAACACTTGGGTGGCTCTATGCAGAACTACTCTCCTTAGACGGTCAAAGCGTCGATCTTTTAGATCAACCAAGGTAACCACCGTCTACTAGCTTATTTGTTTATTGCTTAAACGAAGTCGATCCTGGTTAAAAGGAAATAAAATTTTAAATTCCGATGCGTTCCCGCATAGATTTCCTAACAGTGGTATCGGAGCGAACTTCGAGCTTAAGCAATAAGCATGTTATTTTGCGTAGTTAATTTTATCGTTTAAATCACGTAATTAAAAGATGAAAGATTTTTTATTCGCAAAAGTGATACATGAAAAGAAAAAAAAACGAGATCGGGTGGTGCTCGGCCGACTGGCGGCGGCACCACCACCGGCGGCGGCTGGTCGGCAGCAGGGCAACCTGCTACCGGCAGTCGGTTGACCGATCAATGCTGGCGGATCTCCAAATTTTTGTTTTGTGTATTTTGTGATTCAATATGGTTCATAGTTGTGATTGATAATTCCTCATTTGTTTAGTTGTGTCATGTGGCTAACTAATGGTTCAAATAGTTTGGGCCATTGGGATGCCACATGGCATTAAAATAATAATGGTCTTTCCAAACTTTGTTTGGAATAGGCCTAGGTCCTTTCCAAATATTTGATTTGGGAAAAGACCTAGGCTTAGGTCACTTCCAAAATTTTGATTTTGGAAAGTGGCCAGGCCTAAACAAAATTATTTGGCCTTTCCAAATATTTGATTTGGAATAGGCCCAGGCCCTTTTCAAATATTTGATTTGTAAAAGGCCTAGGCCTAGCCACTTCCAAAATTTTGATTTTGGAAAGTGGTCAGGCCTAAACCAAATTTGGTTTAAGAAGATGACATTTGGTTTAGAAACCAAAGGCATCCCTTTTGATTATTAATCAAAAGGAAAGAAACAAAAGAGACATAATTTTAATTTTGATTTATTTTTTGAATAGTTCTAATTTATTAAAATTAAAATTAAAATCGTTTAAAATAAATCGTTAATTTTATTTCGATTAAAATCGTTTAATTAATTAAATGTTAATTAATTAATTGATTGGAAAATTATTTAATAGATTAAATGTTAATTGATTAATTAAGACGCAAGTAGTTAAATGTTAATTTTATCTTTTTCATAAGATGTTATTGTATGGATTAGATATAGTAGATATAATATAATTATATGGACCCCGATTGATCATGGACTCGACCGATAGGATAGATGTGAATGATTTAAATTTTCTGTTGGTTTTAAAAATTGTCCTAGGACATTATGAAGAACGTGACCTAGTTTATTTTCTGCATTTATCCCATTCCCGTTAGCTTCCCCCCGTGTGCGGCGGGTGTATTTATTTTATTAGATAGAATTAAATGTAACAAGAATGGAGCAGAAGATGAAGAGCAAAGAAAGACGAAAATAAAGATCCCATTGGAGAATGGAGCATTAAAGATCCTATTGGCGGTTGCAGCTACCTTTAGATTGTGGCCCGCGGTTTCGTCAATTTGTATTCGAAACCACACTTAGGAAAAGTCCATGATCATACCGGTTATTTTACGCATTTATTTATTTTGTGCTTGTGTTTATTTTATATGATACGATAGATGCATAACTAGGCACGATCTAGATGAATGTGTAGGATGTGTGTCTACAGAGATAGATATACTTGATGAGACCATAATTAAAATTAATTAAGTGAATTAATTTACATAAATACTTCCACCTCAAAAGAATCAAGTTGAAACGCCTCCCATATTATAATGACGGTGAAGAGCCCTTGTTCGGATCCAACTCATCGCCAAAGCGGGGGTTGACCTACCTCGGCTATATCGTCATTATTGAGATATGATCGTATGAGATCTCACGAATATTGGGGTTATGACTTGACTAAGAATTCTCTCGGCCACCAAAAAAGCGGGGTCGTTTGGATTTTAGAGGCAAGGGTTTGACTACTTCATAAGATGAAAATTGTCAAAGAGTTGACTAGTCAAACAACAAGAGTCGTATAAGATACGATTGACAAAGGGTTATTGTCTACCTATTAGACTATTTTCGGCCCACCAACCAAAGCGGGGGTCGCGATAGTTTAGTGAGATCTTGTCCACTAAAGAAATTAATAATTCTTGAAAGTCAATTGGAAGTAGTTGACTAGTGGGAGCAAAATCATAAACCAAAAGACCATTTTTGATTTTGCGTGTATAAACAACAACACTCTTTTATTTTCATTTTTTATGTTGTAGTTTAGCAAACTTTATATTTATGTTTTTCTCGATTAGTAAAACCAGATTATGACTGTTACCTTTTGAGAAATGTTCTCAAATATGGTTAAGTAATTTTAATCCTTTTAAAATAAGCAATGACACGAGCAATCCCGTTATAGTAGTTAGAGACAAGGAGACTACATATTTGATGCAACACTCCAAGGCTTTAATTATTAATGAAAGCGGAAGCTCATGATATGATTGAATCATTTGAAATAAGTTTCAATGAATTAATCATATATTGGATACGATCCAAGATGATCATTTAGTCATACGATGACAATTAATTCAAACGTTGGATAAGAATGACCACATCTAATTTTGGAAAGGTTGTTTTCAAAATTGTAAGATTTAAGTATCGACTTAATTCTATCATTGCTTAAAGGTTAATTAAATAGTCAATGTTTTGAATACGATTAAAAGGTTAAATAAACTATTTAATAAACTTTAGATTTTCTTTATGAAAGGAAATTGAAGACATAGCTCTTGTGATCTTTCTTAAGTCTTATGAAGACTACACTAAGAAATATTTACAAGTGCTTGAAGGATTAAAAAAGAAAGTTAGGGCATGTGCTTAAATAGAGAACTTATTGAAGTTTCTATTCTAAGCAAGTGAGTTGAGATAAATCTATCTAAGTTCAAAGTCGACTCTAAGATATATGATATCCTACGAGTGTGATTAAATTAGAAAGATTAAATACAGATATGGAAGGTGAAGCAAACGTTATAACACTTACCACGTTCTGGATCTAGTAAACTGATAAGGGAACTAAATAAATGTTATTATGTTCCGGTTCTTATAAAGAACATACTTTCAGTTACTTGTTAGGATTTAGTAAACATATTCAATTTTAAAGAATAAATGTTATTCCGATAAAGTTGGAAGGTCACTGAATCTAACATACTAGATTAATGTCACTATACAGTTGATATAAGTGATGAAATCTCAACCAAATATTAGTATGACTGTTATCCTTAATATTTGTGGTTGTTCTAGACATGATCTCTCTGGAAGGTAAGCGTGTAATTAAACATCATTCTGATGATGTTGAACCATATGATTATATGTGTTATACGTATCTTATCCAAAGAGGACTAAAATACCCTTTTATGAAAAGGTTGTAAAATCTAGATAATTGTCTAAAGCCTAAACATACCGATGTTTGTTGGCTTATGACAATTAATGCCACAAATAATTGTTTATTGATCACTATGACTATTTTAGAAATAGTTGAATGTACTTATTGAAGTACGACAATTTGGAAAGCCCGAAAAGTTCGAGCTAGTACGAATATGAGATTGACGAGCTACTTAGGAATTAATCTTCAATTGGATTGAAGTAATTAATACCTAAAGGGTGTTTTAGAAGTCGTCTGAAAAGGAATAAGATTCTCCCTTGAAGGATACCATCTTTGGGATACGCAATTAGATTGTGTTCCCAAAATGGAAACAACACTTTATATGATAAATGTGTGACGCAAGCCATGCGAAGTATCCCTTACCCGTTTTGGGATAGTGCCCTTATACTTAACCAAGTTCCAAAGATAAAGGTTTAATAAATTCCATATTAGATATGGAAGATGATAATGTCAAATATATCTTAACCGATGATTTGAAGTTGTCATAGGAAAAGTCAGAAAGGCTTGGAGCCTAGTACGACATGTGAGACTTTGTGGAATATCTTAGCAAGTACGCTAGATATTATTTACTTGTCCGCAGAGCAAAATGTTTGTCTCCAAACATGCTGTCTTCTAAAGGAAGTGTTTCTTCCAAAAGAAACAATGGGAGTGAATCAGATCTCAAAATAGTTTGAGAACCACAAAGATATATTCAACCATAGGAACGTGAGCAGACGCCACATAATGATGAGGTGTAGAACACTGCTCAGTGCACACAAAAGTTCTGTAAGTCTGTAGATAACCTTAAAGCCTGAAAGGGCTACTGGTATGTTCATCTTGAAGAATGAATATCTCACGACTTATGAAAGAATGTTTGAGAGGCAAGATTGAGAGATATGGCCAGGAGCCATAATATCTGAATTAGATTACATCAGTGACAACCAGGTTATGAACCTAGTCTTTCTTACCTGAGGAATGTCCCTTTAAGGCTGAGCCCAGTACTATTCAGACTATTCTTGTTATAACTTCGTATCATGACTATATGATAGTGTTGAAGACGTTGGGCAAACAACTCGATGTTCATAGACGATGGCATGATATGTAAGCCCACGAGATCCATTTATGGACTCAAACAAGTTTCTCTAGATATTTCTTTATTTGATAATCAAAAGAGTTTGATAATCAAAAGAGTTTGATTTAGTCAAAAGAAGGATATGCCCATGTGCAAGATGGATAGTAGGAGTGTGTTACGATTTTTGAGTAAAGTATTGGATATCTCTCTCGAGAATTATCACCCCATGTCACAGTCAATTAATGTTTGGTAGTTCAAGATCTTTACGAAAGCACTTGGATTAGCAGTTCTTATTTTTAGAAATAAGAATCTATAGCGATAGATTTAACTGTTGTTAGATTATAGTTTACCTATATAGATGTGATGCTAAAAGAGTTTAGCATAGATCGCGACGGGGATACTGCTAGCCAGTGTTCTCAAGATCTATCTATGTTAGGACGTTCGTCCTAAAGATAAGGTGAAAGATGATGCTTATGGAAGGTTTCCTTCGCTACTGCGATAGGAACCATCATAAAGGTAATGCCGGATGTTCATAGTCCATGAATAGTCATGAGCAAGTATGAAAAAAAAAAGTATGAAAGTATATCTGGTGAATGTTGAGAATATTCTTAAACAAGTTAAGGAAGAGTTCCTTGTTTATTGAAACTTGGAATTAAATAAACGTAGATATACAGACGTATATCCTGAGTCTTATGAAGGCGAGTGGGAGCTACTGTCTGGGTTTGCAATCACTTTGATTAAGTGATACAGTGAGCTGGAAATGTTCCAGCCTATGGGTCACTGTAAATTCTACAACCAGGCCAATACACAGTAGTGCCTTAGAGGCGCAGCGGGAGCAGTACATGGATCTAGGAGGTTCATTCTTGAACCTTATACGGTTCTTCCACCTTTTTAATATAGCTGATATAGTAAGTGGATTCATTGCTTGAAGCAAGGACCAGGGTCTCGTCAGAGATTCATGAGTGTGTTGAGGCGGTTCCTTTGACTTGGTCATTTGGAGCATAGTATGAAGATAGTCTGAGTCCCCATGGATAGCGATCCGTTTATGGCTAGGGCTGGTTGCGAGTATTGCATGAGATTATTGTGTTTCAACTTGGTCTTGTGTGTGCGAGTGATTGGTTTTAGGCCAAGTGGGAGATTGTTGGAATAGTGTCCTCAACCCAATCGGGTTGGACCGGATCCGACCGGGTCGGATCATTTCTACTATTTCTTTATGTTTGTAAATATATTAAATGGCTTTTATGTTGTCATATATATATATATATATATATATATATATATATATATATATATATATTCTTTTAAGGAACCAATTATGAATTGTTATATGATGACGTCCTTAGTATTAAACTGTGATAGAGAAACCATGATAGGCGATTATGGTTGATGAGATCTCTAATCACTTTAATAAGTTTGATACTTAAATGTCTCTAGGCTGATGTACTATTAAACAGGGCATTGATAGTATGAACATGCTAGCACGTATTAGATGTCTTCTGTCTTTAGGGCATGGATAGATCTCGTCTATCAAAGTGTAGAGACACTTGACTGTACGTGGACGTGTATTAGAGAATGCGTACGTTAGACTGACCCACTTACACGGATAAGTGTCACAATATGTGACGGTTGTGTAATTATCCTTAAGACCGGAGTCTTCATGGCATCACGGTGTGGATTGTCATGCTTTGACACTATTGAGGTTTCCCTTAGCCACGGGGCGATCATGCGGTAGTGATTGGGTATGATACTGAAGCATGCAGAGTATACATGTATGTTCGTCTGGGAATCGCGTACCCTATTAGTAGGGGTGAATATCCGAAAGGGCCTTCTTATAAGGAATGTCTTACTCTCGTGAATCTTTGCAAAGTGGGGGTAAATGAGTTACTTCGAGAGAGCATGATATCCAGATTATAAGATACGGTCGTTGATGTTTTGACACTCGACTAACGACCGTATGGATATTATTACAGCGATAGGATTGTAAGTTACACGGTAACTGTTTCACATGAAAGGTAGTAGTCATTGCATTTGACTCTTCCGATGATTGGGGGTCACGGTGTGTTGCTAGACGCTATCCCGTGATCGTTAGGCATGAAGGGCATTTTTGTAATTTGCACTTTGTGTCTACGGCCAACATATTCGGAAGCCTATCGGGTCACACACATAAGAACATCTAGCCGGATTAAAATGTGGTTATAGATGATAACCAAATAAGAAAAGTTTATCTCGAGACTATAAAGGTTCTAGTGGTAAATTACTATGGTGGTATTTATTTATTATGAATAAATTAAATACAAGATATTAATTATGATGATTAATTAAATATGTATATTGATACATATAAATTTTGAAATTATGTATATATGTGATATACATGTATTTTGCAAATTAATTAATCATAGTATTATATTAATTAAAGAATATTCCGGAAGCCAACATTTGGCTATATGGGGCGCCACATTGAAGTGTATAAGATACACTTGGATTGTGCAATTTAGTTAATAAGATTATCATATATTAATATTAGATATTAATGAGTATAGATTTGCACACATGTGTAAATTGATTTATGGTAATAAGATAAAGATAGTCAATATAAGATATTGACAATATCTTGGAAATATTTAATATAAGATATTAAATTAAATAAGATAAATCAATTTAGGAGATTTTCCTTATTTTATTGGGAAAAGATTTTCTTCTCCTCCACACTATATGGGGCGCCACTTTCCTTATAAAAGGAAGTGGGTGTCAAGTTTTTTTATACATCACAATTCCAAGAACTAATAGTTCTTGTGTAAAATAGAGAGCATCCTATAGAGAGTTGGAGAGAGGGGAAAAAGGGCCGGTCTAGCAACCGGAGTTTTCCAATAGCAATCCACGATGGGATTCCGGCGGGCTGTTCGTGTGGACTAGCGGTAGAGGCCGAACACTTGGGCGGCTCTATGCAGAACTACTCTCCTTAGACGGTCAAAGCGTCAATCTTTTAGATCTACCAAGGTAACCACCGTCTACTAGCTTATTTGTTTATTGCTTAAACGAAGTCGATCCTGGTTAAAAGGAAATAAAATTTTAAATTCTGCTGCGTTCCCACGTAGATTTCCTAACACCGGTATGGTACGGTATGCAACCAGAGGCGAATGTCGCCGTCTCTGATGGAGTGGAGGATGATCCGGTGTCCTATCGCAGGGCTACGGATGAATGTGATAAGGACATGTGGGTTGATACGATGAATCAGGAGATGAAGTCTTTGTACTCTAAATCAGTCTGGAAACTTGTAGATTGCCCTGAGGGTGTCAAACCCATAGGCAGTAAATGGATCTACAAGAGAAAGCGAGGAGTAGATGGAAAGGTTGAAACCTTCAAAGCTCGGCTAGTGGCCAAAGGCTACACACAGAGAGATGGAATCGACTACGAAGAGACCTTCTCCCCTGTGGTAATGCTGAAGTCCATTCAGATCCTCCTTTCGATTGTTGCATGTCTAAATTATGAGATCTGGCAGATGGATGTTAAGACAGCCTTCCTTAATGGCTATTTTGACGAAGAAATATATATGCATCAACCAGAAGGATTCATGGAGAAAGGCCAAGAGCACAAATTGTGCAAGTTGCTCAAGTCCATTTATGGGTTGAAGCAAGCTTCTCGGTCTTGGAATCATAGATTTGATGAAACCATCAAGTCGTATGGTTTCGAACAAAACTTTGATGAGCCTTGTGTATACAAGAAGGTCGTCAAAGATCAGGTGGCGTTCTTAGTGTTGTATGTTGACGACATTCTGCTAATTGGACCCAATAAGGGGATGTTGTCAGATGTGAAGAATTGGTTAGCCACACAGTTCCAAAAGAAAGATTTGGGAGAGGCGAGTTATGTTTTAGGGATCCAAGTTATACGGGATCAGAAGAACAGGTTTTTGGCTCTATCCTAGGCATCTTACATAGATAAGATGTTGTTGCGTTATAGCATGATGAATGCAAAGAAGGGTTTCCTACCAACCCGTCACGGCATTCAACTCTCCAAGAAACAGTGTCCTCAGACACCTGAGGAAATAGAGAGTATGGGACGAGTACTATATGCTTCGTCTGTTGGTAGTCTGATGTACGCTATGTTGTGTACTAGACCAGACATCTGCTACGGCGTGGGCTTGGTCAGCCGTTTTCAGTCAAATCCAGGCTTGGAGCACTGGACAGCAGTGAAGAATCTCCTCAAGTATCTTAAGAGAACAAGGAATTATATGCTTGTATATTCGGGTGCGAACCTGGATATAACAGGGTACACTGATTCTGACTTCCAGTCAGATAAGGATGATCGCAAATCGACATTAGGCTCAGTGTTTACTCTGGAAGGCGGAGCGGTAGTCTGGAGGAGCGTCAAGCAGTCCAGCACAGCCGACTCGACTATGGAATTCGAATACATAGCGGCCTCTGAGGCAGCTAAGGAAGTGGTATGGCTCAAGAAGTTCCTGAGAGATTTAGGAGTAATCCCAAATCCAGAACATCCGATACGTCTCTACTGTGACAACAATGCGGCCGTGTCGAATTCCAAAGAACCCCGGAGTCATCAGAAGTCAAAGCATATAGAGAGGAAATACCATCTGATTAGAGATATTGCTCAACGAGGAGACATTTCCGTCACGAAAATCCCCTCAGCCGACAACCTTGCTAATCCGTTCACAAAGACGCTTTCCATAGATGTCTTTTCGAGGCACTTGGAAAACATGGGTATTAGGGACATGAGTCATTTGTTTTAGAGCAAGTGGGAGATGTAGTTCTTGCTGTAATAAAGATAAGGTGTGCTCTAAAACAATTATTACTTGTCATTCGTGCAAGTGGGAGATTGTTAGATGTAGTGCCCGAAAGACAATTTATGTAATTGTTTTTTATGACAGATTTTATTATTCATCTTATTGTTTGCTATGTGCTTATAAAGTATATACTACTGCAAACCCTAAGTATATCAGTATGTAACCACTTAACTCAGTGTATGACATGCACGTGAGGATTGAGTTAGTGGTGATATACTTGAACTGTTAGTCCGTGGTGAACTTAATCAGAGTTTAGGGTCTCATGATTAAAACACCAATAATGCTCCAAGAACACCTTAGGGTGTGATAGTCTTATCCGGACTGTTGGTAGAACGTACCTAAGTGGGGCATTTATATATGATGTCATTCATATAGGACTGGACCGATTTAATATGTATTTCTTGATATAATTCCGTAATCAGGAAATCTTATTAAATTATTAGATGATCATATATGGATTGACCTTAATCCTGAGGTGATCACAGGATGCTGCTTGTCTCGGGCTAGTGTTTGATGTGTTAGTTACGGATCACTTTGATATGTGATCCAAGTCACTTCTCGTTGGCACTATTCCCTGATGAGTGAGTAGTTCTGTTTTTCACAGACATGGAATCCATTCCTTCATGCGGGAAGTAAAGAGACAATCCCCTTATTTGTTAGCCCTAAGAAAATGATCGATGGGCCCAGTTCATATTAGACTAATTAGCTACTAGTCAGATATGTGAACTAGTTGATCACTAGGGGTTAATGGTAAATAATGATAAGATATACTGAGTCGGGTTCACAGAGACTTCCCACTCAGAATGGACAGTCTATGGAGGGTTAGTCCGTATGTAGTGATTATATCAGTGGACGCTTATTTACTCATAGGGTTGAGTGTAAATATATATCTATAATTGGTAGATTTCAGTTTCGGGTTTATGGTGGCGTAATCCCGGAATTAATAGTATCAAATATCCATCTCCAATGGGGGGTTCAAAATCATAGTATCAAATTTTTTATTTTGTTTTTATTCAATATTTTGATGATTTGATAATAATATACAATATTATTATTGTATTACTTAATAATTTTTTGTGTAATTGTAATTATTTTGAAAAATTATATACAATGCCTATTGTGTATAAATCCATATTAAAATACCCAAAAATGAATATTAATTTACAAAAAGTTGTAGCTAATAACTTTTTGTATTTAATAATATTTCTTAAGAAATTATATATGACGTAGTATATTGATATAAAATAATAAATACTCAAATCTGACACGTGACATTCTTTGATTTGGAACGTAGATTACATAGATTATTTTTTAGATAAGATTTCAAGCTGACACGTGGCGTACTATGATTGGCTAGATATATTACGAAGATGATATTTTCGATAAGATACAATCTGCCACGTGGCGTGATATCTTATCAAAGTGCCACATGGCGAGTCATCATTCGTTAAATAGATTACGGATAGAATTTTCATTTTTATTGCAATTATCTATATATAGGAAGTTACCCACATTAATTTTCTACACAACCATTTTCGATTTTCTTCTAGAAATTCGTTTCTATCTTCCACTATATTACAAAATATTTTTCTCCTTTGTTTATGCAATGAAAAGAAGATTACGAAAGTTGTTAGAGAGACAGGATCGTGAAGATGAAGAATGTCATGACGACGATGCTGATATGATAGTCATTTTCCGTGCAGAACAAGAAGCAGCTGCAGGGGGAGGATCATCCCGATGGGGTGGTTGTTCCTGGCCGCAACTACATACGTCGGCATAGAGAGAATGCAAATGAATTATTGCGTCAGCAATATTTTGCAAATCCATCTGTGTACTCGCCAGATATGTTTCGTTATCGATTTAGAATGCACAGACCTCTTTGTGAAAAGATCATGCGTGATGTTTCCAACCACAATAACTATTTCGTTCAAAAGGTTGATGCTCTCGGTCGACCTGGCTTCTCAACAATGCAAAGGTGGCATGTGCTATAAGGCAACTAGCATACGGCACAGTTGCAGATCTTTTTGACGACACTTAGGCGATAGCCGAATCAACGAGCATTGAGATTTTGAAGATGTTCACTCGATCTATATTTGAAGTTTATGGACAAGAGTATCTGCGTCGTCCGAACGCAAGCGACTTGCATAGGCTGTTGGCCAAAGCTGAACAAAGAGGGTTCCCTGGTATGTTAGGTAGCCTCGATTGTATGCACTGACGGTGGAATACATGCCCAAAAGCACGGGAAGGACAATTTACTGGGCATAAAGGACGTGCGACAATCATTCTAGAGGCGGTGGCATCTTATGATACTTGGATCTGGCATGCATTCTTCGGACTTCCGGGATCTCTAAATGATATCAATGTCCTTGCTAAGTCTCCATTGTTTGATGATGTATGTATAGGTATAAATCATCCAGTTGATTATAAAGACAATGGAAGACATTACGGTAATGGCTATTATTTAGTTGATGGTATATACCCTGAATGGTCCACTTTTGTCAAGACAATATCTCATCCCGACACGCCAATGGAACAATATTTCGTTAGGATGCAAGAGGCATTTCGAAAGGACGTAGAAAGAGCATTTGGGATTTTACAAGCTCGTTGGGCTATTGTTCGTGGGCCTGCCCGTGGGTGGGATAGAGAGGATCTCTTTTATATTATGATGGATTGTGTAATATTGCATAACATGATAGTCGAAGATGAACGCGAGGAAGATGAAATGGAGCCGGTTGACCCAAATGAGATTCCTACACTTCCAGCTAAAGCATGTATTTATGAGAGAACTGCGATGGAAACAAATGTGCAACGCGATGGAATAAGTCGCATGCGTGGGTTCATGGAAAGGTATAATGGGTTAAAATGCAAAGTAATATCTAGAAGCCTAAAGAAGGACCTAGTGCAACATTTATGGAACAAGAAGATGCAGGAGGAAGAATAATGTGGAAGTGTGTTTTCAATAAATGTTGGAATTCTCATCTTATGTAATGTAATATTTATTGTGGTTGTATTTGTCTTTTTTCTTGCCGTTATTGCAATGTGTTTTTTTTTTTTTTCCGGTTAACGATTATTTGGCGTTTAAAATTTATATCATATCATTAACCATATTATCCATACAAATATTGTTTAAATATATTTAATAATTGAATTCCATATCACTCAAATGAAAAACGATACATTTAAAATGTTAAAAACAACCACGTAATTGATAACGCATACAATTGAACTTAAAAATGCAAACACAACTAAATTTAAAATAAAACGATACATTTAAAATGTTAAAATACAACTACATAATTGAAATTCAAAGAACACGTACAATTGAATTGAAAAATGCAAGCACAACTAAATTTAAAATGAAACACAATTGAAATTGAAATCAAACGCACTATCTAATAATATTCTTGCGAATCACCAAACCACTGAGTCTCAAAAGGCGCCGGAAAGAGATTCCTAGCCGTGTTTGCATTAATGGGAGTTGACGGTGTTGGACATGCGTCAGCCATTTCACGATCCATTTTAACCTTATGTTTCGTTTCCCAATATCGTTTTTTGTTTGGGGTGAATATTTTTGGATCCACTTGCATCGTCATCCGATCTTCGGTTGCTTGCTCAAAAGCTTTTAAGTCTTCCCATTGTTTAGCCCTGTCAATAGCTTTTTGATTATCTCTCGCTTTTGCGTGGGCTAAAAAGTCTTCTAATTGTTTTGAATTCCCCGTCAATTGGTCCTTCTCCTTCGTTGCTTTTTTTGCCCTCTGTGTTCCCCCCAGGCCTGGTCGATTGATCTAATACCGCCTCCAGATCCAGGCGTGTCATCGTCATCAAGATTCACCGGACTTTCATGTGACGGGGGATTTTGATATTTTGGCTCATCTTTTAACAATGCCCAACAATGATGTAGCTTAAAAGGTTTTTTAGTAACGTCTTGGTAATTAGATTCAGCTAAAAGTATATGAAATGAATAAAGGGACAAATGTAATGTTAATGTCTGAAACCTAAATAACACTCAAAAACAACATAATTAACGGTAGATATTTTACGTTAATAGCTATAATAATTACCTCATCCGTGTAGTTTTGACCACTTTTTTGGATTTTCTAGCCTTCACAATTGCAGCGCTATACAACATGCACTCATTATTGATTTTTTTCCAACGTGCAATGCAACTTTTTTTATCTCTCGAAATTCCTCCAGGCGGCGATTGACTTCGAAATGTTCTTGTATTTTTTCCCACATTGTTGATTCTCTTTGGATTATCCCGATTTCAGGATCGCCTCCGAATATTAATCTAGTTCGACAAAGAGCCTCATCTTCTTCTACTTTCCAACCATCGGATCTTTGTTTCGGTGCCATTTATCGAAATAATAATAATAATAACAATTTAGAGGATGTGAAGAAACTTGTGACAAATAAACTGAAAAATATATTTAATGAAGAAGGGATGTGATGAAGAAGAAGATGTGTATATATTGGGTGTGATATGTGATATTTATAAATAAAAATGAGTAGATAATTTGATTTTATTAAGTTGTAGCCGTTGGGAATATATCCGTTGGGTTAATTTCAGCATTTGCACATGGGAATATGTTTGAAAAAGTAAGAAAAAGTAGGGGGACCATGGGGGGACAAGGGGACAACATCACATGGGTGTTGCAGAGAGAACCAATTTTTTTGCTTTGCTCTCTCACTTGCGCGCGTGATATGTTGGGGGAATATTAGCCATGGGATCAAAAATGATACATCTCCTGGTACCATACCTAATTTTGATACCTATCAATTCTTTCCATTGGAGATGCTAATACCTTCCTATAGGGGTCAAAATTTGGTTTTGACCCCTACCATTGGACTTACCCTTAGGAAGCTTAATGCATGATAGTGCTTTATTTGGAATAATAAGGTATGGATGTCCATGGTGAGTTTGATGATGAGTTTGGAGACTGAAGAGCAAACTTATTTCGGTTTTATTTCAGTATTTCGGTTTTAGTAGTTGTTTCTTTCGAGCAAGGCCTGCGTGCCAAGTAGTTGTAGTACTTTTCTTGTAATGGATGTTATCATTTGTTCTAGTTATATACGAATCTAGTTACGACTTCAGTAGTATTCGTGTGGATGGTGTTTTGTTGAAGACTTTGAGGGTTTGTTCCTCGAGTCTCAGGTTATTTTCTTCCACAGCCTTCTTTGTTACTTTGATGCGACGTCGGACTTACGTGAGTTTAGGGCTATTTAAAAGTCACGTGTCGAACGTTCCATTTCCGGATAAATACTCGGTATATGGAAGCGGGGCGTTACAATAATAAATCATAGGCGAAACAGGAATTTTTTTGGGTAAATATTCTTGTCATTTTAAAATAACAAATATTAGTAAACAAATTGTTTTAAACAAAAGTGGACCTCAAGAACAATGTACATGTTCCTTTATTTTTGACTCATTTACAGCAATTTTCACCTGAATAAAAGGCCATTAACTTGAAAAAACATGTCCCTCATCCAGTGTATCAACAAGAACAGCATAAGGTGAATTCCAATCAGCTTCAAATATTTCTTGAAGCTGTTTAACAATGGCCTTGTTGTATGTCCCAAAACTGACACCTGCTGTTGTATAAAAGTAGTCCCAAACAAGGTTACTTGTACTAATATGAGCTCTCACATCACTCACACCATATTTTCCATGGTTAACCCGTGTGAATCCCGGATACAAGTTTCCGGTTGCTGAGCCATTAATCTTAGCAGGACCAGTCAAATTGTATCCCGGTACCAAGTAGTATTTGATCTCGATTTTGCCAGAACATTTGTTGTACTTGGAAGAATTGCATAAGTTGTTAGTGTAGAGAAGAGACTTTAAATAGAGATCTGTGTTGTTAATAAAATGAGCCCAGTATGCTACCAACAGTTTTACCTTTGCATGCTTCGTGAAAACGACCTACAACAAAACAGATGAGAGACGTTAGGGTACAGATCACGGTTTGACAACGGTTTTGATTGCTAATGGCTGACCTCTGAAATAGCAGAAGAGAGGGTCGACCAGTAGATAGTTTCGTCGGTGTACTGTGATTGTCCAAGCCAATCCATTGTACTAATTCTGATTGTAGAACCGTTTTGAACTGATTTAATCGTGTCAACCCAGGCTTGTTCATCGGTTAGGTACTTACCAAACGACAGCTGCAATTTCAAGTATAAGAAGAATCAAATAGTAAGACATTGTCACGAAAAGCTCTTGAAATTGCACAAACCTCGGGGGGAGCAAAAGAGAGATAGCTTAAATGATGTTCCATGGATGTAACGTTCCTCCCAGGCGTTTGGATCGGTATTTTGAACATGTAAGGATCTGATAGAACCGGATACCCGAGTACATGAGGAATCTCAACATATTCCCGTAGAGGAGATCTGTGGTAAGTGAACAAAAGTAAGAACATAATCAACAAAACGAATTCAAGTCTATAATGAGTTCACAGATTTTCCACTAGGCATACCTGCATCTTTCTTTGGGATGAAGAAAATGGGACCAACAAGGTACTTTCCGATTGATTTGCCATTGTTGGTCCCATACAGACTGAGTGCAAGCTGAAACATTTAGATGTGCCAGCATCCAAAGGTTGGAAAAGTAGGTCTCCACTTTCCTTGCTATTTTTGGACAATTGACAAGATATACTCCAAGTTCTTTAACCTAGACCAATTTCAGGAACAGATATTATTAGACATTATGGACCGAAGGAAGCATTCAACCGACAGCCACGATATAACATCAATGAAAGACCATTAGTAGTGTTGAAGAAAAGATGTTCAAAGACGTAATATCATCTTGAACAAACAAGCTAGTTACAGATGTACGAATGTGTGCATGTATATATATCGTATATATAGATATACGTTATATGTAAATGTTTCAGAATATGAGAATGCTTTTGTGGCCTCAGTCATTTAAGAAAATCAACTCTTCAAAAGGGATCAAATATACATCATCCTACATTGTCGGGTTAAAAAAAGTTTCCGTCAAAACGAATGGAGATTTGCAATACCTGAGTAAGAGATTTCCAATCATTGTTTGCAGAACCGATGTACACGTCTTTTTTATCTGATATCCAAACCTTTGTGTGGACTATGCCTGATCCCCACCAGTCATCTAGCAGTAAGGTAACATTCTTCACGTTTGGCCTTCCCGATGCCAGCTTGGATGGTTCCTTGGTGTAATCAGGATAAACTCCAGAATGCTGCAATAATCTGAAACAACATCAGTTTAAAAGAGAAATTTCTTAAAATGTATGAATTAGTACACAATTCAAGGGAATCCTAAAAAAAAGTCGGTAATTGTCAAGTAGATATATCTACCTAATGTTGACATCGCGATCAGCAGCATTCTCTATTGCTCTATACACTTGAAAGCCTTTGTCAGCACCAAATCTCTGCATATCTTCTTCTGAGTATCCATAATCTCCTGACTGTGGATCATTAGGATGTGCCACCAATTGCCAGTACTGTGCAATTATGTCTAGACTCTGTGAAGAGTTTCCAGCCAACCAACGAAAGACATCCGCTGACACGATCAATTCACATGAAACATCATCAAGCATGAAAAGAAAAGAAAAACCGACATGAACTAAGAAAGATATAACACCTGTCTGACATTTTAACGAAGATGGTTATCTAATTCACAACGGAAAACAGAAAAAGTACATCCTAACTGTCCAGGTTCAAAGAAACACAAGCACATCTTGGAAAACATATTTGAAGTGTCAATGAAATTGAAGAACCAGAGATAGTTTCCAATTTTTGATACAATGTATTTCGATAACATAGACATGATCACAAAACACATTCGTGTCCCAACGAATTGATAAAATTAAGGGAAGCCAAGTTTTTCATACTCAAATAATTAGATGATCACCTAGGGAATAAATGAAGTAGTCATAAGTATTTAGTCTTTGTGTGAGTCTTCTAGTACAACTAATGCCGAAAATAAGAATATGAAATAGAAGCAAGATTGTCTCATAAATTGTCTGTCCTGTGGCTAGTCCACTTAGTAGAAGAACTCTTCCGAAAAAGCTGAGAAATTCCCAAATCATGGTCCAATACTTGATGAATAATGGAATTAGTGCAAAAATTGGTAAGATGCAAGCATTTTACATCAAATTTGAAATCTTTTTCCTGAATATGTTGAGAATTGACACAAAACTGCATTGTTCTCAGGTGTATGCCAGAGCCAAAGAAAAATGGTGACCAAAAAAGGTAATCTTTTACCGTATAAAATTGATTAATTCAACATAATAGCAAAAAACAAAAGAACCTAGCAGCAATCCACATTCTTCAACAACAATTAACAAATCGCTTTCTTACATTACATTCACAAGAAAGAAAGAATGAATTTTGAAAGGAAAAAAAAAAAAAAAAAGGGAACACCAACCAGTTGAGAGTACACCGGGAACAAGAGTGAGGTGAGGCATATCAGTGGGAATAGATTGGACCAACCATCCTTTGCAATCGCCGCCTTCATCTTGTTCTTCGTTTTCAACTTCAAGTTCGTCAAAGTGATCCTTAATATCAAAGTGATCATTCTGAAAAGCAGCAGTACAGTGAGAATGGGAGTGAGCCTTTGCTACAACATGTTTAATGTGGATTTCGCAAATGATAAAGGTCGTAAGGAGGAACGTCAAGGTGCAAACAAAAAGAGGTGCATTTGAGTGCATATTGGAACCGTCTCTTTTTCTGTGTTTTGACGGATATTATATGGATTTGATTGCTTTTGACTTAGCTCTTCTTGTGTGTGAGCTAGTATGTGGAAACAAATTTTTTTTTTAGGGGCCTTCATTTAAGGAGGGTTTGTCAAACGAAATAGGTTCATTTACTTTTTCCATTTATGCCCCTCCCCTAAACCTTAAACCTGTCGGAAAACCTAAAACCCGTCGGAAACTCAACCCTTGCCGGAAAACCCACCCAAAAACCTGCCGGGAAACCCCATGAACCCGCTAAACCCCTAAAAACCCCCATGAACCCTCAAAACCCAGTGGAAAACCCAAAACCCGCCGGAAAACTCAACCCCCACCGGAAAACCCACCCAAAAACCCGTCGGAAAACCCCATGAACCCGCGAAACCCGTACAAACCCACTGGAAAACCCAAAACCCGCCGGAAAACCCACCCTAAACCCGCCATGAACCCCTAAAGCCCGCAGAGAAGATATGTTGGAGAAGTTGATGTTGGAGAAGAAAATGAGTGGAGGAAGAAGATGGGTTGTTTAAGAAGGTGAAGGGAGAGAGTTATTAGGTTTGAATTTGAAGGGGGCGGGAAAATGAAAGACACGAAAAATGAACTGATTTTAGGGGTATTTTAGAACATTCACCATCATTTATCCTTCCCCTTTGGTCAAAGGTCATTTAGCAAAACTCCATTCTCGCGAAGTCACTTAAATGAATACCTCTTTTTTTTTTTTTAAAATAATAATGTTCAGAAATTTGCACACTTACTATTGGTCCTCTTAAACTTACTTTTGTCATCATTATAATATTTTTCTAATTTTTATGTAATACGTCTGTGTTACTAACATTTATTTTCGGTACGGGCGTCGCTTGCACTGACGTTTTTCAATACCAACATCAGTGATATTGATATTAAAGTTATAAATGTATCATTAGTGTAAAACGTCAGATGCACCGACGTTGTAAGTGAAACACAACGACAGTGGCACTAACGCACGTATCGCGGTGTCGAAAAGCAATTTAGGGATAGAGGTTAAGTAAATGAAAAGAGAAAAAAAAAAGTGTCGATATAGAAACCGCCTGCAAAACTGGACTGTAAACTTCTTTTTTTTTGGAAAAATTAGTTTATAGTCCACTTTTTCCCCTTAATTAAGTGCTAATCCAGCTTCAATTTTTTAGTTGCATTAAGGACAAATAAATTCCACCGGACGAATATACCCCTATTTGATACAACTGTCAAACGTACACCTGAAACTCTTCCAAGCATGGTCTTCCATGGACCCGTTTCAATAGCCCCATTTCATGTAATTGAGCAGGAGCGACGGCAGTTCCGGCATCTCTGCCGCCGGAGAAACATCTCCGGTACCTGCTGCGAATAAGAAGAAAGCGCATCAGAACGGCGCCGCTGTTGTCCACAAGTTTTTAGAAGAAGATCCGACTCTTCCGCCCATTGAACACTTCTTTTATTAGATTCTTCAAAAACAGAAAATGTTCTTGGATTTCTTCAGCATGTAAGTGACGGATCATTTACAGTCTATTTAGTTCATGTAATAACTTTATTATAATTAATAAAAGCATTTATGTTATTATATATTGTTTTTCTTCATATTATTTGTTGTACATGTATAGTAACGTCCCTAGTATTAAACTGTGATAGAGAAACCATGATAGTGATTATGGTTGATGAGATCTCTAATCACTATAACAAGTTTGGTACTTAAATATCTCTAGTCCTATGTACTATCAAATGGGACATTGATAGTATAACCAGAGTAGCACGTATTGGATGCCTTCTATCTTTTAGAAGGTAGGGATAGATCTCGTCTATCAAAGTGGAGTGACACTTGGACTGTACGTGGACGTGTATTAGAGAATGCGTACGTTAGACTGACCCACTTACATTAAGTGTCACACTATGTGGCGGTTGTGTAATTATCCTTTTGACCGGAGTCTTCATGGCATCACGGTGTGGATTGTCATGCTTTGACACTATTGAGATTTCCCCTAGCCACGGGGCGATCGTGCGGTAGTGATTGGGTATGATATTGAAGCATGCGGAGTATGCATGATTGGTCGTCCGGGAATCGCGTATCCTATGATTGGGATCGAATATCTGAAATGGCCTTCTTATAAGGAATGTCTAGCTCTCGAGAATCTTTGCAAAGTGAGAGTAAATGTGTTATCCCGAGAGAGCATGATATCCAGATTATAAGATACGATCGTTAATGTATTGACACTCGAGATACGATCGTATGGATATTATTACAACGATAGGATTGTAAGTTACACGGTAACTGCTTCACATGAAAGGTAGTAGTCATTGCTTTTGACTCTTCCGATGATTGGGGGTCACGGTGTGTTGCTAGACGCTATCCCGTGATCGTTAGGCATGAACGGCATTTTAGTAAATTGCACTTTGTGTCTATGGCCAACATATTCGAAAGCCTATCGGGTCACACACATATGAACATCGAGTCGCATTAAACTGCGGTTACAGTTGATAACCAAATAAGGAAAGTTTATCTCTAGACTATAAAGGTTATAGTGGTAAATTAATATGGTGGTATTTATTTATTATGAATAAATAAAAATATAAGATATTAATTATATACAAATTATATTAATTAAACAATATTCCGGAAGTCAATTTGTTGACTAATGGGACGCCACATCCTAGGGTATAAGATACACTTGGATTGTGCACTTTAATTAATAAGATTACCATAATATTAATATAAGATATTAATTGATTTTGGAAAAATAGATTTATGGTAATAAGATAATTATAGTCAAATATAAGATATTGGCAAAATCTATCTATTAATATGTTTTCGAAGGTGTGTAAATTAATTACCCGATTACCCGCATCTAACCCGACCCAAATCCACGTTAACACGACACATTGATTGCCATAAGAGGAAAAAAAAAAATACTGTGACATTAATGGTTGCAATTAGTAAGAAATAATTGTCACATTAATGTTTGAAATTCATTCTTCGTGGAAAAAAAATCCGCACGTTCCAAATCGATGGTTTCATTGTCAATCCAAAACTTATGCGAAATTTAGTGCGCCATTAAATCCCTAAAAAATCCATAAACTCCATATTTTTCTCTCATAATTCATAATCGCAAACACCTGAACCTTTTGTTCAGCAACTATCAAAGTTGTGCCGATTTTGAAAACCTATTCATTCCTATCAAATCAATTCGAACTTCCCGAAAGTCCTATAATGTGAGTTTAGGAAAAGGATTCATTTGATGAAACAAAATTGCGATCATCTTCTTCTATAAATAAATAAAAAAACATATTTTTTATGATCAAATCAAACTCGGTGAATTTTCTTTACTAATCGGAGCGGAAGATGTCTCATCCATTTATATGGTGCGGTAAGGATTCATACACTCATCTCCAAAGCAACTTGTTGAAATTTTCGTTTGACTTACTTTTTGTGTGTATCGTGATAGTGATTTTTTTCGAGCTCCTCTAATCGAAGGATTTTGGTATGGGAGTTGTAATGTTTGTTATAGAGCTTGAAATTCTTTTATTATTATTATTTTTTCGGTTATTTGTTTATCCTTCTCTGCTGGGATGATAATTTATAATTAGTACAAAATTGAGGCCTCTTACGTATACGTAATCAAAGAACATGTTATATATGCTAAATGGATATACTTTTTCATTTCATGCATCCATCATTAGGATTTAACAAGCGTCCATTACAGATCATTAGGAGTAAGCAGTGGAAGTTGATGAATCCTTTTCTTTTCTTTTTTATGTTGAATATTTTTTCCCAAAGCTTGGAACCAGTTTGTAATTCTTATGCACATCACATGTATGTCGCAATATTATTTACTTCATCGAATATCATGTGATAACATTAATTTGGTGTTGTATATAATTGACGATACCGGGTTACGCACCTCGATATATCATCATCGAGTGGGCCTCATGGGTTAAGTATTTACCAAGGCACAGGAGCCAGATAAGGCATAAAATTGGACTATCGACTTGGGAGCCATAACACGCATGTCGATCCTCGAGCCTGAAGTATGGCTAGGGACTCGAGGTCCCGACTATCGACTTACGGGCAGTGCAGGACGTGAGTTCCAGGAGTCGATCACCCCAGGTCGGGCAGATCGATATCGAGAACAGAGTCCACACCAGCTACGTTAGCCCAATATCCACAAGATAACTTGGGCAAGGGGTAAAGCCCAATTAAGGGTAAATAAGACAATAGCTACAAACCGACTCATATTAGGGTTAGGTCATGCATTGTCTCTATAAATACGACGTTCCAGGAACTACGTAAGGCTTGATTCCTGGAATAATAACAGGATACGTAGGCACTCTAAGAATCACACTTAGACTCAGCCATAAATATACAAAACCCCTTCTTTGTTCTTGGTATTAGGGTTCTTGATTATTCATCAATAACATAAGGAAAAGCCCGGATCTTTAAGGTGACATAATTTGTCATCGTCAATAATCATGTATATCAAAATGTTTTTACATTCTACATGTTTTTGATTAATAATTCATATTTATGTGTTTATCTCATTTTATAATTGTATTAACCATTGCGTGTCATGATTAACTTACTACTGAAACATACCTGTGCATGATGCACGGGTTTTTAGGCTAGTTAATTATAATAAAAAGAGATAAATCAATCTAATTGATTTTCCTTATTTTATTGGGAAAATATTTTCTTCTCATCCACACATCATAGAGGTGCCACTTTGCCTATATAAAGGAAGTGGGTGTCAAGCACTTTTGTACATCACAATTGCAAGAACTCATAGTTCTTGTGTAAAATAGAGAGCAACCTATAGTGAGTTTGTGAGGGAGGAAAAAGGCCGGTCTAGCAACCGGAGTTTTCCAATAGCAATCCAAGGAGGATTCCGGCGAGGAGTTCGTGTGGATTAGCGATAGAGGCCGGACGCGTTGACGGCTTGCGCACTGTACTACTTTCCAATGACGGTCAAAGCGACGATCTTATAGATCATCAAGGTATAACCGTCAAACTACTTAACGTGTTTATTGCATTAAACGAAGAACGATCTAGAAGAAGGAAATCAAATTTTAAATTTCGCTACGTTAAACTAGTGATTTCCTAACAGTGGTAGCGGAGTCAGACTTCGAGCTTAAGCAATAAGCATAATTTAATTGCGTAGTAATTAATCGATAGATGCAAGATCTGTAATCACGAAACGTTTAAAACAAAAAAACAAAAAAATAGGGTTCGATTGGGGGCTCGGCCGTCTGGCGGCAGCTCACCCCTCTGCGGCGGCAGCGGCTTTAGGGCTGCCGTCCGTCGGCTGTCCTCTTCCAATAGGGAGATCGACCCTTTTCGTTTTGTGATATTTATTGTGCTTAGATATCTCGTTTGTTTAGTTGTGTCATATGCCAACCAATTGTTCAAATAGTTTAGGCCATTGGAAAACCATATGGCATTTTGGCATTTCCAAATTTTGATTTGGAATAGGCCTAGGCCCTTTTCAAATATTTGATTTGTAAAAGGCCTAGGCCTAGGCCACTTCCAAAATTTTTATTTTGGAAATGGCCAGACCTAAACCAAAATTATTTGGCCTTTCCAAATATTTGATTTGGAATAGGCCTAGGCCCTTTTCAAATATTTGATTTGTAAAAGGCCTAGGCCTAGGCCACTTCGTAAATTTTGATTTTGGAAGGTGGCCAGGCCTAAACCAAATTCGGTTTTGGAAGATGTCTTTTGGTTTAGGAAACCAAAGGCATCCCTTTTGGTTAAGAACCAAAAGGAAAGGAAACAAATTGGAGACTTTTGTAATTTTAGTTTTATTTTGAATAGTTCAAATTTAATAATACTAAAATTAAAATAGATTTAAAATTAAATGTTAATTTTATTTTCGATTAATTCATATAATTAATTAAATGTTATTTAATTATTTGATGTGATAAAATAATACGCATAAGTAGTTAAAATTAGAATTTAATCTTTTTCATAAGATAAAATTGTATGAATTAGATGTGTAGATATAATGTGATTATATGGACCCCGATTGATCATGGAATCGACCAATATGATAGATGTGAATTTTTCTTTATGTTGGTTTTGAAAATTGTCCTAGGCCGTTATGAAGAACGTGACCTAGTTTACTTTTTACATTTATCCTATTCCCGTTAGCTCCCCCCGTGTGCGGCGGGTGTAATTATTTATTAGATAGATAATTATGTAACAAGAATGGAGCAAGAAGGTGAAGACCAAAGAGAGATAAAGAACCCATTGGCGTACATCAATAAAGATCCTATTGGCGGTTGCAGACACCCTTAGTTTGTGATCCGCGGTTTCGTCAGTTTGTATTCGAAACCGCACCTAGAAAAAGTCCATGATCATACCGGTTATTTTGTGCGCGGAATGTTGTGTATGTTTTACTTTATATGATATTGTAGTAATATGCACATAGTAGATGAGACCATAATTAAACAAAATTAATTAAGTGAATTAATTTAAAATTATTCCCACGTCAAAAATCAAGTCGAAATTGCCTCCCCATATTATAACGACGGTGAAGAGCCATTGTTCGGACCCAACTCACCAGCCAAAGCGGGGGTTGCCCTACCTCGGGTATATCATTGTTATCGAGATATGATCGAAAGAGATCTCACGAATATTGGGGTTATGACTCGACTAAGAATTCTCTCGGCCACCAGCCAAAGCGGGGTCGTCTGGATTTTAGAGGCAAGGGTTTGACTATTCTCATAAGATGAAAAAATTGTCAAAACAGTTGACTGGTCAAACAACAAGAGTCATATAAGATATGATCGACAAAGTGTTGTCCACCTGTTAAATTATTTTCGGCCCATCAGCCAAATTTAGGGGTCTGGGTAATTCGATGGGGTCTTGCCCACTAAAGAAATTATTTTCTTGAAAGCCAATTGAGAATAGTTGGTTAGTGGGAGTAAAAACCTTATAAAATTTTAAGTGCAAATTTTGGGTTTTTTATACATGAGCTTTTACTTATTCTATCTTTATTTATTGTTGTAGAAAATGTCAAACAAATTGAACCTTCGTTTTATCATCGACAATAAGTTTGACGAAACTAATTTTCTCGATTGGAAAAGAAACCTCAAAAATAGTTTTGAGGCACGAGAAGATTGGTTATGTCTTGGTTGAGGCCCTGCCGGAGAAGCCCGCTGAGGGTTCGGCTGCAGATGCCATCGAGAAGTATAACAAGCACTGTTCTGACAGTACTGATGCTACATGTATCATGCTTGCTTCGATGACACCTGAACTGCAAAAACAGCATGAGCCTATGGACGCCTACACAATCATGGTCCACCTAAAGGAACTCTATGCTTCTCAGTCTCGCACTGAGAGGTACGAGGTCTCAAAGGCCTTGTTTAGTTGTAAGATGGCATCTGCGACTGCTGTGGGGTCACACGTGCTTAAGATGATTGGGTACATAGAGAGGCTTGGGAAGCTGGGCCATAATTTGGCACGAGAATTGAGTATTGACTTGATTCTAAAATCTCTACCTGATTCATTCTCGCAGTTCGTGATGAATTATCACATGAACAAAATAGATTGCTCCCTTGCGGAGTTATTGAACATGTTGAAAACTGCTGAGGACACTGTAGGGAATGGAAAGCAAGTGTTGCTGGTCACTTCAAGCAAGGGCAAGGCAAAAGCCCAGAAGAAGTCCAAGAAGGCGAAGGCTGCACCTAAGCCAACACCTAAGATAGCAAAAGACAAATCCAAGGATGCTTGCTTCTATTGCGGTGAGACCGGACATTGGAGGAGAAACAACAAAGGCTTCTTGAGTACCAAGAAGAAGCATTCCGATGCTTCGACTTCAGGTATATTTATGATTGAGATCAACATTACTTCTTCTAAGTCTAACCACTGGTATTAGATATTGGTTGTGGTTCTCATATTTGTACTAATATGCAGGCACTAAGAAGAACTAGAGAGCTAAGGAAAGGAGATGTGGATCTACGCGTTGCGAATGGAGCAAATGTTGCTGCACTAGCAGTATGAGTTTATTTTCTTTCTTTGCCGAGTGGGCTAGTACTTCAACTTAATAACTGTTATTTTGTTCCTGCTCTTACGAAGAGCATTATTTCCATTTCCGCATTAGATGTTGATGGTTTTTCATTTACGTTTGAGAATAAATATTGTTCTTTTTCACGTGATGGAATTTTTTTATGGTACTGGCATACTTAGCAACGGTCTCTACATATTAGATATGAAAGTTGACGTACTTAATATAAATAACAAAAAAGACAAGATAAATGACTTGAATGAATCCTACTTATGGCATTGTAGATTTGGCCATATAAATAAGAATCGCATTTCCAAACTCCATAAAGATGGAATGTTGGATCAATTCGATTATGAATCGTTTGATACATGTGAAGCTTGTTTACTTGGTAAGATGACAAAGTCACCTTTTAATGGCAAAGGGATAAGATACAATGATCTGCTTGAGCTCATACATACTGATGTGTGTGGCCCAATGTCGATTCATGCCAAAGGTGGGTACTCTTATTTTATCACTTTCACTGATGACCATTCTCGCTATGGTTATATATACTTAATGAAGTATAAGTCTGAAGCCTTCGAAAAGTTCAAGGAATTCAGAAGTGAAGTGGAGAAACAATTAGGTAAAGAAATCAAAGCACTTCGATCCGATCGAGGTGGAGAATACCTAGATGGAGAGTTTCAAGATTATTTGAAGGAGAATGGGATTCTACCTGAATGGACCCCTCCCGGGACGCCACAGATGAATGGCATGTCTGAGAGGAGGAACCGTACCTTGTTAGACATGGTGCGATCTGATGACGGTCAAATTATACCCGTAAATGTCATCAACATTATCCTTAAATCGAGATTAATAATGTATATTTCATATTAAATCACTCGTTTATATTTATTATTTAATGTTAAGTGATTATTAATATTGTTGGAAATAAAATTTATGTTTTGATGATAATTCATCTAATTTGTTCAAAGTATTATCTTAACCCCATTGATGAAGTGCTGAAGCCAGCTGTTATAGTGAAAAGCTAAAAGATGTCTAGAACTGAATGTATAAGTTTTACTAGAGTCTGATAATTGTATAGGTTACATCAGACAAGCACTGTAATAATTAGCGTGTCGTAAAACTGAAAAGCTGGAAATCATTTAGAAAACTGGAAACTACCAATGCAAGCAAACTGACTCAGAGCACACCTACGTAAAACTGAAGAAGGTAAGTTCGCTGAGAGTTACAGACTTGGTTGGCTTATCTAGAAGATTGAAGAACTGAGGGTTACAGACTCAGTTATTGAAGAACGAAGAACTGAGGGTTCAAACTTAGTTATGAAGATTACAAGTCGAGACTGTAAAGTTGGACTTCAGGCAAGATTGTGGTGACCTGAACTGACTTTATGGATCTTGTATGAAGACCTAAGAATCATAAGGACAATGAATTCTTAGTTGATAATGAGTCATGGTGTACTCTGATTAAGTCAATGATGATCAGATGAAAACTGGAGTACTGATATTTGAAGAAGAGTAAAATTTCAGTTAATGCTCCAAGTCAGTTAGAAAACTGACAAGTGAAAACTCAGAATAAAACTGATAAGGAAACTCAGTTTTATAAGTCAGTTATCCAACAACTGAAAGTACAGTGGAACGTTGAAAAGGAAACAATTTCATTGGATGAGTTACTGACACTGCAGAATGGTCAGAAAATATATCCGTTGCAGAAAAAGACACTGATACAATTCGAATCTAAGCCAGATGAACGTTGGACCTCATACTATAAATAGAGGACTTTGCACCCAAAAATAATATACAAGAGACTTACAAGATTTAACGAGCAAGTTTGTGCATTAGTCATCTTATCGAATTTCTATCATCTCTGAACTTTAACAAAGATCATATCTAGTATTTCTTCAAGTGTTCAAGCTACAAAGAATCTATCAAGGATCCAACACTTTGAAGAACCACAAACAAGAATCAATTTATTTGATTCTCAGCCCAACTTTGATTTCACATCAAAGGTTTTAGACTGTGAAGCAAACCAGGAAGGTTTCGCCAAGGACGGTTGTGACAAGCGATCGGGTAGACTCGTGTTTGTGGTGGTAGGCGGTGAAGAGGCATACGTGTACCCTCCAAGGACCAGCTTGTTCAAGCATTTGGAGAGCGACCATTCTACCTGTTCTACAATTGTTTAGATAGTGACGCTAGGGATTAGCCAAGGACTATTGTTTAGAACTTTTTGTAACGAGTGCACCTCAAGAAGTTCTAGTGGAATTTTCCTCCGCACCACGGGGAAGAGAGGATTGACGGATTACACCACCCGGAACCTCTATAATTTCGCCTTATTTACTTTACGCATTTACTTACTTACTCGGCATTTATTCATGGCATTGTGATACATGATTGTTATACCTTACACAGTCACAATGATATTCACCAAAATTCAGTTCACAACACACAGTTTTCATAACAGAATAACAAGATCAAGAAAAAGGCTAGAATCATATCCGCTGCCGGTTGACTCAGTTTTAGCTTAAGTCAGTTTGACTTAATCTCAGCTTTGTCAGCTTAACTCCACACAAGTTTTAATTGAACTTTTAAGTTGTTTAAAATCCAGTTTTAGGGACAAGTTTATTCACCCCCCCTCTAAACTTGTGTTAGCCTTTCCAAGGGACCAACAATTGGTATCGGAGCATTGTTTCTTTGACAAGATATCATTTGCTCTATATCTCCTCTAGTTGTTCTCAGTTGAAAGCTCAGTTTTAAATTCATTTCCCACTCACTCACAATGGATAACAATCAATATGCAAGACAAATGCTTATGTGCAACATGGACGATTTGACGAATACAAACGTCGTATGCGAGGCATTCCCGGCGGCTACGCATGATGAAATGATGGATGTACTCACTGATGGACCAATTAAGATCACTCATATGCAAACTGTTGGTGGAGAACAAGTTCGAGTTGCTAAACCCAAATCGGAATGGACCAGTGATGATCGCAAGCGAAATAATCTCAACAATGTGGCCATGGACTTTATCCTCAGAACTCTTGATAGCAACATGTACCTGAAAGTGAAAGAATGCACAACTGCCAAGGAAATGTGGGACAAACTCTAGTTAGTTTGTGAAGGAACAGACTCAATCAAGGAAAATAAAATTTCTATTGCAAAGCAAAAATTTGAGAATTTCAAAATGAAATCTGGAGAAACCATTGATCAAATGGAGACAAGATTCAAGTGCTATCATGGATGAACTAGATCTACTCAAGATTGAATACTCAAAGAAAGTTATCAACACAAGAATCTTGAAGGCTTTACCAATGTCTTTGGAAGATGAATGTCAACACTATGGAAGAATCCGGGAGGATGGATGTAGAAGATTCATTCAAGATCTTTTCAGATTTGAAAGCTTATGAATTCAGTGAAGATTTCACAAGCACAGCTGCAATAATCAAGGCTCTGGAAGAACCCAAAACGACAGCACTTGCAGCAACATCGAATGACATTCAAGAAAACTCATCTAGCAATCTTCATGAATTGGATGAGATGGAAGAACAAATGGCTCGATGATGAACGAAATTCGAAGGATGAAGAGTGGACATCCGAATCACTCAAAAATTCATCAAAAGAACTCCCGAGAAAAGAAAAGATGATGAATACCTCTGTTTCAACCGCAAGAAACCTGGACATTATAAAGTGCGAGTGTCCAGAATCGATCAAGAAGACCCCACCAAGAAGAGTTGGTAGAAGAGCACTCCTTGCTTTGGAGATGAATCCGACTATGAAGTTGGTACGAAAGACTATCGGATGACACGCTTTAATGGCACATATGGAAGATCAAAATGAGGTATGTGAATCTAATTCTAAATACTCCTCGGCTCGATTTCCATGATAAATGCATGTTCTTCGACTAGCCGACTCCAATCCAAAAAATCTAGAATTAGAAGAAACGCTTGACGAATTGATGAATCGGCTAGTAACTATTCAAGTCAAGGTTATGAATCAATCAAAGCCGAGAAAGAAAGTCTAATTCGGAAGTTGAAAGATTGAAGTCGAACTAAAAATGTTGAAACCGACTAAAGCGATAAAGAAAAGATTCGATCGCATCGTTGCATCAAGCGGCGAAGAATCGAATCATTTGCTCAATCAAGTTCGATTCTTGGATTCAAATCGGGAAAACCATATGGAGACAAAAATGGTTTAGGATTTGATACACAACAATCTTCAAAGAATGGAACTAGCAACGCCTAGGGACTAGTACCAAAACTGGTATTAAGTTTGTAGGCCGAGCAATTTCCACAACGAGAAAATTGCTTGAACCGGTAAAGCCGGTATCACAAAGGACAAATCGAGTTTCCTAAGAAGACAACCGTATCTACCAACAAAAGTAAGTCAAATGGTAGATCGACCATTCATTCAATGAAAACCGAAAAGGTAAATCAATTGCCAGATCCACTAAAACCAATGAAGTCAGGAACCAGAAAAATTACAATCACAGTAAATCCTAGAATGTTAGTCATTCAAGGATTCATACATTTAGGGGGAAAGGAAGACTATACCCCACTGACGATGATTGGAATTTTACTGATTTGGTTAATAAAACTGGTAATAACAATCATTCCAGACCGAGAACTTATCACAAGTCTCAGTCCAAAACTCAGCAGAGGACTAATCTCAGTTCTCAGCATAAGTCACAGTACAAAGGTCAGTTCAGACCTCAGTACAGAAGGAATGACAGTTATCATTCAAGCTTTAATAACAAAATGCATGGTGGAAATAAATTTCAGCCAAAAGATCTGAGAGATCATATAAATAAGATACAACCCAAACACAGACATTATGGGAGTGTAGCTTATATATATGAAAATAGGTGCAACAATATCCGAAGGATACCCAAGGGATATATTCCCAGTGTTGTACTGACAACTGACCCCCATGGACCCAAACTGAATTGGGTACCTAAAACCTTTTAATTTTTATTGCAGGATATTTGGTACTTTGACAGTGGTTGCTCTAGACACATGACAAAGAGCAAGGACTGTCTTAGTAATTTTATTGCAAAAGATGGACCTAAAGTCAATTTTGGAAGTAAAGATAAACCCGGATACACCGAGAGGTTATGGCACCTTAATCAGAAATGGACTCACAATCAAGAATGTATCCTATGTAGAAGGACTACACTACAATCTACTCAAAGCACAAGTCAATTTTGTGATATGGGATACAAAGTCACTTTTGATAAAGGTTTCTGCGTTGTCATCAGCGAATCAGCTTATCAAGTTGTCCTAGCCGGAAGAAGAAAGGAAAACATGTACGTGGTAGATTGGACAAGCGCCGTTCTTTGAAACTTGTCTACTTGTGCATACCAAATCAGAAATCAGTTGGCTATGGCATAAGAAACCGAGTCATCTCAATTTTGATGACATCAACACACTTGTTAAGAAGCAGCTAGTCATTGGGCTACCAGAGATATCATATAAGAAGGACATCTTATGTGATGCATGCCAACAAGGAAAACAAACAAAAGCAAGTTTCAAGACCAAGTCTCAGCATTCTACAACACGACATCTAGAATTGCTACACAAGGATTTATTTGGACCTATTACACCAATTAGTATCAGTGGAAAAAATATACTTTGGTGGTAGTAGATGATTTTTCAAGATACACTTGGGTAATCTTTCTAACCAAGAAAAGTGAAACCAAGCAGAAACTCACAGAACTTCTCAAGAGACTTCAGAATCAAAAAGGAGTTTCAGTTGTGAAGATAAGATCTGATAAAGGAACCGAATTCCTCAACAGTGTAATTATTGAATACTGTGAAGAAAATGGTGTGTTACACCAACTTGCTGCCACAGGAACACCACAACAAAATGGTGTAGCTGAAAGAAGAAACAGAACACTCAAAGAAGCTGGGAGGACCATGATCTGTGAAGCTAAACTACCTGAAAGATATTGGGCAGAAGCAGTTAATACAGCTTGTTACACTCAGAACAGAGCTCTCATGAACATGAGACATGAGAAGACTCCTTATGAAATTTGGAATGGAAGAAAACCAAATATTTCATACTTTCATGCTTTTGGAAGCAAATGTTTCATCCACAATAATGGAAAAGATCAACTTCATGTTTTTCAGCCTAAAGCTGATGAAGGAATTTTCCTAGGATATTCAAGTGTCAGCAAAGCTTTTAGAGTATTAAATAAATGGACACTCAAGCATGAAGAATCAGTACATGTAGTATTTGATGAACCAAACTTCCCTGGTGAAGCAACTGAAGACACACCAGAACCAGTTTCTCGGTCTCGGTTACCGGTCATACGAACCAAATTCGAGTTGACATTGGAAGATTACAAATCTCGGATTGTTCGATCAAGATCAACCTCGCTTTCCATTCACTCTACAACCCGAACAACTTCATTCGGATCCGGTTGAACAAGTTCAAGAATCGGTTTACGAAGAAACAGTTGAACAAAATGCAAATCGCTTATTACAAACTCACACACATCAATGGATGAGAGATCACCCCGAAGAACAAGTTATTGGTGATACACAAGTGGAGTTCGAACAAGACATCAACTAGATGCAATGATTGCATGCTTTCTATCTCAATCGAACCTAAAGAAATTGAAGAAGCTTTGAAAGACCCGTTGGATCTTAGCTATGCAAGAAGAACTCAACGAATTCGAAAGAAATCAAGTATGGAAATTGGTGGATAGACCAGCTCATGTGAATATCATTGGAACCAAATGGGTCTTCAGAAATAAACTTGATGAAGATGGGAATATCATCGAAACAAGGCCGGACTTGTAGCCAAAGGATACTCTCAAGCGAAGGCATAGACTTTGATGAAACCTATGCACCGGTTGCAAGATTAGAAGCAATCGAGATTATTTCTTGCCTTTGCCGCTCACAAGAAATTCAAAGTTTATCAAATGGATGTCAAAAGCGCATTTTTGAATGGAATTCTTGAAGAAGAAGTATATGTTCAACAACCACCCGGATTTGAAATCAAAGATCAAGCGAGATAAAGTTTTCAAATTAAGAAAAGCTCTTTATGGACTCAAACAAGCGCCAAGAGCTTGGTACGAAACTCTATCTCGGTTTAGTGGATAATGGATTTATCAAAGGAACAATCGACAAAACTCTATTCGGGATGAAGAATGGAGAAGATACTTTACTTGTTCAAATTTATGTTGATGATATCATCTTTGGATCGAAAAAATGAACAATTATGCGAGAAATTTGCAAGCTTGATGAAAAGCAAATTTCAGATGAGTATGATGGGTGAACTAAATTATTTTCTAGGACTGCAAGTTAAACAGTTAGCTGATGGAATTTTTATTCATCGAACCAAATATACAAGAGAACTTATTAAAAAGTTTGGTATGGAGAAATCTATTGGAATTTCTACACCAATGGGGACCAACATCAGGCTTGATGAAGACAAAGAAGGTAAAGATGTTGATCAAACACTCTACAGAAGGATGATTGGAAGCTTACTCTATCTTACAGCAAGTAGGCCAGACATATCTTTTGCTGTCGGTGTATGTGTAAGATTTCAGTCAAGACCAAAAGAAGTCATCTCACAGTTGTGAAAAGAACTTTGAAATATCGAAAGACACGGACGGAGTTGGAATTTGGTATTCAAAAGAAGGAGAATTCAAGCGATTTCTTATTCGATTCGGACTATCTTTGGATGTAAAGTGGACGAGAAAAAGCACATCGGGCACATGTCGGTTATTGGGAAATAGACTTGTGTCATGGTTTAGCAAAAAGCAAAACTCAATTTCAACTTCTACAAATTTGAAGCTAAATATATAGCAAATTTGAAGTTGTTGTGCTCAAGTTTTATGGATCGACAACAATTAAGAGACTATGGGATAGAAGAAGGAACAATTCCCATAATGTGTGATAATACGAGTGCAATTGCAATTACGATAATCCGCTTTTACACTCAAGGACAAAACACATTGATGTCCGTCATCACTTTATAAGAGATCATGCGAGAGAAGAAGGATATAACAGTTCTTTATGTACGTACTGAAGATCAGTTGCCAGATATCTTTACAAAGCCTTTGGATAAAGAAAGATTTGCTAAATTAAGAACTGAGTTGGGAATAATCAAAGTCAGCTAGTCAGTTAAGCCAGAGATTCGTCAAGGGGATTAATCTTTGTTATGATGGGTGCGCTCACTTAATAGATTAGTCATTGACATCAACAATCTCAAACTGACAACTGAAGAACTTGACAAACTGATTAATTTGATGGGACTACATTATCTCAAGAAACTGAATCTCAGCATCAGTTTTCATCCCAGTCAAAGTTAGTCAAAGATTGATAAGATAGAATCAACAGCGGTTATATCGCATTAAATTACCACAGTTCTTTTTGTCAGAATTTCGTGTGTACACCTCACGTTTGTCAGAATGGTACACGCATCGGTTATCAAAACCATCATGGAATTTGAAAAGTTGTACCACTCAACCGCCAGAATATCCCACCTATTTATTCAACCTTCGTTCACACTATTCACTATTCAAATTCAAATTATTTTCAAAAAGACTCTTACAACCCCTTCTCTCAAAAATCAAACTTGTGTGTTCACACTCATATATGGCCGGTTCAGATGATTCAAGAGACACTCGGTTGATCACAGAATTGGATGAGCTAACACTTGACATGTATGAAGGTTTATGTCAAAACACCTTGTTAGCCAGTTGTGTCCGAGACAAAATCGAAAAACAACCAGGATTGAATAACATCCTTGAAGTTAGTTTCAAAGAGAAGCGAGATGTGGAAGGTATCTTACAATTTTGGCAAAATATGCGAATGGCCAGAGATTCCTTAATGACTAAGGTTCGTGAAGATCAGATTGTTCTCAATGAAAGAGTTTTACGGTCACTCTTTGGCTTCGCAAACACAAAGCAACCTCAACAGAGTTCGCCACTTTATCATTGAAGAAGGAAGCTTTTCTCTCAATGATCACTTCGTCTACAGAACCAATACAGCCTGGTGTTCATATCGATAAAATCAAAATGGAATTTGGACATCTCAGCAGATGGCTCAGCAGACATGTTATTGGAAAATCAAAAGGAATCAACATACTGTCGAAGATTGTATCTATCTCATGAACATAATGCGGGATGGAATAGAATTCAATTGGGCGGGGTATATTCTAAATCGGTTCAAGAAGCAACACCTAGGCGAGTTGGAAAGTGCGAAAAGGGCACAAGTTTGAAGGTCAAGTAATCGATGGGAGATTCCGACTAAAGAAAACACTTAGTGGAATCATTCGGTTTACTTAGAAAAGATTAAGGAAGGAAAGCGAGACAAGGCAAGCGAAGCTTTGAAGCAAAGCACGAAACAATCTCCCAACCTAAAGCAAGTCGAAACCGGAAGGGCGAACACGGAGGCACCAAGCGAAAAACCATTTCAATAGACGGAAGATCACTTGCAAGGTGCTTGTACTTAGAAATCTCGGGTGAGAAAGTACCTGCGAGGGGGAACCACAACAACAACTAACGAAGTCACTTTGCAGACCGTACTTCTCGGTTACAACGGATAACGGTTCGAAATCGGCACCAATTTTCGAAGGCGATAGAATCATCAAGATGATGAAAATGAAACTTCAACCGAAGGTTTTCGAGACATCGATTATTACGGCTGAAGAGAAGTTACTCTTGGAGACATTGGAAGTTAGAGATCTTTATTCTCTGTTTCCTATAAAAGAATTTCTTGACAATTGCTTCAAAAGATTTACGAGTTAGCAAAAAGAGGGAATCGGGAACATCATCTAAAGACATTTCAAAGAAGAACGATGATGGTGATGATGGAAAATCAAGACAAGAAACGATGAAACTACGGTTTGCAACCGCTTATTCAACCTCAACTCAGTAGCAAAGCAAGCGAAACACGGCAAGAAGAATTGCCGGTTGGAAATCGGACAATCGACACTCGGCGGGCGGTGATGAAGCCCGACAACCGATGGTTATTCCCGATGATACTCGGGACAAGGACCGATTGAAGATACATATGATCCTTCGACCGTCTATCTAAGGATGAATTAGCCAAAGTTCATGAAAACTTGAAAATTGTACTCAGTCAGAGAGATACACAGAACAGTCTTTTATCAAACATCTCTGGATATCTTGAGTATAGAACTAGAACTGATGTTTCAGTTCATGCAAGATTAGAGATGATTCACAAAGCAAGTTCAAGTTCTGCTTCAGAAATTGTGCTACTCAAGCAACAACTCGAAAATACAACCGCAGTAGATAGAGAAACTCATGCTCAGGTTCATTGGCATATGAATCAACATATCTACGGATTGGAAACTCAGCTTAAGGAAGTACTTGCTTCTCAGCGCTAGATTTCGGAAGATCAAAAGGCAACTCATGCCCTGGAAGATCAGTTGTATGATGCCAAAAGGGGAAGCTGAAGAAGAAAAGCTGAAGTTACTTGGAGAGATGAAGCGACTTGAAGAAGAACTACAAAGTTACCGATCAGATCCTAAATCTTTGAAAAAAGAGTTAACTTGATAATCAACTTATTGAAAAATACGATCGGCTGGAGACGAAAGAGTTACTCTTACAAAGGATCTGTGGACACGCTTTAACAAAGATTTCAATCCTATTAAAGCCAAGTACAAGGACGAACATTTGAAGAATCCTTGAAATATTTTCTCGTCGAGATATCTACTCAAAACGAAAAAATTGCACAACACAAGAAGAATCTAAGGATTGATGATAAACGAAGATTAAAGACAAGACCGAACAAATGAAAGCCGATCTAGCGAGAATTTGAAAGTTACTACTTGAAAGACTCAAGCTTACCCAAGCTAATTCAATGGAGAAGATGGAAAGAAAGTAGTCAAGTTGACTACAATAAGACTTTCTCAAAGGAAGACTCCAATCTAGAAGAAGATTTTCGACTGTATGACAAAGCAAGAAAATATGACTCAGTCATGCAAAAAGCTAAGAAGAAGCTTAGTCTTTAGTCACAGTCATTTGAACATAATGTACTTATCCAGTTTTTGCTCATTCTAATGAAAACCAGTTTTCTAGTTTTACATTGCTTTACTTTGTTTTGATCTTTAAGCTTTTCTTTTAGGGAGAGTTTTGGCATCATCAAAAAGGGGGAAATTGTTGGAAATAAAATTTATGTTTTGATGATAATTCATCTAATTTGTTCAAAGTATTATCTTAACCCCATTGATGAAGTGCTGAAGCCAGCTGTTATAGTGAAAAGCTAAAATATGTCTAGAACTGAATGTATAAGTTTTACTAGAGTCGATAATTGTATAGGTTACATCGGACAAGCACGTAATAATTAGCGTGTCGTAAACCGAAAAGCCGGAAATCATTTAGAAAACTGGAAACTACCAATGCAAGCAAGCCGACTCGAGCACACCTACGTAAAACGAAGAAGGTAAGTTCGGCGAGAGTTACGGACTCGGTTGGCTTATCTAGAAGATTGAAGAACGAGGGTTACGGACTCGGTTATTGAAGAACGAAGAACGAGGGTTCAAACTCGCTTATGAAGATTACAAGTCGAGATCTTGTAAAGTTGGACTTCGAGCAAGATTGTGGTGACTCGAACCGACTTTATGGATCTTGTATGAAGACCTAAGAATCATAAGGACAATGAATTCTTAGTTGATAATGAGTCATGGTGTACTCTGATTAAGTCAATGATGATCAGATGAAAACTGGAGTACTGATATTTGAAGAAGAGTAAAATTTCAGTTAATGCTCCAAGTCAGTTAGAAAACTGACAAGTGAAAACTCAGAATAAAACTGATAAGGAAACTCAGTTTTATAAGTCAGTTATCCAACAACTGAAAGTACGGTGGAACGTTGAAAAGGAAACAATTTCATTGGATGAGTTACGACACCGCGAACGGTCGAAAAAATATATCCGTTGCGAGAAAAGACAACGATACAATTCGAATCTAAGCCGGATGAACGTTGGACCTCATACTATAAATAGAGGACTTTGCACCCAAAAATAATATACAAGAGACTTACAAGATTTAACGAGCAAGTTTGTGCATTAGTCATCTTATTCGAATTGCTATCATCTCTGAATTTTAACAAAGATCATATCTAGTATTTCTTCAAGTGTTCAAGCTACAAAGAATCTATCAAGGATCCAATACTTTGAAGAACCACAAACAAGAATCAATTTATTTGATTCTCAGCCCAACTTTGATTTCACATCAAAGGTTTTAGATCGTGAAGCAAACCAGAAGGTTTCGCCAAGGACGATTGTGACAAGCGATCGGGTAGGCGTGTTTGTGGTGGTAGGCGGTGAAGAGGCATACGTGTACCCTCCAAGGACCAGTTGTTCAAGCATTTGGAGAGCGACCATTCTACCTGTTCTACAATTGTTTAGATAGTGACGCTAGTGATTAGCCAAGGACTATTGTTTAGGACTTTTTGTAACAAAGTGCACCTCAAGAAGTTCTAGTGGAATTTTCCTCCGCACCACGGGGAGAGAGGATTGACGGGATTACACCACCCGGAACCTCTATAATTTCGCCTTATTTACTTTACGCATTTACTTACTTACTCGGCATTTATTCATAGCATTGTGATACATGATTGTTATACCTTACACAGTCACAACTAATATTCACCAGAATTCAGTTCACAACACACAGTTTTCAAACCAGAATAACAAGATCAAGAAAAAGGCTAGAATCATATCCGCTGCCGGTTGACTCAGTTTTAGCTTAAGTCAGTTTGACTTAATCTCAGCTTTGTCAGCTTAATTCCACACAAGTTTTAATTGAACTTTTAAGTTGTTTAAAATCCAGTTTTAGGGACATGTTTATTCACCCCCCCCTCTAAACTTATGTTAGCCTTTTCAAGGGACCAACAAATATGATATTTGGTATTTAGCTGTTTTTATTATTAAAAGACCGATTTATTATGCGATAAATGCTGATTTTGCAGATCGTGATAAATCGGGAGGATAAATGTCATTCAATCAATGGATCTCAAGATAATAAGGAAGAAAATTGGAGCATTAATCAAGAGATAAATTAGAGAAATCAGATCAACACGAAAGCGTGCAGTGGGGAACAAGATAGACGAGAGAAACGTTTAACACGTGCAGAAAAAGGCTCGGCCGACCGAGCCTTATCATTCGGTCGACCGAGTATGCCGGTTCGGTCACTCATGGGATTTTTGCGTGTATATCTTCTAGATCCTCCCTAGGCCGGTTACAGCCTCTATATAAGCAGCAACTACGAAATTTATAATATCATATCATTGAACCATTACATTACACAACCAAATACATAATTTTGATTGAAGGTTTTTCAGCAATTTAGGGGCTTCAATATGTAAGCCTTTATTTTCTGTCTTCTTTATTTTAAGTAATTAGTCCCCCCCCAATTATGCTTTATCGTTTGAGTTAGTTAATCATAGCTAGATGATGTAGATCTAGGCTATGACGTTGGGAAGGTGGCGATACCTTGTCTATGAGGATCCCATAACCTACGTCATCTACTTAGTTTCTATCCATGAATCTGCATTGTTTAATTAATGTGTATCTAAGTTAGTTTATATGAATGCTTTACGAATTCTTGTTTAATCCGTTGTGTATGATGAAACGCCGAGAGATATATTCGGGGATGCAATGCGGGGAAAGGCCCATTCGGTCGACCGAGTGTACGTATTCGGTCGACCGAGCCCCCGTTCATCCGTTAAATAGCCACGTCTTTATGGTTAGGTTAACTTAATAGAATTTATTATCTCAGTAGGTATGGCTATGGCTACGTTACTCGCTTAGTTTAATTAAAACGTGTAAAAAGGAAATACCAATATAAAACTCTTAGGTAGGCTTATGAATTACTCTTCACGGACGTTCAGCGTTATCTAGGTAGGTTTATATTCGGGAATTGCATGCACCTGCTTATACGTACGTCGTAGATTAGCATGAGACTATAACTTGGTAATTGCTAGTTGGACGAGAGTTTGAGTGATCGTTTAGGAAGTACGCCTAACCATAGGAATGTTGCCTAGACGAGGTGTACGGTTAATATCAGCATCCTTGGAGTCGTAAGCGTGTGAGTTATATGAGATGGAGGCACTTAAAAGGCGAAGTCACGTAACAATATCACAGTGATCTAGTGACCTACCGGTGCTACGTCAAGTTTTAGAGGATGACTCCCGTAGCCAATCTATGATAGATACAAACAGATTGACAGTTAATAAGTTCAGTTTATCATATAAACTATCTAGGTCCAAACGATAAAGACTATAATTGGGGAGGTTAATTACGTTGTGTCGAGTCGTGTCTTTACCTTTCTTGTCTTATGTTGGTCGTAGACCGCCTCTATGTCCTTGACATGTTTAATTAATTGTTTGTATATAAGATGATCCACAATTGGTTCCCTGTGGGATCGACCTTGATTCACTATAGCTATACTACGATGGGCCTAGTCCTCTTGCTAGTATTGGTTTATGGTGGTCAAGTATATTATAACCTAATTGACCCCGATCAAGTTTTTGGCGCCGTTGCCGGGGAACCAACGGTCAATTTTATATATAAATAATTTTTTTATTCATGTCAAGTTTTCTGTTTTAGAGTCTGTTTTTACGTTTTTGAGTCCCTCTGGTTGTCCGCTATGTGTAAAAATTCCGAATCTGGAACAGCTGGTTTCGCTCCCAGCGAGACTGCCTCTCATTGCCAGCGAGCCTGGTTCTATTTTCTGGGACTTCGCGTGTCTGTTTATCTCCGTATGTTTAATCCGTAGGTCGATAGCGGCATGGGAAACCATGTTAAAATCGATCTACGGTCTGTTTTGTTTTTCTTCTGTTTGCAGAAACCAGGGAAGCAATAATCCAAGTCAATAATTTTTCGCGGGCGCTGAGAGAATAACCCAGCAAACATGTGGAGCTACGAATCTTAGATGGGAAAAGCGATGGAAGCAATACCTTTAAAGCACCAAGATGGCTCCGAAAAGAATATATATTTTAAGGCTTAAATTCTTCATGGTACAATGTTGAAGGCAAGGTACTACCTTTTTTTTTTGCTTATGTTTTACTACCTTTTGGTTTTTTGAACATAAGTTAGCCTATACATGAACCTTAGTATGAATCTTGGCCCGGAGTGGTTTGTAAGATTATTTCTATTAGTGTGGAAGGTTCTGCCCCAAATCTGTCTCATCTAGAGGGTGTAAGGAAACATGTAGTCGTTGAAAGGAAGCAGTGAATAAAGAGTTCCTCGTAGTTCTGTTAAAATCTCTTTGTCCTATGCATGAGATTGCTTCTACTGGCCATGTGAGCAACAAATTGTGTAGTTTAAGCATTCACAATCTAAAGAAGACATTGAGTTTGAGAGAACACCATCTTCTGCTTTCGTTGAGTTTTATGGTGATGGCTTCTCGGTGAACCCACCTTAAACAGAAACGAGATTACGCTTTGGGTGACAATTTAGAAATCGCAGAATCGTAGTACATGGGTTCGGAAATGGTCTAACCATGGCTGGGCGAGTTTAACCGAGCTTTGGCTCAATCGACTCCCCTCCACGTGTGATGTACATTACAGCAGTTCCACAAGACTTAGCATAGCCGATAAGCCTTCGGGCTAAACGAGGCTTAATCTTGACGGATTGGCCTGAACTGTCACATATGTTCCAACGAATAAGACGGCGTAGGCTTGCCTACATAACCGACCTTATTCAGAGTAACTTTGATTCATTGTTTCTTATTGTCAAGGCCAAAGCCGTAATTTTAACCGAATTTCATAGAATTCACTAATTCCTAAAACGAGAGCCGAGGTAAGAGCTTTGGATAAATGATATGGAAAAATGTCGTTTCGTAGGTCTCACAACCAAGGGAAGGGTATTAATCCGCAACAGCGATGGGCCCACCTCTTATAGTGCTCAGAGGGGTCAATATCTCGTGATCCAAGAATAATGACTGACAAGGATAATTTTTGGAAAGTCGAGCTGAGGACTTTAAACTCAGAACTACTTCTTTAAAACCCTTAGGATTTCTTTTTAGGATTTTAGGTTTTGTTTTCTTTGAGTCCAATAAGAGTAACATGACATATGTTGAGGTTTTTTATTTTTCCGTGTTCCGATGGCCATTGGGCTAAGGATGTGCAAAACTTTTTTACTCAATATAGGCCACGTGAAATAGAGTTCCGTAGGAGAGTCAAGAAATTGCTAAAGAAAAGGAAATTTAGCAATCAATCTTAAGATGGAAGCATTAAGAGAGCTTGAGAATTACTGAAAATGTAACAGAGAATGATTGGTGCGAACAAGAACAATTTTGGTCAACTTCCAAAATGTTTTAAAATGGTGATCCAAGTGAAAATTCAAAGTGGTGCGCAATTCATTCTGCAACTACCCTTATCCTTTCATTTATACCTTTTCACCCTTCAACCTTTTCGATCCTCTCACCAATCTACCCCAACAGTTCACATTTCTAACCATTCTTTCATCACCTCTCTTTCTTTCCATCCGTTTCACTCTCCCACCCAATCCCATTCCTTTAAACAATTCTCAATTCCAAAAACACAATTTCTTACCCACCCTTTATATTTTCTTCCCATCCTTATGTGTATCTTTTTCTAAACCCATCATAGTCTCAACCCCCATTTTGTTTACACAATACCTATGTGTTGCAGAATTTGAAATATTGCTAAGCTTTATTGATTATTTTTTTTTATCATTTTGATTTTCATGATACTAGTTGGGGTAAGTGTAGCTCTGACCCTAGCTAGATTTTAAGAGTTTTTGGTTCAATCAAAATACAACTTATCTTTCTACTGGAAGTTTTAAATTTCACACTTTTCCGACTATTCCGGCATTTCTAGATGATAAGTTTTGTTCTGAACTATCACACCGATCCGACCTTGTTGATGACGGTTATGACTTTTACGTGATACATTGGGTTATTAGTAATTTCGAGGAGTAGCTACATCTCCCTAAGTTGTTGATATCCAATGCAAGCGAGAAGTTTCTGCGCTAAGTATTCAATTTTATCTTTAGCCTATAGGTCGCATTGCATCTGTTATACCTTACCAAGTTTCTCTTTTCCTGGATTGAATATTTTTTCGATCGAGTCACCCTCGTGTTTTCCCACGTCGGGTAATGCTTTTTGATCTTTGTCTTCTCCACCCAGTTTTAAGAATATTTAGGCGGTGGAGGTTGTAGATGAAGACCACCATCTTTAGCTGCTTGTTTATTTTTCTTTCTATTTAGTATTTTTCTTTTTGGTTTCCCTTGTCATTGGTTGTATAAAATAAAGTGGCTTAAACTGTTTTTAGGTATTTATACCTCATTACTGCCACATTATTTTATAACTTCAATAGACATGGTGTTATTAACGGTTTCGTGGAGTTTGTCTGCTTATACAGGTTTTCACTTGCTTCTCCACAACGTGCTGAAATTTACTCCGATCTTTTTCCTTTACTTGAGAGCCGTTTCCAGAGCTAAGTCTTTTTCTTAAATTCTCATTTATTTTTGTCATTGAGGACAATGCCATGTTTAAGTGGGGGGTAGGAGACTTAGCTATGTTATGTTATGATTGAAATTTGAATGAAATGGTAGAAAAATTGAAAAATTGAATACATACCATATTATTTATCTCGTACCCTTAGAATTGTGAGTTCCTAGCTAAGAATTGATAGGAAAGGAACCAAGTTTCATGAGTACGTGATCATTTTATACTTATGTTAAGTAAATTTAAGGATATTCATGCCCATTTTTGCAAGTAGTTATTTATTATTCAATTACTCAATCTGTGAATCGAGTATACCGCGCAAATCATAATAACTGAAGCAATTATGTGTACATTGCATAGATGATTGGTTATGTAGACTTAGTGTCGATACTTATTGGCTGATGTATTCTTATCTTCTTGCCAACAAAAGTGGAGTAATAAGCTTGAGACGTACTGTGTTTTATCAAAATGTTAGACACTGGGCTTGTAGTAACATTACCAAAGTAGCCCCGCGCTTGTGGTAATATTCGATGCTATACATGATCTAAGATAGGGGGATACTCTCAAAAGTTTTCTTCCTTGAGATTGATAGTATTTGAAAAATATGAAGAATTGAAGAAATTCAACTTTTAAGAGGCTTTGAGTAGTACTCGGTCTCCAAGTCCAAAATCCCTATAGATACGCTCTTGCTTATTGCTCTAGTGCTCTGACCATTGCGAGGCATAAGAAGTATGAATGCTGAGGTTGGTAGGTTGAGATTGCGAAGTTAGGATAAACTCTAATCTTGCCACGAATATATAAAACTAAATGCACATGCACACATCACTTCGATTCATAGTAAGTAGTGAATAATGGATATCTTATGAGCATGACTAGTATGAGTTGACTTGAGTTTCTTGCGTAAGTATGATTCGACCATGGAAAATGTTGTCTTAGGGAATGACTTATTGATGCTTTGTTCGGGACGATCAAAGTCTAAGTGGGGGGTAGTTGATGACGGTCAAATTATACCCGTAAATGTCATCAACATTATCCTTAAATCGAGATTAATAATGTATATTTCATATTAAATCACTCGTTTATATTTATTATTTAATGTTAAGTGATTATTAATATGATATTTGGTATTTAGCTGTTTTTATTATTAAAAGACCGATTTATTGTGCGATAAATGCTGATTTTGCAGATCGTGATAAATCGGGAGGATAAATGTCATTCAATCAATGGATCTCAAGATAATAAGGAAGAAAATCGGAGCATTAATCAAGAGATAAATTAGAGAAATCAGATCAACACGAAAGCGTGCAGTGGGGAACAAGATAGACGAGAGAAACGTTTAACACGTGCAGAAAAAGGCTCGGTCGACCGAGCCCTATCATTCGGTCGACCGAGTATGTCGGTTCGGTCACTCATGGGATTTTTGCGTGTATATCTTCTAGATCCTCCCTAGGTCGGTTACATCCTCTATATAGGCAGCAGCTACGAAATTTATAATATCATATCATTGAACCATTACATTACACAACCAAATACATAATTTTGATTGAAGGTTTTTCAGCAATTTAGGGGCTTCAATATGTAAGCCTTTATTTTCTGTCTTCTTTATTTTAAGTAATTAGTCCCCCCCAATTATGCTTTATCGTTTGAGTTAGTTAATCATAGCTAGATGATGTAGATCTAGGATATGACGTTGGGAAGGTGGCGATACCTTGTCTATGAGGATCCCGTACCCTACGTCATCTACTTAGTTTCTATCCATGAATCTGCATTGTTTAATTAATGTGTATCTAAGTTAGTTTATATGAATGCTTTACGAATTACTTGTTTAATCCGTTGTGTATGATGAAACGCTGAGAGATATATTCAGGGATGCAATCTGGGGGAAAGGACCATTCGGTCGACCGAGTGTCTGTATTCGGTCGACCGAGCCAACCTGTTCGGTCGACCGAGCCCCCTGTTCATCCATTAAATAGCCACGTCTTTAAGGTTAGGTTAACTTAATAGAATTTATTATCTCAGTAGGTATGGCTATGGCTACGTTACTCGCTTAGTTTAATTAAAACATGTAAAAAGGAAATACCAATATAAAACTCTTAGGTAGGCTTATGAATTGCTCTTCACGGACGTTCAGCGTTATCTAGGTAGGTTTATATTCGGGAATTGCATGCACCTGCTTATACGTACGTCGTAGATTAGCATGAGACTATAACTTGGTAATTGCTAGTTGGACGAGAGTTTGAGTGATCGTTTAGGAAGTATGCCTAACCATAGGAATGTTGCCTAGACGAGGTGTACGGTTAATATCGGCATCCTTGGAGTCGTAAGCGTGTGAGTTATATGAGATGGAGGCACTTAAAAGGCAAAGTCACGTAACAATATCACAGTGATCTAGTGACCTACCGGTGCTACGTCAAGTTTTAGAGGATGACTCCCGTAGCCAATCTAAGATAGATACAAACAGATTGACAGTTAATAAGTTCAGTTTATCATATAAACTATCTAGGTCCAAACGATAAAGACTATAATTGGGGAGGTTAATTACGTTGTGTCGAGTCGTGTCTTTACCTTTCTTGTCTTATGTTGGTCGTAGACCGCCTCTATGTCCTTGACATGTTTAATTAATTGTTTGTATATAAGATGATCCACAATTGGTTCCCTGTGGGATCGACCTTGATTCACTATAGCTATACTACGATGGGCCTAGTCCTCTTGCTAGTATTGGTTTATGGTGGTCAAGTATATTATAACCTGATTGACCCCGATCACGATCCATGATGAGCTACGCAGTTCTCCCAAAATCATTTTGGGGGTATGCTTTAGAAACCGCATCCTATACACTGAACTGAGTTCCATCAAAGACGGTTGACTATAAGACATACGAAGTATGGACTAAGAGAAAACCGAGCCTAGGTCATCTAAAACCTTAGGGTTGTCCGACTTACGTGAAGCGGATGATGCCTGAAAAATTAGAGCCCAGGGAAACCAAAGGGTACCAATTTTATCATCCTAAGGAACAAAAGGTGTTTGTTGCCAGGACTGGCCACTTTCTGGAAAAAGAGTTTATTCTGGATAGGGTCAGTGGGAGTAAAATTGATCTTGAAGAAATTCAAGAACCACTTACGGATAACAGTCAGTTGATGGAAGTAGAGGACTTGCCACACACAGATGTGACGCCAGCCTATACCATGGACACACTAGCACCTCGAAGATCCACCAAGGAACGCCGTGAACCCGAAAGGTACACTGGCGTATATCTCATAGAAGATGAGGACTCTAGAACTTATGAAGAAGTGCTATTAAGGCATGACAAAGAGAAATGACTGGAAGCCATGAATTCTGAAATGGAATCCATGAAAGACAACCATGTTTGGAACTTAGTTGATCCACCTGAGGGAATAGTTCATATAGGGTGTAAATGGGTCTTTAAGAGAAAGACCAACATGGATGGTAACGTGACTACCTACAAGGCTAGGTTAGTGGCAAAAGGTTATAAGCAAAGACAAGGAGTTGACTATGACGAAACCTTTTCACCTATTGCCATGTTAAAATCCGTTATAATTTTGCTCGCTATTGCATCATACCATGATTACGAAATCTGGCAGATGGATGTGAAAATAGCTTTCCTTAACGGGAACCTGTCTGAGGAGGTGTATATGACACAGCCTAAGGGTATCACAACCAATGACGCCAGGATGGTATGTAACAGTTTGATTTCGTCAAGAACGAAGATGAGCCCTGTGTTTACAAGAAGGTTAGTGGGATTGCCATTGTGTTCTTAGTGCTTTATGTAGACGACATACTGCTCATAGGGAATGATGTGCCTATGTTACAATCGGTCAAAGCTTGGTTATCCAAGAACTTCTCAATGAAGTACTTGGGTGAGGCAGCCTATATTCTAGGAATAAAAATCCATAGAGATAAATCTAAAAGGTTGCTTGGTCTGTCGCAATCCACCTATATAGACAAGATGCTGAAGAGATTCAGCATGGATCAGTCCAAGAAAGGATTGCTGCCCATGTCACATGAGGTCTATCTGTCGAAGGGAATGAGTCCTAAGACAGAGGAGGAAAGGGCACAAATGAGTAAGATCCCTTATGCTTCGGCAATCGGGTCTATCATGTATGCCATGTTGTGCACTAGACCAGATGTCTCGTACCCTCTTAGTATGACTAGTAGGTACCAGTCCAATCCAGGTGATGGTCACTGGATTGCTATCAAGAATATCCTCAAGTACATGAGACGTACTAGGGATATGTTCCTGGTTTTCGGGAATGATGATTTAGTTTTACGAGGTTATACAGATGCCAGTTTCCAAACTGACAAGCAAAAGACTATTGCAGAGCAGTGAGCTAGAAAAGTTCCAATATGGATTTGTTTTCATGCTTAACGGCAGAGCAGTGAGCTAGAAAAGTTCCAAGAAGAAGACTATTGCAGACTCTACAACGGAAGCCAAATACATAGCAGCCTCGGAGGCGGCAAATAAAGCAGTTTGGATGAAGAAGTTCATTACTGAACTTGGTGTGGTTCCCTCCATTGAAGGTCCAGTGTTTGTACTGTGATAATAATAGAGCGATATCTCAGTCAAAGAAACCAAGGTCTCATCAGAAGTCCAAACATGTGTTACGGCGCTATCACTTGATTAGAGAGATAGTAGATAGAGGAGATGTAAAGATAGAGAAAGTCCACACGGATGATAACATAGCCGATCCGTTAACCAAGGTGTTGTCTCAAGCAAAGCATGAGACACATGTTCACTTGCACGGGCTTAGGCATATGGGTGATTGGCTTTAGGCCAAGTGGGAGATTGTTGGAAAGGTGTCCTAAACCCAATTGGGTTGGACCGGATTTGGCCGGGTCGGGTCATTTACAGTCTATTTAGATCATGTAATAACTTTATTATGATTAATAAAAGCACTTATGTTATTATATATTGTTTATCTTCATATTATTTGTTGTACATGTATAGTAACGTCCCGAGTATCAAACTGTGATAGAGAAACCATGATAGTGATTATGGTTGATGAGATCTCTAATCACTATAACAAGTTTGGTACTTAAATGTCTCTAGTCCTATGTACTATCAAATGGGACATTGATAGTATAACCAGACTAGCACGTATTGGATGTCTTTTATCTTGTAGAAGGTAGGGATAGATCTCGTCTATAGAAGTGTAGAGACACTTGAACTATACGTGGACGTGTATTAGAGAATACGTACGTTAGACTGACCCACCTACATTAAGTGTCACACTATGTGGCGGTTGTGTAATTATCCTTTTGACCGGAGTCTTCATGGCATCACGGTGTGGATTGTCATGCTTTGACACTATTGAGATTTCCCCTAGCCACGGGGTGATCGTGCGGTAGTGATTGGGTATGATATTGAAGCATGCGGAGTGTACATGATTGGTCGTCCGGGAATCGCGTATCCTATGATTGGGACCGAATATCCGAAATGACCTTCTTATAAGGAATGTCTAGCTCTCTATAATCTTTGAAAAGTGGGAGTAAATGTGTTATCCCGAGAGAGCATGATATCCAAATTATAAGATACGATCGTTAATGTATTGAAACTCGAGATACAATCGTATGGATATTATTACAGCGATAGGATTGTAAGTTACACGGTAACTGCTTCACATTAATGGTAGTAGTCATTGCTTTTGACTCTTCCAATGACTGGGGGTCACGGTGTGTTGCTAGACGCTATCCCGTGATCGTTAGGCATGAACGGCATTTTAGTAAATTGCACTTTGTGTCTACGACCAACATATTCGGAAGCCTATCGGGTCACATACATATGAACATCGAGTCGGATTAAAATGCGGTTATAGTTGATAACCAAATAAGAAAAGTTTATCTCTAGACTATAAAGGTTATAGTTGTAAATTAATATGGTGGTGTTTATTTATTATGATTAAATAAAAATACAAGATATTAATTATATACAAATTATATTAATTAAAGAATATTCCGGAAGTCAATTTGTTGACTAATGGGGCGCCACTTCCTAGGGTATAAGATACACTTGGATTGTGTACTTTAATTAATAAGATTACCATACTATTAATATAAGTATTAATTGATTTTGTAAAAATAGATTTATGGTAATAAGATAATTATATTCAAATATAAGATATTGGCAAAATTAATTATAATAAAAAGAGATAAATCAATCTAATTGATTTTCCTTATTTTATTGGGAAAAGATTTTCTTCTCCTCCACACATCATAGGGGCGCCACTTTGCCTATATAAAGGAAGTGGGTGTCAAGCTCTTTTGTATATCACAATTGCAAGAGCTCATAATTCTTGTGTAAAATAGAGAGCAACTTATAGTGAGTTTGTGAGGGAGGAAAAATGCCGGTCTAGAAACCGGAGTTTTCCAATAGTAATCCAAGGAGGATTATGGTGAGGAGTTCGTGTGGATTAGCGGTAGAGGCCGGACGCGTGGACGGCTTGCGCACTGTACTACTCTCCGTTGAACGTCAAAGCGACAATCTTATAGATCATCAAGGTATAACCGTCAAACTACTTAACGTGTTTATTGCATTAAACGAAGAACGATCTAGAAGAAGGAAATCAAATTTTAAATTCCGCTGCGTTAAACTAGTGATTTCCTAACAATATGATACTGTTAGTGATATTGTATGCCTTATGCGAGTCTTATATGAGCCAGATATGATATTGTGTCCCTTGAATTAAGCCTTAAATGAGCTTATATAAGCCATATATGTGTGCCTTGAAGTAGTCACTTGAATTAATCCTTAAATGAGCCAGATACTTTTTACTGATACTGATACTATTTACTGATACTGATTATGTATGCCTTATATGATACTGTTAGTGATATTGTATGCCTTATATGAGCCTTATACGAGCAAGATATGATATTGTGTCCCTTGAATTAAGCCTTAAATGAGCCTTATATGAGCCAGATATGTGTGCCTTGAAGTAGTCACTTGAATTAAGCCTTAAATGAGCCGATACTGTTTCCTGATACTGATACTTTGTGTTAGTGTAAATGCTGCGATTAAATTCGGCTTTCAAATACTACGTCGAAGAGGTATCAAATGAGGTCTCAAAATGAAGGTAAAAAAAATGAAAATTGGTGAAACAATTTTGATGATCGGTGTTCTAAATCAAAAGTTACGGTCGTTTATAAGAAAAACGCTCCGGTTAATGCAAATATTTTTTTGGCTTTCAAAATTTACGTCGGAAGGGTATCGTATTTGGGCTCAAATTAAAGAGCAAAAAAAAAAGAATTTTGGTGAAATAATTTCGATGATTGGAGATATAAATCAAAAGTTACGGATATTTGAAAAAAAAAAAGAAAAGAAAAAACAAACAAACAAACAACACCAAACCTAAAGGAAGCTCAATAAACTAAAGACATGAGCGCGTCCCTTTTAAAAGAGTATTTTTGTCCGTCTGAAATTGTTTGTCCTTTTTGCAACTAAAAAAATGAGTGTGTTCTATTTATTCATTTTGTAATCTTTTTTGTCCTTTTCCCTCAAAAAAATTTTCCCCTTTTTTTCCCCCAGAATCTTGGTTGGAAATTTCGCGAGCAATTATAAATTCAGGTCACTGTATCAATTTCTATTTTATGTCAGGTTGGGTCAGACCTGACATTTCTTTTAAGTAGCCTGTGTAAATTTCCACAGGCTGGAGCCGACCCATGCAAATTTCCACGGACACAAAACAAATGACGTGCAATTTGAAAGATTGTGAAATACCATTGACCCGTGCGAATTTCCATGGTTGGACCGACCCCTTGTAAATTTGCACGGGATTTATAGGCTCCCTTGTGTAAATTGCAAACTCCAATCTTTCGTCATTGTCCGTTCTAGTTCATCTTGTAATGCAAATGTACAGCTAGAAATGTTAATTTGTCAACTTTGCACCTTCATTTTGCAAAAGGGGAAGAGCCAATTCTGCTGGCATTGGTGATCATTTTGAAGACAAAATCCCCTCCAAGGATTTGCAATTATCCAAAAATCTATTGAAGTTGAAGGAGATAGCGGTTTCGGAGAAAAGTTCGAGTGGTTCTCTCTGGGTTCTTAAGCCTGAATACCAACAACAGTGATCCATCTACACATTTTTTGAGTTTTGATTTTTGATGTTGATCATTAGTTGAATAACTATAACACATGAGCAATTTTGATGTTGATTTGTGTTCTTACATAAAGTACAAGGCACTTTCTTTATCTTCTTACATATGGGGAGTTTGCAATTTACACGGGGGAGCCTATGCATCCCGTGAAAATTCACACAAGGTCGGTCCAACCATTGCAAATTTGCACCGGTCAATGGTATTTTAATTATTTCACAATTTTTTAAATTGCACGTAATTTTTTTTGTGGCCATGGAAATTTGCACAGGCCGGCTCCAGCCCGTGGAAATTTGCACAGGCTCCTTAAAAAAACAATGTCAGGTCTGACCTGACCTGACATGAAATAGAGGCTGCTAAAGTGACCTGAATTTATAATTCCTCAAATTTCGCCTCTTCGATTGTTTTAAAATAGTTATAATGGGAAGATAATGTGTAATTTTATATTTTATATTTTATATTTTTTATTATTTTTTTACCATTGTTTTTAATCATGTGTTTACATCGCGTAATCAACTGCATGGGTTAACTCCTAAAATGGAGAAAGCACCCGGAAAAATTTCCCCTTCTGAACAATTGCTTCATTTATTTCCTACGGTACGAATAAAGAAACAATAACTAGGGCAACAACTCTACACATCCATACTATTGGGACCCCGATCCTCTGCTGTGAAATGGGCACAGCAGCCTGTGATATCCCGTAAATTCACGAAAGGGCATTTATGTCATTTTTTTGGGTATTTATCGAGTATCGTATTTTTCCCGAACAAATAAGATATTATAAGTGTTATACTACAAGATTATACCACAATTAGATTAATATAACACACTTGGATTAAAAACTATACATCAAATTTCTTCATCATCTTCAACTTTTGCACTAATGCTTTCACCACCATTTATACACTCCACCTTCACATCATACTTACACCACCTCACACCATCATCATTTCACTTGATGAAACCTTGCACTATTACACTTCAAACACTTCACCTCCCATACCACACCCACTCAAACTCTTACATTATTTCCATAACTCCCATCTTGCACATTAGCATAAAAGCAACACACCTCACTCACTAGCATTTTCTCTACACATTTTCTACCCATAACTCTTGCACCGTTTTCTCTCATGTCACAAGAACACTTCACAAAAGCACTTGCATCTCTCTACAACTTCCACTATCAATTCACCACCAAAATACACCACCGATTCATCTTGCCTTTTCTTGGTGATTGAAGAAGATTTTGGTTCATGGTTGTTGAAGTCAAGTTTTGGTTCCAGAATATAGTCTTAATTCAAGATTAATCCTTGATAGATTGTTCAAGCCAAGAGGATCTTCAAGAGGAAAGCTTACCACCATCTCAAGAATCTCTTGCTTTGGGTATGTTTAAGAAAACTCATCCATCCAATTCCTAAGCTTTTAGTGTTCTTGGTTATTTAAGTATTTAGATGTTGTAGTAATTCACTAGAATATTATCTTGTTGTAGACATTGAAGAAGAGGCTTAGAGCTTTTGGCTTTCTTTAAACTAAGAGCTTGAATTCAAGTTTGGCTTGAAGATTTTGGAGCTTTAACTTGAAGTGCTTTGAGGTAGGAAGATGTCGCATTGAATCCATCTTGTGTTAATTCTTGTTGTTTTGTTGAAATATGTATTACAGACCTTATACCTTGATTATAGACTTTACACCATGTTTTAGACCTTGGAAATCATGTTCTAGGACTTGGTAGAAGAATTTAGAGTCTTTGCATGTGTAGGATGTTTTTCCTTGAATTGGAGCCTTAAATCTTGTTGAAATCTTTAATTTCTGTTTTAGAACTTATATATTATGTTTAGACATGTTTTAGGAAGGTTTTGGATAAGTTTTGAGTGATGCATGTGTGAGATTTCCCTTAGAAATGACCTTAGAAAAATTGTAAATTTTTGGCTGTTCGGGTGCTCAGGAGTATGCTTGAAGGAGACAAGCACATGCTTGTCCTGAGCAGAGAGTTTGGAATTATTTACAGGGAGCTCAAGAGCACGCCTGTGTAAGGCAAGCACACTCCTGGCCTAAACAGAGAACTCAAGCGCATGCCTGCTAAGGACAAGCGCACTCCTATACCCTGTTTTGTGTGAAAAACGTATTTTTGACCCATTTTGAGCATGTTTTAGTGTAGATACCTTTTGTGGAATGTTGTAGTTAAATGTGAGTGTTCTAGTGGCTTTGGCTCCACACCGTTACTTACGGGAGCATTGGAACATGAAACGTTTGGCCTTACGAGGTGTTGTTCTGGAATGACAACACCATACTTGTTATATGACGAAGTTAGGGGTTCGGTTTCTGGTGGATTTGGCTCAGCACCTTGTGGAGACCCTATGCGGGGAGAAACTCGGGATCATTGGAAACCTTATACCTTAGCCTCATGGATATTGGATTAGAATCCGGTATTTCTGTGACACGTGCTAGGTAGCGTAACCTAGAGTTGTCTAAGGTCTAGTAGTCCATAGAAGCCTTTTTATGTGCAGTGAACTTAGGTGGTTAGTTTAAACGCTTAAATACGTATTTGAGAGTCTAAAAGATAAAGCATACTAGCCCTTGGTGAGGCACGTTTTATTTTCGCAACCAGGAGTCGGACTCCACTTGATCCGGGATCATGCCATATGAGGGGTTGAATATGTCGTGGTGCATTCTCACCATGCAAAGTGCCCTTGGACTTTTATGCAACACATAACCTTGCCTTGTTGAGTTTTACTAGCCGGGCTAGTAGAGGGATGTGAGATGTTGAACATACGTGGCTCGGTTGTTACATACTCGCTATTGGTATCTCATGCTATGATTCCGTTGAATATTTATGTTGTTGTTGTTGGATTCAAAGCTTCTTCTTCCTACTAAGTACGTATGTACTTACCCCTACTTGTTTGTTCCCACCCCTAGAAGGTGATACAGGATTCGAGGAGGTTTTCGAGTACTTCGAGGAGTGACCTCGTGATGATCGGGCTGATCCTTTTTGTTGCTACTTTTATCAAAATTCGGCTATGTATTGTAATAACTATCTTGTTCCTTAGTTGTAAACTTTATAAGGATAAGTGTTGTAACCTTTTGGATTTGTGGATTATCGCTGTACTCTCAAACTTTAAATGTTGTTCGGTTTCGACATTTGTTTTTCCTATTCTGCCCCTAGATTTGTACTAAATCCCGAGTTGTTTAATTTCCGCAATTATACTATGATGTTGGATTTTTATAAGGCTTACGCATATAATTCGTTAAATACGAGTTATATACGTGCCGGGCGTTCGTTTCCGGATAAGGACTCGGTGTTCGGAAACGGGACGTCACAGTTGGTATCGGAGCGTAGTTTCTTTCCTTCCTAGCTAGTTGAACTTCTTGAAGATAAGTTTATCTTTTCTGAGATCCTAGCTAATCCATCCTTGTTAACAGAATGGCAGGACAGTTTAATGAAGCTTCTGATGGCTTACAACGAGAGGTTGAGACTTCCTTGCCGGGGCAGGTTGAGCACAGTTTGGGGTCAGTTTCAGAGGGTTTGACTAGGGTTCAAGGGCAGACTTCTCAAGGTACCGGGGCAGTATCTACGACGGTTTTGACGACCGTGCCTGTGCCAGCTTTACAGTCCACAGATTACCATGGCACTACTTCTCTGCAGGCAACTCCCGCCTTATTTTCACAGTGTCCTACAAGTTACCCACCATATCCCCATGCCTATCCACCACAACCTTTTGTGTACCCACCATCCCGACATGAGTATCCTCAGCACACCCATGTTTATCCACCCCAACAAGTTTACCCGCCACCACCAGCATCTGTGTATCCGCCTCCACCAGTGTCTGTTTATCCATCACCGCCACCAGTTTATCACCCTCAGCCTGCAGTTTGCCCACACCAGCCGTCAGTGTACCCTCCACAGTTTGGGGCAGCCTTTGAGCCTATTAGGGCATACTCCCAGTATCAGCCCAGTCATCAGCTTGGACCTTACTACCCACATCAGGAGTCCGTAGGAACACATCGTAGCTTTTATCCGCAGCAGCTTGAACCACAGATGGCTTATCCTTACCAGGCACCTATTGAGTAGTATCCACCCGTTCGTTACCAACCGGTTCACCCACCAGCTTATAGCCCGGTGTACCATCTAGTTTACCAGGATCCACATGTTACGTACCATCGACAGGCAGCTTCAGTTCACTCTCATCATGGAAATGGAACTCTTGATGACGCTACTTTGTTCTCTATGGTGAGGAGGAATAATCCTCAGTTCTTTCACGGAAAGCATGATCCGACCAAAGCCGAGAGATGGCTCCGAGATACAGAGTCCTTTTTTAAGGGCATGGTGATACCGCTAGAGAAATGGACCAACCTTGGAAAGGGATTGTTGTTAGACGCAGCCCGGGAATGGGTAGACATGATTGAAAGGCTTAGAGGTGAGATCCATGAGTGGAAGAAGTTTAGAGAGCTATTCCTTCATGAGTACTTTCCTGTAGCTAGTCAGGCGGAAAAGATTAGTCAGTTTATGAAACTCCAGCAAGATAAGAGAAGTGTCTTGGATTACCAAGAGTTGTTCTTTGAGTATGAGAGGTACGTGCCCGAGATCATGAGCAGTGAGAAGCTCAAGGTGGAGTGCTTTCTTGAGGGTTTGGATAGTGGACTTCTAGTCGGTTTGGGAGGCTACAAGCCAGCTACTTTGTCAGAGCTAGTGAACAGATTGTTGGAATTCGAGAAAAATAGAAAGAAGGTACCCGCGATAGTTGGAACTAAGAGGTTCTTTAGGGTAAGTGAAGCAAGCAGAGGTGCCCCTCAGCAGACTTTCAGGAGAGCGGCTCGCTCATACAAAGACTTGTAGCTCCAAAGAAGGCGAAACACCTCCTCGTTGTGACAAGTGCAACAGGAACCATTTTGGAGAATGCAAATAAGCTTCTACTGGATGTTTTCACTGTGGCGCAATTGGTCACTTTGCCAGGGATTGCCCTCAGATGAAAAACCCGACTGCACCAGCACCGAGCCGACCATAGCAACCTTCAGGCAGAGGCAAGCCTCGGGGTACATCCAGACTCTACGCTATGGAGACAGAGATCTTATTGAGGATGAGGAGACTGTAGTCACAGATATCTTTAAATTTGAGTTTCTGATTTCTGAAAGGTTATTAGTTTCTTGTTTATTGAGCATGCTTGTGTTGCCTATGTGTTTCACTTTATTTGAGTTAGGTATGATTCAAATAAGAGGGTTAGCAGTATTTGCCTTGTTTGATACGGGAGCATCCAACACATTTGTATCCAGAAAATTAGCGGATCAGTTAAAGTTGCCTTTGGGTAGACTAAAGAAGCCTTTGTCTATCACTACACCTTTGGGCAAATCAGTTAAAGTTGATGTTATGATACCGCAATGTTCGATTCATGTTGGTAAGTTTAAGTGCAAGTATGACCTCATAGTGTTGGATTTCATGGATTTCGATGTAATTCTGGGAATAGATTGGTTATCTCGTCATGATGTGCATTTGGATTGCAAGGCCAAGGAAGTAATCTTTAGACCACCAGGCAAAGCCTCAATCATGTTTCAAGGAAATGTTTGCAAGTCAGATAGGAGACGTTATCCTATCATTTCAGCACTTCAGGCCGTGAAGGCAGTACAACAAGGTTGCGAAGGATATCTTTTCTTTGCTCTCGATGTTGAGAAAGAGAAGCCGGAATTGAAGGATGTACCAATTGTGTGTGAGTACACTGATGTGTTTCCAGACGAGTTACCCGGAAATCTTCCGGACAGAGATATTGAATTTGAGATCAAACTTGTTCCGGGAGCCGAACCAGTGGCTAAGTCTCCTTACAGAATGGCTCCAACAAAGTTGAAGGAATTAAAGGAGCAGTTGAAAGACATGCTCGATAAGAACATCATACGACCTAGTACATCACCGTGGGGAGCACCGGTGTTGTTTGTGAAAAAGAAAGACGGAAGTATGAGAATGTGCATCGATTATCGGGAGTTGAACAATCTCACAGTCAAGAACAAGTATCCACTTCCAAGGATTGATGATCTTTTCAATCAGTTACAGGGAAAGAAGGTGTTTTCAAAGATTGATCTTCGTTTGGGTTATCATCAGATGAAGATCAAGGAAGAGAATATTCCAATAACAGCCTTCAGTACAAGGTACGGTCATTATGAGTTTCGAGTGTTACCATTTGGACTCACTAATGCACCATCAGCGTTCATGGACTTGATGCAACGAGTTCTTATGCCGTTCCTAGATGAATTTGTGATAGTGTTCATTGATGACATCTTGATTTATTCAGTGGATGATCAAGTGCATCGTGAGCATCTAAGGATAGTACTTCAGACACTACGGGAGAATCAGCTTTACGGAATGTTTAGCAAGTGTGAGTTTTGGCTTGACCAAGTCAGCTTCTTAGGCCATGTGATATCAGGAGAAGGAATCAGAGTTGATCCGGCTAAGATAGAGGCTGTGTCCAAGTGGCATAGACCGACGACAGTTACAGAAATTCGTAGTTTTCTCGGGTTGGTAGGCTACTATAGACGGTTTGTTCAGGATTTTTCCAAGATTGCTTCACCTCTCACCAGGCTCACTCGGAAGGACGTTAAATATGAGTGGAGTCCGGAGTGTGAGCAAGCATTCCAAACCTTGAAAGAGAGGTTGACTACAGCTCCGTTGTTGACGCTTCCTGTTTGATGATTATGATGTTTACACTGACGCTTCGGGTCAAGGACTCGGGTGTGTGTTGATGCAAAATGCTAAAGTTATCGTATGCACCTCGAGACAGATGAAGATGCATGAGAAGAGCTACCCGACCCATGATCTCGAACTAGCAGTTGTAGTGTTTGCCTTAAAGATTTGGAGGCATTATCTCTACGGTGTTAAGGCTCGTGTTTTTACGGATCATCACAGCCTCAAGTACTTCTTCACTCAGCAGCAGTTGAATATGAGGCAACGAAGATGGCTTGAATATGTTAAGGACTATGATCTTGATATACAGTACCATCCATGTAAAGCAAATATTGTGGCAGATGCTCTTAGTCGAAGATCAGTCAGTGCTCTTGGCAGTTTTCCAGTGGATGAGGATCGTTTGATGTGTTTGGGAATCTGGGATTTTGGGCAGCAAGCAGAAACAGTTTTCATCGCTCCGTTGATAGCAAGACCGGATTCGAGGAAAGCAAGACGAAGACCCAGTCTTAGTCGATTTGAAGAGTGTAGCAAGAACGATGCCGGCTAGTGGTTATGAGCTAGATCAGCATGGTGATCTTTAGTACACCAACCGCTTGTGTGTGCCGAATGTTGATGATTTGAGACAAGCGGTACTCATATCGAGAGATTTGTTTACTAATTGATACGTTTACAACAAACGAAAGTTGCGTAGACTAGATCACCGTAGAAAGAATAGATCTTTTATCTAAACAAACGGAAGTTGATAGATATAATCTAGGTTGCTTGAATTTATGAACTTAAAACTGCGAGAGCTACTTAGGTTTGTTAATTCATACACCCGAGTTTTGTGAAAGAACATTGGTCCCAACATTCGGAAGATGAGAGACCGGTAATTGGATTTACTAAGGAATTAGGAATCCATAGCTTGAGAAATAGGTTCACTAAGGAATTAGGGACCTAGATCTTGTGAAAAGGTGTAACCATAACTTGAATTAGAATCATGAGATAGGCTTAGATTGAAATCACTAGTTTGTGCTTTGTTTGATCCCATGTTTCCTTAGATTAGTTTGTTAATTTTGTTCTTAGGTTAGATTTATTTTGATTGTTCTTTTATGTTTTTCTGTTTTTATGTTTTTGCTTTTCGTTTATTTGTTTTCGTTGAGTAGCAATTAGTAGGATTAATGAGATTAGATTGAACATACCTTTTCCCTGAGGATCGACCCCTTACTCATTACGCTTTACTAGCAACAACCCGATGTTTTGGTCGGTTAGGAGTTAGTTTTGCATGGTAGTTAGGGTTATAAATTTTCTTTTGTTTTATTGATGCAAAATCTCCCCAACAAAAGTGGCGCCGTTGCCGGGGAATCGGTGTTTTGTTGAATCTAATTGAATTAATTTTTCGATTTTGTTACGATTTATTTTTGTATTCTTTCAATAAAAGTAGCGTCGAATAGATTGAGAGTTTTTATTTTGCCGTGTTTCGATGACCGTTAGGTTAAGAATGTGCAAAAGTTTTTTACTCAACTTGTTTTACGTGAAGTTTATATGTTTATGTGTTACCTAGTCTAACCCCTGTGCTTAATTTGATAAGGCCGCTTGTCTTTGTGATACGTGTTCTTGTGTTGTGTTTATATGTTTTAGGGTTTTGCGTATTTTTCCCGCTTTTCTGCGTGCATATTCGATATCCGGACGAGCGTTTGGTAGCATGAACGCCCGTCCAGCCCCTAACTTGCGGGTGAAAGAACGGCCGGTGTATGAACGCTCGTCCGTCCGTAAAGGTTTCAACGCCGTTCGAGTTGAAGGATCGGACGGGCGTCCGGAATTCCGAACGCCCGTCCGGAGGTTTTCAAGAGCAAACGAGCGTTTGAAAAGATGAACGTTCGTCCGATTCGAACGCTAAGTGAACGTTCGTCCGGGTTCGATCCGTGTTCGGTTTTTCTTGATTTTATTTTTAATGCTTTTATTTGATGTGGATTTTTCATTAGAGCTTCTGTGGCTGATTAATTTTACATAGATGCCCTGAACTTATATGTTTTTACCTTTCCATCTATGAATCCATGTTAGATAATTGATCAATTCCTTATATATGATTCATCTAGGCATGTTATAGTTACTGTCGGTTCTCGTATGCTATAACTGGTCTTATTGTTATTTAGTAGCTAATGTCGGTTTCCGTATGCTACATAACGCTCCGATGAATCTTTTAAGCTTTTAAGACTTACGTGCTTCCTTTGTTTTTATAGTTCATATGGGTAGCTACTGTCGGTTTTCCGTATGCTACGTCCTTTCTCCATATGAGTTATATCTCGTTTAGTATAGCTAGCTGTCGTTGGTTTCCATAATGCTATCACTTTTGACGAGTCTTAAGGCGCGTCTACACGCATGTAATGAACAAGATTTTGTCGTTTATCGTAACTTTGTCATTATTTGGTAGACGTTTATTTTATACATGTCGTGTTGCATATAGTGGGCTAGTTTTCTTTCTTTTATTTTATTTTCTTTTTGCATATCATTTAAATGCATTTCATTTAGTTGCATTTCATATAGTTGCATTGTTTTTCTATTTTTCCTTTTATTTTTCTTAAGTGTGGTCACTTTGTCGGTTTTCGTAATACCACCTAGTTTATTTTTCTTTTTGAGTGTAGTTAACTCGTCGGTTTCCGTAATACTACCTCGTCTTTATTTTATTTTTAGGATTTTTCACGTAGACGCATTGTAGTATATTTTCATATAGTTGCACCTAGCCTACGAGTTTGTGATATTTTCATGTATATGTGTCCATCTTTATGTGAGCATAATTTGAATATCTCTATATATTCTTTTCCATGTGCTTTATTTGTATAAGTCTAATCTTTTCCCCGTAGACTCTTTTTGCACGATCAAGTCTGCAGGATACTTTCTTCCTAGCTATTGTGCACTTTAACGATGTATTCGGTTGTCTGTGATGCTCCGCGCCTATCGAGCTATGCAAGCAATCCTTGTTCTTGTTGGTTCCTCCAGAATTGCCAGCATCCAATCAGCTAAGTTCTCTAATTTATTATTTCTGCACAACTTGAGGACAAGTTGTAATCTAAGTGTGGGGGAGAGGATGGTTTATATGTATCTATGAGTCGTTTGCTCAATTTCTATTATATTTCTATGAAAAGTGCTTAATTTTCAAGTGCTTAATTTTTAAAATTTTTGTTTTGTCCCGAGTAGACAAAGGCATATCTTTGCTTGAGTTTATATCATTTTTGCTATATTCTGTATATTTAGTAATTTTAGTTGTTTCACCCGACACTCTTTTTCACATGCCATAGTAAATGATGAGCTAAATGTTGAAAGCCTACCCCATTTTAGTTGAAAATTTTTGATGATTATAGCATGTTTCTTTGCTTATGTACAATTCTTGAAAAGTTTAGTAGTTTGTATTTAGAGTTAAAGTATGACATACTGTGAATATCTGTAAGTTTGAATGTGACAAGTGAAACGTGATTAAGTCTTTGCAATAGTAATAAATTGTTCACTTGAGGTGTTATGCTCAGTGGTCTGTGCTACTAGAAAATAATCTTTTCCACTGGCCGGCCAAAATCTCTAAGTAAACATAATTGTAATTGTGTGTGTCGGAAGCTGGTTTATGATTTGGGTGAGGTAGGGTGTACCACGTATGTCCTATTCCACTATGATGACCAAAAGCTCACGACAGTTAGAAAAAAGTTTGCCTTATGATTGGAGTAAGGTAGGGGATTATCTTGAAATGTCCTATTCTGCTATGAGGGCAAAAGCTTATTCTGATGTGTGTTAGAAAAGTGTGAAAAAGTGAAAATATTGAAATTTATTATTATGAATAAGTAAGGACTTAGTTATCGTCGATCTTATCCCCAGTATAAACTGAAGGATATGTTGTAGGGATTATCCTCTGAGTTTGTCAGAAATGTTTTAGATATTCTCTACTATTTCTTTTTGGGATATGTATATTTTGTAAGGTGCCTGTTATAATTTTTGAATATTTCTAACTTAGATGGGAAACCGGGCTAGTTTTGGTTTGAGTAACTTTCAAATTGTGGAACTTAGTGGAAATTTATTATGGCTATGCACACACTCACTCGGGTGAACTTCTGAGTTATTGAATATACTTCATATTTGTATGGATGTTTATTTGCCTCGAGCTTGATCTTTGTTTTGTTTTGCTCGGGACGAGCAAAAGATAAGTGTGGGGGAGTTGTTTAGGGTCAAATTATAGTGATTTTCACATATGTTTTATATATCAATTTCCCTCATATTTGGATTATTTTCATAGATATCGAGCCATATAGTTAAATATTGAGTAAATGGGGTTTTAAAGAGGTTAATATGAAAACGTATCGATTTTTATGTTTATTTGATGTTTTTATATTATTTTGGAAATTATTACGTTTTGGTATGTTTTTGATATTTGTAGATACCCAATTAATGATGGAAAAAGATGATCCTAAAAGGCTAGATTCGAGATGGAAGAGGATCAATCAAAGATATGGAAGAATAAAAGAGATAAGGAAAGAAATAAATCAAGATAAAGATGGAATTATCAATTTAATCGTCGGTGGACGGGCGTCCATATGAATCGACGAGCGTCTAGTTTGGACGGGCGTTTGGTGAAGTGGCCGAGCGTTCGAAGCCGAAAAAGAGAACGAGAGAGTTTGGACGTGTATTGAACGAGCGTTCACTCAAACCGAACGAGCGTCCGTTGTATTGAACGAGCGTCCGCCACCGTTTCGGCGGAGAACCGACTTAGGTTACTTGTAGCGACCGACTTAGTTTTACTATAAATATAACAAATTTCCCAACCCTAAGGATATACCAATTTTATCACATATAATTCTTCAAGGAAGCACCGCATCTTGGAGAGTTGAAGGCCGGTCACCCGAGCCTCGTGCTCGGGTGAACCGAGGTTAGATTAGGAGTAGATTATGTAGCTTTTCTTTTTCGTTTCCATGGAGTTCAACCATTGTAACCAAACTATGTGAGTTCTTCTTTTAGATTTATTCAATTTCGGTTTTATTTCATGACCTTTAATTAAAAGTTGTTTCTTTCTATGATTTATGATGCTATTATGTGGACTCATATCGAGAGATTTGTTTACTAATTGATACGTTTACAACAAACGAAAGTTGCGTAGACTAGATCACCGTAGAAAGAATAGATCTTTTATCTAAACAAACGGAAGTTGATAGATATAATCTAGGTTGCTTGAATTTATGAACTTAAAACTGCGAGAGCTACTTAGGTTTGTTAATTCATACACCCGAGTTTTGTGAAAGAACATTGGTCCCAACATTCGGAAGATGAGAGACCGGTAATTGGATTTACTAAGGAATTAGGAATCCATAGCTTGAGAAATAGGTTCACTAAGGAATTAGGGACCTAGATCTTGTGAAAAGGTGTAACCATAACTTGAATTAGAATCATGAGATAGGCTTAGATTGAAATCACTAGTTTGTGCTTTGTTTGATCCCATGTTTCCTTAGATTAGTTTGTTAATTTTGTTCTTAGGTTAGATTTATTTTGATTGTTCTTTTATGTTTTTCTCGTTTTTATGTTTTTGCTTTTCGTTTATTTGTTTTCGTTGAGTAGCAATTAGTAGGATTAATGAGATTAGATTGAACATACCTTTTCCCCGAGGATCGACCCCAAAATCTCCCCAACAGCAGTTATGGATGAGGCACACAAGATAGCATTTGCGGTTCACCCCGGAGCAAATAAGATGTACAAAGAGTTGAAACAGTATTATTGGTGGCCATCGATGAAGCTTGAGATTGCAGAGTTTGTCGCAAGGTGCGATACTTGTCAAAGGGTTAAAGCCGAGCATAGGCGACCGGGAGGTTTGCTTAAACCTTTGGAGATCCCGGAATGTAAGTTGGAAAGGATCACGATGGACTTCGTTAGCGGGTTACCTCATACTAAGAAGGGGTACAATAAGATTTAGGTTATTGTGGATCGATTGACAAAATCCGCTCACTTCCTACCAGTTAAGGAGAACATGTCATTAAAGCAGTTGACAACGATTTACTTGGAAAACATCGTGAAGCTACATGGTGTTCCAGTTTTGATAGTTTCCTATAGAGACAGCCGTTTTGTGAGTAGGTTTTGGAAGAGCCTACAGACAGCTTTCGACACAAGGTTAGAGATGAGTACGGCGTTTCATCCACAGACGGATGGTCAATCTGAGAGGACCATTCAGACGCTCGTGGACATGTTAAGAGCGTGTGCTCTAGAAGTAGGTGGCTCGTGGGACGACTACCTACCGGTTGCCGAGTTCACGTACAATAATTGCTACCACGTGGGCATTGGGATGCCATCTTTCGAAGCCTTATACGGGAGGAAGTTTCAAACTCCTCTCTATTGGGATGAGATAGGTGAGAAGCACATTACAGGACCGGAAATGGTGCAGCAAGCTAAAGAAAGAATTGCCTTGGTTCAGCGAAACATGAAGAGAGCTCAAGATAGGCAGAAAGTTTGGGCAGACGCACGAAGAAGGCCGTTGGACTTCGAAGTTGGTGACCGTGTGTATCTGAAAGCTTCACCAATGAGAGGTGTAAGACGTTTCGGGCAAAAAGGAAAGTTGAGTCCGAGATACATCGGACCATTTGTGATCTTGGAAAAGATCGGCCCTTTGGCCTATTGTCTAGAGTTACCAGAAGGGATGGCGAGAGTTCATAATGTGTTCCACGTATCGATGTTAAAGAAATGTCTTACCAAGACGGATGTGGGAACCAAGGTAGATCCGGAGTTGATCAAGGAAAACTTATCGTATGAGGAAAGACCGGTTCGGATTCTCGAGAGGAAAGTAAAAACGATCAAGAATCGAAAGATCCTATTGGTTTGGTTCAGAGGAGTAACCACTCGCCTTCTGAAGCGACATGGGAAGTAGAGGGTGACATGGTTGCAGAGTTTCCAGACTTTCTCAGTTTACCAGGTAATCTTTAGTTTCGAGGACGAAACTTCCTTAAGAGGGGAAGGATGTGATATCCCGTAAATTCACGAAAGGGCATTTATGTCATTTTTTTGGGTATTTATCGAGTATCGTATTTTTCCCGAACAAATAAGATATTATAAGTGTTATATTACAAGATTATACCACAATTAGATTAATATAACACACTTGGATTAAAAACTATACATCAAATTTCTTCATCATCTTCAACTTTTGCACTAATGCTTTCATCACCATTTATACACTCCACCTTCACATCATACTTACACCACCTCACACCACCATCATTTCACTTGGTGAAACCTTGCACTATTACACTTCAAACACTTCACCTCCCATACCACACCCACTCAAACACTTACATTATTTCCATAACTCCCATCTTGCACATTAGCATAAAAGCAACACACCTCACTCACTAGCATTTTCTCTACACATTTTCTACCCATAACTCTTGCACCATTTTCTCTCATGTCACAAGAAACACTTCACAAAAGCACTTGCATCTCTCTACAACTTCCATTATCAATTCACCACCAAAATACACCACCGATTCATCTTGCATTTTCTTGGTGATTGAAGAAGATTTTGGTTCATGGTTGTTGAAGTCAAGTTTTGGTTCCAGAATATATTCTTAATTCAAGATTAATCCTTGATAGATTGTTCAAGCCAAGAGGATCTTCAAGAGGAAAGCTTACCACCATCTCAAGAATCTCTTGCTTTGGGTATGTTTAAGAAAACTCATCCATCCAATTCCTAAGCTTTTAGTGTTCTTGGTTATTTAAGTATTTAGATGTTGTAGTAATTCACTAGAACATTATCTTGTTGTAGACATTGAAGAGGAGGCTTAGAGCTTTTGGCTTTCTTTAAACTAAGAACTTTAATTCAAGTTTGGCTTGAAGATTTTGGAGCTTTAACTTGAAGTGCTTTGAGGTAGGAAGATGTTCTCATTGAATCCATCTTTTGTTAAAAATTCTTGTTGTCATGTTGAAATATGTATTATAGACCTTATACCTTGATTATAGACTTTACACCATGTTTTAGACCTTGGAAATCATGTTCTAGGACTTGGTAGAAGAATTTAGAGTCTTTGCATGTGTAGGATGTTTTGCCTTGAATTGGAGCCTTAAATCTTGTTGAAATCTTTAATTCCTGTTTTAGAACTTATATATTATGTTTAGACATGTTTTAGGAAGGTTTTGGATAAGTTTTGAGTGATGCATGTGTGAGATTTCCTTTAGAAATGACCTTAGAAAAATTTTAAATTTTTGGTTGTTCGGGTGCTCAGGAGTATGCTTGAAGGAGACAAGCACAGGCTTGTCCTGATCAGAGAGTTTGGAATTATTTACTGGGAGCTCAAGAGCATGCCTGTGTAAGGCAAGCACACTCCTGGCCTGAGCAGAGAACTCAAGCGCATGCCTGCTAAGCACAAGCGCACTCCTATACCCTGTTTTGTGTGAAAAACGTATTTTTGACCCCTTTTGAGCATGTTTTAGTGTAGATACCTTTTGTGGATTGTTGTAAAGTTAAATGTGAGTGTTCTAGTGGCTTTGGCTCCGCACCGTTACTTACGGGAGCATTGGAACATGAAACGTTTGGCCTTACGAGGTGTTGTTCCGGAATGACAACACCATACTTGTTATATGACGAAGTTAGGGGTTTGGTTTCTAGTGGATTTGGCTCAGCACCTTGTGGAGACCCTCTGCGGGGAGAAACTCGGGATCATTGGAAACCTTATACCTTAGCCACGTGGATATTGGATTAGAATCCGGTATTTCGTGACACGTGCTAGGTAGCGTAACCTAGAGTTGTCTAAGGTCTAGTAGTCCATAGAAGCTTTTTTATGTGCAATGAACTTAAGTGGTTAGTTTAAACGCTTAAATACGTATTTGAGAGTCTAAAAGATAAAGCATACTAGCCCTTGGTGAGGCACGATTTATTTTCGCAACCGGGAGTCGGACTCCACTTGATCCGGGATCATGCCATATGAGGGGTTGAATATGTCGTGGTGCATTCTCACCATGCAAAGTGCCCTTGGACTTTTATGCAACACATAACCTTGCCTTGTTGAGTTTTACTAGCCGGGCTAGTAGAGGGAAGTGAGATGTTGAACATACGTGGCTCGGTTGTTACATACTCGTTATTGATATCTCGTGCTATGATTCCGTTGAATATTTATGTTGTTGTTGTTGGATTCAAAGCTTCTGCTTCCTACTAAGTATGTATGTACTTACCCCTACTTGTTTGTTCCCACCCCGAGAAGGTGATATATGATTCGAGGAGGTGTTCGAGTACTTCGAGGAGTGACCTCGTGATGATCGGGCTGATCCTTTTTGTTGCTACTTTTATCAAAATTCGGCTATGTATTGTAATAACTATCTTGTTCCTTAGTTGTAAACTTTATAAGGATAAGTGTTGTAACCTTTTGGATTTGTGGATTATCGCTGCACTCTCAAACTTTAAATGTTGTTCGGTTTCGACATTTGTTTTTCCTATTCTGCCCCTAGATTTGTACTAAATCCCGAGTTGTTTAATTTCCGCAATTATACTCTGATGTTGGATTTTTATAAGGCTTATGTAAATAATTCGGTAAATACGAGTTATATACGTGCCGGGCGTTCGTTTCCGGATAATGATTCGGTGTTCGGAAACGGGACGTCACACAGCCCGTGCTGTGACGTAAAACGGTGTCGTTTCGGCCCGAAACGACGCCGTTTGGATCCGACCTTAAAAAAAACACAATCAAAACAGTGTCGCTTCGGCCTGAAACGACACCGTTTCGGGCTCACGGCACAACACGGCAGAGGGAGACACAACAGAGGATCGCAATTCCATACTATTCATGATCGAATTCCGACATCCGTAGTGTGGGAGTTAGCTATAAATTCATATCGACTCCTTGTGGAACCGGGTCCTGGTCCTCTCCCACCTAAGGGGCCGATGAGTCACCTTCTCAACATTCTCGTCGATGAGTCACCTTTGCTCAACATTAATCATGATCGTTCACAAGTTTACCGATTAAAGGAGGGGACCCACCCTACGCCCGGGGCGAGAGCGTTTGCCTTTTGCACCAAGGTAAATAATCATGATTGTAATTTAGTTCACAAGTTTACCGATTAAAGACGGTTTAGCATAGGAAAAGTACTTTAGAACAAAAGAATCATTACTTTAGTAAGAAAAGTATAAAAGCAATGCAATCCATTTTAGTAGTAGTTTTAATGTTCTATCTTTTCCTATTTTATGTACCATCTCTTCATATTATAAGACTGTATGATCCAAGGCCCCTATTTTGTCTTTTAGCATATGTGTGTCACAAATCGAAGCCAATAAATCCCAATAGCTTTCTCTGAATTATATCTTCTATATCTTCTATGTCGAGACTATCATTAATTAGCACAAATATTATGCATATTTATCTCATTGTAATTTTAATATTTTGTATTTATCTTCCGTAGCTTGTTCCCCAAGCACACCGAACCTATATATTTGTAATCTCCTATTGTGATTGAATCAATGGAAATTATATTGTTCTAAATCATGATATGGTAGCAGAGCAGGTCGATTTCTCTCTCTCTTGTATTACGCCGATGATTTGCTGATCTCGTTTTTTTTTTCAAAAAAAAAAAACACAACCTGTAGCCCTAGCTTTTTCTTTCTCGTCTTCTTCATCTCCTCCCTAGCTTCTTTCATGTCTGCCATGTCCGCCCTCCCAGAAACCGCCGGAGAAACCTCCCAGCCATCATATCCCTCCTTCACTCCTTCCTCTTCCATTCAAATAATCAAACTCACAAGACAAAATTATCATCTTTGGAGAGCACGGCTTGTCCCGTACCTACGTGGACAAGACGTTTATGGTTATGTTGATGGATCCATACCCCATCCGCCAGCCGAGCTCACCGGAAACAATGGAGTCTCAAAGCCTAATCCACAGTATGCTGTGTGGTCTAAAACCGACAACCTAATTTTGAGCCTCATCACGTCCAGCGTGTCTGAAGATGTGCTATCCCAGGTATACACGGCCTCGACATCGGCGGCGATCTGGACGGCGCTGAATTCCGCCTTTGCTTCTCAAAGCCGTGCCAAACTCGTTCAGCTTCGCACCAAGTTAGCTTCCGCCCGCAAAGAGAACCTTACGGCTGCTGATTATTACTTCAAAATCAAGAATTTGGCCGATGAATTGGCCTTGGCTGGTTACCCGTTAACCACTAATGATCACATTGCCTATTTGTTAGCTGGTCTCGGCTCCGATTACGACTCCCATGTCACCATGATCACAGGTCGTTCCTCCGTCTCCTTGGATGAAGTATATGCCCTTCTTCTTACTACCGAAGCCCGCCTCCTCCGTCATAAGCCAATCGTCGTCCTCTCCCACCCTCGTCTAGCTCCAACCCGCAAACGCCACCCCAGCAACAGGTTCACGCCAATTATGCTTCTTCCTTCACCTCTGGAAATTCTAATCGGGGCCACAATTTGAATAATAGTCAGGGTCGGGGGCGCGGCCGAGGTCGTGGTGGCTCTCGTCCCCAATATTCTGGAAATTTGCCTGGTGAACAGCCCCTTCTGATAAGTCAAATTTGTGCCAAGTCCGGTCATACAACAGCTGCTTGTTATTTTTGTTACGAGTACTCGCATCCGCCCGCTCCTCGTCCTCCTCCGCCTCGACCACCCATGGCATATGCTGCGTATCCTTATGCTTCACCGAATACCAATTGGATTGCGGACACTGGTGCGTCTCACCACTTAACCTTGGATTTTCATAATCTGAAGCTCTCATCCGAACCTTATAACGGTCCAGAACAGGTTCATGTCGGTGATGGTACAGGTTTGAAAATTTCTCATTATGGCTCGTCCACTGTACATTCCCCATCCTACACCTTTTATTTGTCAAATATTTTAGTCACTCCGTCCATTACTCGTAACTTGTTATCTGTACATAAATTCGCTTCTGATAATTCTGTATATTTTGAGTTTCATGAGACGTATTTCCTTGTGAAGGATTACTCGGCCCGCGTCCATCTTAGGGGTTACGTGAAAGATGGACTCTACCACTTCTCCACTCCCTTCCACCGTCCTCCCGCTCAAGCTCTCTCCTCCTCCGTTCTCCGTCCACCACATGGCATCAACGTCTCAGTCACTGCTCGTATCCTGTTCTCCGTCAAGTTTTAGGTCGTCTTTCAATTTCTGTTCCTAATAAAGCACCACATGTTGTGTGTGCCCCGTGTCAAATCGCTAAGAGTCATAAACAACCTTTATATGTGTCTGCTTTTACTTCTAGTGCACCTTTGCATTTGGTTTATTCGGATGTTTGGGGCCCCAGTGTGGAGCCCTCTATTTATGGTTCTCGTTATTATGTTAGTTTCCTTGATGATTTTACGAAATTTTTGTGGATATATCCCTTGAAAATAAGTCCGATGTTGAATCACTTTTTCCCTCGTTTCTTGCCATGGTAGAACATTTATTTAACACCAAATTAAAATCTATGCAAACTGATTGGGGCGGTGAATATCGTCGTGTATCCCCACTCCTCACCTTCCTTGGCATTCAACATCGTCTCTCCTGCCTCCACACCTATGAACAAGTCGGCACCAGCGAAAGGCGTCACCGCCAAATCGTCGAAGTTGGCCTTTCCCTCTTGGCCCAATCCAATCTCCCCTTACCCTATTGGGAGGATGCCTTCATTACCGCCACCTACATCATTAACCGTCTCCCCTCTAATGCCCTTAACAACAAAACTCCCTTCGCAATGGTCTAACATAGATCCCCAGATTATTCCTTCCTTCGTGTTTTTGGGTGCATCTGTTGGCCTTACCTTCACCCGTATAATAACCATAAAACCGACTTTCGCTCCACCACGTGTCTCTTCCTTGGCTATAGTCCGTCTTACCATGGTTACAAATGTCTTGATCTGGTCAGTGGCCGTGTCTATGTTGCTTGCCTTGTGGTCTTTGATGAAACTGTCTTTCCATATCCACCGCCGTCCTCCTCTTTGCCACCCTCAAACACTCCAACATTTCCTCTTCCCGCCTTGATTCCTGTTGTCCCGTCATCTCCTCATCCGCACCCTCCTCCCCTCTCTCCACCCGATTCTCCTGTTTCTCTGGCCTCTTCTCCTGCTTCCGCTCCCTCATAATCTTCCCCGTAATTTCCCCCGCCCCCAACTCACCCTATGGTTACCCGTACCAAAACTAATTCTCTCAAACCCGTCACCATGACCGATTATATTCACTATCCCCTCCCCCGGGCTCTTGTCACCACTGCTTCCACTACCGATCCTACCTCCTACACTGAAGCATCCAAACACCCCTATTGGCGTAATGCTATGAGAGAGGAGATTGATGCGCTTCTGCACAATCACACCTGGGAGCTAGTTCCCAAACATCCTCATATGAATATTGTGGGTAATAAGTGGGTCTATAGAACTAAACATCATGCTGATGGTCGCTTAGAACGGTATAAAGCATGACTAGTTGCCAAAGGTTTTCATCAGGCCGAGGGTGTTGACTTTCACGAGACCTTCAGTCCGGTTGTCAAACCGGTCACAATTCGCTTGCTTTTGTCTCTTGCTATTTCACAGGGTTGGACTTTACGACAGGTTGATATTCAAGATGCCTTTCTCCATGGGCATTTATCTGAGCCTGTTTACATGCAGCAGCCTCAGGGGTTTGTGCATCCTGACTACCCGGATTATGTCTGTCGCTTGCGTCGCAGTCTATATGGCCTTCGTCAGGCTCCTCGCGCGTGGTTTTCCCGCTTCACGGATGTTCTCACTCGGTTCGGATTTGTTGGCTCGAAAGCCGACACTTCACTTTATATATATTCTCGTGCAGGTGCTCGTGTCTACATTCTTATTTATGTTGATGATATCATTATTACTGGCTCCTCTTCTTCCCTTGTTGAGCAGGTTATTACGTATCTAGCACGCCATTTTCCTATTAAGGATCTTGGCACCCTCTCATACTTTCTTGGCGTCGAGGTGCTTCCTCATTCTGATGGTCTCTACTTTACTCAGTGAAAATATATTTTTCAGTTGCTTCAACGTGCTAGCATGGATAAGGCTAAGCCTTATCAAACACCCATCTCTGCCTTTACTCAGCTTACCTTGGACTCTGGGCCACCTTGCTCTGACTCGTCTCTCTACCGCACGATTGTTGGAGGCTTACAGTATCTTAGCTTTACACGCCCTGACATTGCGTTTGCCGTCCATAAAGTCAGCAAATTCATGCACTCTCCTACCGACGCACATTGGATGGCCGTCAAGCGCATTCTACGCTATCTCAAGCATACTATTTCTGATGGCCTTCTCCTTTCTCGACGTTCTCCTCTCTCTCTCTCTGCGTGCTTATTCTGACTCTGACTGGGCGGCCGACTCCGATAACCGCCGCTCCGTTGGGGCTTACTGCATCTTCCCGAGCAACAATCTTGTCAGCTGGCGTTCCAAGCAACATTTCACCGTCTCCAAAAGTAGCACCGAGGCCGAATACAAAACTCTCTCTAATACCGCTGCTGAGGTTCAGTGGCTCTGTAGCCTCCTACGTGAAATGTCTATTTCTCTCCCTACGTCGCCTATGCTTTGGTGCGACAATATTGGCGCAACGTATCTCGCCCACAACCCGGTCTTCCATGCTCGCACAAAGCATATCGAGATTGACTTCCATCATATTCGAGAGCTAGGTTGCGGCGCGCAAGCTTGCCATCTCTTTCATCACCTCTCAAGACCAGCTTGCGGATCTACTCACCAAACCATTGGGACAGCCTCGGTTTTCTTCTCTTAAGGACAATCTCCGTGTCCAACCTCTTCCCACGGGATTGCGGGGGTGTGTCGAGACTATCATTAATTAGCACAAATATTATGCACAATTATCTCATTGTAATTTTAATATTTTGTATTTATCTTCCGTAGCTTGTTCCCCAAGCACACCGAACCTATATATTTGTAATCTCCTATTGTGATGGAATCGATGGAAATTATATTGTTCTAAATCATGATATTCTAAAATATAAGGTATTCTATTTTCATCAACGATATCTTAATAAATAACATGATAACACAATGAAATGCAAAGGATTAATTTTAATGTCAATGGTAATGAGTGATCTCAATACATAAACTTCACTTAAAAAAAAAAAAAAATGAAAAGAAAAAGAGTGATAAGACAATAAACCACCGAGAGAAACACAGGTTACAAATTCATGTAGCCTACAATGCTATACACAACTCCCAGACAATAATTTCTACAACATTTTGATGATAGTCACATGCATTTCTTCAAGAAATGGAATTTCTCCTTTGCCTCAAAGATGCAGCAGATGATTTGAGCTCAGCCCGGATCAAAGACGACGGGCTTTGAGAACTACCAGATGTCTCAGAGCTCTTATTATTACTATTCTCTCCTCCATTTCCACTCCCTTTTCCTATGATCCATAGCTTATCGAATATCCTCCTAGATCGCGATGGAAGCAACTGTGCACCGTTATTTCGGTTTCTGCTACCCTTTTTTGCCAATTTTAACCCACTCAGATCTTTTCCAACTGATCCGACACTTTCTTGATGCAGTATTTTGTTGCAGTCTTCCTCAGACATTTTTGTGGAATCTAAGGATTCTCCATGCGAGCTTCCGGATCTCATCATTTGCATAGGAGGAGTAGATCGAACTTGTTCAAAGAATAGAACTTGAACCACGATACGAATCGGTAGCCTCTCATTCTGTGCTGCATGCATAGATGCTTCTGTTGTGAACTTCTTTACATCTATTAGCCCACAAAGTTTCTTCTTTTCAGATTTTGATATAGTTTGATGTTCCTGTACCATTAAAACAAGAAGTCATATGGCATGAAACCTTTAGAATACTAAGATATGTTAATTAATTTACCTTGAGATAGATATCAATAGCCCGGTACAATCTGTCATGAATCGGCCTTGCAGTTTCTGGAATCATCTGTGACAGTTCGATAAAATCCGAGACAATAAGATTCGAATCATGAGCAATGTGTGTAAGATAATCATCAACAAGTTTTCCGACATTCAACCAGCTTGCACACCCCAAAACAAATTCTCCTCCATATTTCTTACAGCTTTTGTCTCTGTCAATATCTTGTCCATTCTTTTCATAAGCGAAAAACTGATTCACGAGACGCTTAACAAGTTCAACATCATAGATAGTAGTTTGAGGTGGTCGGGATGTGATTAAGAGATCATTAACAGAGGCCTCATCTAACTTTAAACTGATTCTCTCAATCAGATCTTCTGTTGACGGATTGTCTGTTCCGAGTAAAAAAGCAATCTTTAGTAATTTAAGCAAAAAACTACATGAACAGCTTGTAGTTTTGTCTGAAGGTAATAGACATATTATAGTCTCAACCAATGATTTGTTTCGATTCAGATGAATTTCAGACAGCAAAGAATCAATGGAATCAGGTAACCATCTTACAGCATAAGTCTTTAATGCCTCTCCAATCACAATGTTATCCATTCTCCCTTTAGATTTCACGGAAATCATAACTCGTTTGAAGAGATCGATTTCAAGTTCACATATATCTTCAATCCACCAATCTTTTCTGACAGATTCCGTGAATTTGATTCCGTCCTCAATTATACCTTCAGTTGTTGCTGTAGATTTCCGGTTATAAGTGTAAGACCACGTTATACGTGAAGGATCTACGGAGGTTTTAGAAGCAATCGAATCTATGCATCTCCCAATTACATTCAAATCTTCAGACCATGGTAGAAGAGACTTGGTAGTCTGCAATACAATAATTGAATCTTTCCAGCTACGAAAAATGCTCGAGTTGAGGAATACTTCGATCTTGAATATTAGGTTCCCTCTGTCAATATCTTCAGTCATTTCAAGATACTCGGATGCACATCGTGCAGCCACGACGTTGTAAGGGTTAAGAGTAACTGTAAATCCATAGCAGAACTTAGCACATATTTCAAAAGCTTTTGGACCACCAGGAAAATCCATCAATTGAACTTCATCGGCGTTCTTCTCTTCGTTTGCTTTAGACACGACTTTTTGCAATTTCTTGCTCTTGGCCAATAGAGGAAACTGTGAAGGACAAACACAAAAGTGATTAGCAAAAACACGGCTTCAAAGTTTCGAACTTTTTTTTTTAGTTGGAGGTCGAGATTACCTTGTGAAGATGGAACTTGACTTCATTGACAGTGATGATAATATCTGTCGCCAATTCAGATTGCACGTACCTGCACGAATTAAACAAGTACATTAGTCTGTATATCTGCATGCCATAAGAACACAAAACCAAAAAGACATTAGTCTGTATATCTGCATGCCATAAGAACACAAAACCAAAAAGACAGTAACATTGGAGATGTTAAGGAAAAGTGAAAATACATACTTGTAAACAAAATTGCTACTGTAATTAACTGAGTTTTACATGTATATGCTTTTGTTTTCCCCTAGGTAATGTAAATCAAGAGTCATAATCAATTCAGCAAAATCCTTTCTGGACCATGTCTTTTGGACAGATTCAAATTCTTGCTTTAAAATATGGACCAGTGTCAAATCTACACTTATGATTAAAATGACTTTTGGTCCATGTCTTGTATGATTAATTTCGCGAAAATTTCAATAGTTTCGAATCTAACCATGTCAATTAACAATGATATGTAATTAAAAAGGTTATATACGCGTAACACACGCCTAATGCAAAATGTTAAAGGTAAAAATCCCAATTTTACAGAGTGAATGATAACCAGAAGATAATAGGCCACAACACAAACTTTATTGAGTTCATCATCATTTCATGATATTTTTTAGGACTTGTATGAGTGGAAAGGAGTATGCCACCAAATCAAGGACCACCTAAACACTTCAACTGATATTATATAAAGAAAGCAAGTAATCATCAAAGGCCATATGCCACAAGATTCTTCACACAGTCTTAAGTATTAAATAAATAAAAAAACTATCTTTCAATTTCAACAGAATTAACAGAGTTTCTTGATATTAAAAATAGAATATTCAAAGTTAGGTACAGACACAAGTAGTACAAAGGTCCAAAGAGGAATTCTTGAGCTTGAATATTCAAATATACTCAAACTCATAATTAATACTCTACAGGCCCTACCCCAAGTGACTTTATATAACCAATTAGCCCAAGGAGTTAGTTAAAAACATATATTTCTGCTATGAAACCATATGTAGCCATCATGTTTTTTTTTTCTTTTTCCCCTTGGGGGTGGGATGGGGTGTGGGGGGGGGGGGGGGGGGGCATGAAAAAAGTAATAAAAATACTTAGGTCTGAAATTCTGTAAATCATTCCAAACTTTAGTATTACCACTTGCAATATGATAAAATTGCCAGAAGTTTTTTCTTGTCTTAATTTTAAGCGTACTGTCATGATCTGAAAAAAGGATATCAACATGAAGTCACACATACAGACCTACTATACATTAAACAAAAGAGAATATGACTAAATACATCCCAATTTCTTGTGTTTTCACCAGTTCTACCCTTAACTTTCTATTTTGAACGAATTCTTACCTACCATTTGACAATATTTGCACCTCCCACCCGTTCTACCGGTGCACCCCACAAACTTTCTATTCTAAACGAATTCTTCACTACCATTTGACAGTATTTGCACCCCTCCCGTTCTACCGGTTCTACCGGTGCACCGCACCGTTTCTATAGAATCGACGTTGCGAAACTCGATTCTGGTGCCAAAAACCGACTGTCCCAAGGTCGATTCTCACAATGCACTTACGAGAAGTAAACCGGCTTTCACAAGATCGATTCTACACAAGTAGTGTGGTGATGGTTATCTACATGCAATTCCACATACCCCATAAAAATCCCTGGTGCAACAACAATGATACAGAAACCGAAAGAGAAATCCATATATCAGATGTAAAAGAGAAACCCACTGTAGGAAAAAATAAAAGAACTGTTCTTGAGGCCATACATTAAAAGAAAAAAACGATCTTTGCACAAATTTTAGCAACAGACACAGAGCAAAAGGAAGAAAACGTATAGTACCTTGTGCAGCTGCCTTCAGATTGAAATGCATCTGCTTTTGAACCCAACTTCATAAACTTCATTTTCACTCAAGAAATTTTTTTTTCCCCTAAAAAATGGGTATAAATTGTGAGCTGCAAATTTGCAAACTTTTACTTCTTGGCAGCACCAGAATGGACTCACTTCACTCCTTATAATACTATCAGTTCCACAATGTACACTTTGCAGATAGAAATAGTATAAACAATTCACAGCTCAAAGGAAAAAAAGAACCCATCTTTCTTTCTTATCTCTTTCTGCATCCATACCATATTCCTACCATATTAGCAGTAACATAAATGATCACTGAAGAAAACTATTCCAACACTCCAAAACAATCACAAAAGAGCAAAGACCGTCAAAAGCAAAGGCTAAAGCTTTTCATCAATAAAACAGCAACCCATTCTTGATTTTTGAGTCCAAGACTGTAACTTTGTGCAGACACCAATAATGACATTGATGACATTTTGAGATTCTCCAAAAATTGTCAACTACCCAAGTCAATGAGCATACAGGGACTTAAATTATTAAGCCGCCTTTGTATTAAGTCCTACTGTTGTTGCATATCCACAAGATTTCTTCGGGTACCTCATAAAGACAAGCCCATAGCGTGTTGCAGCTTTTGTTTTAGGGTACTGTATTATGAGTGATTTTGATGGGGTGACCGGGTGACTAGACTGATGAAGTCCGCTGCTGATTTTTAAGATTATAGTGTGAAGAAATTTGCAGGAAAAAAAGAAAATAGGAGTAGGAGTACAAGTGAAATGAAAGTATTGAGTTAAATATTTATAATAAACATGGCACCCAATTTGGAAGAATTCTAACGCACACTCTGATTAAGAAAGAGTTATGTTGTAACAATTATTAAGATGTAAGGTTATATTAAATTAATGGATGTGATATATTTAACTCATATTTACACACATTTACTTTGTAGGTAAATGCTATAAGAGTAATTAAATTAGCACCAACACATCTTACATCATTGAGACTGAGAATGATGGTCAGTTCAGTTAAATATATTCAGTTCTGTGAAAGTCAATTTGACGAAGTCAACCGAGTTCTCTCGAAGTCGACGGTCGCTTTTGGTCCATTGAGTTTTGCTGAGTATAGTTGAGTTCTACATCTGAGCAGTTGTTTACAAGTCTGAGAAAGTCAGTTTTTTGAGCTGAGTTTCATCTGGTGGATAACAACTGAAGTTGGGATCCACATCTGGGGTATTTATGACAATTCCTACAAAGATCTTTGGCGGTTAGAGTTTGGGATTTGTGTCGATAAATACTAATGTTGTAATCAATGCAAAGTGTGTCTTTCACTTTGTGAGAAACACTTTGTAATTCTGTGCATAATAAAATATCTCTTATTCTGTCCGTGGAGTAGTCGGCACAACGCCAGAAACCACGTTAAATACCTATTTTTCTGTGTTTTATCAATTCCTCCATACTTTATGTTTGCATTGCTTATGTTATAATCTTTCTTAAACTGCAAGCTTCTCTTCTATGTTTTCAACAAACTGGTATCGGAGCGTCAGGTTCAAGATTCAGAGAGTTGCAGGCTGAACAGAGTTGATCTTCACCAAGACCGGTGCTAGGATTTTGTGATGAAAGGTTTGTTCTTTAAATAGAAGGATGTCAGCAATGAACGTAAAGATTGATAAATTTACAGGGAGGAACAGTTTCAGTTTGTGACAAATCAAGATGCGGGCCTTGTTAAAACAACAAGGATTATGGACTCCTTTATCTAATAGAGGGGATGCCAGTTCTGCAGATTACGCCAGTCTGGAGGAGAAAACACATTCAACCATCATGTTGTGCTTGTCTGATGATGTAATCACAGAAGTTGCTGAGGAAGACACCGCTGCCAAGTTATGGTTGAATCTTGAAAGCATGTATATGACTAAGTCATTGACCAACAAGTTGCTGCTGAAGCAGAGGCTATTCAGCCAGAGGATGCATGAGGGGACTCAGCTGAGAGATCATCTTGATCAGTTGAGCACAATATTACTTGATCTCAGGAATATTGATGTTAAGATTGAGGATGAAGATGCTGCTTTGATTTTGCTGGTTTCATTACCAGCTTCCTATAAGAACTTTGTGTAGTCCTTCATAGTTAGGAAGGATACAGTTGCTTTAGAGGATGTAAGGTCAGCTTTACATGCCAGGGAGCTGAGACATAAAGCAGCTGGGGCAGACAATCAGGCTGTTGGACTAGTAGTCAGTAGTAGCAGAGGAAAAGAGCATGGTCAGTCTAGGAAGAAAAATTCCAAGAAGACAATGTCCAAAGGCCCTAAGTCCACAGATGTTTGCAATTATTGTACGGAGCGGGGACATTGGAAGTCCAATTGTCCAAAGAGAAAGAAACAGCAGGAGAATAGTTCTGCACAGCTGCAGTGGCAGCTGAGCATGATTCATATGAGGACATGGTTCTAATGGCAGGAGAGTCAGCACATCAAACTGATGTGTGGATTCTGGACTCTGGAGCATCTTTTCATAATTTCCCTCACAGAGAGTGGTTCTCAAGTTATGAGCAGATAGATTGTGGTCATATATCTATGGCAAACAACAAGGCCTGCAAGGTAGTTGAGATTGGCTCAGTTTAGTTGAGGACATAGGATGGAAGATTCTGTAAATGAGTGAAGTTAGACATGTTCCACAAATGACCAAAAACTTGGTATCTCTCAGTTCTTTGGACATTAGGGGATTCAGTTTTAAGGGGGAAAGTGGTGTGCTGAGTGTCTATAAAAACTCAGTTGAGGTTCTCAAGTGAGTCAAGAAAGGGAATCTGTATATATTACAAGGGTCAGTTGTTGCTGGTTCTGCTGAGATTCATTAGTCACAGCTTACAAAACTGTGGCACATGAGACTTGGTCACATGGGTGAAAAGGGGATGCAGGTTCTTTCTCAGAAAGATCTTCTTGGGGGATGTAAGGTCAAGAATCTGGACTTTTGTGAGCATTTTGTTTTTGGGAAGCTTCATATGAGCAAGTTCTCAAAAGGGGTACACAACACAAAGTCATCACTTGATTACATTCATTCTGATTGTTGAGGGCCATCAAAGGTGGAGTCATTGGGTGGTCACAGATATTTTATGTCATTCATAGATGACTATTCAAGGATGACTTGGGTGGTGATGATAAAACACAGAAGTGAGGCATTCAAGAGCTTCAGGTAATGGAAGGCTCTAGTTGAAAATCAGTTGAGGAAGAAGATCAAGAGGCTTCATATAGATAATGGTCTGGAATTCTGCTGGACTGAGTTTGATGAGTTGTGCAAAAATGAGGGTATTGCCAGACATCATACGGTCAGAAATACTCCTCAGCAGAACGGGGTAGCTGAGAGGCTAAATCAAACTCTTCTGGAGAGAGCAAGATGCATGCTCTCTCATGCTGGTTTGTCAAGGAGATTTTGGGCAGAGGCTGTAAGCACAACTTGCTACTTAATCGACAGAAGTCCTCACGCAGGGATCAATCTCATAACACCAGTTGAGATGTGGTCAGGCAAGCTTGCAGATTATTCAGTTCTAAGGGTATTTGAAAGCACAGTTTGCTATCATGTCAGTGAAGGGATACTGGAACCAAGGGCCAAGAAAGGAGTATTTGTGAGGTATGGTGATGGAGTAAAGGGGTACAGAATTTGGTCATCAGCAGAAAATAGAGTTATTCTCAACAGAGATACAGTTTTCGATGAAAATTCTATGCTCAGTTCAACAGTGGAGAGGATAACTGAAACTGAAACCAGCGCTGAAACTGAGAAAACTGACAGTAAGGTGGAGCTTCAGGTGGAGTCAGTTGGAATGAAACAATCAACTGATCCAAGTCAGTTTTCATCTGATCTGGTTACAGAACCAGAACTGAATCCAAGCCAATCAGCTGAGAAAATGTCAGTTGAGCGTCAAACTGAGAACGTGGGTCAGCAGAGTATAGCTGTCAGTAGAGCTAGAAGATCCAATGTTGGGGTACCTCCCAAGAGGTATGGGTTTGATGATATGGTTGGATACGCATTTCAAGTTGCAGAAGAAGTGGATGGTTTTGAACCTTCTACTTATAGGGAAGCATTGACATTTTCTGAAGCATCTCAATGGCTTGCTGCCATGGGGGATGAAATGGAGTCATTACTGAAGAATCAGACTTGGGATCTAGTTAAACATCCAGCTGATAGGAGAGTTGTTACTTGCAAATGGATCTTCAAGTAAAAGGAAGGGATGACTGAGGCAGAAGGAATTAAGTATAAAGCACGTTTGGTTGCAAGAGGGTTCAGTCAGAAAGAAGGGGTGGACTTTGATAACATATTCTCACCAGTTGTCAGACATACTTCAATCAGAGTGTTACTAGCAATGGTGGCACAGCAGGACTTAGAACTTGAGCAGTTAGATGTGAAGACAACTTTTCTATATGGTGAGGTAGATAAAGAGATATACATGACTCTACCAGAAGGTTTCCAAGTTCCTGATAAGGAAGATTTTGTGTGTAAGTTGAAGAAGTCCTTGTATGGTCTGAAACAAGCTCCTAAACAATGGTATAAAAGGTTTGACAGTTACATGATCTCGTTGGGTTACAACAGAAGTCCTTATGATTGTTGTGTTTACAACAGTCAGTTAGAAGATGGATCATACATCTATCTTGTGTTATATGTGGATGACATGCTGATAGCTGCAAGAAAAAAGTCTGATGTTCGGTATCTGAAAGAACTTCTCAGTGCTGAGTTTGAAATAAAGGATTCGGGTGCAGCCAAGAAAATTTTAGGGATGGAGATCTTGAGAGATAGAAATCAGAAGAAACTGTTTTTATCTCAGCATGGCTATATACAGAAGATTTTGTCAAAGTTTGGCGTGTCAGCTGCAAATCCATAGATACTCTTATGGCATCAAATATTCATTTATCAGTTTTTGCTTCACATTCAGTAGAGGAGAAGGAATACATGTCAAGAGTTCCCTATGCTAGTGCAGTTGGCAGTCTGATGTATGCCATGGTATGCACTAGGCCTGATCTGGCTTAGGCAGTCAGTGTTGTCAGCAGGTTTATGGCTCAACCTGGAAAGGAACACTGGAAAGCTGTGAAAATAATGTTCATGTACCTTAGAGATACAACTGATGTTGGTCTCATTTATGGAGGTGATACACAAGAACTGATCACAGGATACTGTGATTATGCAGGTGATGTGGACAGTAGAAAATCTATGACTGGTTATGTTTTCACATTGGGGAATTCAGTTGTCAGCTAAAAAGAAACTCTTCAGGCAACAATGGCTTTATCAACTACTGAAGCAGCCAATGAGGGTATCTGGTTGAAGGGACTAGTCAGTGATTTGAGGCTACATCAAGATCAAGCTGAGATTTATTGTGACAGTTTGAGTGCAATTTGTCTAGCTAAGGATCAGGTTCATCATGAGAGAACCAAGCATATTGATATGAGGTATCATTTTCAAAGAAATGTGAAGAGGGTTGTGGTGAAGAAGATCAGCACCAAGGATAATCCTGCTGATATGTTCACTAAACCAGTTCAGCTGAGCAAGTTTCAGTTGTGTCTGGATTTGCTGAATATTCAAAGCTTATAAACTGAAAATCTGGATACTCAGTTGAGGGCAAGATCAACCTGAGTGGATTCTGAGGAGAAGTCTGGTACTGTACATCATGACATTGATGAATGCATCTGGTACAAGTACATATGGTTATGCAATATGATTGACTGTGAATGAGAGTTCAAGTCAAGATGGAGATTTTTCAGTTTTGGTGATTTGACCTCTAAACTGATAAATAAACCGGTGGAACTAATCTGAGAAAACTGAGACTGAGAATGATGGTCAGTTCAGTTAAGTATATTCAGTTCTGTGAAAGTCAGTTTGATGAAGTGCAACTGAGTTTCTTCTGAAGTCAGCAGTCAGTTTTGGTCTACTGAGTATCGCTAAGTTTTACATCTGATTAGTTGGTTACAAGACTGGGAAAGTCAGTTTTTTGAGCTGAGTTTCATCTGGTGGATAACAACTGGAGCCGGGGTCCACATCTGGGGTATTTATGACAATTCTGACAAAGATCTTTGGCGGTTTGGGTTTAGGATTTGTGCCTATAAATACCAATGTTGTAATCAATGCAAAGTGTGTCTTTCACTTTGTGAGAAATACCTTGTAATTCTGTGCATAATAAAATATCTCATTTTCTGTCCGTGGAGTAGTCGGCACAACGCCGGAAACCACATTAAATCATTGTGTTCTCTTTGTTTCTGTGTTTTATCAATTCCGCCATACTTTATGTTTGCATTGCTTCTGTTATGATCTTTCTTAAACTGCAAGCTTCTCTTCTGTGTTTTCAACAGAGATCATCATCGGTTAATGGTCCTACACTAGAATCAATAGTCTTAGATGCGTTGTGTCTTTTTGTTGTGATTATTTTGTTGTTGACACAAGAGAAATTTTTGATCCACAATACATTTTTACATCATTGACGCATATGATTCAATATGTCTCATATCACAATCAATGATGCAAAATTGTGTTGTGCACTATGTTGTGACACATTTTCTACTCTTGACATATACATTACTCTACTTTGTAAAAGAAATTTGTTTGGATGCATTACATTTCTTCTATAACGTCCCGTACCACAGGCAAAGAAAAATGGTAACATGTCGTTTAACACGTGCCCAATTGAACGCACAAAAGAAATAAACCAGAATGCGACCAACTAATTCAAATGACACGTGCGTTCAATTGAAATAAACCAGAATGCGACCAACTAATTCGAATGACACGTGGCAAGGGCTAGTCCGACCCTCTTCACCTAAGGAAACGGAATATTTTCCCAACAAAATGAAAGATACACACATACACCTTTTTTCGCCCCAAAGTGACTCGAACCCTGGTCACTGCCATGTTATGACGTAGTGTTAACCACTAGGTCGTTACCTTATTGGTCATTAAATATAATAACTAATCTGACTCATAACTGAGAGATAGAACAACATATTCTGATATGAAAAATCACCCAAGCGCTTCTTTTGAGGCTCTACCGCAAGTCTTGTAATGGGAATCTAGCTCCTAGAAACCCCATCCCTGGTTACTGGTCTATTCTACAACTCTAGAAAGCAAAACGAATATATTCTTAATATAACTATATAACTTCATTCCATTTATTAAAAGGGGCTTGTAATAACCATGAAATTCAAATGAGGGTAAAATGGGGAATTTGGTCTTTATTAAAAATAATTCATAATTATTCCATTTTTGCCCATTTAATTATTGGATAATCTTGGAATTAATTGAGTTTAATGTTAATTAAACTTCTATCGTAAGCCCTCACCCCTTCATGCGCCCCTTAGTCGATCAATTTAAACAAAAATATAAAAGAGCGACAATTTTATGAGTAAAGATAAAGAAAAACTCAAGGGAATCTCCACCTTTGTGACTAATCCGACCGCTTGATTTTCAGATAATTCATATCATCGTGATCAGGAAGATGAAGGAAAAGTTTTTATCCAAGAATCATCTTAATCTTCAAGGTATTTCACAATGCCCTCATTTTAGAATCTAGGGTTCTTGAGCGTTTCAGAGTAATTAGACTCCAATAGGTGTTTTATATTAATTGTAGACTGTTAATTCATTGTAGGAATCAAGGGAATCACAGTTGATCGTAGGCCTTTGTTTAAAATTCAGTTTTTGGCTTTTGCTTTCAAGATTTATGCAATTCGTAAGGTAAATGGGTGTTCAACCATGTCTAATTGTGTTATTTTGGTGTGTTGAATTGTATATATTGTATGCCTATCTTCTGAAGGTTGTTTGGTGTTATTTTGACACCATTTGGTGTTGATTTAGATGTTAAATTGGTTGAGAAATGATCTGAAAACGCAGCAAGAAAAGTTATAGAAAACTGCTGCAGCCATGCGCCTGTGGTGGAGAAAAATTTGAGCAGAATGGTCCAGAAAAAAGAGACGTGCGCCTGGTGGTTTCAGGCATGGGCCTGAGTGCAGGCATGCGCCAGTCCAGCGTAGACGTGCGTCTCTAGTAATCAAAATCAGTAAAATATTTCTAGAATGGTCCAGGCGTGTGCCTAGGCCCGTTTTTGGGTAAAATGTGTATTTTAATCCTTGTTTGATCCATGTAATGTGATAAGCCTCATATGTTATGTTGCCACGTTAATTGCATGGGTTTTGGTGGCCTTGGCTCTGCACCATGCCGACCTCGTCCGTGGGATAAGCACGTGAGTATTAGAACACATCACTTGGCTTTGCTTTGCGGGATATTGTGCTTAAGAAGACTTTTAATGTGTAATGAACATAGGTGGTTAGTTTAACTATGCTTAAACATAATTGAGAGTCTAAAAGATTAAGTGCACTAGTTCTTGGTGAGGCACGTTTTATTTTCACAGCCGGGCGATTCAACGCCCGGTTGGGTAGACTCAGGGCCTTGGACTTCACTTTGGATGGGGAGCCCCATGCCTTTTAGAGGGGATGAATATGTCGTGGTGCAATCATCACCATGCAAAGTGTCATTGGACTTGTGTGAAACTCATCCCTTGCTTGATTGAGTTTTGCTAGTTGGACTAGTAGATGATAGTGTATTGTTATACATACTTGGTAATAAGTAACCTTGATGCTATTGATGAAAATCTTGTCTTTTTGATTGTTAATATGATCAAACACAGTGCTTCTACCTTTCACTGAGTGCTTATGTACTCACCATTTTATTATATTGTTTTCCCAACCCCAAGAAGGTGATACATGTTTTGACAATAATGTGTTTTTCGAGGAGTGGGCATATGACGATGCTTTGGAGCTTGTGATTTTATTATTTATCGTTTTGGCGAGACGAGAGTTTATACTTTACTTTCCATTTAAACATTGGATTATACTTTTGGACTTTCATTTTGGTTGTCATAAAACTATAGACACTCGTACTTTCTCTTTTTCTGCTGGATGTTGTGTTAAACGGAATTTAATATTCATTTAGTTGGTTCGACGTTGTCCGTCGCTTATTTTCCCCGTGTCATTTCATTTCCACTTTGACTCTGATGTGAATTTTGTAAGGCTTACATATATAATTGAATTAAGTTTTAAATTATATACATCCCGGGCGTTCATTTACAGATAGGGACACGGTGTCCGGAAACAGAGCATCACAGGGCTAATAGCCAAACACTAACTATGCATCCATGTTTCAACTAAAAGAAAGAAATTAAATTGTAATCGAAGTAAATATGTGTGCGAAACCCCGAAAATAAAAACGTACAAAAACTCAACTGAAAAAGAATTGGAATGAAAAGACATCTTAAAGCATGATCCCTAAGACGCATAATAATATGTGTCTTCTTCCGGCTCTTCCCATGTCTCATCAATCTCAACATATTCTTCGTCTGAAATGTTTGCACGACGACCTAGTAAAGAAAACTTAATCATAATGGAACCATGGTAGTATCCGAAAATACACCCATTATTCTATTTTGATGCAAATGCACTTTTAAAATAATATGGCAATAATTATAATCATAATGACAATGCATCATATGAATAAGTGGAATACGGATGAGACATGACATAATATAATGCTTCCTAAAATACTAAGGTATAATTGGGAATTACCATACTTATGTTATCTGTTAGAAATATTATAGGTTTTGATGATGAGTTCCAGACTAGCTCTTATAGATGCAAGCAAAAAAGATGTCTAGAATCTAATGTATATGTTTTACTAGAGTCCGATATTGTATAGGTTAATCAGACAAACATTATAATAGTCAAGTGGTATGATCCTAGTGGACTAGGACTAGTTCTAAGAATCCAGTAGAATTTAGGAGACCTGAGCTGAGCTGATTTGAAGGTGGATGGGACACTCAGTTATGAAGACCTGAAGGCTAAGGGATTAAACTTAGTTATGAAGACTGAATACCTGAAGGCTGAGGGATCAAACTCAGTTGTGAATATTTAAGTCGAGACTATAAAGTTATCTTCAAATAAGTCTTGGATGGCTTGAAATAACTTTATAGATCTCGTGTAGAAGGATTGAAGTTCAAAGTAAATGTGATGGGAAACTTCAAGTATTTTAAAAATATGGTATACTCTGATCTCACAAATTAAGAGTAGATGAAAGATCATGAATCCAGATTCAGTTGAGCTTAATCAATACTAGTCAGATGAGATGAGCAAAATCAAGACATTCAGTCGAGCAATCAAGTCAGTTGAGCTGCGCAAGACAAAATATTTCAGTCGAAAAGAACAATCTATTAAGCTGAAATAGGACAAGTACAAATAATTATCCAACCAACATATTTTGAAGATATTATTCATGATAAGGATTAATTTGGGACATCTGATCAAGCTTCAATCAATGGACAAGTTTAAATGACGGTTACAAGGATCAAGGAGCAAAATATTCAAGTAATATCAATGGTTGACAGTCTCTCATTGTCAGAAGGACACTGACATTGACACGGAATCATGAAGAACGGTATTTAAGAGGGAATAATCTGTTAGGCATGGTGCCCGGAAAAGGTAAAATGTATTGTTTTAATTGTATAAAAGTAATATTTTGTTATTAATCTTTTATTTGCTCAATTGCATAGATATAAAGACACTGCAAGAAAATCCATGGGGGTTCATTATGTAACCATAAAGCTCAGTGCATAAGTGTTGTGTAAGTAGGATTGAGTTTATGGTGTACTACCTTAAGCATTTAGTCTGTGGTGATTTGACTTGTTTCATAATTGACTGGAGTTCGGGATCTCACAGTCAAACCACTAGAACACTTAGAGTGTGACCGCCGAATCCGGGCCGTTGGTGTTGGGCACCATAGTGACTGCACTTATACATGAAAATGGTTCACATAGGACTGATCGATTCGATATGATGATGTCATATTAAGTCCTTAAGTAGAGATTCTAATTGAATCACAACATGACTATTTATGGATTGAATCTTAATCCTGATGTGATTATAGACTCATGCCTTTCCAGGGGTGACATTTCATTTGGCGGTTTGGTTGTCTAAGCAGTGCCTTCCTTAATCCGACCATTGTGGCATCACTCAGGGATAGGTATCCAGGAATGTAATCATAAAGACGGAGTCCACTCCATCTTCGTAAGAGGAAGCAGATAGACGGTTCCCTTGATAGTTAATCCAGGTACTGATCGATAGTGCGCACCTCAGATATGATCAAATGATATCGGTCACTGAGGGTTAATGGTAGTTCAAGGATAATAAGTTACGGAGAGGTCTTACGGACGATTCCTTGCTCTATATACGAAATGTCTGTGGAGGGTTATCTATATGTAATGATTATATCAGTGGGCACTCGGTAAATGCTATGAGTAAGTTGAGTAAATATGTTCTATATTCCGTAAGAGTGCAATCTCGTTTCTATGGTGATACGACGCCAAGATTAACGAGCCGGGTGATTCGACTAAAGAGTTCGGTCAGTCGCTCGGATTGTTGGAGCTTCTAGATATATGCCAATGGACCCCAACTTGTCTACTCGTAAATCCCAAAGAAGCACATTAAGATAAAAATAAGTTTTTCTCGTAATAAAGAAAAAAACATTTTTCCTAAAGGCTAAGTATTTTATGTAAATGTGGAAAATAGTATTCTACACGATAAATAAAATAGTCATGGATTTTATATAAGATAAATAATATATCAAATTGATTGAATCAGATTCCTTTAATTTAATGTGACTATTAAAGTGGCTAAGTAATAAATTAAATAGAAAGAAGATTGGGCTTGTCATTTAATTATATTAAATGAAAAACTACTTTATCAAGTCTAATTTAATATGATTAAGTGATCTTATTATTTTCTAAAGTAGTATGAATGTCTTAAAACGTTTTTAAGCCTGAGACATCATTAAACTCATTTTGGTAAAATTGCATTTTACCTAATGCCCTAATCTACTCTATTTAAGGATGCGTACATGAAATGAAAAACACAAGTTTATTCAAAAATGGGGCACCACTTTGTAGTTGGAAAATGAATTTTCTTTCTCCAAAATACTTAGATCTAAAAGCAAAAGATTGGATCTTTGATGAGATTTGGAGATTGATTCTTCACTAGAATCGTTGGAGTGCTTGGATTGGATTCATTATCTAATGTGGATTAGGCTTTGTTGAAAGATATTGGATTCCCCTTTTTCTACATCTTCAACATCATCTAAATCAAGAGTTGGTATATTTACTAAACCCCCTTTGCATTAGATGTTTACTATTTGATAATACAAGTTCTTATTTTGATTTCGAGCTGTAAATAAATTTTTGCTGCGTATTTGATTTGATTATAGCCCAGAACATCCCAGAAACCTGTTTCTGGAGTTTCAGGTGAAGGCCGGCTCGCCAAACCGACTAGTGCCCTCGTTTAAGCAACCCAGGTGTCCAGGATTAGATCATGGACACGTCCTGGACAAGTCTGGACATATTATGGACAATTCTGGACATGTCCAAGAGTCCATGTTGACTCCAGCACGTTGAACCGAGCCACACTCCCGAGTTAAGAGATCTAATGAGTTGAGGATTCGATCCTGGACATATCCCGGACATGTAACGGGAAATCCAATATAATCATATATATATATATATATATATATATATATATATATATATATATATATATATATATATATATATATATATATATATATATATATATATATATATCCAAAAACGGCTATTTGTATTCAAAATTTGAACGTTAGATATGTTCACTATAAATAGAAGACTTGGAGACCAACAACACACAACAATTACAACACTGAGCAATCGAGCAAGCTAATTACTCTGCTGAGTTCTTCATTTTCTCACCAATTAATAAGGCATTCAATCAAAATCAAGAACATTCAAGTGCTTCATTACTCAGAGATCATATCAAGATGCAACACTTGAATCTGAGCTATTGTATTTACAACTTGTTGGACTTATTTCTATGTTTTGATGATGAGTGCCAGACTAGCTGTTATAGTGCAAAAGCAAAAAGATGTCTAGATCGAATGTATAGGTTTATTAGAGTTTGATTTATGAATAGGTTTGATCAAACAAGCACTGTAATAGTCAGCTGATTTATATCGACGGATCGGTCTTTATCGATGTAGGGTAGATAGGTCGGTAGACTAGTCGGGAACCCGCCGAAGACGAAGGCCGAGGGCTCAAACTCGATTCTGACGAAGGCTAAGGGATCAAACTTAGTAATTAAAGTCAAGGATATGGAATCAGAATTTAGGCAAGTCTGTGATGACCTAAACTGATTACAAATACCTTGTGTACAAGGTCTAAGTTCCATAAGTTGGATGATGTTTGGAACTTGGTTATAATTAAAAAGATGTAATCTAACTTCACAAGTAAAAGTTAGATAAAAGAAATCAGCTGCATTGTATTTTACACACAGCAAATTGATGTTCGAAACGATGATATGTATTACGACGCTGATGAACCTGCTGATAATATACCTCGATTAATTCAAGATTACATTGGAAGATTACATGGAAAATGACAGCTAACAACCTCTGACTTATCAAACAAATCAGTGGTTGAGATTAAAAGGACGTTGGGATGATTCAAGATTTATCCAATGGATATAAGTCAAGGGTGGACGGTACCTTTGTCAAAAAGGAATTCTGACAGTGTCAGTCCTATGAATAGTGACAGAAAGCAAGTCAAATGGGACAGAACCAGGAACGACTACATTTGAATTTCAAATACAAGTCACATGCTTTCCTACCTATAAATAGAGGACTTCCAACTCAGAAAATGATGATGAAAATTGATGAACCTTTAAGAGATATTTCTGAGCTGCAAAACACCCTGCTGAACTCACTGAACTTAAAGCTACTGATCCAGAGAAATTCTTCAAGTGTATTCTGTATTCAAGCTACATCAAGTATACACACTTGAAGACTGCAAGCTGCTGATTATATCATCCTAATCAAGCTGCTGCAACTGAATCATTTACTTGATTCATTCTTTATTTTATAAAGAACCTGCTGAAGACAGTGAAGCACAGTTGTGTGAAAGACTGTTGTTTGTGGTGGAGCTGGTGAAGAGGCAATCCTACCCTTCAAGGACTAGTGGAAGACTTAGGAGCAGCAATCCTACTTGTTCCCGGTTTTCAGTTTGTGAAGCCATAGTCATTGGTGAAGGACAAGCAACCTTAGGAATCTTTGTAACAGCTACATCAAAGATCTCTAGTGAATTACCTCCAACATCACAGGAGAAGAGTGGACTGACAGGATTACACCACCTGGAACCACTATAAAATCTGCCTACTTACTTTCTGCATTTACATTCTGCACTTAGTTTATTATACACATCAACCTACTGAATCTAGCAATTGAAATCACACACATACACTACTGAGTATCTAATACTTAGTATCATATTTAACAACAAGTAATAAGGCTTAATTTTGAGATAATTCCGCTGCACAAATTCAGTAAACTAAACTGTCAGTAGACCACTGTTTATCAGCAGGCTACTGAGGTGTTAGCAGACTACTAAAGTATCGACGAGTGCTTTGAAGTTGCTTGAATTTGTTAACTCCAAAAGTTTTAAGTGTTAAGTTTATTCACCCCCCCCCCCCCCTCTAAACTTAACCAAAGCCTTTTCAAGGGACCAACAATTGGTATCAGAGCAGTGCTTCTGTTCTGAAGAAATCCTACTTGTTGTGCTTGTAAAAATACTTTGAAACTTTTTCAAGTTACTGATTTTCAAAAACTTGCATAATGGATAATGATGACGGAAAAATTCACTGTTATTTTTATAACTTTTCACCCCGTTTCTGATATCATTTTGAGCACTTTTGTATCATTTCGAGTCTTTAATTCCTAAATTTCATAAAAATATAAGTCATGAATATTTTATAAAATATCGTGTTTTTATGTGTTTTTATTAGTTTTTGTACCGGTTTAGTAACCGAAATGTCGTGTCGGATTTACGTTTGGTATTTTGGTGGTTTATTGCAGAATTATAGGTTGACCAAAATCCCGAGTAATGACACGTTTTGAGGCCTAAAAGAAGTATTTTTAGGGATATAAGAGTGTGCCACTAACTTAAGTGGTCAAGTGGCTCAGTGGTTAGTGGTACCACTAACGAATTATATCTTCGACGAACAAATGGCTCATTAAAACGGCATTTTCTGAAGAAGTGTCCTGCATTAAAGTTATAGATCTTTGAAAGATCTTTCCAACGCATTTTGAATCACGTCAATCGGAGGTCTACAACTCAAGATATGAATTTTTCAAGTTTCAGCTCAAACTGATGTTTTTTTACAGTCCCGGATCGATCCGGCCCTTTCCCGGATCGATCCGGCGTAACTGAACATCGACATAATGATGATTTTGCACATGGTTTTGCAGAGGATAAGCCTGGGATAATATTTTTTATTGTTCCCGGATCGATCCGGCCCTTTCCCGGATCGATCCGGCCCTTTCCCGGATCGATCCGGCCCTTTCCCGGATCGATCCGGCCTGTCCAGTTTTATCTATAAATAGGCCTTCATTTCATCAGAAACTTTGCCCCTCTTCTTCCCCAGCCTTTTTCTTCTTTTCCCTTCTTTTAATTATGTTTTGGGGGGGCCTATATGTATATATATATATGTCGTTATAATGTCGATGTAATAACTCGACTAATTATCGTTATAATATAGTTTCCGTTTTTCGTTCTTTCTTTCTTGTTTTCTTTCATTTTGTTATATATATATATATATATATATATATATAAGTATCGAGAATCTGGCAAATGATTGGATTAAGGTTTTAATTTGGTTTTAATAGAATTCTGGCATTGACAGAAGGCTATTATGTAAAACTGCCATAAGGCTATTATGTATTTTAATCCATCCGTTTAAACTTCCCGCCATTTTAATCCATGAAATGTTGACAGAATCCGTTTATATGGGTAGCTAAACTTTTCATAGTCGAATCATGTCAAATTTGGTGAAATCAACCCTTGGAAAATGAAATAGGGAGTGTGTAGTGTTTTTTTATTGTTATATCTCACATATTGCACGTCTTAGAACTTGTTATAACGGATTTGGACTAGATTGACAACCTAGGTCAAAAATCACACACATCACTCTTGAGAGTTGTTCAAAGAGAGTGGTGTGGGAAAAAGGGTTCTAAGATCGGGAGGTAAAACATACCGGGTTTTAGGTCGTGAATTCAGCCCGCACTCATCGATGTATTATTATCAACGTAATAACTTGAATGTGGTAGTTTAGATTAGTGTAATTTAGTGTTAGACCCCGGGGTTGAACTATGAAGTGCCGGGTGGTTCTTGAGCCAACGATGACAAGTTGTTTCACGGAGTCTTTCGGGCGTACCATGGATTAGGTAAAGCTTCGGTTTACTGCTTTGACACATTCTCGTTAAGATGTTCGGTGTAGTACAATGGTGAGTATCGGGGGTAGTAACGTCGACCGAGTAATTTCGGACTTGTTTCCTTAACGAGGTTTTTCTGTGAAAACGGAGCGTCTCACAACACTTAATCATGTTAGATTAATCGGTTTTCTAAAGGGAGAATTAGTTAACCTCACATAGGATGTTGAAGGAGAGTTGTTCGATTTTAGCATCGTAACTAGGAGCACGCACCCGTGAGATTGAATGTGAGAGTTCATTTGTTATAATGCACACTTCCAGTTTTGTCTATCCGTGGGGTTGAAATTAACTATTTTGATCATGGTTCGGCTATGTCTTTTAAAACCAAGTAGTTTAATTTTATTTCTTTTCTATCTTTAGTATAAACAAACCAACAACTTTGATCGCCTAGACTAAGAAACACGATCACTTTGGTACTCACAACCACATTTCTCTTGGGATCGACCTCGTACTCCTGTAGTTATTCTAACAATCGACCCGGTACTCTGTTGGTTAGAGAGTTGGTTTACCCACGGTTGCGAGTCCTTTATAAATTGTATTTTTGAAGGGGTAAATTTTAGCTCATCAGATAACACCCAATATGCTAGAACTATGCTGATGTGTTCTCTAGATAGATTTGATGAATATAAACGTCGAATGCAGGCTTACCTTGCTGCAACTCATGATGAGATGATGGATGTACTAACTGATGGACCACTGGAGATTACCAAGGCAGTAACAGTGGGTGATACTACAGAGTACATTCCAAAACCAAAAAGAGAATGGAATGCAGAAGACAGAAAAGAGCAAACCTCAACAATATTGCTATTGATATCATTTATAGAACCTTGGATAGCAATATGTACATGAAGGTTAAAGATTGCAAAACTGCAAAGGAACTTTGGGACAAGATACAGTTGATCTGTGAAGGCACTGATGCAATAAAGAAGAATAAAATCAGTGTGGTCAAAAAGAGGTTTCAAAAGTTCAAGATGCTACCAAATGAAACCATTGAGCAAATGGAATCAAAATTTAATGCTATCCTGGATGAACTTACCCTGTTGAGTGTAAGTTATTCAAAAGAAGAAATAAACACAAAAATCTTGGAGGCTCTACCTGCAAAAGATGTTTGGAAAATGAAGGTGACTGCAATAGAAAAAATGAGAAAGCTACATGAAGAAGACACCTTCAAATTGTTTTCAAATCTTAAGGCTTATGAATTTAGCAAAAAGCTTGTACCTGAGACTGAAAAAGAAGAGCCAAAGACCACTGCATTGGCTGCTTCACATCAAGAAGAAACATCAGGAGGACAAGATGATCTGCTGGATGAGATGCAGGAGCAGATTGCCCTACTGAGCAAGAAAATCAGGATGATGAAGACTGGAAAGGCCCCTTCAAGAAATTTCACAAAGAGGCCTACTGAAAGGAAGAAAGAAGAACCAAAGAAAGACAATGACTATCTATGCTTTCATTGCAAGAAACCGGGACACTTCAAACCTGACTGTCCTGAGTTAAAACAAAGTAAGGAACCTGATTATCTTTGCTTCAACTGCAAGAAGCCTGGACACTTTAGACCTGATTGTCCAGACCTACTGAAGACCAGGAGTCAACAAAGAAGACATGGCAAGAAGGCTATGGTTGCTGAAGATGAATCAGGGTATGAAGTGGAATCTGAAAAAGGAAATGAATCAGATGACACAACATTGGTTGCTGATATGGAAGATTATGCTTTGATGGCTAATATGGATGAAACTGAGGAGGTATACAATACTGTATCAATAAACACTCCTGCTGGAAGTGATTGTGAATCAACTTGTGGTTCAAATCCTAGAAATTCTAACAATGAGGAGACTTTGGATGCCATCCTTAATCAACTGAGGATAATACAATCTAGTTATGAGATTGTGAAGGCTGAAAAAGAAGCTCTTCAATTGGAAGTTGAAAGATTAAATGCTGAATTAAGAATCCTTAAAGGCAAAGAAAAGGAGGCTGGACAGAATCAGCATAAGCCTGCTGTACAATCAGTAGCTGCTGAGTCTGCTGAACCATCTTGTTCATCTACTGCATACGAATCTGGAAAGCCTTATGGTGATAAAACAGGGCTTGGATTTGGAACTCAACAATCTAACAAGAGTGGATCCAGTAAAGCTACTGAACCTAGTACCATAATTGGTCCTAAGTTTGTGCCTGCACAAGATCCAACTCCTAGTAAGATTGCTGAGGCAGTAAGGCCTACTGAGAATGCTTCAAAGAAGCAAAACAGTAAGTCAAAAAGGACAGCAGCACCTAACAAAAAGGGTAAATCCAAAAGTAGGACTGCTGGACCTTCTAGACCTACTATAGCAGACCTACTACCAAGTCTGCTGGACCACAAAAAGGTAAAGGTCAAAAATATTCCAAGGATAAGAATCCTAAATCTAAAAATGTTAATCATTCTAGGGATACTTATCTCAGGGGGAAAGGTAGACTTTTCCCTACTGATGATGATTGGAATATTCCTGCACCTACTACTGGAAACAATAAGTATAACCATGCTGCTAGGGTAAAACCTAAGCAATGGAATCAGCAAAGGACTCAGCAGGGACCTCAGCAGACTCCATACTACATGGATGTTCCTAACAGACAGCAAACAAATGGTTATGCTAATGCTTCTAACAACAAAAGTCACTTCAAACAACATTATAAACCAAAAGGCCAGAAAACATATGTGAATCCTACACAACCTACTGTTAGAACTTATGGAAGTGTGGAATACATGTATGAACCAAAGTATGACACTTTTAGGAGAAGACCTTATGGAAACTTACCAAGGGTCATTCTTACCACTGACCATTATGGACCCAAACAAGTTTGGGTACCTAAAATGTATTAACTTTGTTTTGTAGGGTGTCTGGTACTTTAACTGTGGATGTTCCAGACATATGACAAAGAACAAGCACTGTTTGTCAAACTTTGTGGCAAAGGATGGTCCAAGGGTGAATTTTGGCAACAAGAATACACCTGGACATACAAGAGGATATGGCACACTTGTGAGAAATGGACTTACAATCAAGAATGTTGCATATGTGGAAGGACTGGACTACAACTTGCTGAGCACTGGACAATTCTGTGACATGGGATACAAGGTCACTTTTGACAAAAACAACTGTATTGTCATTAGTGAAAGAGGTGATCAAGTTGTATTGGCTGGTAGAAGACAACAAAACATGTATGTTGTGGTTTGGTCTACTGCAGTTCCAGAAACCTGCCTGATTGTGCATACCAAGTTTGAACTCAATTGGTTATGGCACAAGAAGTTGAATCATTTAAATTTTGATGATATCAATCAGTTGGTGAAGAAGAAACTGGTGATTGGTTTACCTGAGATCACATTCAAAAAGGATGCTATATGTGATGCATGTCAGCAAGGTAAACCAGATAAAGTCAAGCTTCAAGTCAAAAACTAAACAATCAACTAATAGAGTGTTGGAGCTGATGCATATGGATCTATTTGGACCAATAACTCCAACAAGTGTAACAGGAAAGAAATACACCTTAGTGGTTGTGGATGATTATTCAAGGTACACTTGGGTGGTATTTATGAACAAGAAAAGTGAAACACTCAAAAGCATGCCTAATCTTTTAAAGAGATTACAAAATGAGAAAAGTTTGACAATAGTAAAAATAAGATCAGATCAGGGTACTAAATTTCTCAACAAAGTTATAAGAGAATACTATGAACAGAATGGTGTACTACATCAACTTGCTGCTGCTGGTACACCTCAGCAAAATGGGGTTGCTGAAAGAAGAAACAAAACTCTGAAAGAAGCAGGAAGGACAATGATTTGTGAAGCATTGCTACCTGAAAGATATTGGGTCAAGCGATCAATACGACATGCTATACACAAAACAGAACCTCAGTGAACAAGAAGCTGCTGAAGACACCTTATGAGATATGGAATGGAAGAAAACCAAATATATCCTATTTCCATCCATTTGGAAGTAAGTGTTTCATCCTAAATCACAAGGTACATTTGAATACATTCCAACCAAAGTCAGATGAAGGAATTTTCTTGGGATATTCTTCAGTCAGCAAGGCATTCAGGGTACTGAACAAGAGGTCACTGAAACATGAAGAAACAATCCATGTTGTGTTTGATGAACCTAAGTTCACTGGTATGGAAGATGAAGACTGTGAACTGCTGAGAATCAACAAGTCACAGATCCAGATTGTGTTGAAGTTTTGGAAAGATTCAATGAATTAAGAGTTTCTGATACTGCCCCTGCTGAACACCCTGCTGGTAATACTACTGATACAAGAACTGAAGCAGTTCAAGGATCTACTGAACCCCCTGTAGAAGCTATAGCAGACCCTACTGAAGATGAGGTTCCTGATAATCAAACTAACCAAAATCCACAATGGTTAAGGAATCACCCTGCTGAACAAGTTATTGGAAATGTACAGCAAGGTGTAAGGACTAGAAGACAACTGTAAGCTATGTTTACTTGTTTTCTATCTCAAATGGAACCAAAAGTTGTTGAAGAAGCAATTTCAGATCCAGATTGGATAATTGCTATGCAAGAAGAGTTGAATGAATTTGAAAGAAATCAAGTTTGGACACTAGTGAAAAGGCCTAGTCATGCAAATATCATTGGCACTAAATGGGTATACAGAAACAAACTTGATGAATCTGGTACCACTGTAAGGAACAAGGCCAGACTAGTTACAAAAGGCTATTCTCAAGCAGAATGAATAGATTTTGATGAAACTTATGCACCTGTTGCAAGATTGGAAGCTATCAGATTATTCTTGGCACATGCTGCATATAAGAACTTCAAGGTATATCAAATGGATGTCAAAAGTGCATTTTTGAATGGCATTCTAGAGGAGGAAGTGTATGTTCAGCAACCTCTTGGATTTGAAGTTAAAGATCAAGAAGATAAAGTGAATAGACTCAATAAAGCACTTTATGGCTTGAAACAAGCACCAAGAGCATGGTATGAGACTCTATCTCAATTCTTGGTGGACAATGGTTTTACAAAAAGCACCATTGATAAAACTCTTTTTAGAATCAATGAGAAGGACAGCACTCTGCTGGTACAGATTTATGTTGATGACATAATCTTTGGTTCTGAAAATGAATTGCTATGTGAAAAGTTTGCAAATCTAATGAAGAGCAAATTCCAAATGAGTATGATGGGAGAAATGAACTACTTTTTGGGATTGCAAGTTAAACAGATGAAAGATGGTATCTTCATTCATCAAACCAAGTATACCAAGGAGTTGCTGAAGAAGTTTGGTATGGAAAATAGCACCAAAATATCAACTCCAATGAGTACAAGTATCAGATTGGATGAAGATAAAGAAGGCAAAGATGTTGATCAGACTTTATACAGAAGGATGATAGGCAGTCTGTTGTATCTCACTACCAGCAGACCTGATATATCCTTTGCTGTAGGTGTTTGTGCAAGATTTCAATCTAAACCTAAAGAAAGTCATTTAGGTGCAGTCAAAAGAGTTCTCAAGTACCTAAAAGAGACTTTGGGAGTAGGGATATGGTATTCCAAGGATGGAAGCTTCAAAGTTATATCCTACTCAGATTCTGATTATGTTGGATGCAAGATTGATAGAAAAAGCACCACAGGAACCTGTCAATTAATGGGAAGTAGATTGGTTTCCTGGTTTAGCAAGAAACATAATTCTATATCAACTTCCACTGCTGAAGCTGAATACATTGCTGCTGGAAGTTGCTGTGCACAAGTACTATGGTTAAGACAACAATTAAGGGATTATGGAATTGAAGAAAAATAAATTCCAATTATGTGTGACAACACAAGTGCAATTGCAATCACAGAAAATCCTGTTTTACATTCAAAAACCAAGCACATTGATGTGAGACATCATTTTATAAGAGATCATGTTGAAAAGAAAGATGTGGTGGTTCTATATATCCCTACTGAAAATCAACTTGCTGATATTTTCACTAAACCACTTGATAGTGAAAGATTTGCTAAACTAAGGACTGAACTTGGAATTATAAAAGTTGACTGATAATCAGCAATGTACTTGGAATTCACCAAGGGGATTAGTCTTTGCTATGTTGGGTGAGCTCACTTAGCAGATTAGTCATTGGTATCAACAATTCCATGTACTTTTTTTGGGAAAATTGAGCAAATGAGGTTGCCAAGGGGATTGGTCTTTGTCATGTTGGGTGAGCTCACTTGACAGATCAGTCATTGGTATCAAACTTCATCTTGTATTATCAATTGAACAAAACAAGAAGAAATCAAGGATCAGCAAGAGTCACTTTGTCGGCAGGCTGCTAAAGCATCTTTATCAGCAGACTGCTGAACCAACCCTGCCGAGGCCAAACCTGCTGAATGGAATGTTACACAGTCAAACTTATTAAAGTCAAAAAGCAAATTGGCGGGATATTTATTCTATCCATTATAACCGCAGTTAACATGATCCAACGGTTACAAACGTTATGGAGAAGTAATGGAACACGTGTCAATACAGCATTCACTCAGATTAATCGTGGTTAATGTGGATGTACGTGCACTGATAGTTACAACCACTCACTGTCTATTTATACAGACCTATCACACAGCAGATTCTCTCTACTTGCAAAATCTCAGATTTATACTCTCTGTTTTTACACTGTGTGAACACAGATTTGAGAAACTATCTTCTTCATCTTATTTTTCTTTAACAATGGCGGAGAAGATTGATGTTCATATTGGAACAAGTCAAAGTGTTAGAGGTTTTGTTGTTGATGCTAATAAAACTGAACTAGCAATCAACATTGGTCGAAGAATAAGAAGGTATGAAGGTCTGGAAAATGTGCTCAACATAAGACTGGAAACAATCTCATACACAAATGTTGTGAGCTTTTGGAAGAACATTGTGATAAAAGAAGGAACAGAGGGATTCAAAACAACTGTGAATGCCCAGGAGATTGAGATTACCCCTAGTCTACTGAGGGAAGTTTTTGGTTTTGAAGAAGTAGTAGATGGTCCAGTAAATCCTGAGGAAATTGGATTGTCCAAGATGGATTTTGTTGATAAAATCAAGACAAATAAAGACACCAAATCAATTCTAGGCATCAATGTTAGACACATTGGGAATGAGTACAACCTGCTGAGCAAAATCATTGCAAAGAATATACTTGGGCTGGTTGGAAGTATGGACACTCTATCAGGACCCAAGATAGAGCTGCTGATGATTATTTGCAGAAGTATGAAGTTTGATTGGGCTGGATACTTCATTCATTACATGAAGAAGGTTGCAAGAGAAGGAAAGAAAAAGTCGAAGGCCTTACCCTTAGGATTAATGGTTCAGACCCTGCTGAATCATTTGGAGATTCCTGATGTGGCACCTGAGAAGATTAATCAATCCAGATACAAGAAAGAGATTGATTATGCTATCCCTGGTCTGGATGATGAAGAAGAAGGTGTTGCTGAGGCTGCTGATAGTGGTGATAATGGAGATGATGGTGATACTGGTGGTGAGCAGGTCAAGCAAACTGTTAAGAAAACTGACAAACCTGCTTGCACCAAAGAAGGCTACGAGAAAAGAAAGGCTGGTGACACTAGAAAGATAACAGAAATCTTAAAGCCTAAAAGAACAAGGAAGCAAACGACACGATCGTCGAGTCCGCCGAGGGTCCAGTGAAGTTGAAATTACCGACCTCCTTGTCGTAGGCTGCTAGAAAAAATTTTGTTGAGATTTTGAGGGAACAACAGAAAGAAGACAGTAGAAAGAGAAAGTCTACTGTGATTGAAATTGATGATGAGTCACTTTCCAAGAGGATGAAAGAGATTACTCATAAAAAGAAACATGGAAAGGGAAAACAATTGAAAATTTTAGAGGCTCAAAGGGCACAAGAAGAAGAAGAAGCAGTAGAAGAAGAAGTAGAAGTAGTAGGAGAGGCTATTGATGCTGAGCCATTGACTATTATCAAGCCTACTGAGGATGCAGAGGTTGTTATTGAGCAACCTGCTGGAGAGTCACAGCAAACTATAGAGAATGAACCTGCTGTTGAAGTTGTTGAATCCTCACCTGCTAAGGCTGTTGAGCCTACTGAAAGTGTACAGATTGTTGTTGAGCAATCTGTTGAAGAAACACAGCAGTCTGCTGCACCAGAGCCTGCTCTAGAATCAGTTAAATCTACTGAAGCTGCACAAGTTGTTGTTGAGCAACTTGTAGAAGAACCACAGCAAACCACTGAATCTATGCCTGCTGTGGTGAGTGAAACATTGGTTCAAGACCCTGCAATTCCTGCAATAGTTCAGGGGGAAGAACAGTCTGCTGTTAACCCTGCTGATGAGCATATAAGTCAGGGGGAACCAAGTGTTGTGCAAATGGAGGTATTAGGGACCAATATCCAATCTGAGCAACCTACTGACCTTCATGCATATATTGAAGATACTTAGAGTTTGCTTGTTGGGACCTTTGGAGGTCATCAAGCTACTGAAACTGCTCCCAGGAGGTCTTTCATGCCTTTTGAAAGACATGTGAAGAAGAAGAAGAATGAAGAGTTTGTAGATCCAAAACTTCGACAAGTTGCGACTATTTTCAATGGAAGTTTGGATTCTACAAGAGACAAAAGCCTTCTTCTGAGAACCTATGACGACTTTGAAGAATGGGCTTTTGAAAAGTTGGGAGTAGAGAATTTGTTGGAACTGGTTGATACCTCTTTGTTACAGTCAAGATTGATGGATATCTTTGAAGATCAACAAAAAGAAGAAGGTATCAAGTTCAGGGACCCAGAGATGACAATGATGACTCATCATCATCATCTGAATCTGGAGGTGACTATCCATCAGGTCCAAGAGGGACCAATGGGACTGCAATGCTAATTGATCCTACTGAAAGGCAGTCTGATGGTACTGGACAGTCTACTGAGAGACAAATGGATGAAGATATGGAGAATCTCACCATTGATGATATTGAGGCACAAATCAATGAGGGAATAGATGGTGGTGCAAACAGAATGGTTGGTGAGATTGATGATTTGTTTGTGGTTGAACCTACTGATCAACCTGAATATCAGCAAAATGTAGATTTGGATGATGAGAGGGTTACTGATCACAGTGAACCTAGTGCCAGTTCAGAAGACTCAATTCAATATCAAGATGGATTTGACACTGAGGACACCCTGACCAAAACTGCAAATTTGCTAAGAAAGATCACTGATATATGGAAATTTCAACAAGAAAATATGGACATTTTCCCTGATCAAGTTATTGTGGCATTCATTGCACAAGATCCAAGAGTTGAAGAGGTGGTACAGGTTGCTGAGGTTCAAACAGCACCTGGACACAGGTTGGAACAGGAGGTACAGGCTGCTGGGTTACAAACAGCACCTGGACAAAAGTTGGAACCAAATTTGGGTTTGGAGGAAACCCCTGTTGTTGTTGTAGAAGAGGCTTCTGTAGTGGAGCCTACTGGAGTCAAGGCCACTGTAGGTAAAGATAGTCAGCAGGGTGCTGTTGCTAATAAGGAAGAACAGCTTCTGGACTATGACTACAGTGATGAAGAGTTTCAAATTGATGGATCTACTGATGATGAACCTGCACAAGATCCAGTAATGGAAGATATTCTTGGTGCTATGGTTGAGGAAGGACCTCCCCCTGCTGGGAGAGATTTGAGTAAAGCAATGGTGATCAGCAATCAGAGGCAACAATATAATGTAGAAGAGCCTGCTGATAGTTTTGATGGAAGAATGACTGGTGGAGTGCCAGTAGAAGTGTTGAATGAGTTGAGGACTGTCGGATCATTTCTACTATATCTTTATGATTATACATAAATAATAAACGGCTTTTCTATTGTCATATATTTGTTCTTTTAAAGAACCAATTATGAATTGTTATATGATACCATCCTTAGTATTAAACTGTGATAGAGAAACCATGATAGGCGAGTATGGTTGATGAGATCTCAATCACTTTAATAATTTTGATACTTATGTACTATTAAAAAGGGCATTGTTAGTACAAACATGCTAGCACGTATTGGATGTCTTCTGTCTTTAAAGGCAGGGATAGATCTTGTCTATCGAAGTGTAGAGACACTTGGACTGTACGTGGACGTGTATTAGAGAATGCGTACGTTAGACTGACCCACTTATATTGTTAAGTGTCACACTATGCGACGGTTGTGTAATTATCCTTAGGACCGGAGTATGCATGGCATCACTGTGTGGATTGTCATGCTTTGACACTATTGAGGTTTCCCTTAGCCATGAGGAGATTATGCGGTAGTGATTGGGTGTGATATTGAAGCATGCGGAGTATACATGTTAGGTCGTATGGGAATCGCGTACCCTATGAGTAGGAGTGAATATCCGAAAGGGCCTTCCCATAAAGAATGTCTAGTTCTCGTGAATCTTTACAAAGTGGGAGTAAATGAGCTATTCCAAGAGATCCTGATATCTAGATTATGGGATGAGATCAAGATACGATCGTATGGATATTACTACGGCGATAGAATTCTATTTACACGCTAACCGAGCACATGAAAGGTAGTAGTCATTGCATATTGACTCTTCCGATGATTGGGGGTCATGGACGTGTTGCTAGACTCTATCCGTGATCGTTAGATGTGAAGGGCATTTTCGTGATTGCGCCTTATGTCTACGGCCAACATATTCCGAAGCCTATCGGGTCACACACCTATGAACGTCTCGGATTAAAATGTGGTTATAGTTGACAACCAAATAAGGAAAGAATTTATCTCATACTATAAAGGTTATAGTGGTAAATTAATATGGTGGTATTCATTTATTATGAATAAATATAACAAAAGATATTAATTATGTTGATTAATTAAATATGTATATAGATACATATGTTTCGAAATATATATGTGTATATTGATACACATGTATTTTGCAAATTAATTAATAATAGCATTATATTAATTAAAGAATATATTCCGGAAGCCAATTTGTTGGTCAAATGGGCGCATATTTCATGAGTATAAGATACACTTGGATTGTGTAATTTAATTAATAGTATTACCTTCCTAAAAAAAGATAATAGTATTACCATGATCGGGGCGAATATAAATTTTGAGAAAACAAAAAGAAAAACGTGTTTTTTCCCGGATCAAAAGATGTGGATGACTGCCCCTCCCCATGGTAGATCCGTCCCGTGGGCTAGTATAAAATTTTCCATATTGTTTTATATCGTTTATTTTCCTTCAAGTCTAGAATTGATAAAGTAAAAACAACAACAACAACTTTGATTCTCTAAAGCATTAACACCCAATAGATATTCATTTTACACAAGTTGTTTAAAAAAACTAAAAAATATAATTACGAGAAGCTAAAAGCTTAAAAAAAAAAAAAGGTGTTTGTTTATTTAAGTGCCTCGTTACTCCTGGGTAATAGAATTAAGAAAAGAAAATGGTCCAGCTAAATAAAAAAATGATACAGCTGAATGCTAATATAGTTAAATGCTTGACAACTTGCCCTTTAAGTACCTGGGCTTAATGAACTTGATTTTGAGTGGGCGATTCAATCTTAATGCTATATATTTATATATATATTTGGGGTGGGCTTAGCCCACGTGTAGTTCCGTCATATAGGAATATTCGCATGTACATTTGTTTCCAAAATTTATTTATATATGGATTTATATATGTAATATATATATGTGATATATACACATGTGTAAATTGATTTATGGTAATATAATAAAAGATATATTCAATATTGGATATTGACAATATATATCTTGAAAATATTTAATATAAGATATTGAGTATTTAATGAGATAAATCTAGAATATCTATTTTCCTTATTTTATTAGGAAAATGTTTTCTTTCTCCCCAATCTACTAGGAAGCTCTCCCAATCAGATTGGGATCTACAATTGGTGCCACACACCCTATATATGTAAGGGGTTGGCTAGCCCTTTTGTGCAACACAATTAGAAGAGTTCTAATTTACTAGAAAAATTGATAGCTTCTTAGAGAGAGATTATAGAGAGAGAAAAGGTCGACCTAGCAGTCGAGTTTTTCTAGTAGCAATCCTTGACGGGATTCCGGCGAGGTGCTCGTGTGGATTACTGGTAGAGGCCGGACACCTGGACGGCTCGCACACATCTACTCCTACCGGATGGTCAAAGCGTCGATCTTTTAGATCAACCAAGGTAATATTACTGTCCCCTCTCTTATATGTTTATTGTTTAAACGAAGTCGATTCTTGATTGGGAAATCAATTTTGAAACTCCGCTGCGCTACTCGATTGATTTCTTTACAGTGGTATCGGAGCGGTCTTCGATCTTAAGCAATATGCATTATTTTTGTTGCGTAGTTAATTGAATCGAATAAATAGAGATGCATGATAATGATTCGTTGAATACACAAAAAGAAAAAAAAAACAAAACTGGCGGCGGCGGTAGGCTCGGCCGATTGGCGGCGGCCCACCGCCACGAGATCGGCGGCAACGGCGGCTTCTTGGCTGCCGTCAGCTGCTGCTCCATGTGGCTACTCCAATTTGTTTTGTGTATCTCAATGATTCAATATAGTTCATAGTATATGCAATTTGATTTTGTTTAAAATAGTTTTATGTTTGAAAAATCAAAATTGAGATTCGCTTAAAATTAATCGTTAATTTTATTGCAAATAAAATCAAGATCTAATTAATTGATTGGATGCTATAAGAGGCAAGTAGTTAAAATTTAAATTTTATCTTTTCATAAGATATTGATTGTATGGATTAGATAGTAGATATAATATGATTATATGGACCCCGATTGATCATGGATTCGACCAATATGATAGATGTGATTGCTTTATTTTCTCTTGGTTTTTATTGTTGTCCTAGGCCGTTATGAAGAACGTGACCTAGTTTTATTTCTGCATTATCTCACTCTCGTTAGCTCTCCCGTGTGCGGCGGGTGTAAAATTTATTAGATAGATTTTTTAAAATAAATTGAAGACGAAGATGGAGACCAAAGAAAGAAGAACAAAGATTCCATTGGAGAATGGCACATTATAGATCCATTGGCGGTTGCAGCTACCCTTAGTTTGTGACCCGCAGTTTCGTCTGTTTGTATTCGAAACCGCACTTAGGAAAGATCCATGATCATACCGGTTAATTTTGTGCGCGAAATGTTGTGTATGTTTTACTTTATACGATATTGTAGAAATATGCACGTAAGAGATGAGACCCTAATTAAATATAGAATTAATTAAGTGAATTAATTTAATATTACTCCCATGACAAAAATCGAGTTATAATATGTCTCCCAATATTATAGTGATGGTGAAGAGCCCTTGTTCGGATCCAACTGATCTGCCCACGTCGGGAGTTGACCTACCTCGGGTATATCGTCATTATCGAGATATGATCGTTATGAGATCTCATGAATACTTGGGTTACGACTCGACTAAGAATCTTGCGGTGATTGGCCCATGTCAGGACCGTCTGATTTTAGAGACATGAGGTTGACTATCACATAGACGATGTGAATTGTCAAAGAGTTGACTAGTCAAACCACTGGAAGTCGCGTTGGTCGCGATTGGTAAGAAGTAACTACCCGTCGAAATCGACCCGGTCGATCGGCACACGTCGGGGATCGAGTCAACTAGATAGGATTCCAGCCACTAAAGAATTTTGGTAATTTTTGAAAGTCAATTGGGAGTAATAGACTAGTGGGAGCAAAATCATAATCCCAAAGACTATCTTTGATTTTGCATGTATAAACAACGACACTCTTTTATCTTTATTTTATGTTGTAGTTTTTGCAAATTTTTTTTTTTTTTTGTATTCTCGATAGTTAAAAAACCAAAATTAAATGATTGTTACCTTTTGAGACGTTCTCAAGTTGGTTAAGTAATTTTAATTATTTTAAAATAACCAATGACACGAGCAATCGCATTTTCGTAGTTGAAGACAAGGAGACTACATATTTGATGGAGTCCTTTAAGACTTTAATTATTAGCGGAAGCTCACATATTGGACATAACGATATCCAATAGGTCACTCTGTCATACGATGATGATTATTCAAACATTAGATGGATTGGATATGGATGACCACGTCGAATTTTGGAAAGGTTGTTTTCAAAATTGTAAGATTTAAGTATCGACTTAATTATTTAATCATTGCTTCAAAGTAAATTAAATAGTTTATGTTTTGAATATGATTCAAAAAGGTTAAATAGACTATTTAACAAACGTTGGATTTTCTTTATGAAAAAAATTGAAGACACAATTCTTGTGATTTTTCTTAAGTCTTATAAAGACTGAATTAAGAAATATTTACAGGAGTTTGAAGGATTAAAATGGAAAGTTAGGGCATATGCTTAAATAAGAGAACTTATTGAAGTCTCTATTTCAGGCAAGCACGTTGAGATAAATCTATCTGAACTCAAGTCAACTCTCGGATATATGATATCCTACGAGTGTGATTTAGAAGATTAAATACAGAGTTAGAAGGTGAAGCAAACGTTGTATCACCTACCATATTCTGAATCTAGTAAACTGATAAGGGAACTAAATAAATGTTATTATGTTCCGGTTCTTATGATGAACATATTTTCAGCTATACTTTAGGATTTAATGGACAAATTCAATTGTAAGGAATAAATGTTATTCGGATAAGGTTGAATAGTCACTGAATCTAACATGATAGATTATTGTCACCATATAGTTGATATGAGTGATGAAATCTTAAATAAACATTATGTGGCTGTTATCCTATATTTTGTGGTTGTTCTAGACATAGTCTCTGTGGAAGGAAAGCGTGTAATCAACGTCATTCTGATGATGCTGAACCATATGATTATAAATCATGTGGGTTATACGTATCTTATCCAATGAGGACTAAAATACCATTTTATGAAAATGGTTATAAAATCTAGAAAATTGACTAAAGCCTAAACATATTGATGTTTGTTGGCTTATGACAATTTGTACTATAAATAATTGTTTATCTCTCTCTTGGACTATTTTAGAAATAGTTGAATGTACTTATTGAAGTACGATAATTCTGAAAGCCCGAAAAGCTCGAGCTAGTACGAATATGAGATAAATGAGACTTAGGAATTAATCTTCAATTGGATTGAAGCAATTAATAACTCGAGGGTGTTTCAGAAGTCGTCTGAAAAGGAATCAGATTGTCCCTAAAAGGATATCATTTTGAGATGTGCGATCGGATTGCGGTTCCGAAATGTAAGCGACACTTTATACGATAAAGTTGCGATGTAAGCCATGTAAAGAATCCCTTACCCTGTTTGGTATAGTGCCCTTAATCAAAACACATACTTAACCGAGTTCCAAAGAATAAGGTTGAATAAATTCCATATAAGATATGGAAGGGGATATTGTCAAATCTATCTTAACCGATGATTTGAAGTTGTCATAGGCAAAGTCAGAAAGGCTTGGAGCCTGATACGACATATGCAACTTTCTAGAATATCTTGGCAAGTACGCTAGATGTTGTCTACTTTACCGCGGAACAAAATGTTTGTCTCCAAACATGCTGTCTTCTAAATGAAGTATTTCTTCAAAAATAGATAGTGGGAGTAAATGAGATCTCAAAAGAGTTTGAGATCCACAAAGAGAGATTCAACCATAGGAACGTGAGCAGACGCCACATAGTGATGAGGTGTAGAACATTGCTCAGTGCACACAAATGTTCTATAAGTCTGTGGATAACCTTAAGCCTGAAAAGGCTACTGGTATGTTCATCTTGAAGAATGAATATCTCATGACTTATGAAGGAATGTTTGAAAGGCAAGATTGAGAGATATGGCCAGAAGCCATAATATCTGAATTAAATTCCATCAATGACAACCAGGTTGTGAACCTAGTCTGTCTTACCTAGAGGGAATGCCCCTGAAAGGATGACATGGAGAGTAATATGATTACCATAAGGCTATAGTTATGGCTGAAGGGTACGGGGTGTAAACCTTGTAATTATCTTTATGCTGACATCTGAGCCCAGTTCTATTCAGACTATGCTTGTTATAACTTCGTATCATGGCTATATGATAGTGTTGAAGACGTTGGGCAAACAACTCGATGTTCATAGACGATAACATGATATGCGAGCCCACGAGATCCATTTATGGACTCAAACAAGTTTCTCTAGACAATTTCTTTGTTTGATAATCAAAGGAGTTTGATTTAGTCAAAAGAATGGATATGCCTAATGTGCAAGAGGGATAGTGGGAATATGTTATGATTTTTGAGTAAGGTATTGGATATCTCTCTCAGGAATTATCACCCCGTGTCACAGTCAATCAATGTTTGGTAGTTCAAGGTCTTTACGAAAGCACTAAGATTAGTAGTTCTTATTTTTAGAAATAAGAATCTATAGTGATAGATTTAACTGCTGTTAGTTTATAGTTTACCTATATAGATGTGATGCCAAAAGAGTTTAGCATAGATCGCGACAGGAGATACTACTAGCCGGTGTTCTCAAAATCTACTATGTTAGGACGTTGGTCCTAAAGATAAGGTGAAAGATGAAGCTTATGGAAGGTTTCCTTTGCTACTGCGATAGGAACCATCATAAAAGTAATGCCAGATGTTCATAGTCCATGAAGAGTCATGAGCAAGTATGAAAGTAAATCTGGTGAATGTCGAGAATATCCTTAAACAAGTTAACGATGGTTTCCTAGTTTATCATAACTTGGAATCGGATAAATATAGATATACAGACGTATATCCCGAGTCTTATGAAGGCGAGTGTGAGCTATAGTCTGGGTTTGCAGTCACTTTGATTAAGTGATACAGTGAGCTGGAAATGTTCTTAGCTGGAGATCACTGTGGATTCTAGAGATATGCCAAAACACAGTATGCGCCTTAAAGGCTCGGCGGGAGCAGTACATGGATCTAAAAGGTTCATTCCTGAACCTTGTGTGGTTCTTCCACATTTATTATATAGCTGATATAGTGGTGGATTCATTGCTTGAAGCAAGGACGAACGTCTCGACAGAGATTCATGTGTGTTGAGGCGGTTCCTTTTGACTTTGTCATTTGAAGCATGATATGAAGATAGTTTGAGCCCCCACGGATAGTGATCCGTTCACGGCTAGGGCTGGTTGCGAGTATTGCATGGGATTCTTGTGTTTCAATTTGGTCTTGTCTGTACGAGTGATTGGTTTTAGGCCAAGTGAGAGATTGTTGAAATAGTGTCCTAAACCCAATCGGGTTGGACTGGATCCGACCGGGTCGGATCATTTCTACTATTTCTTTATGATTATACATATATAATAAATGACTTTTCTGTTGTCATATATTTGTTCTTTTAAAGAACCAATTATGAATTGTTATATGATAACGTCCTTAGTATTAAACTATGATAGAGAAACCATGATAGGCGATTATGGTTGATGAGATCTCTAATCACTTTAATAAGTTTGATACTGAAATGTCTCTAGGCTTATGTACTATTAAATAGGGCATTGATTGTACAAACATGCTAGCACGTATTAGATGTCTTCTGTCTTTAAGGGCAGGGATAGATCTCGTCTATCGAAGAGTAGAGACACTTGGACTGTACGTGGAAGTGTATTAGAAAATGCGTATGTTAGACTGAACCACTTACACTGTTAACTGTCACTCTATGTGACGGTTGTGTAATTATCCTAAGGACCGGAGTCTGCATGGCATCATGGTGTGGATTGTCATGCTTTGACACTATTGAGGTTTCCCTTAGCCATGGGGCGATCATGCGGTAGTGATTGGGTGTGATAATGAAGCAAACGGAGTATACATGTTAGGTCGTCTGGGAATCGCTTACTCTATGAGTAGGAGTGAATATCCAAAAGGGCCTTCCCATAAGAATGTCTAGTTCTCATGAATCTTTGCATAGTGAGAGTAAATGAGTTATTCCGAGAGAGCCTGATAACCAGATTATGGGATACGATCAAGATACGATCGTATGGATATTACTATGGTGATAGGATTCTATTTACACGCTAACCGAGCACATGAAAGGTAATAGTCATTGCATATTGACTCTTTTGATGATTGGGGGTCATGGACGTGTTGCTAGACGCTATCCGTGATCGTTAGATGTGAAGGGAATTTTCGTGATTGCGCCTTATGTCTACGGCCAACATATTCGGAAGCCTATCGGTCACACACGTATGAACGTCAAGTCAGATTAAAATGTGGTTATAGTTGATAACCAAATAAGGAAAGAATTTATCTCATACTATAAATGTTATAGTGGTAAATTAATATGGTGGTTTTTATTTATTATGAATAAATGTAATACAAGATATTAATTATGTTGATTAATTAAATATGTATATACATACATATGTTTCGAAATATAAATGTGTATATTTATACACATGTATTTTACAAATTAATTAATCATAGCATTATACTAATTAAAGAATATATTCCGGAAGCCAATTTGTTGGTCAAAGGGGCGCATATTTCATGAGTATAAGATACATTTGGATTGTGCAATTTAATTAATAGTATTACCAAATATTAATATTCGATATTAGTGTATTTATATATCTACATACGTGTAGTGCATATGGGATATGCATGTGCACATTTGTTTCCAAAATTTATTTATATATGGATTTATATATGTAATATATATATATGTGATATATACACATGTGTAAATTGATTTATGGTAATATAATAAAATATATATTCAATATTGGATATTGACAATATATATCTTGAAAATATTTAATATAAGATATTGAGTATTTAATGAGATAAATCTAGAATATCTATTTTCCTTATTTTATTAAGAAAATGTATTCTTTCTTCCCAATCTACAAGGAAGCTTCTCCCAATCAGATAGGGATCTACAATTAGCGCCACACACCCTATATAAGCAAGTGGTTGGTTAGCTCTTTTGTACAACACAATTAGAAGAGCTCTAATTTACTAGAAAAATTGAGAGCTTTTTAGAGAAAGACTATAGAGAGAGAAAATGTCGACCTAGCAGTCGAGTTTTTCTAGTAACAATCCTCGGCGGGATTCCGGCGAGGTGCTCGTGTGGATTACTGGTAGAGGCCGGACACCTGGACGGCCCGCGCACATCTACTCCTACCGGACGGTCAAAGCGTCGATCTTTTTGATTAACCAAGGTAATATTACCGTTTCCTCTCTTATATGTTTTTTGTTTAAACGAAGTCGATCCTGGATTGGGAAATCAATTTTGAAATTCCGCTGCGCTACTCGATTGATTTCCTTACAACTTTGATAGAATAAAATACCTAACTAAGACCCATATGACATGTGTAATTATGACACTATCATGCATTTATCAAATTTCTATATGTCAAAATCAGTAAAATACATGAATAATTATATTGTGGAGAATAAAGTGCAGAACTGACAACTTTTATGAATGTGAACAATGTACTATGCATAATTGGGATTTTGTTATACCAAACTTATACCATTTTTAAATCCCTTTCAAGTATATCTCAAAGACAAAGAGTGTAACTACCTCGATCCTTAGTGAGTCAAGTAATACAAATAATCAAGTGGTTATAGTATAATACTTGTATGATCAACGTATAACCCAATCAAGTCAATCAAATAGATCAAAGATATTTAAATCAAGTATTAGGTATGTTTATGACAGTCTGCAGTGTGATTGAGGTTTTTTTGAACTTAGAATGCTTTGGTGCTTTGCTGTGGATGAAACCAACTCAAGACAACGTAAGTAAGAAATCATACAAAAATCCACAATGCATAAGTAAGACTAAAAGTAGAGAACCAAATTATTTAGACGGGTTCCAACAAGATGGTATAGCACACCAAACATGAAGTCAGTCATTTACCAAGCATTGACCTTGTATTTGTAAATATCCTCTTAATGGGACTATTTTTATTACCTTTAGCTTGTGTACTCAAAGTGTTACAACTCAATAGCCTTCATATTGTTAGGAAATCAACGCGGGAACGCAGCGGCATATAAATTTTGATTTCCTTTTAACCAAGATCGACTTCGTTTAAAAAATAAACAAAGAGACAGCAGTAGATAAAGATACGTACCAAATTGATCCAATTGGATCGAAGATTTATCTACGGTTGATTTTTCAAGCACCGAGCCATCAAAGTGTCCGGCCTCTAGCGGTAATCCACACGAACAACTACCGAAAACCTCGACGGAATGCTACCGGAAAAAGTCGACTGCTAGGTCTTAAGAAGCTCTCTTTTTCTTCTAAAGTATTGCAAAAACATTGCAATACAAACGATCTTGACACAACTCCCCTTTTATAGAGAAAAGTTGCACCCATATGTCTTGCCATGGGGTGGGGAACAAGAAACTATTTTCCCAATAAAATAAGGATTTAATAAATCAATGAGATATTTATCTCATTAAGGATTTTCCTTATTCTCATATATGTCATATAATCAATATCTTATATTAAATACTTACCAAGATATTTATATTAATATCTAATATTAAAAGAATATCTTTATTACATTACCAACTATGTATCAATTACACATGTGCACAAATATATATATATATATATATATATATATATATATATATATATATATATATATATATATATATATATATATATATATATATATATATATGTGTGTGTGTGTGTGTGTGTGTGTGTGTGTGTATACATTTGTATATATATTAATATCCAATAATAACACATAATAATATAATACTATAATTAATATATTGTATTATTTATTCATAATAAATAAATACCACAATATTAATTTCCACTATAACAATTTATAGTATGCATAAACAAATCCTCATTCGGTTATCACTATAACCACAAATTAATTTTGGCTAGTTATTCATATGTGGGTGACCCGATAGAATTCCGAATATGTTGGCCGTAAGCATAAAGTGCATATACCGAAATGCCCTTCACACCTAACGATCGTGATCAGCATCTAGCAACACGTCACGAGCCCCAATCATCGGAAAGAGTCAAGTGCTATGACTACAAGCTTTCATATGAAACGGTTACCATGTAAATAAAATCCTACCGCAGTTATAATATCCATACAGTCGTATCTCGACTGTCAAACATTAATGACTGTATCTTATAATCTGGATATCCCATTCTCTCGAAGTAACACATTACTTCCTCTTTGCAAAGACTTTCGAAAATAAGACATTCCTTATAAGAAGGCCATTTCGAATATTTACTCCTACCATTAGGAAACACGATTTACGGATGAGCAATATAAATCTACGCATGCTTCTGTATCATACCCAATCACTGCCGCACGATCGCCCCGTGGCTAGAGGAAACCTCAATAGTGTCAAATCATGACAATCCACTGCTGGATATACAGAAACCTGAATCCGGATCCAATCCATAATTGGATCGTCAGATCTGATTCACAGCACCGATCAACACACTAGATCATGCACATCGGAAGCTACGAATAAATTCGCATGCGATAATACCACGATTTGATCTACATAAATAATTAATCTAACTATGAGAAGGTTGAAGATTTACCTTATTTAAGAGGAATAGTAAATCGACATATGGAGAAGCCGCAGTCTTCCGGATTGTATCTCCTAGCGACGACTGGTGGACGTCGATCCTCGCCGTAGAACCTCCTCGAATATGCACAAGAAAAACCCTAGGTTTCTCTCCTCTTAATGACTAAGGCAAGAAACTAATTTTTCTTCCTTTTTATTTAGATGTGGCGCAATTTTGTGATTCATATTGTGTTGGGAGGAACTCTCTTTATATAGGAAAATAACTAGTAAAGAGAGAGTTATCTTTTTCACACCACAATTACCTATTCCCTTAAGAAAAAGATATTTGCCAAAAGATAAGAGATAATTTCCAAAAAATCACTCTTATTTTTTCATTAATTATCCAAAAAATAGATAATTAATTAATTAATTACACATATGAGATAATCTAGGAAAATTTCTTCTCCCAATTTATCCATAAGCATAGGCGCCACTTGTTATTAATTTTTTAATAGAAAATGTATTTTCTATTTTACATATTATTTACCAAATAAATAATATTCGCATATTCATTAAATAGACAAACTATTTAATTTATTCTCGAGGTTCCATAAAACGAGAAAACACTCGCGTGTTAGGAGCCAACCCGGGGACCATGGACCTATAACCAGTAGCTACAATAAATTGAATAAAATATTCATCGAACAAAATATTTCTACTCAACTCATTAATTCCGGAATTATGCCTCCAGAAATCTGAAACTGAACTCTATCGATTATAGATATAACTTATTCTCAAAACGTCGAGTTGAGTCGATAAGTGTCCATTGATATAATCATTACATACAGACTAACCCTCCATAGACTATCCGTAATGAAGCAGGATTATTTCCGTAAACCTTCTTCAATACATCTTATCCTTATTTACCATTAACCCACTAGTGATCAATTAGTTCATAACCAATACGAACTCCGCGGATCGACCGGTTTCTAGGATTAACAAATAAGGGGATTGTCTTTCTACTTCCCGCAGGAAGGAATGGATTCCATATCTGTGAGACACACACTTCTCACTCATTCCAGAATAGTGCCAACGTGAAAGTGATTCGGACCGTGCCTCTTAGCGATCCTTAACGAACACATAAAACCTATCTTGAAACCAATAGGAGTATGCAATCACTTCAGGATTAAGGTTAATCCATATATCATCTTGTGATTTAATAAGATTTCTCAATCACGGAATTATATGAGAAACTCAGATTAAATCGGTCCAGTCCTATATGACTCTCATCATAAATAAATGCCCCACTTAGACAACCAATGTCGACGGTCCGGATAAGACGGTCAGGCCATAAAGTGTTCTGGGCGCATTAATGGTGGTTTAATCAATAGACCCCATACTTTGATCAAGTTCACCACGGACTAATAGTTCAAGTGTATCACCATAAACTTAATCCTCATGTGTGACACACACTAAGTTATATGGCTACCTATGATACGACTTAGGGTTTTCAGTAGTGTATTACTTACAAGCACGAAGCAAGTAATAAGATGATAAATAAATCTATCATTTATTAATTTTAAAAACAATTACATAAATTGTCTTTCGGGCGCTACTTCCAACATCCACACCGTCATGAAGACTCCGGTCTAAGAATAATTACACAACCATCACATAGTGTGACATTTAATAAAGTAAGTGGGTCAGTCTAACGTACGCATTCTCAAATACACGTCCACGTACAGTCCAAGTGTCCCTACACTTCGATAGACAAGATCTATCCCTATCTTCATAAGATAGAAGACATCTAATATGTGCTAGTCTAACTGTACTATTAATGTCACAATTAATAGCACATATGACTAGAGACATTTAAGTATCAAACTATTTTAACTGAATCGAGATCTCATCAACCATAATTACTATTATGATTTTTCTATCACAGTTTGACACTAGATACGTTATCATATGTACAATATCATATTTGGATCATTAAATGAACAGATATAGAATAAGTTAATAACATAAAAGCCATTTATTATATGTATAAACATAAAAAGGTAGTAGAAATGATCCGATCCGGTCGGATCCGGTCTAACCCGAATGGGTTTAGGGCACAACGTCAACACAACTTGCCACGGCTGGATCACAAGAAAGACTTATCAAATCTTCTTAACAAGTTCAACAACCTCTACTTAGACAACTTCTATTCAGCAACTTTGACTTTGTTCTAAGATGATATGCACTTCTTCAATGACATAAATCATGGTAATGAATATCTTATTGTTTCTTTGGCTCAACAACAACTGATTAAGTCTCAACTTGAGCACAATCCATCTTGAACAAACAACAGTTCAAAACAGACTTAAGAACAACTCTGTAGTTCTGTTTTCATAAGGAAATTAAATTGTATGGTTTGAATTTCGATTGCAATGAGTTATGGAGTATGAAAATAAGCCTTAGCTTTGGCAAATATAACACTAAATAGTCCAGAACTTAGTAAGCCTCTTGATACAGGCAGATGATGCAAGGGTTAAACAATTTGAACTAGCTGTTGCATTTGAATTTTCTTAATATAAAAATTAGCTTGAATGGATCATTGAAGATTCCTCACACCTTCTTCTCTTCCTAATCAACTTATAATATTAATTAAAGACAAACAAAGTGTAACACCCCGTTCCTGGACACCAAGTCCTTTTTCGGAAAGAGCGCTCGGCACAAATATTATCGAATAAATTCAATAACATATGTAAGCATTACGTCATACATCAGAACTAAAACGACGCGGAAGATAAAACGACTCGGGAAAACTAAAGATCGAACACAGGTTTTACATGCTGCGAAAACTAAATCCAATAAAGAGAACTAGACCATCCAGCATTCAAATCCAAAAGAACTCAAACGGAACTAATCCAAAAGAAAGACAACAATGTTTGAACTATGATTCAACAACTTTATTGAAAGAAACAAAAACTAAAAGAAACTAAGTCTTCAAGAGCTCCACCTCACACGTCATCGTCGAAGAACTCATCATCATTAGCAACATGTTCATCTTCTTTGGGAAAAGGGAAAGACAAACATAAAGTAACGGGGTAAGTACATAAGTACTTAGTAACGCGTAGAAGATCGTACAATGTCGGTCTCATAAAGAAATAAAAACAACGCCGTCTTTTATTAGTTCATTCCGTTATTAACCCTAGATAACTATCATATTATGTTCATAGCATAACACGAGGTTCCAAAGGTATTTAGCTTAGCTCAAGTTTATTACATCATGAATAACAAGGGCACTACGCCAAGTAATATGATGTACTAGGACATCTGGGTGCAACCTATTTAGAGAAACACTCTAATAGCCCCGGAATATCAGAGTCCCGATAGTGTGATGACCAGCAGAGTGCACCAGACGCTTTATCTAGCCAATCGATTGACCGGCGTAGGTACAGTCTACTTTGTCTAGTCAGAGGACACATCGCGATATTGTACTATGTCTTACCAAGCATTGCATGATGTTTAAGATTATTAATCTAACACATACGTTTGATTAGATGTTTAACTAGCCACCTAAGTTGATTCACATAAAAGGCTCACCTATCAGTCTACTCCATCTTCTTAAGACAGCTAGACTCTAACAAAATCTAGCACATACACAGACATCGATAAACCCTAGCTTATCGAAGCACAAGGCAAATCCAAAGCTTTCGATGGTCCCACACTTCATCTTTTTAGGGAATCCATATGGTGCCGGAACTAAATGCATCAAAAGCTAATTCAAGGCTTTGTCACAAAAGGTTAAGCAGTAAGGACATGATTTTTAAAGCCTGAAACCAAGCTGACACGATAAAACAGTAAAAATGGAATAAACAGGTCAAACGCACGTTTGACACCCTGTGAACGCACGTTTGCCTCGAACGAACGTTTACTGCTCCCCAAATGCCCGTTCGTGAAAAGTAGCCACATCCTGTATCAATTGTCAAACCCTCAAACGCTCATCCATATAACCCAAACGCTCGTTCAGTCAAAGATATTGCAACGGTCGCAAACGCCCGTTTGCCCCTGTGCAAACGCTCCTTTGCCTGGGTTTTTCCTAGAAATATGCAACCGTCAATATACAATTTCCAACCCAATTCCACCCCAAACTCCAACTTAAACAGATCATAAACAACGAAAATAGACATACAAATTGCTCTATAACTTTACAACCCTTTATCATACGATAAGAACACTACGTTACCTTATTTTGCGTGGTACTACGATCCAAAGCTTTAACACGTCAAATGTTTAACCTTTAACTTCAACCCTATAAACGATAAATCTAAACTGATCACTACGATGTTTAAACTCAGAAAAACACAGCTTTAACAACGATGATGAACAAACCCTAATATCAAGAACGATGAGGGAAAAACTTACGTTAACGGATTTAGGGATTTTCGGTATCAAAAGCTTCCTCGTCTCGTGGTGATCCTTTCTCTCCTGAGATGTCTGCGTTTTTTTATCAACGGATTAGCCTAGAGATTGAAGAGTTCCTCTTCCTAGATCTTGAAAACTCAAAGCGTTTTTCTGAATTCTTTTCTGATAAATTAGGCGTGTATTGTGTCGCCTATTGGGATTAAAAATCCCCTCTTATACTCCATAATTAAATCTAATTATTTCCTATTAATTAAATCCAATTAAATCCCTTTTTCTTTTCTTCTCCCTTTATCTTTTAATCCTTTAAAACAAAACATAATATTCAGATTTTTCGTGTAAAGACAAAAAAGCCCTTTTAGAAAAATCGAGATATTACATTCCTCCCCCCTTAAGAGGAGTTTTGTCCTCGAAACTAGAACGTACCTGGTAGATGAGGGAACTCTGAGAACTCGTTGAACATGTCATCTTCCACTTCCCAAGTGGCTTCAGTTGGTGCATAATTGCTCCATTGCACTTACACTAACGGGATCACTCGCCTCTTTATCATCTTTTCTTTTCTATCCAGAATCTTTATCGGCTTCTCCACGTATGAAAGATTATCTTGTAAAACTTCCGGATCAATCTCAGATTCCACATCCACTTTAGATAGACACTTCATAAGCATCGATACATGGAAAACATTGTGGACTCTAGACATCGATTCTGGTAGCTGAAGTCTATAAGCCAACTTCCCAACTCTTTCGACGACATCAAAAGGTCCTACATACCTTGGACTTAGCTTTCCTTTCTGTCCGAACCTCTTGACACCCTTCATCGGAGACGCTCAAAGGTAAACTATATCTCCGACCTCAAACTCTAGCGGTCTTCTCCTAACATCGGCCCAACTCTTTTGACGATCTTGAGCGGCTTTCAGATTCTTCCTTATCAACTCGATCTTCTCCTTGGCTTGCTGAACCATCTCCGGCCCTGTGATGTGTTTCTCTCCCACTTCATCCCAGTAAAGTGGAGTTATACACTTCCTACCATACAATGCCTCAAAAGGTGGCATTCCCAAACTAGCATGGTAACTATTGTTGTAAGCAAACTCAGCCAAATTGAGGTAATCTATCCATGATCCTCCGGCATCCAAAACACAAGCTCTAAGCATATCCTCGAGAGTCTGAATCGTCCTCTCTGACTGCCCATCCGTCTGAGGATGAAACGCTGTACTCAAATCGGTCCTCATCCCAAAAGCTTTCTGTAAACTCTTCCAGAAACGACTGATAAATCTACTATCCCTGTCGGATACAATAGATAAAGGCACACCGTGAAGCTTCACTATATTGTCGATATACATATTAGCGAACTTCTTTATAGGCATGTCCACTTTACAGTGCAAGAAATGGGCCGATTTTGTAAGTCTATCCACAATCACCCAAATCATGTCATGACCGCCCTTAGTCTTAGGCAAACCGGTGATAAAATCCATCGTGATATTCTCCCATTTCCATTCCGGTATCTCCAAGGGTTTCAACAAACCTCCTGGCTTTCTGTGTTCTGCTTTCACTCTCTGGCATGTATCACATCTTGCCACAAACTCTGCTATCCCTAACTTCATATTAGGCCACCAATATCTCTCCCTGAGATCTCTATACATCTTAGTGGCCCCTGGATGTACCGCAAAAGCAATCTTATGAGCTTCATCCATAACCTTCTCCCTTAGGTCATCCACATCGGGCACACACAAACGGTCTCCGTACCAAAGATGACCACTCTTGTCCAACTGATAACCCACTGTAGGCTTCTCTCGAGCTACTTGCTTCAAATCAATCAACACAGGGTCTTTATCTTGCTTAGCCCGAATTTCATCCAGCAAATCTGACCTTGCCATCAATGGCGCCAAATTATGAGCTTCACCCTTCCTTTCAATCACTTGAACTTGCAACCCATCCAAATGATCCACAACTTCTTGCAAGGTAGTGATAGCATTAACCGATCTCCGGCTAAGTGCATCAGCTACAACATTCGCTTTACCCGGATGGTATTTAATGTCCAAGTCGTAATCTTTCACGAACTCCAACCATCTTCTTTGTCTCATGTTTAGATTCTCCTGAGTAAAGAAGAACTTAAGACTCTTATGATCTGTGAAGGTCCTTGCCTTGACACCATACAAATAGTGTCTCCAAAGCTTCAGAGCAAACACCACCACTGCCAACTCCAAGTCGTGTGTAGGGTAATTCTTCTCATGCACCTTTAACTGCCTAGATGCGTAAGCAATTAACTTTCCTGATTGCATCAAAACAAAACCCAAACCTTGACCCGATGCATCTGTATATACATCATAGCTATCAAAAATTTCCGGTAATGCTAACACAGGTGTTGTGGTCAACTTTTCTTTCAAAGTCTGAAAAGCTTCCTCACATTCATTGGTCCACTCATACTTAACGTTCTTTTGAGTGAGCCTCGTGAGAGATGTAGCTATCTTAGAGAAATCCTGCACAAACTTCCGGTAGTACCCAGCTAAACCCAAGAACTTCTTATCTCAGTCACTGATGTAGGTCTAGGCCACTTAGCAACGGCTTCTATCTTCGCTGGATCCACCTTAATGCCTTCTCCAGAAACTATATGCCCAAGAAAACTAACTTGGTCCAACCAAAACTCACACTTAGAAAACTTGGCATACAATTTGTTCTCTCTTAAGGTCTGTAGAACTATCCTTAGGTGTTCTTCATGCTCTTTCTCATCCTTAGAGTCTACCAAGATATCGTCTATGAAAACTATCACAAACCTATCGAGATAAGGCATGAAAACTCTTTGCATCAAGTCCATGAACTTCAATGGAGCATTAGTGAGTCCAAACGGCATGACCAAAAACTCATAATGTCCATATCTCGTACTGAAGGCTGTCTTAGGTATATCTGACACCTTGATCCTCAACTGATGATAGCCGGACCTAAGATCAATCTTAGAGAACACCTTCTTACCTTGCAACTGACTGAACAGATCATCAATTCTTGGTAAAGGATACTTATTCTTGATCGTCAGTTTATTCAACTCTCTGTAGTCGATGCACAAAGGCATACTCCCATCTTTCTTCTTCACAAACAAGACTGGTGCTCCCCACGGTGACGTACTTGGCTGGATGATGTTTTTCTATAGCATCTCCTTAAGCTGAGTTTTCAACTCTTTCAACTCCGATGGTGCCATCCTATAAGGTGCTTTAGCTATCGGTGATGCTCTTGTGATCAATTCGATCTCGAACTCTACGACCCTGTCAGGCATATGTCCTGGAAAATCTTTCAGGAAAACTTCAGGAAAGTCTTTAACTACATGAGTCTCTCCTAACTCGGGCTTATGCTTTTCCTTATCTAACAAATAACCAACGAAACCCTGGCAACCCTTCTTCAGAGCTCTTAGGGCTTTAACTGCTGAGATAATCGGATGACGACCCTTGCTAGGCTTGTATACATTACCCTGAAACGTCTTAGCTGATTTTCCTGGAACATTAAAGATCACCCTCTTACCCCTACAATCCAAGTAGACAAAATTCTTAGACAACCAGTCCATACCCAGGATAACATCGAAATCTGAGAAATCCAACACCGTCAAAGCATGCTGGCACTTGTAAGTCCCAACTCTAATATCAACTTGGGGTGTGACTTGAGCACATCTAGTAACTCTGCCCAAATGGGTGGTTATACTCAAAGGTCTCTTCAATTCCCTAAGAGGTATGTTCAACTTCTTAGCTATCTTAGAGGAAACAAAAGTCCCTGAAGCTCCAGTATCAAACAGGGCTGAAACTGCTAGATTATCTATGATTATGGTACCTAACAAGTGAATCAATTTAAGTACATATGTATAATATCATATGCGCGCTATATCATATTAAGTGTCTATAATAAACACAAACACTGAAAAGTACCTGTCACCACAAGGTCATCTAACTCTTCCGGTCCTGCATCTACTGCAAAGACACGAACTAGTCTGCTACCTGTGGCACGATTACCCTGCTGGTTACCTCGTCCTCCTGCCTGTTTACCTTGAGAGAGCTTCTTAGGACACGCCCTCGAGTAATGTCCCATTTCCCCATAGTGGAAACAACTCATGCTACATGCCATGCACTCTCATGTATGTGCCTTGTTACACTTAGCACAAACCGATGGTGCGCCACTTGTTGAACTCTTCGTGGCCATATTTCCCGTCCTTTTAACATTGTGCTGCGGTGCTCCTCTATTACTCCCTTGATAATTCGAGAAAGACATCTTGTCTCCAACTACAACCGTCAGTTTACTAGCAAATCTCTCCGCAATCAAAGCTCTATCCAAGACGTTTGCCATGCTAGTAGGTCTATCTCCTAGCATGCCCATTGCCACTTCATGTGACAATCCTTCCATGAACTTGTCAATCTTCTTCTCTTCACTTCTCATGATTTCAGGGTAGAATCTGCCTAACTCATGGAACTTCTGGGAGTACTGAGTTACTGTAGCATATCTTCCTTGTTTCAAACTCAGAAATTCATTGGCCTTTGCATTCTGTGATGTTCTAGGAAAGTATTCCTTGTAGAATAGATCTTTAAACACTGCCCAATCCGTGATCCTCGGATTAACTTGCTCATAAGCTTCCATCCAACTTTCTGCATTTCCTGCCAACAAGGATACTGCTAACTGAGCCCATTCAGTTTCTGGGGCTTTCACATTTCTGCACATCCTCTCAAACCCACGAATCCACAAATCTGCTGCTGCTGGCTCAACATTGCCAAAAAATTCTGGCACCCTGTGCTTCTTCATCTTATCGTACCAATCCACTGGCCTATCGTAACCCCCAAACTGATGATTATGTATCGGCTGCTGAATTGGTGGAGCATTCTGAGCCGTCAGACCCGCAGGATAACCCATAGCTGGCTGCTGAGGTGGATAGGGTGTTGGATACTCATCCGTAGAGGCAATAACATTCTGATACTGTGGTTGAGGTTGCTGAACCTGCTGTTGGGGGTGGGTCTATTGCGGATACATCTGATACGGGTAAGTCTGTTGTGGATAGGTGTAGCCAGGCGCTACAAAAGTATCAGATCTAGGCGGTGGTGGAGGAAGAACCGTTGGTTGTGGTGTATGGCTTAGTGGTGTGGAGAAAAATGCTGATGTCTGTGGACGACTGAAAAACTGACTAGCCGGTGGCATGGGCGCTTGCTGAGGTTGCACAGAAAGGGATGGAAAAGTACTCATCGGTGGTTGAGAAAGTCCTAACCATGTCCAGCTTGTGGTCATTGGAGGCACGGACACTCCTGGTATTACTTCCGTTGAAGTAGTGATGAACGGTATGTTGGGGTTAAACTGTGAAAGACCCCATGGTTCCACTCTACCCCGGATTATGATGTATGGTCCTTGATTTACACCACTTACCGGAACATTAACTTGAGAAATTGGCACCCTAGTAGTTGGTCCACTTCTTCTCCTTCTTGGAATTCTAACCTCAGTAACTTCTGCCTGAGTGTGAACTGTTTGGGTGTTAGCCGCCCTGGTGTTATCCGTATTAGCTCCTCCTCTAGTAAGAACCATTCTGTAACCAAGAAAAGAGGGGGGTTACTAAAGCTCTAACACTTATCTTAAAGAAGAAATCAAGTCCTACACAGCAAAGAAAACCTTGCTCTGATACCAATTGTAACGCCCCGTTCCCGGACACCGAGTCCTTATCCGGAAAAAGCGCTCGGCACAAATATTATCAAATAAATTCAATAACATATGTAAGCCTTACGTCATACATCAGAACTAAAACGACACGGAAGATAAAACAACTCGGGAAAACAAAAGATCGAACACACGGTTTTCCATGATGCGAAAACTAAATCTAATAAAGAGAACTAGACCATTCAACATTCAAATCCAAAAGAACTCAAACGGAACTAATCCAAAAGAAAGACAACAATTTTTGAACTATGATTCAACATCTTTATTGAAAGAAACAAAAACTAAAAGAAACTAAGTCTTCAAGAGCTCCACCTCACACGTCATCGTCGAAGAACTCATCATCATTAGCAACATGTTCATCTTCTTTGGGAAAAGGAAAAGACAAACATAAAGTAACGGGGTAAGTACATAAGTACTTAGTAACGCGTAGAAGATCGTATAACGTCGGTCTCATAAAGAAAAAAAAAAAAGCAACACCGTCTTTTATTAGTTCATTCCGTTATTAACCCTAGTTAACTATCATATTATGTTCATAGCATAACACGAGGTTCCAAAGGTATCTACCTTAGCTCAAGTTTATTACAATATGAATAACAAGGGCACTACGCATAGTAATAGGATGTACCAGGACAACTGAGTGCAATCTATTTAGAGACACGTTCTAATAGCCCCGGGAATATCTGAGTCCCGATAGTGTGATGACCGGCAGAGTGCACCAGACGCTTTATCTAGCCAATCGATTGACCGGCGTAGGTACAGTCTACTTTGTCAAGTCAGAGGACACATCGCGATATTGTACTATGCCTTACCAAGCATTGCATGATGTTTAAGATTATTAATCTAACACATGCGTTTGATTAGATGTTTAACTAGCCACCTAAGTTGATTCACATAAAAGGCTCACCTATCAGTCTACTCCCTCTTCTTAAGACCGCTAGACTCTAACAAAACCTAGCACATACACAGACATCGATAAACCCTAGCTTATTGAAGCACAAGGCAACTCCAAAGCTTTCGACGGTCCCACACATCATCTTTTTAGGGAATCCATATGGTGCCGGAACTAAACGCATCAAAAGCTAATTCAAGGCTTTGTCACATAAGGTTAAGCAGTAAGGACATGATTTTTAAAGCCTGAAACCAAGCTGACACGATAAAATAGTAAAAACGGAATAAACAGGTCAAACGCACGTTTGACACCCTGTGAACGCACGTTTGCCTCGAACGAACGTTTACTGCTCCCCAAACGCCCGTTCGCGAATAGTAGCCACATCCTGTATCAATTGTCAAACCTCAAACGCTCGTCCATAAACCCCAAACGCTCGTTCAGCCAAAGATATTGCAACGGTCGCAAACGCCCGTTTTCCCCTGTGCAAACGCTCATTTGCCTGGGTTTTTCCCAGAAATCTGCAACTGTCAATATACGATTTCCAACCCAATTCCACCCCAAACTCTTACTTAAATAGATCGTAAACAACGAAAATAAACATACAAATTGCTCTATAACTTTACAACCCTTAATCATACGATAAGAACACCACATTACCTTATTTTGCATGGTATCTACAATCCAAAGCTTTAACCCGTCAAAGGTTTAACCTTTAACTTCAACCTTATAAACGATAAATCCAAACTGATCACTACGATGTTTAAACTCAGAAAAACACAGCTTTAACAACGATGATGAACAAACCCTAATATCAAGAACGATGAGGGAAAAACTTACGTTAACGGATTTAGGGATTTTCGGTATCAAAAACTTCCTCGCCTCGCGGTGATCCTTTCTCTCTTGAGATGTTTGCGTTTTTTATCAACGGATTAGCTTAGCGATTGAAGAGTTCCTCTTCCTAGATCTTGAAAACTCAGAGCGTCTTTCTGATTTCTTTTCTGATAAATTAGGCGTGTATTGTGTCGCCTATTGGGATTAAAAATCCCCTCTTATACTCCATAATTAAATCTAATTATTTCCTATTAATTAAATCCAATTAAATCCCTTTTCCTTTTCTTCTCCCTTTATCTTTTAATCCTTTAAAACAAAACATAATATTCAGATTTTTCATATAAAGATAAAATTGCCCTTTTAGAAATATCGGGATATTACACAAAGTATGTGTTAACACTAGGAGAAGGTGGTGATTAGAGAAAAAAACACACTTGACAAGACACATGTACTTGATCAACCAAGTGGAGGTTTTTGGCTTATCTTGGACCCGTGGATCAACTTTTTGATCTTGTGACCGGATGAAAGGCTTATCAAGTAGATATATATCCCGCATAAAGTATCTATACATGATACATAAGTTTACTAGATGTATCGTTGACGTTTTCAATTATACAATGTATCATACAAAGTATGATATGAACTTTGATGTCTTTATGCAATTGTGTTTTCTGATTGTAATGTAGCATTGTCCAATCAATTTAGACACTTGTATATCACCTAAAATACATCGATGAAGATTTGTGCTATGTACGTAAGTGTTACATTTCAGATGTCATTAGTACATGCAAAATGATACCAATACACACACAATAATTTAAGTGTTAATGTTGCGCCAAATACACATTTTCTTCGTCATGTTGCGGCACGTTATACTTTTTAGTGTTAGTAGGAAACTGTAGTACTGCAGTGCAGGTTGACAACTAAGTGACAGGAAAAGCAAAGACTGTGTATGGGTGTTTCTTTTTTTTAAGCAGGTTCCGCATGCCTACTTTAAGGGGACCAGGCCTGTTGCGCCCTTGGTTATTTTGTTTACTGTGTACTCCATATTTTCCAGGGAAGTTTTTGTGTAGTGTGTACCTACGTAGGTACACACGCGCGCGCATGTATGATCCACACGATTTCATTCTGCACTTAACTGTGTGGTTCAGATCGTGCCACGTCGTGTGTACCTACGTAGGTACACACTATACAAAAACTTCACTATTTTCCATCCTCTGATATTACTTTGCCTATTTGAAAAAGTCGTAGAGTGGACATGTATATATTTCCTTTTTTTTTTGAAGCCAATATATATATTTCCTTTAATTTATAAAATCGAACCGTTTTTTTTTAACGGTTTCAAGGATATAATTATTTATTTGTACGGTTCAGATGTCTTAGTTTTGGGTTTCATTAAAAGAGTTTCTTTTCTCTTATACACCATGTTTAAGAATGACATTGGATAATTCATGTTATACTTCAACATTATTACTGTGTAAAGTCAAAGAGATGATTTAACAAAAATAAAAAATACGTGGAACTAACCATTTTCCATGCCAAAATAAAATTGAAAAAAAAAAAAAAAAAACAATAACACTGTAACACCCCAAGAAATAGAGTTAGGGTATAGTAGTAAAATGTGGATTATGTATAAATATATTTATCCTTATTTTACTAATTATTATCCTAAATAATTAAATTATAGGAATTAATTAAAAGGATTTATGGGAATTAATGATTATGGATTAATTATTATTTTCCATAAAAGATAACCCTTAGCCCCACAATTACACGCACGCCAGTTTCAAAAAAGAACAGGGAAAAAAACATAACGCTCTGAGTCGTGGGGGAAGAAAAGTGAGGAAGAAGAATCTTCTACCTACCGGCTAACTTGTCAGCCTTTGTGCAGACCATAGAAGGCAAAGTTGATCACCACGACGCAAGGAAGCTTTTGATCCTAGTTTCTCCACAAACCGTAAAAATTCATCTTTTCGGGCTTTTGGGATCTTAACCGTTCTTGTTGTTCGGAGGTTTAGACTGTTTTAATATGTTTCAGCCATCGTAGTGTTGTTTGTTGTTAATAGGAATTCGTAGTTCAGTCAAAGGAATCGCAAGTTTTTGGATTTTTGTGATTTGGTTGCTTTTGAATCAAGTTTTTCTAGCAAATAAAGGTAATGAGGTGTTCTTAATCGGTGTAATTATGTTTTTGTTGGTAAATTATTCTTTGCTATATTGTTCATGTTGAAGAACTGCAGGTCTTGATGTAATTTGGAACTTTAAAGGTACCAATATGCGTTTGGGAATTTAAGAAATCACAAACACGTACAGAAAAAGGCCAGGAGCAGTCTGGGAATCGACCCGGGCGTGCGCCCGGACACACTGTTTGGTGAATAAAAGCTCGGCTGTAATGCCCCCAGACCCCGGGCCAGGTAGCGCTAAATGAATCATAAATGGTCCGGTCAACTGCTTAGACAATCGTCCTCGCTTGGTCTAAAAGGGCTAACCCGAATTGACAAGACATTTTTGTTGAAAAGGTGTCCTAAACCCAATCGGGTTGGACCGGATCCGACTGGGTCGGGTCATTTACAATCTGTTTTAGTTTATGTAATAACTTTATTATGATTAATAAAAGCACTTTTGTTACTATATATTGTTTATCTTCATGTTATTGATTGTATATATATAGTAACGTCCTTAGTGTCAAACTGTGATAGAGAAACCATGATAGTGATTATGGTTGATGAGATCTCTAATCGCTTTAATAAGTTTGATACTTAAATTTCTCTAGTCGTATGTACTGTCAAATGGGACATTGATAGTATGATTAGACTAACACGTATTGGATTTTTCTATCTTATTGAAGATAAATCTGAGATTGAAGTCATTTGTCGGGCGCTATTCTTCTCTTCAACCTCTTCAATCACAAGTAAGCATTCAGCTCCTTTCTTTTTAATTGTCTTTTTGTTAATGAGTGAGACGATCCTTACTGACAGTTCCCTCGAGAGGTTGTTTGAGTCTGTTCCTGAATCCGATTCCGGAGATTCCAACCTTAGGGTTTCTTCGCCAATTCCGAATTCTTTTCCTTTAATTAACCGTAAGGGATTCGAACACTTAGTTTTAGCCCCCCAGTTTTCTCCTCCCTCCTCTGCCCCCCGTTCTTCTTCAGGAACCTCCTCATTCGTTCTAACGTTGAAAGCTCATATGGCTTTGAGATCACAAGCCGGTTGCCATGGCATCAACTCTATGCTGACTCAAAATGCCATGGCTTCCATCTATGAAATGTATGGTATTAATACGAGATTATACGACCCCCAGCTTCCTGCTTCTGGTACTTATGCTTATCAGCCCCCAGAGGAATATTGTGTTGTATACAAGGAGAAAATCGATTGTGGCCTGAGAGTCCTTTTTTTGTTCTGCCCTTCTGGCTGTTCTGGAACACTATAGACGGGAATCGCCCAGGTCGTTCCTAATGGTGTGAGATCCATTATTGGCTTCTCCATCTGGTGCCGATGTGTCAATATTCCGTTCACGGTGAGGTATTTCATGACCTTCTATAAGTGCAAACAAGTGAAGGATCTTCCCGAACTGTATTGCTTCGCACGTCAGGGAGATTCTTTAAATGATATCCGTATTCTCTTGAAGGGATCCTCTTATAAGGACTGGAAGCGTCAGTTTTTCTTCATCTGACCCGAAGTTGAGATTAATCTGGGTAGGTGGAGCACTGTTGACCTTTCTAGTGACGTCCGACCTACGGATGTTAGCAAAAAAACTGATAAAAGACATCCGAAAGTGTGGTATCTGTCTTAACTTGAAGAAGTATTCCTCCGAGTTGATTAATGCAGCTCAACTTTGGTTGGTGGGCCCTGACCCTTATGTAGAGCTGAGTGAAGGCGATTACAATATTGTAGGGTCCTCTTCATATTTATCGTGCTTTTTAATTTCCTGGAGTGATTACATCTGTGCTAACCTTGCTTTGTTCTGTTACATGCAGTGTCTAGCTTTGCTGAGCTCTTTGATGATGCCGCGGAGGAGGAGGCACCTGGCGGTGCCCAACTCTACCCAAGTCAAGGGTCAGAAAGGACAGAAAGTGTTGAGGTTCCTGCAGCTCGGGCCGCGGGTACTATTCTGAATCCAGCTGCAGCTCAGAGCTTGACCGAGCAACCTGAGGATATTCTGACCACCCCTTCTCACTCTGTCCGGGGGGATTCGACCTGGTGGACCTGGACGTCCGACTAAATGGAGCATTAAGAGGAAGACGAGTTTAGGATCCAACGAAGAGGTCAAGTCGCGATCACTGAAAACCCTTCAGAGGGCATGTCTAAAAAGAAGAGGTCTGACCTTCCCTCTGAGGAAGGTCGTGAGTGCCCTGATCAGGAGGAGGAAGCTCCCGTGGGTCAGGGACTTTTATCTGAGTTGACCGACCGAGATCTGAATGCCGTCGTAAGTTTTTCTTTCTTGCCTTGGATTTTTCCTTTATGTCTAATATTTCTTACTCACGACACATGTGTCATCACTGTAGGGGACCTAAATTGGTCAAGAGTTATTGTAGAGGCTCACTGAGTCCTTGGCAAGCAAAGAGGAGTTGAAGAAAACCATAGCCGACCTGAAGGCCAGCCGGCAAAGACATAAGGACACCGCAAAGTCCAAAGATACGGAAATTAAAGCCCTAAAAGGGCAGATCGGAGCTCGAGAAGCCGAGATACAAAAAGTCAAGGATCAGTGCGCTGTTGAGCTTCAGGCAGCTTTTTATAAACATACTGGAGAGAAGTCCGAGTTGGAGTAGGCAATAACCAAGCTCTGTACCGAGAAGAGTGACTTAGAAGTGGCTTTTCCAGCTCGGATCGGCCAAGCTATCCATGAGTACAAGTCCTCAAGATAATTAGACTAGGCCCTGAAGGCGTTGCTAGGTCCTGTGATGTGGCATGGGTTCACATTGGGAGTTGATGAGGCCAAATAACAGTTTGCTGCTCTGGTTGTTCCCGAGCTTCCTCACCAGAGTATGTACAGACCTGGTTCTGGAAAAGTTTATGATGATCGATTGCGGGAGTTCAAGAACGGAGAGGACATTGGTGCCAAGTATGTTGTACGCCGTCCTGCTTCTCTGAGCTCTGAGCCAGTTCCTTCTTCTTCCACTCAGCCTACTTCGACTGAGTAGCAGAATCCTGCTCCTAGGACTTAGAGTGACTGACTTGGACTCTACATTTTGTTTTTAATTTTTAATTTTGATAAACTCAAATTTGTAAACCTGCACAATGATTATGCTTTGTATGCTATTAAGTTTTTCTATCTTAGCCTATTTCCAGTACTTACCTGGTGCGCTTCGCGACGTAGTGGGGTGTCCTTTTGCCCCCCAAGAATGCCATGTATTAATCATGGGTTATTGGGATGGCATACTTATTGTGTTTTTCATAGGTTCGAGTTTGAGCCTTTGCATTTGACCTGCAGAGCTCAGTTCAAAATATCTGACTCGCAGACATAGGGAATTTGTCCTTTGCATACTTACTGAATCTGACCTGCAGAGCTTAGTTCAAAATATCTGACCTGTAGACTTAGGGAGTTTGTCATTTGCCAACTTTCTGAATCTGACCTACAGAGCTCAGTTTGAAATATCTGACCAGCAGACCTAGGGATTTTGTCCTTTGCAAACTTTCTCAGTCTGACCTGCAGAGCTCAGTTCGAAATATCTTACCTGCAGACTTAGGGAGTTTGTCCTTTGCAAACTTTCTAAGTCTGACCTGCAAAGATCAGTTCAAAATATCATTGACTATAAATTTGTCCTGCAAAACTTAAGTACGCTATATATGAATGGAAAATAATTTTTTATTGAAAAGATCTGATGTTTGGTTACATCTTATTGAAATAAATAAGTCTGAAAAGAAAAATAATAATAAATCTAGAACCTGCGACATAAAATTTGCGCAAGTTATTGGCGTTCCAGCTCCGAGGTATGGTCTGTCCACTTGCATCAACTAGCTGGTATGTTCCCATGCCGTGGACCTTTACCACTATGTAAGGTCCTTCCCAATTCGGGTCAAGCTTGCCTTGAGGGCCCTGCCTGCTTACTTCATTCTTTCTCAGCACTAAGTCTCCTTCTTTAAAGTAGGAATGTTTAATTTTGGAGTTATAGTACTAAGAAATTCTCTACTTGTACCCAGCCATTCTGTTGAAGGCCACATCTCTAGCCTCTTCTAGTTCATCATTAGAGTGCCTAAGTTCAGCTTACTGATCTGCTTCTGTGTAAAGTTCCGACCTTGGGGATGGAAGGCCGATCTCCTCTGGAATGACTGCCTCGCTTCCATAGGCTAAGGAGAAAGGTGTTTCTCCTGTAGACGAGTTCGGTGTAGTCCTGTACGCCTATAATATGCTGGGCAAGTGCTCTACACAATTTTCTCCTTCTTGATCTAGCCTCTTTTTTAGGCCAGTTTTGATCTGCCTGTTGGATTGCTCTACTTGCCCATTCGCTTGAGGGTGGCCAACAGATGTAAAGTGTTGTGTGATGCCCAGTTCGGTACACCATGCCTTGATTGTCCTATCTTCGAACTGAGTTCCATTATCTGAAATTAGAGACTTGGGTATGCCATATCTATAGACTATATTTTTCCAGAGAAATTTTTGGATAGTCTTGGCCGTGATTGTAGTTAAAGCTTCAACTTCTACCCACCTGGTAAAATATTCAACTGCTACAACCAGAAACCTGAGATTACTTGGAGCTCGGAGAAGTGGATCAACCAGATCTACACCCCATTATCAAAGGGCCAATGAGAGACTATAGGTACCATAGACTCTGAGGCTTGATGAGATAAATTGTCGTGCACCTGGCACGATTTTCTCTTCAGGACGAGCTCGTGTGCGTCACTTTGCATGGTTGGCCAATAATACCCGAGCAGACGACATTTTATTGCTAGAGTTCGAGCTCCCGTATGATTTCCACAAATGCCTACGTGAATTTCTCGAAGGAGATAGTTTCCCTCCTCTTCTGAAGCACATCGGAGCCAAGAAGATATAAAATATCTTTTATACAGAACCTCATTAAATAAATAGTACCTACTCGCCAAGAGTTTCAACCTTCGGGCCCGCGATCAATCTGTAGGCAGGATTCCATCCTTCAAGTAGGACACAATTGGGTCCATCCAAGTGTTTCTCTAAGTAACTGGCTGAACTTCACTCTAATCATAGCTTCGTTCTGCTAGTTGCTCTACTAGGACCTTCTTGTCCGAGACGAAGTTAGATGCTAGCTTCGAAAGTGCATTAGCTTTCTTATTTTGAGATCGAGAGACCTGCTCGATCTGAACAGATTCAAAATTTTGAAGTAAGGAATGAGCTACAACTAAATATTTCTTCATGAGCTCTTCTTTTGCTTCATACTCTCCCGTAACATGGTTTACCATAAGCTAGGAGTCACTAAACACTTCAAATTTCTTGCCCCAAGTTTACTCGCCAATCTGAGCCCGGTAATCAGGGCCTCATACTCTGCCTCATTGTTAGTTGCTTGAAACTGGAAACGTAAGGCTTATGGGAATTCTTCTCCTTTTGAACTTATGAGCAGGAGGCCTGCCCCTGCCCCTGCACCTTCTTTACCGGCTACACCGTCCACATACAGCATCCACAGCTCGGTTTGGTTTATCGGATGTTCTTGTTCGATACTAATTGCTATTCCTTTAGATAATAAGTCTGCTAAAGCTTGGGCTTTGATCGCAGTTCGGGTTGAAAGTCCAGATCATACTCTGCGAGCTCCACTACCCACTTTGCTAATCTTCTTGATGTGTCTGGCCATGCTAATATCTGTCGCAATGGCTGATCTGTCACCACGGTTATTGGGTGTGCTTGAAAATATGGCCTCAGCTTCAAGGCCAATGCTAGCTTCTCCGCATCAGTATATTTGACTTCTGGCCCGTGAAGAGCTTTACTTACATAAAAGATTGGTCTCTGTACATTGTCTTGATCCCTCACCAGGACTGCACTGACTGCCTCTTCACAAACTGCTAAGTATATTAACAAGGTTTCGCCTTCCTGGGGAGAAGTCAAGGTTGCCAGCTCAGCCAAGTAAGATTTCAAATCATTAAAGGCTTTTTGGCTCTCCTCGTTCCACTGGAATGGGGTTGTTTTTCTCAGAACCTTGAAAAAGGACAGGGCACGCTACACTGACCTGGACAGGAATCTATTCAAAGCGGCCATACGCCCTGTTAGTCGCTGCACTTCCTTAATATTTTTCGAGGGTGGCATTGTCTTCAATGCATCAAGCTTGTCTGGATTCTCTCTAATCTCTTACTTCGAGATCATGTATCCCAGAAACTTTCATGACCTGACCCCAAACGTGTACTTTTTGGGGTTGAGCTTCATCTGTGTTTGCCTTAGTACGCTGAATACTTCCCTGACGTCAAGAAAATATTGATCAAGAGACCTGCTCTTGATTAGGAGATCGTCTACGTATACTTTCATGCACCTACCAACCTGGTTACTGAAGATCCTATTCACGGCTCTTTGGTATGTTGCCCTGGAATTTTTTAGGCCGAACGGCATGGTGATGTAGCATAAGGTGCCTAGCTCGGTTATAAATGAGGTCTTTTCTGCATCTTCAGGATCCATGGCTATTTGATGGTACCCCATGTACGCGTCTAAGAAGGCAAATATTTCAAAACCAACAGTTGAGTCAACTAACCTGTCGATCTTGGGTAAGGTATAACAATCCTTTGGGCAGGCTTTGTTCAGGTCAGTAAAGTCCACGCACATACGCCAACTTCCGTCTAGCTTCTTTACTAGGACTGGGTTTACAAGCTAGCTCGGATAAACCACTTATCTTATGATGCCTGCCTGAAGTAGCTTATGTATTTCCTTCTCTATTGCTTCCATTCGCTCCTTAGAGAAATGCCTTTTCTTTTTTGAACCAGCCTCCTGTTCGGGTCGACGTAGAGTCTATGTAACGCCAGCTCAGGAGACAGACCTGGCATATCCTCAGGTTTCCATGCAAAAATACCTCTGAACTCTTTTAACACCTTAACAAGGGCTTTCTTATGTTGTTCTGGGATCCAAGACCCGACGTTTACGGTTAAGCCTTTCTGCTCTTCCCACAAACTAACCGCTTCAACTCTATCTTTTGAGGACCAACTTTCCTCATCTTCTGGTAGTAATTCTTCTACTAGGACCTGTTGTACCATCATTTTTCTATTAACGGTGGCCGTGTAGAAACTCATGGCTGCCTCCACGTCGCCTCTGATTTCCACTGATCCTTCAAAAGTTGGGAATTTCATGCCGATGTGAGCTGAGGAGTTCACAACTCGGAGGTCGATCAAGGCAGGTCTACCTATGATAATGTTATATGTAGATGGTGCCTTGACGACAACATAATTGACCATAAGGGTCTTGCCCCTTGGTTCGTTTCCAAAGGTAGTGGGTAATCGGGTCATGCCTACTGGATGAACTGGTGGTCCAGCAAATCCGAACAGGAGGCCGATACAGGTGTCAGCTCAGCGTCCTTTAACTTCATAGACTGGAAGACGTTGTAGTAGAGCACATTTACCGCGCTTCCAGTATCAACGCATATACGTTTTACTACTTGTTTATTTATCCCCATAGAGCCTTTGCCTCTTGTTGGAGTCAGATGGGGCAGCAGACCTGCCACTGCCCTTATCTTCAAGTCGGGCACTGCTGTTCGGGCCTCCTAAAATCGTGTTGATCGTGTTGATAGGACGATTTTCCATCTGCCCTTCAGGTTCAGGAGATGGATCCCTCCTTTGTCAAGGCTTGTCTCGACGATCATGATTTTGATTATAGCTTATTCTTCTGAACTCCCCTCGTCCCCGAGGTTCTGAGTTCTGATATCGGGCAATGACCTCGTCAAGCTTTTCTTCCATGATGGCAGCGTCAATGTCCCTTTGCAAATCTTGGCATTGTTCAGAGTCATGCCCAATGTCTTTATGGTATTTGCAATACTTTGGCTGGTCTCTTTTTCGCGAGGACCTCTCATGTGAGGTGGGACTCGTGCTAAGCCTTTTCTTTTCATCACTGTGAGTACCGGCTCACGTGATCTATTCAAAGGGATGAAGTCTCTTTCTTGCAGAGCTCTGATAACGCCCGACAACGCCTAACCTCTCCCCGGCAACGGCGCCAAAAAGCTGACCCCGCCTAACCTGTCCCTTGAGAACGGCGCCAGAAAGCTGACAACGCCTAACCTCTCCCTGAGAACGGCGCCAGAAATCTGACAGACAATTCCCGGGTTAAACGATTCTAACCGGCAGTGTACCGGGTCAAATTGTGGTGCTAGTATGGTGAGTCAGAGTGTCGAATCCTCAGGGAACTTGGTAATTTCTTTTACGTGTGGCTAAACACCAAAGAGCTGTTATTAACTCGATCTAAACCGCAATTTTATAACACAGATCACTACTATTCTTAGTCAACATAAAATAAATACGAAAATTAAAAACTATACTAACATGATATATATAAATACATAAATATATATAGATCTACATAAACTGCAATTTATATATATAGATATAAGTATATATAGATACCAAAATATTAAACAGATAATTTTAGAGAACTGGCCAAAACTTATATAATTGGTTTATACGATCTTTTCGATTAAATGAAATGTGTTCGATCTCTCCTTTTATTTTAGGTCCAATTGAGTAAATGAAACGGTGCACTCCTGAGGTAAACAATTCCTCCTCACACGAGCGTATGAAATTGTCATATGTCCATTGCATCAGTCCAAGGTCCACAACTGTTACGGTTTTTCGAACGGGTCCCGAGTACAAATCTACCTTTAGATAAAAAGGAGTCATTCCGTTCGTCAAACGGTCAATTTTATTTTAAAGGCTCCGGTTGTCAAAGCCGGACGATTTAACTTTCCGGTTTAAGTTTCGCTTAACTGATGATTTAACATTATTACGATCTCGAGTACAAATTATAATAAAATTCATTTCTCCCAAAACAAATTTACCCCCGGGTAGGAAATCGGATTCCGTTATCACGTTATTCACACGGCCAATTTTACCCTCCGGTTTTTCTATCTTTTATCTCGTATCCTGACTACGAGGCGTCAATTCATAATTAGATTATGAATTCCTCAGATCGATTAAATATGTCAATACGAATACGATTAAAATAGAAAAAGATTCAATTAACTCAATTTTTATCATTTTAACTTAACAACATTTCTTTAACGAAAAGATCGAAATAAAACCGATTACATAGTTTTGGCCAGTATTATATTTAGCCTAAAAACATTATAATAACGAAAAATATAAAAACAAACATAAATACTTAAGAAAAGTTACCCGAATACGGCAGTTGATTCAGAAATCGTATTTTCCGGACATTACAACTTCTTCAACAAAACCGAACTCCGAGATTTTCCCGAGCATTACAACGATACTAAAACTACATTATTACGGCGTAAGGCCTTATTTACAACTACAACTAAAAAATAAAAAGAAAAGAGAGAGAGAGATATATATATATATAGGATGTATATATATATTTGGTACACCCTCGAACTGCTCTCTGATCAACTCCTTATATAGAAGTTGGATCCTTGGCCGGACCGGTCCGGTATTAGGCCGGCTCGGTCCGGAATCATGATGATGTCCCCATGCTGAATACACTCCCATGTGCGTATGAGATATTTATATCATTAAACTTCTAAAATTCATATCTCGAGTTACGGACCTCCAAAAATTGCAAACGAAATGCCAAAATTAAGGTCTCGAGAAACTCTACAACTTTCATGAAGGACTCTTTTCCAGATAACGCCTTCTTGATAACCTCGTGTTCCTCCGAAGCTTTTACGGGATTTTTCTTAACCCAAATCGATTAGCCACTTGATCACTTGTTTAAGTTGTAGACCTCCAATCTTCATAATTTAAATTGCATTGGAAAGCTTTCGGAAAAATCTACAACTTTCGTGAAGAACACTTTTTCAGATAATGTCATTTTGATGAGCCATTCGTTTGTCGGAGAAATTTCTCGATTATTACTTAACCAGATTGGTTGGCCACTTGTCCACTTAAGCTATTCAATTGATCATTTAAGCTCGTGGCACTCTCTAAATCATTCCAGAGATATGATTATACTTCAATATGTCGATTCTCGGGGTCTCGGTTTATAAATCTGCAATAAAATACCACAAATACCCACGTAAATCTGACACGACACTCCGATTTACTAAAATCGGTACAAAATTACAACTTTTTACTATTTTTACTACTAACTACTCTAAATTATAAAGATTAACATTTCATACTATTTATACCATAATTTCACATATTTTACATAGAATTCGTTGATAAAACATAATAATATAACGTATATTTAATCATATAAAAATAATACATCAAATTACTCCCCACTTAGCTTTTGATCGTCCTCGAGCAAAAATAAGCGGTAATAAAAGATAATATTATAATTTTTAATGTAATTTATATTGTCAAATATATTACTTATGCTAATTTAAAATTATAAGAAGACGAAAAAGAGTATATAACTTAAACATTAAATATTATTTTGATGAAATTGTACATGTAACACTTAATAAGTATAAATAAAATATCAGAATTATTTTTAATCGCAACTATTATGAAATTTTGGAATCGGAAACTTCGGTCAGGTAGTCGACAAAAATGGCTTATAGAGTTTAGGTTCAAGATGTTGGTTAATCGGAAAAAAGGGAAATCAAAAAGAGAAAGAGGCAAGTCGTACGTACCTACATCTTCATATTCTTGATAAAAAATAATCATCGATTACTAACATCTCTTCTTTTTCAGATTTTCTTTTTTTTTTTTCTTTTTTTTTTTTTTTTTTAAGAACTATAAGCGTGAGTGTGTGTAGAAAATCAAACTTACGGCATTGCTTCATCAAGATTGATCGGAGTACTACTCTTTCGATCGAAAATTACAAGTCCGGTTTCCTTAAACTTGTAATAATTCCTGAGATCTTATGATTCAACTTTTCCTTTTTCATTTTATCTTGTGCCTTCATTCCCGGCAATAGGACATTTCGAGATAATACCCTAGCCGGACTACTATCATCGTGCAATCGGGAGCTTAATTACCTCATAGTGATATAGGACATTTCGTGATAATACCCTACTCACTCCAATCATTGGTAGCTACAACCGATCATTTCTTTTTATTTTTAAGTTGTTAATCACGTATAAGGAAGATACACGATATTTGATTAATTCGTGTAAATATGGTGCTTCGTTCTCAATTTAGAATATTAATATATCCGAGCTTATTACCAAAATCGACTATCTTGCAAGTGTCATGAGGTAAGATCGAATATACTAATACTTATCTAATCTTTCCAATCTCAGCATATACCAAAACTTAGCTTTTATGTCTCCATCTCTTTTCATAAGTACGTACAAACTTGCGGAATTTCAAGGAAACGTAGACCAAAATTAGCTATAGCTTGGTTATTTAATCACAATTGACAATTTCGAGTGAGGTCTTGATCACTCTAATCAAGGCTGAGGTAGGTTATTTGGCTATAGTTATATTTTTGTGGTGCCAAAAATCAACAAACTTAGTCCAATTCCAAACTCATAATTCATATTGAAAATGATTCTAAAAATTTTACTTATAAATATCAACATACTTATATAATTTCATAAAAACGATATTTAATATTACTCAATTATATAAACTTAAAATCTTATTAAAATCTAAATTAGACATATAATATAATTATTTTTGACTATTTTTCGAAAATTTTAATGATTTTTCTAACCTAACTCTACTCCCCACTTACGAAGTGGCATCGTCCCGATGTTCAATGAGTAGTAAAGAAGTAGGTTCGAAAATAAAATTAAAATTATCTATTAACGTTATTTTTCTGATTTTATTTTAGCGTATACTAATTATATCATTAAATAAAAACAAACAACTTAAAAAAATAAGACATATATATTAAACAAGATAGATTAATACAAACTTAAAAGAAAAACTTAACTTAACTAAAGTAACTTCAAACTTAACTTAATTTAACTTATTAAAACTTAAATATTACTAACAAACCACTAACAATTCTCTAGATGGTAGACGAACAACCCGGTGTATCAACCGGTAGCAATCCAAACCGACTATCTCTAGACGGAAAAATTTCATCCGTCTCCAAACTCTTCTACTCCATTCGAAGAATACACAAACGTGATATCATCCATGAATTAGGCATAGGCTTCCCCTACTACCTCTCGTGATCGCAAACCCCAACACTTTGTCCTTTGAATCAATATACCCCAATCAACAAATACACCGAATGCCAAAGCAAAAAGTAGAAGCATTTCATTCTCAGTCAAACTTCCAAAATCCCAGGTGGGATAAACTCGAGAATTTATAAAATGTTTCCACGCCTTTAGATGTGGAAGTAGAGCTCGTGTTGACATGTCGTGATTTGTATCAAAAAGCGGGAACAGACATTGGAATGACTCGTGTACTTTATTCAAATGATTAGAGGGATTTTGTAGTCCCCATTGCATTTCAAAATGTGGCATCGTAACTGGTGGAATTTCAAAGATTTGGTTGATAACGAGGTGAAGAGAAGGGAACGACCACTCCTCTTACTAGAACAATCGAGTGATATCGATCATAGATGTCGTCATAAGCGCGAGAATAAAATTCTCGCACTATCGAGACATTTATCCTACCTCTCGGTGTACTGACAAATTTTTTCCAACCAAAACTTCGAATGATAGTTTTTCCCCATTGATCAAGCTTATCTAAATTTAAACCTTTCTCCAATAGGATTGGAGAATTTGCAAAACGATTGTGTAAAATGATACTCTCATTAGAAGCTTGAGATTCCGGATGATCCGGTGTATGAGGCTCGTAAGAATTAACCGATGGTGAAGAGTGGTTCGACATTTTTAAAACTTGAGAAAAAGTGAAATTACAGTTGGAAGTAGATAGGCAGTGAAAGAAATGGTATACTTTCCCCATTCCCTGGCCTCCCTTAAATAGATAGAAAGTAATACATACGTGGATGAACGAGACGGACTCAAAAAATGAGTCATGCCATTTCCCTTCACGGCTCGGGCCGAGTGTAGGCCGGACCGGTCCGGCCTCATCCTACTTTTACCGAGGACGAGAGGTGAAAGTCAAATTGAACTTTGGTTATATTTTTTTTTACTTCACGAGCCTATTACTACCTATTTCCTCGAAGATACGTTGTACAAAAGGAGTTAATTTAACTTAATACGAACGGATAAAACGACACATTATATTTTTGTAAAATGACGTAGTAATTATAAGAAAATTATTTTTGGGTTTTTTTTTATATAGTTTTTATAAAAACTAAACCGATTTAAAATGCAAACCAAATTTTGATAAAAACGATTGTAACATCAAACTAAACAAAAACGAAAACAAACCAATATTTAAATGACAAATGTCGAGAAAAAAAAATGCAATAAAAATGTTTTAATCAAAAATTATTAAATTCAATCTTCATCGTAGTCTTCCTCAGGATCAACTTGAAAACTCGAACTCGGAAACGACTGAGAAGCTGGCGGCTGAACTGTAGTCGTGGTCCTGACTGAACTATCAAGACCCATCGAACTCATGCCAGTCGTGACATGTGCAAACTCAGTGAATCCTCCCCAACTCGACATTGCTGGTCTCTGAACACACTGTCGAAAATACACCCGTCCCACTAGATTGGCTTCCAAAAGGATATGACGATGGATGAAAGCTCGAAGGTGGTGGAATAGGTGTTACCCATTCGGTAAGGTATAAGGATCGGTCGACAAGGTGGATAGGCGGGATCATCAAAAGTAGGATTACGAAGCAACCGCTCGTTCCTTCTTAAACCTCTACGAAGATCATCACACCACCGCCTAGTACTCTCAGCATAATAAGCCACATTGGCTTGACCACGTGCAACGTCTGTCACTAAAGATTGAAACATGTCATAAGTGATAGTGTTGGAGAAAGGAGTTTGTTGAGGCTGACTAGAAAAAAATGGAAAAGAGGAAGATGATGTAAAAGCTGGTGGAGCCATGGCCGAGTTTGACGTCTTCTAATCAAAGATCTAATACTACCATCCGGAAGACTAGTCAAACTAGGTCCAATCGATTTCCATCGCCCGTAGATAACTTGTCATTAGGCGGGAATGGTACTCCCAACCTACGACATAAATCGAGAGATAAAACAAGGGAAGTATAGATGACTCCCGGTCGGCGATGACAATACTTTCAAAAATTCTTTTAAACATGACCTTTCCAACATCCACTCTAACATCGTTCACCATCGCCCAAGCGATACAAACATCTTCCTTTCCAAAAGCGGTGTGTTTACGAGAAGGATAGAGATTATGGCTAATGAATCTTTTAATTGCCCTTAAACCTCTAAAACGAGTTTCCGTAATTAAATCGATTTTCAACCCATACGGCGGTCGGGTCAAAAACGATCCCCGAGCTCTCGGGCGATCTGCTCAAAGCTAGCAGGGATCATCTAAATTATAAACTACCCCGTAATCCTCCTCATCGGGAAAAACCTCAACTCCTAGAATTGCATTAATGACGGCAGGGTTAAAAGGAATATTTCTGGTTCGTAAGGGTACGGTTTGCGACTGCGTAAGCTGCTCTTCTGACAAAGTAGATAAAACCGAATAAAACTCAGCTACTATTGTCGTGTTAATCTCCCCTTCCCTTCTGGCTACTAAATCTAACCACTGACGTCTTCGAAAGATATCCTTAACTTCATCACCTAAGTCATCCAAGTCTAATCCTTTTTCAACCAGAACATCACATTTACTATAAATGTTCTCATACGCTTTCTTAGCCTCATGTGATGCGGTTTTTTCAAAGCTTACGGCTTCTTCCTCAGATGATAAAATTACTGTGCCTACGACAGGAGTTGATATAGGAATGTTTGATTTACGCTTTTTAGAGACTCTCCTACTCGACTCAGCCATTCTACGATATTGATAAAGCCAATCAACAACAAAAACAACAACAAAAACAACAAAAAATAAAAAATGTCACAACACACTCAAAAATCAAAACAGTTGAAATTACTCTAACAAATTATGAAAAATACGAAATTGATAACTAAATAAACTAAATTATACCTTAATGTGTAGAAAACGTTGAAAAGTAGGCCGGAAAAGTTCAAAAGTCGCCGGAATGAAATGGAGCTTGTTTTTGACCCTTTTTGAATTTTCCAATTTGTGTTGAAGAGAGGAGATGATAATGAGAAGAAATTAAGTAATGGTGTAGTGTGAGATGAAGTTTTGTTGTAGAAAAGTAAAAAAAAATTCGTAAGGGTGGGGTTTGGTGTTTATGCGGCTGTAAAAAAATATTAGGGAAGAAGAAGAAGAAAAGAAGGGTCCCCGTCCTTTTTTGTGTTTTTAGACCCCGGACCGGTCCGGATTAAGGCCGGATCGGTCCGTGCCCAAATTTTTCCATTTTTTCGATTTTTTTTTACTTTTTATGATTTTTGATGAAAACTTATAAAAATTCTAATAAAACTTAATTAAAACCTTAAAAATAATTTTATAAAATTCAAAACTTACTAAAAATAAAATTTGAAGGAAATTTTATAATTTTATAACAATTTCTAAAAATTTAATAAAATCTTTATAACACTTTAATAAAAAGCTTATAAAAATTTAATAAATTTATATCAACTCTTATAAAACATAAAATAAAAATAAAAAAAAACTTTTATAAAACTTTTATAAAACTCTTCAAATTTCATAAAGATCCATTTTTATAAAATTTTCAGAAGTTATGCGAAAATTTTATAAAATAAAATAAAATAAAAGACTCGAAACTTAAGGGGTTCCTGATTCTTCGATTTCTAAATCTTCCAAAGTTCTGATATAACGCTCGATCAACCTAACTCCTAAAAACGAAGCATTTGAATTATCTCTCGGAATTCCATCGGGATTTTCGGATAACCACCTAATCGTTCCCTTCCTAACAATATTCAAACACTCATCCCGGGATTTGGTTGTGTTTTTCCCACAACATTCCAACATGTTCACTTTTTCCACAGATTACGCATCTCATTAGAAACTTTGTCCTTCTTTTTATCGCACTTCTTGATGTTCCATTACATACTTCCCTCAATCGATCTCTCTCAACAATTTCTTGTTTTGTTCAAAAACTAAAGCTTCATAGAAAACGCGACATCTTTATCAAGGCCTAATTTCAAAAGTAAAATAAAAACTCCTATTCTATCTAAAAAAGACATCCGGTTCTTTTACGTCTATCCGGTAAAAGACGAAAAGAGTTTAAACATAAAAAAATACGAAAAAGTAAAGATAGATAGAACCTGGTTTTCGGTGATTCCGGTTTCTCGCTTTTCGCTTTTCATTTTTCCTCTCGCTTTTTCAATTTGTCGGGGGATCAATCGGTAGCATTAATTCTTCTTTCGGTGTGATTCCTTCTCCTCCACAAATAACTTTACTCTGTGGCCATTGGCTATAAAAGTTGTATTTCCATCGGTTAGTTCAACGGCTCCGCTTTGTAAACCCTTGTTACTTTAAATGGTCTGTCCATCTCGATTTAAGCTTACCCGGAAACAACTTTAAACGTGAATTGTACAAAAGCACTCGATCACCTACATGGAACTCACGCTTAAAGATTTTCTTATCATGGAAAGATTTCGTGTGTTCCTTGTAGATTCGAGCGTTTTCATAAGAATCGAGACGAAATTCTTCTAGTTCTGTCAATTGAAGCAATCTATGATCACCGACAGCCTTAGGATCGAAATTTAGAAATCTAATAGCCCAGAAGGCTCGGTGTTCTAACTCAACTGGGAGATGACAAGACTTACCAAAGACTAGCTTATAGGGAGAACAACCAATTGGTGTTTTAAAAGCTGTTCTGTATGCCCATAATGCATCATCTAATTTAACTGCCTAGTTTTTACGATTTGAATCAACTGTTTTTCCACGATTCTTTTAATCTCTCTATTCGATACCTCTGCACATCCACTAGTTTGCGGGTGATAGGGCGTTCCTAGTTTATGCGTTACACCATATTTTTCAACTATTTTAGTAAATGGTCTATTGCAAAAATGTGAACCTCTATCACTAATGATTGCCCTCGGAATGCCATATCTAGTGAATATGTTCTTTTTAAGAAATCGTATGACAACTTTGGTATCATTAGTGGGAAGAGCTTCAGCTTCTACCCATTTCGAAACATAATCTACCATTACAAGAATAAATCTTTTTCCAAAAGATATAGGGAAAGGTCCCATGAAATCTATACCCCAAACATCAAATAACTCACATTCTAAAATAGGTTGCATAGGCATTTCATGTTTTTTAGATACATTTCCCCATTTTTGACAAGATTCACAAGATTTAACATACTTATAAGCATCTCTATATAGTGTAGGCAAAAAAAAACCACATTGTAAAACTTTAAAAGCAGTTTTCCAACCTCCATGATGACCTCCTGCCTCACGATCATGACAAAACGATAAAATACTTAAAATTTCATTATTAGGCACACATTTTCTGATTATTCCATCCGAACATTTACGGAAAAGGTCTGGTTCCTCCCAGTAATAAAATTTTAAGTCGTAAAAGAATTTCTTTTTCTGTTGCCAAGTCCAATGAGACGGAATATAATCACGGTTAAGTAATTAATGATATCTCCAAACCAAGGTGACATTTCCTTAGAAGGAATTCTATTTTTTAATAACTGCATGGTTGAAGGAGTATCTATTCTAAATAGTTGTTCATCAGGAAATGAATCTTTAATTTCATTCCCTATCTCTTCCTCAGTTTCCATTCTACTTAGATGATCTGCTACTACATTCTCACTTCCTTTTTTATCTTTAATTTCAATATCAAATTCTTGAAGTAGGAGAATCCATCTAAGAAGACGTGGTTTCGCATCCTTCTTACTCAGTAAATACTTCAGAGCTGAATGGTCTGTAGATTATTACCTTAGAACCAACAATATATGATCTAAACTTATCTAAGGCAAAAATTACACCAACGGTTCTTTTTCGTAGTTGCATAATTAAGTTGAGCTGCGTTTAATGTGTGAGAAGCATAGTAGATACCTTTGTGAATTTTATTATACCTTTGACCTAAAACAGCTCCTACAGCTAAATCGCTAGCATCACACATAATCTCAAAAGGCAAATCCCAGTCTGGTGCTACCAATACTGGTGCAGTAATCAACTTCGCTTTCAAGGTCTGAAAAGCTTCCATACATTTACTATCAAAGTTAAAAGGTACTTCTTTTTCAAGTAAATGACTTAGAGGCTTTGCTATCTTCGAAAAATCGCAATAAATCTCCTATAAAATCCTGCATGTCCAAGAAATCCTCTTAGAGTCCTTAGATTCACCGGTGGTGGTAATTTTTCAATCACCTCGACTTTAGCTTTATCAACTTCAATTCCTATTTCGAGAGATTCTATGACCTAAACAAATTCCTTCGATACCATTAAATGACATTTTTCCCGGTTTAGTACTAGATTGGTATCCTCACAGCGTTGTAACACCCTTTCTAAGTGCGACAAACATTTACCAAAAGAATCTCCGTAAACACTAAAGTCGTCCATAAAAATTTCTAATAATTTCTCAACCATATCAGAAAATATAGACATCATACATCTTTGAAACGTAGCAGGAGCATTACATAAACCAAACGGCATTCTTTTATACGCAAAAGTTCCATAAGGACAAGTGAAAGTAGTCTTTTCCCTATCTCCTGCCGCAATGAAAATCAGTAAATATCTGAATAACCATCTAAGAAACATAATACTTATGTCCACTTAAACGTTCCAACATCCGAACTATGAATGGAAGCGGATGATGATCTTTCTTAGTATGATCATTTAGTTTTCTAAAATCAATGCACATTCGATAACCTGTAATTTCCCTTGTTGGAATCCATTCATTCTTATCATTCTCTTTCACCGTGAAACCTCCTTTCTTTGGTACAACTTGAGTTGGACTTACCCATTCACTATCGATATAGGAAAGATTATCCCCATTTCTAATAGCTTAATCACCTCTTTCTTAACGATTAACTGTAAATTCGGGTTGAGGCGGCGTTGCGGTTGAATACAAGGTTTAGCATCTTCTTTCAGAATTATCTTATGAACACAAATCTCAGGGCTAATACCTCGAATATCGGCAACTGTCCATCCAAAAGCTTTCTTATGCTTTCTTAACATTCTAAGTAATTGATCTTCTTGTTGCTCAGTTAAAGTTGATGAAATAATAATCGGTAATAGATTATCAGTTTCAAGAAAAGCATATTTCAGATTTAAAGGTAACGGTTTCAATTCCAGATTCTTCGGCGGATCTTCTATTGACGATTTAAGAACTGGTCCTTCTAGTTCTAACTCCAAATACTTATGCCATGGTGGCTTAAAAGTAACGCTTCCTTTATCTAGAGAAAGGATTATCTCTTTCATTTCAATGTCTTCCTCATCTTCTTTATAGATAGACGAGAGTTAAGCATTCTTCTAATCTGTCTTCAAAAGTTGGTAACTCGATTATCATAGACGGAATGAATATCTTCTATAAAAGAACATGATTCGATGATGTATATGGATGGTTCATAGCTTTGAAAATATTGAAAGCAACTTCATCTTCATTGACTCTCAAAACTAATTCTCCTTTACGAACATCGATTAAAGTTCTTCCCGTAGCTAGAAATGGACGACCTAGAATAAGTGGCGCCGAATATCCTTCTTCCATTTCCATAACTACAAAATCTCTTGGAAAATAGAATTTGTCTACTTTAACCAATACGTCCTTAATCATTCCTTTAGGGTACTTAATCGATCTATCGCCATTTGCGAGTCATTTCGATCTTAGTAAGCTTTCCTATGCCTAGCTTTTTATAATCCTCATAAGACATGAGATTTATACTAGCTCCAAGATCACATAAGACCTTCTTAAACAAATCCTCCAATTTCACATGGAATCGTAAAACTTCCGGGATCTTTCGGTTTAGGTGGTAACTTATCTTTGCGGGGTGCGAACATTCTTCATTCGGGCATATATTCTCATAGTCCTCTAATTTTTTCTTATTTGATAGTATATCTTTCAGAAACTTTCCATAGGCAGGTATATTAATCAAAGCTTCAATAACAGGAATATTAACATGAAGATGACGAAAAGTATCAAGGAAACAAGCATACTTCTTATCAATTTTTGCCTTTTTGATTTGATCTTTAGGAGGGTAAGGTAAAGATTCTAAATCTATAACCTTTGGCTCCCTAGTCAATTTCTCTTTTCCTTTTTCCTTAAACCTTTGAGTATTACTTAGTCGCCATGTTTCAGGTTCTTGAATTTTTTCTTTTAAATTATTCCCTGAATCAATCTCTACTTCAGATTCTTTCGGTTCTTCCTGTTTCTCATACTTATTACCAGTTTCATCTATTCTAACATGTTCCTAGAATAAAGTCCTTAAATCTTTATCCATAGGGTCTTTCAAAATCCTAGGGATTTTTACCCATTTTTCACCTTCATTTTCAGATTCCAAACTTCTATTCCTTTTCAAGAAATTCTCTATAATTTCTTCTTCCTCATCAGTGAATTCAATTTCATCTTTAGTTTCATCATTCTTACCATCTAAATCATTTTCTACTTCATTATTCCCAAAGTTTTCAACTCCATTGCTTCCACTGAGCTTCCTACTTCTCGTAACTACAACATTTACCTCTCTTGGATTTCTTTCAGTGTTACTTGGTAATCCTCCTGGGGGTCTACTGTTGTTACGTTCACCTTCCCTACTCAAATGATCTTCCATATTCCTTAATGAAGCTTCTATCGTTCTCATTCTGGTATCATGTCCACTCATAGATGTTTTCATTGTACTCATATCTTTAGTATTTGTACCAATAGAAGTCATCATTGTTTCCATATTCTTAGATTGAGTAGATAATACACCCATCATATTTTCCATTAATTTTTCCCATTTTTCAACTCCTTCTGCAGGTTGAGTTGAACTCTGAGTTACTGGTATACTTTGAGTGGTATGTTGAGGATAGGATCTAGGTAATGATTGTAAATTCTGATTAGACGTATTTTCTTGATAAGCTTGGTTATTATTCCTATATGGGACTGGATATGGCGGTTGTCCTGGCTTACTAGGCTTTTCAGACCATCGATAAGTAGGGTGATCTCTTCTAATAGCATTAAACGAGTTTGAATATGCATTGTTCAAATTCCTATGCTGCTGAAGAAAACTCACCTCCTCTCGTGAATATCCTGTTGGTTCTTCACTCCCTAATGACATATTATCATGACTTGAGTATTCGGTTGGTGTACTATTTTCGAACTTTGGTTCTTATTCTTTGTAAACCATCAAATTTCCTACTCAAATTTTCTAAATATGCTAGAACTTCCGTATTAGACGTACATTCTCCCCGCAAAAGCTACTTTTACGGTGCTAGAACCGGTTTCCCACATTCTCGTTATTTTTGGAAATCTTTTCTATAGCATCGTAAACTCGTTTGAGCTTCACTCATCATTAACGAACCACCACATGCATGATCTACATCCGCACGTGAATCTTTTCTCAATTTACGACGTAAGAGTTGAATTTTCATATCTAAGGAATAACCATGATCGGGACAAGCTCGTAACAGTTTTTTAAACCTTTCCCACGCATTCCCAAGAGTTTCCTCAGATCCTTGTCTAAAGTTAGCAACCTCGACTTTTAATTCCAAATTTCATCCTGGAGTGAAATATTGTTTCGAAAATTCGGTTTGAATCTCCTCCCAACTTGTAAGTGAATGATGTGGAAGAGACATAAACCAATCTCGGGCTCGTCCTTTTAGAAAAAAGGAAACATTGTCATCCTCGTTAATTCCTTATGAGCACCTTGATTTTTGGCCGTATTGCACGCTTCTTCAAAAGATAGAGATGATGATGTGGATCTTCATCATCCTCTCCTAGGAATTGGGCTCTTGCGTCAATTAAACCAAAAAGATGAGACTTAATTTCGAAATTATTCGCTCCTTCATTAGGTAAAAGTATGGGATTATTAGTCTGGTTTCTTCTTACGGTTTGATCACAGATTGGTCTCGGATTTGGCGGATTATTACGATTATTCTGGTTCCGATTTTGATTATTTCTATTATTATTATTATTATTAGGGTTAATAGGGTTTTGTCCATGCCCTAGAGCATGTTCCAGCCCTTGTTCAGGTGTTTCATCACTGATTTCAGCCATTCTCGTATTTTTATTAGAAGACGATTCTTGATCAGGATTTCCCTGACTAGTATGACCGCGTTTACTCTCTACTCTTAACTGCCTTTCGTAAGTGTTTATGTCAGGCTTATAAGGAGTGAGCGGGGCCTTACCACTTCTGGTCATCAACTAACGAAAATAGAAAATAACTAGAAATTGATAGTAGTAAAAATTGGTAATTTACCTATTAGGTAACAACCAACGAAAAATAAAATAGAAATGGGATAAGAAAAGTGTTGACTTATTCTCGAGAATTTTGAGCTAATACAAGTAGTAACCATAGACACAAAAAAAAGAAATTAGCGACGTTCCCCGGCAACGGCGCCAAAAAGCTGGTCCGCCTAACCTCTCCCCGGCAACGGCGCCAAAAAGCTGACAACGCCTAACCTCTCCCTGAGAACGGCGCCAGAAATTTGACAGACAATTCCCGGGTTAAACGATTCTAACCGGCAGTGTACCGGGTCAAATTGTGGTGCTAGTATGGTGAGTCAGAGTGTCGAATCCTCAGGGAACTTGGTAATTTCTTTTACGTGTGGTTAAACACCAAAGAGCTGTTATTAACTCGATCTAAACCGCAATTTTATAACACAGATCACTACTATTCTTAGTCAACATAAAATAAATACGAAAATTAAAAACTATACTAACATGATATATATAAATACATAAATATATATAGATCTACATAAACTGCAATTTATATATATAGATATAAGTATATATAGATACCAAAATATTAAACAGATAATTTTAGAGAACTGGCCAAAACTTATATAATTGGTTTATACGATCTTTTCGATTAAATGAAATGTGTTCGATCTCTCATTTTATTTTAGGTCCAATTGAGTAAATGAAACGGTGCACTCCCGAGGTAAACAATTCCTCCTCACACGAGCGTATGAAATTGTCATATGTCCATTGCATCGGTCAAGGTCCACAATCGTTACGGTTTTTCGAACGGGTCCCGAGTACAAATCTACCTTTAGATAAAAAGGAGTCATTCCGTTCGTCAAACGGTCAATTTTATTTTAAAGGCTCCGGTTGTCAAAGCCGGACGATTTAACTTTCCGGTTTAAGTTTCGCTTAACGATGATTTAACATTATTACGATCTCGAGTACAAATTATAATAAAATTCATTTCTCCCAAAACAAATTTACCCCCGGGTAGGAAATCGGATTCCGTTATCACGTTATTCACACGGCCAATTTTACCCTCCGGTTTTTCTATCTTTTATCTCGTATCCTGACTACGAGGCGTCAATTCATAATTAGATTATGAATTCCTCAGATCGATTAAATATGTCAATACGAAGACGATTTAAATAGAAAAAGATTCAATTAACTCAATTTTTATCATTTTAACTTAACAACATTTCTTTAACGAAAAGATCGAAATAAAACCGATTACATAGTTTTGGCCAGTATTATATTTAGCCTAAAAACATTATAATAACGAAAAATATAAAAACAAACATAAATACTTAAGAAAAGTTACCCGAATACGGCAGTTGATTCAGAAATCGTATTTTCCGGACATTACAACTTCTTGAGCAAAACCGAACTCCGAGATTTTCCCGAGCATTACAACGATACTAAAACTACATTATTACGGCGTAAGGCCTTATTTACAACTACAACTAAAAAATAAAAAGAAAAGAGAGAGAGAGATATATATATATATATATATATAGGATGTATATATATATTTGGTACACCCTCGAACTGCTCTCTGATCAACTCCTTATATAGAAGTTGGATCCTTGGCCGGACCGGTCCGGAATCATGATGATGTCCCCATGCTGAATACACTCCCATGTGCGTATGAGATATTTATATCATTAAACTTCTAAAATTCATATCTCGAGTTCTGGACCTCCAAAAATTGCAAACGAAATGCCAAAATTAAGGTCTCGAGAAACTCTACAACTTTCATGAAGGACTCTTTTCCGGATAACGCCTTCTTGATAATCTCGTGTTCCTCCGAAGCTTTTACGGGATTTTTCTTAACCCAAATCGATTAGCCACTTGATCAACTTGTTTAAGTTGTAGACCTCCAATCTTCATAATTTAAATTGCATTGGAAAGCTTTCGGAAAAATCTACAACTTTCGTGAAGAACACTTTTTCGAGATAATGTCATTTTGATGAGCCATTCGTTTGTCGGAGACATTTCTCGATTATTACTTAACCGGATTGGTTGGCCACTTGTCCACTTAAGCTATTCAATTGATCATTTAAGCTCGTGGCACTCTCTAGAAATCATTCCGGAGATATGATTATACTTCAATATGTCGATTCTCGGGGTCTCGGTTTATAAATCGCAATAAAATACCACAAATACCCACGTAAATCGACACGACACTCCGATTTACTAAAATCGGTACAAAATTACAACTTTTTACTATTTTTACTACTAACTACTCTAAATTATAAAGATTAACATTTCATACTATTTATACCATAATTTCATATATTTTACATAGAATTCGTTGATAAAACATAATAATATAACGTATATTTAATCATATAAAAATAATACATCAACGCCCAAAATGGTACCATTAATTATACCTATTTTCACCCCGAATTCTGCTCAAGAGATGATAGGTAGGCTCATTATTATATGGAATATTTGTTAAATGCTATGTGCGTGTTCCTAGGATCGTAATTCTGCATCTATGTTATTTTCCCAAAGATTTGGTACTGTTTTGTCTCGCTTTATGTGATTTATAGGATGTACCGAATCTGGAGCATTGGAGAACGGATCTGGACCAAAAGAAGTATGATGGGCCAAGTAAAAGAAGTCCAAGAAAAAATCTGCTGAAGAAAATGAGGAAAAGTCAGCCCGGTTTACCGCCTAGGTATTTTTCTAGATTATATTATATGTGCGGCTCATACCAGTTGTGGGCGGTGGCATTTGGTGGGCTAGGGCTGGTAAACCGAGGGCTTGTGGAACAAGAAATAGATTCTGCCGCCTATACTAGGTCGGTTAGGGTTTCTTAGAGTCATAAGTCGGTCACTGTATCCATATAAGGCCGTATTTACAGATTATTGTATGAGTGAATAATAATTTTTCATAATATATTATATACATTACAATTTGATGAAATAAAGTTATTCCTAGCTTTTAAGGAGTTATTTCTGGTTTTCTCCATTTCTCTACCATCTCTAGCTTGAGTAGGTCCAGCTAGATCTTCATTGTTGAAGGTATGAAGCTTTGAACTTTCCTTTTTGTCTTCAATATGGTAGATCTGTTCGTAATTATGTGTTTTAGTTAATCTGCATGTTTAAAGACCCCATGATTTACTTAGATTAATCGTAATTGAGCAATGTAGATCCGGAATTAAGAAAAGCTGACCCCGGTAAACCGGCGATCTATACCGGTTTACCGAGGCAATATTTAGACAACTTAATCTGGAGGATTCACTACAGCTACGTTGATCGACAATTTTAATTAACAGTAGGTTAGATCTGCTCAATCTGCTTATGGTAATCGTAAAATTAACATGAAATACGAATAGTGAAGTGTTAATTTGGACATAGTTTTGATGGACCTTAGGAACGTGTTGATCATTGTCGACAACTGTCTAGGCGGGTTAGCGGTATAAGTTAGTGCTCGATATCGGAAATTCTAGTTTTTTATGCGTATGGGCTATTACGGACCAATTAAGGAGGCTAGCTTGCATATAGATTGTCTACTACCATTGTCGGAGTAGATAAGGTTATGATAAATAAATCAAAAGATCGCTCGATTAATTTAAGGAAATTATGTGGGGAAGTAAACATATCGATTAACTAATCCAAGTTAGTACATCGGTGAGAAGAGGGGGAGAAATACCAAATTTCTTTTATGTTTATTGTTGGTCAATGACCCCCTATATGTCGCTTTCTAATTAGATTATAATTGTTTATAATTAAAGTTGCATTGTCTCTGTGTGATCGACCTTGACTAGTATTTACTATACTACGATGTACCTAGTATTCTTGCTAGTAATATTGGCGTTAGTGACTTACACGTGATCAAGATTTTTGGCGCCGTTGCAGGGGACAATGGCCATTTTTAAAGATAAACGTTTTAATTCTGATTAAGAAGTTGTTTTTTATTTTATTTTATTTGCTTTTGAGTCTTGAGTCGTTCTGGATCTAACCTGCACCTGTTAATCTGCCAGAAGGAGAAATTCTTGGCCCGGTTTACCGAGGGTTACCTCCGGTTTACCGAGACCTAGAAAATTGAATTCGACAACCTTATTCTATGTGTATCCCGGTTGATTTTAGTTAGCAGGTCCGCAACAGTTGGGATCATACCCAACTTAAGCGGAAGTTGCTAACATTTTCTTTGTTTTATTTTGTCTCTTTCGCAGGAAGATCAGGACACTTCAGAGATTCGGTCAAACCGGAGTTGAAGAAGAGCAAACAAGTCAAGCAATATGCCTCAGACAATAATGAACATCACTCCAATTTTCATGTATCCTGGATCCGCAGTTAGAGAGCAATACAAAGCGGATAAGAAGTGGGTGGGAAAAGAGAAACAAGCAATCAAGCAAGATCCTGAAGAGAACTTAAAGGAGTATAGCACGTATCGTCCAAGTGAGTTCCCTATCGAGCTAATTGAAATATCTTCTTCGGATTATGATTCTGATGATCCTAAAGAGGATCCCGACACGATGTTCTCTAGAGCCTAAGGATAACACAGACTCAAACACCATGGTGAAGTTAGGAGACCATGCCACGTTCTGACTCCCAATTTCTGTCAATGGTGTATCAGTAGGATTAGGTCTCTGCGACTCCGGCTCGAGTTGCAAAATTCTACATTTTTCCCTCTACCAGAAGATTAAGTTTCCGGTCATTATGAATCAAACCCAAACCCTGACTTTTGTTGATAGGACTAGAGCTATGCCTGCCGGTCTGCCTAGGAAGTTCATGATAAACGCAGGAGGGTTCACTTTTCCAATTGATTTCACGGTTATAGACGTACTAGAGGACCCCAGTGCCCCAGTTTTGTTAGGAAGACCTTTCTTAGCGACAAGCAGAGCAATCATGGACTTTGATAATGGGGAGATCACTTTAAGACTGAAAAATGATGCAGTATCATTTTAGAGCCCCTATATATTAGGCCGGAAAGTTACAAGATGACGTATGATTCAGGAAAAGTAGAAGTCATGGAGATAGGGAAGGAAGGGCATAAGCATCAAGAGGTTGTAGTAGAAACCGTTGAGCAGGAATTCATGAGATTAATGCTTAGAGAGCGAGAAGAGAAGGACCACAACAAGACGCTCACAGAAGCTAGTCCTTCCGTATTGTGTAGTGACGGATTAGAGCTTAAAGTAGAAAATTTGGAGTCCTTGGGTATAAAGTCTAAATCTCGACGTAGAGGTAGGCCTAGTACGCAAGCAAAGAGAGAGAGGCGTGCTAGGAAGAGAGCTCAAAAAGGTTCTATAAAGATACAAACCTCTGTAGCAAATGTTTGGCGAGTTAAAGCTCCAACCCCTAATGATCAAAAATCTGAAGAAAGTCGAGCTGGCGACTATAAACTCAGAACTATTCTCTTAAACCTTTAGGTAGATTAGGAATGGATAAAAGTATCTGAGTGAAGGGACGATCTTTTTTTCATCTTTCCGCACCCTTAGGCTTGAAACCGATGGTTGTTGGGAAGGTTTTTTTACTCGTTGTGGATTCTAGTGAAGTAGGTTAGGATCGAGTCGGAGATAGTAACAAAAGGAGTAAGAGACTAGTCAATTTGAGGTCAGGATTGAGCAGAGAGGTTAATTACAGTGTGCAGAGAAGGCAGACAGAGAAATATGAGGAAAGAAGCCCCGGTAAACCGAGGGTCACCTCCGGTTTACCGAGCTAAGAATTTTAAGTTTCTGAATGTCAGATTGAAAAGTAGGATTTTTAGAGACACGTGGAGGACACACGTTGCATCAGACACCACCGGTCAACAGAAACCATCCCATTTTCCTTATTTTCCACCTTTTCATCCTTTCCCACACTCCACCATAACTCCACCTCAATCCCATCAATCAAACCCCTCAAATCCCTCACCCTAATTACTCATCTACCCACTATCCCACCAAATCCTTCCACCTTCTTCCATCACTTCTCCTATTTAAACCACTCTTCCACCACCATTATCATCATTCTCATCTACCATCTTCTTCTCAAATCACCAAAATTCTTCCATCTCTTTCCCTTCTACAAAATTCGGCCACCATCACCACCATTATCACCACCATACCTCCACCAAAATCAAACCTTTCTTCTATTTTACCAACCAAAACACCATTTTTTCCATTCCTGATGCTGATTAGTGCTGCTGTGCTAGTGAAGTGCTGCAGTTCTTCATCTTCCAATATCAGAGCACAGTCCTAGAAAGAAACCGAGAAAACTCAGGCCGGTAAATCGAGGCCTACCTCCGGTTTACCGAGGGTATCTTTTCAGAATCAGCTTTATCATCAGTTCCTGTTATCATTCAGGATGGGTCCCAAGCGTAACAGAACAGCCCATCGTCCAAGTGGTCACCAATATGTTTACGGAGATGCTAATCCCTTGATAGATGGGGTTGAGCAATTTCATTCTCTTGAGATCTATGAATCGTTCCGAGGGCATTGGAACGGAAGACCGGTTGCCCGAGAACGAGGAGTTGAGTTGGACGATTGCGGTTTTCATTCTCTTGCATCAAACACCACCGGTCAACAAAAACCGTCCCATTTTTCTTATTTTCCACCTTTTCATCCTTTCCCACACTCCACCATAACTCCACCTCAATCCCATCAATCAAACCCCTCAAATCCCTCACCCTAATTACTCATCTACCCACTATCCCACCAAATCCTTCCACCTTCTTCCATCATTTCTCCTATTTAAACCACTTTTCCACCACCATTATCATCATTCTCATCTACCATCTTCTTCTCAAATCACCAAAATTCTTCCATCTCTTTCCCTTCTACAAAATTCAGCCACCATCACCACCACTATCACCACCATACCTCCACCAAAATCAAACATTTCTTCTATTTTACCAACCAAAACACCCTTTTTTTCCATTCCTGATGCTGATTAGTGTTGTTGTGCTAGTGAAGTGCTGTAGTTCTTCATCTTCCAATATCAGAGCACAGTCTAGAAAGAAACCGAGAGAACTCAGACCGGTAAATCGAGGCCTACCTCCGGTTTACCGAGGGTATCTTTTCAGAATCAGCTTTATCATCAGTTCCTGTTATCATTCAGGATGGGTCCCAAGCGTAACAGAACAGCCCATCGTCCAAGTGGTCACCAATATGTTTACGGAGATGCTAATCCCTTGATAGACGGGGTTGAGCAATTTCATTCTCTTGAGATCTATGAATCGTTCCTAGGGCATTGGAACGGAAGACCGGTTGGCCGAGAACGAGGAGTTGAGTTGGACGATTGCGGTTTGATCTTGCCACGAGCCCTACAAGTACATGATATTCTAGATATGGTTGAGGCACCGATGCGGTTCAATGCTACGGTGGTAAGAGAGTTTTATGCATATCTTTCGCATAACCTAGGAACCACATTTGCAATGGTCCGTGGAGTTGTTGGTCCCAGAGAAGGGTAAAACTATAGTCAGAGGGGGGGTGAATGACTATAGTGGAGTTTCAAAAACTTTTCTTATTTTTAAAAGCTTTTGGACAGCGGATAATCCCTTCTTTAACTGTTGGTTCAAAGTAGATTAGGCAATCACAGATGTAGTATGAAATGAACTAAAGTGCTGTAAAGTAAATTGCTGAAAGTAAATAGACACAAAGGCTTATAGTGGTTCAGGGTGGTGTAATCCCTTAATCCACTTTTCTCATGTGATGATTGGAGGAATTCACTATTGTTTTCACAGATACAATAGTTAGATTGTCCTTGGCTACACAAGCTTCACAATCTTCAAGACTATCACTCCCTGGATACAAAAGCTTCAGTTCAATCTCTATTACTGCTCCTTGAGAACAAATCTTTCAGCAGCTATCACAAAGGTTGCAACTCCTTCTCAGATTCCTCTGATTCAATTGCTTCAGTTGATGTGAATTGGATTCACAGACTTGTGATCAATCTCAGTGCTTGATATGGAATTTGAGTTCTGATTGCTGAGTTGATCTCTAGATATTTCCTTTAAGTTCAAATAGAAGGCTTTTCAAATTGTCAGAGTTTCTTCTTGTTTCTTATCAGATTTTAATTGTTGTCTTTCATGTCTGTCAATGCCTTCTATTTATAGCCTTGATAATCCTTGATTTGAATTTCCGTCCGTTGGCTATTTAATGTGGGGAATAATCCTTGATTTAATTATTGATTCCCCTTTAATTATATTCTCCTTGATTTCAGTGATCAGATTTTTCCTCAAACGTCTATCAGAAAATCTGTCCGTGATTGATTCTCAATTGATTATGTATTGAATGCTTGATCCTTTGAATCTTCTTTATTCTTCAAAATCTGAACAAGTAAAGTTTACTTGTCCATTCCCTAACAATTAAATGAACCATCTGACTTGGATGTTTAGTTCTTCCTTCACTGCTTTGTCTTTACTCAGCCGATAGTCAGTTCACTCTGCCGGTTCACTATTTTCTTTGATTTTACAAGACTCCTTGTACTTCACTGATCCTTAATTTGGGTGAGATCAGTGTACACCATATTTGACAATGTATTCCATCATTTGAATTATAACTTAGACTTATCCAAGGTCATCACAGACTTCCCTGGTTATAAATCAGACCATAATGGCATCATGCTTCTCCGCTGGTACTTGGCTGGCTTCACTCTGCCAGATTTCTGTTTTACTTCGCCATCCTACCCACTAGTAGAATACTTGTCTGACTCAACTTATACAACATGTCAGACTCTAAGTAAAGACTTATACAGAGATTTCTAACTTATTTCAGGCTTGCTATAACAACTAGTATGACCATCATCAAAACATAATAAAATGTTCCTAACAGGAGTAAAAATTGATTTTTCGATCGAGCGGATCAACGAGTATTATGGGATTTGCAATCCACCAGTGGGCCCAGAAGAGTACACATCCACGACCAATGTTGAAGATTCAGAGAGGATGCAGATGATAGCTGATTACTTTGGGGTGCAATGGAAGCGCAACCCTATGGGAGCCCCTACCATCTTCCTAGAGAGTGAATTATCTTGGGATCGGAAGATGGTCAACCGATTTGTTTGTGCCCGCCTTCTGCCGACCAAGCACACGGTCTCTGTCACCACTAAGAGGGCGGAGTTGATGTTCTATCTAGAGTAAGGATCTCCAGTCAACATCATTCTACTGATGCATAGCCGTATTCACAAGCTTGCCGCCACATCTGAGCGCGAGCAGTTGCCATATGGGCCGATGATTGACATGTTTGCTTTGGAGGACGAGGTGAAAGTTCTCGTCAGTGACGATTAGGAAGACCCTGAGCCGATGATCAGTTCACAGTCGGTTCAACGCGTACCAAGACGGGTCGGTCAGAGAGCAGAGAAGGAGCGTACTCCGGTCCAAGGAGCACCCCGGACTCAGAGAGCCTTGCTAGAGGAGCACTCGAGAGAAATTGCGAGTCTGCATCGCAAGATGGATAGAATTGTAGATTTTCTAGGAGTTCCTCCATCGACCCCACCACCTAGGACTGCCCCACGTCACCGAGCCTCATCTTCTACTGCTGCTGCCTCCAGTTCTGCACCACCTCCCGGTTTCGAGCCTAGAGATGACTGGGAGGATTATTATGAGGAAGACTAGTTTTTTCTTTCTACTGTTGTTATTTTCCATTTTCTTTTCTTTTTTTTTTTTAATTTTTATTTTTCTTTCCTATCTAGTTGATGTAGCGGAATTTTATTAATATAATGATTTTTTCGGCTTAATTTGTTTGGAGTTAGTTATTTTCTCTTTTACTGCCGCAATTTTGTTATACGATTTCTTGTCACCGCTATTCTTCTTGGTATGTTTGAGTTACTTAGCGCAGATTCTTCAAAAATTACTTCCATAAGCCCAATGATTTATAAGACGAACCAATTCTTCTTTGGCTCCACCCTTAACGAATCTAAGTTCCTTTTCGTTTTTCATTTTTTTCACCTTACACATTGGGGACAATGTTTCGATTAAGTGGGGGGTAAGGAACGTCACTTAGCTTCTTAGCATTATATTCCATGAATTATGTGATTATCTTGATTCTCTTTGATGCACTGTTCACCACCTAGACTTTGATTCATTTCGATAGAATTTTGAAAAAATATGATATCTTTGATCTTTTTGAATTAATTGACTTCATCTTTGTTTCACGATGTACAACTAAGAGAAAGTGCCCACTTCTGAAGTAGTGGCGTATTAAGCACATATTCTGTTATGAGCCACCATTTTAAGCACGTATAACTCACTTTCCTTGGTGTGTAATCGATAGCATATTGCTTTGACTAGAGTTGACCATGTCTTTATCCCGAATTATGTTCCACCAACGCTTATAAAGGCAAAGGAATTTCGGATTCGGCAGTTTATCAAGAGTGAGGATAGATAAATCAATGAGAGTTCACCCGCAAAGAAAGAGAAGTGCATTGAAATATATACATCTATATTCTCTTTGGCAAACATTGAGTCGATGGAGCGTAAAACGCACGACTTTTGCATAGACCGATAACGCGAGCCTAAGAGTAATACATACTCGGTTCTCGATCCGGCTTGCCATCTAATTTGATTAATACATAACATGTTCGAGACTGGTTAGTTCGACTACGGGTTGACGTAATGTCAGATTGTCTGTATTACCAAGCGATTGTGAAAGTTATTGCACACACACATTGGCTCATGACGTGAATAGTGTTTAATACGTTACTGATGGATATGAGTGGCATGATCTTGATCTTGACTTTGTGAAGCATAGTTGTTTTTAATTAACTTATGTACATATCAGGATGTTGTTTTCCTTTCGCCTTTTTGTTCAGGACGATCAAAAGCTAAGTGGGGGGTAGTTGATAACGCCCTAAATGGTACCATTAATTATACCTACTTTCACCCTGAATTCTGCTCAAGAGAGGATAGGTAGGCTCGTTATTATATGGAATATGTGTTAAATGCTATGTGCGTGTTCCTAGGATCGTAATTCTGCATCTATGTTATTTTCCCGAAAATTTGGTACTGTTTTGTCTCGCTTTATGTGTTTTATAGGATGTACCGAATCTATAGCATTGGAGAATGGATCTGGTCAAAAGAAGTATGATGGGCCAAATTAAAGAAGTCCAAGAAGAAATCTGCTGAAGAAAAATAGGAAAAGTCAGCCCGGTTTACCGTGGGCTAGGGCCGGTAAACCGAGGGCTTGTGGAACACGAATTTGATTCTGCCGCATCTACTAGGTCGGTTAGGGTTTCTAAGAGTTGTAAGTCGGTCACTGTATCTATATAAGGCCGCATTTACAGATTATTGTATGAGTGAATAATAAGTTCTCATAATATATTATATACATTACAATTTGATGAAATAAAGTTATTCCAAGCTTTTAAGGAGTTATTTCTGGTTTTCTCCTTTTCTCTACCATCTCTAGCTTGATTAGATCGAGCTAGATCTTCATTGTTGAAGGTATGAAGCTTTGAACGTTCCTTTTTGTCTTCAATATGGTAGATCTGTTCGTATTTATGTGTTTTAGTTAATCTGCATGTTTAAAGACTCCATGATTTACTTAGATTAATCGTAATTGAGCAATGTAGATCCGGAATTAAAAAAAGCTGACCCCGGTAAACCGGCGGTCTATACCGGTTTACCGAGGCAATATTTAGACAACTTAATCTGGAGGATTCACTACGAGTGGAAATATTACGACATTACTTCGATTTCCGGAGTAGGCTGTTGCACCCGTAGCTTATGATAATTAAATCGAAGTTCGACGGGGTGCCCGGCGGCCTCGGGAGTTCGTACGGGATATTTTGTACACTTTATTTAATTGTAAAAGACATATTAATTGTGATACATATAAACAATTAATATGTCAAACTCTAGTTTACTTTATGTCATAGACACAATTAATATGTCAAACTCTAGTTTACTTTATGTCATAGACATAGCTTTTACTTTTACTTTTGCATGCTTGCCGCCCACATCTACATACTCAGTGGCCGCCCAAGCTAGCTTGCTACTCTATCTCAATTGTATCTATTTATACATCTTTTTACTCAATGAATAAATTAAGTTGAAGTTTACTCTTGTGTTTATCACATTCTCAAACTCTCTTCATGGTATCGAGCCTTGCGAGTTCTAAAATCCATTTGCAAAACTCGGTTCTTTTTCGAAAAAATGTCAACATTATACGAAGTTTCATCTTCTTCGGTAGACTCACGGTTTGCCTCGGCGGACGGGATAAGCGAACACTCTTCTTTTACAAATCATAAACTTGATGGTAACAATTACTTGCTATGGTCAAGGTCTATGAAAATGTATATCTCCGGCCGGGGCAAGATGGGATATCATGCACGGTTCCAAACACCCTGCCCTGCTTGAAAGCTGACCCCAAGTTTGAAGCATGGGACACGAGAAAATAACCAAGTCATGACCATCCTCACGAGGTCTATGACAAAAGAGATCGATGAGAACTTCATGATGTATGACAACTTTGCTAAGGAAATGCGGGACAATGCCGGAGACCTTTACTCAAAAAAGGACAATACATACGAAGTCTATGAACTCGAAGCTCGGATTCAAAATTGCGGACAAGGGGATATGTACGTAACTCAATACTTTAATCAACTATCTAAGGCATGGCAACACCTAGATATGTTGGAAACTCACCCTGGAATGATGTTAAAGATCTTGCACTTTTTAAAGACATTATCGAGAAAAAGAGAGTATTCAAGTTCCTCATTGGATGAACCACTACTCTTGATGATGTTAGAGGAGAATTCTTGCCACAAAACCTCTCCCAAATCTCAAATCCATGTTTGCTTGAGGTCAAACATGAAGAAAACGAGGAGGAAAGTCATCTTCTTGAACACCCTGTGATAACCCTGCGAAGGTGCGCCTGCTTGAATGTCGGGAAGGGCTGCGAGAGGTTATTGGGACTTACGGGAAGCCTGTGAGAAAAGCGGAAGGTTGTTCGTGATCCTTTGCAAACGCACAAATCACACCAAGGACAATTCTTTGGAAGCTTCATGGCAAGCCTAATCCCTCAAAACCTCAAAACCAACCGGGGAAAATCAAGGCGGACTTGTCGGTGACGAGGAGAATGACGACCATCGAATGCTCGGTTCTTTGCCTTTAAAGCCTTTGTTGCTCGGCATCGGGAAGGTAGCTCCTCTCTTGAAATGGCCACTCATGCTAAAACGGTATATTCCGCTCACCTCTTAGTAATGAGACTTGGATTGTTGATTACGGGGCTTAACTTCCCACATGTTGGTAATAAAAACCTCATTACCCACTATATGCCATGCACCCAAATTCACGAAATTAAAGCTGGCGATGGTTCTGTTTCTTATGCAAAAGGTGTTGGGAAGGTTAAACTTACTAATCGGATATATCTACAAGGGGTCTTATTTGTTCCAAAGTTAGATTGTAACCTTATATACGTCGGTAAACTCACTAAAGATCGAATTGAATTTGTTGTTTTTGATAAGGATCGGTGCACTTTCCGGGATCTTTCTTCACGGGAAGTGATTGGTCAAGCTAAACCACCTGCTCGGGGCTTGTTTGTGATCAACCTGCTTTGAAGACGAAAGGCGAAGGCGAATCTGCCTCGGCGGCTTTGCACTCAAAACTTAGACAATATCATGTTATGGCATTATAGACTAGGACATCCAAGTTTTGGTTATTTAAAGTCTTTAATTCCGGAGAATTGTTTAAAGGATGTAATCTTAATGATCTTCAATGTGATATTTGTCAATTTGCCAAACTCACCAAATCTGTGTATACTAAATTACCTCACTTCCCATCCACACCTTTCACCTTAATTCACGGTGATGTATGGGGACCCTCGAAGAGTGAAAAGTATAACGGGCAAGAGGTGGTTTGTAACCTTCATAGATGACCACACCGAACCACTTGGTTATTTTTAATGAAGGATAAATGCGAAGTTGGATCCATCTTTCAAGAGTTTTACAACATGGTCTACTCGGTTTGACATTAAGATTAAAATTTTGAAGGCGACAATGCTCTTGAATATTATGAGTCTAATCTCGGTAATTTCTTGATGAATAAGGGAATTGTCCATATCGGTAGTTGTGTTGAGACACCTCGGCAAAATGGGGTTCTTTGAGAGAAAGAATAGGCACTGCTTGGAAATGGCCGGATCAATCATGTTCACTACAAATGTTCCAAAATATATGTGGGGTGAAGCTATATTGATTTGCCACTTACTTAATCAACGGGCTTCCCGGCGAGTGTTAGGTTTCAAGACTCCTATCCAAACCTGCGACCACACACTCCTGCCCTCATCTTATTGCCCAATTGCCTCCAAAAATCTTTGGTTGTCTTGTGTTTGTTTATATCCATGCCCAACACGAAGCAAACTTGATCCCAAAGCTCACAAGTGCATTTTCTAGGGTATGCTAAGGACGGGAAAGGTTACAAATGCTATTCACCTGCGAAAAGAAATTTTACAACTCTATGGATGTAAAATTCTTTGAAAGGACTCCTACTACTACGGCAAGTCTACTTGAAGCGATCAACGATGGAAATCGATTGAAATTGATCTAAATCCGTTCCCTCGACAAACTCTTAACCCTCGGCAACCTGCGAGACTCGGCGGACGAACCTCGGCACCTGCGACCCGAGCCTGCGAACACGAGCCTGGCGAGCCTCGGCCCCTGCGACTCGGAGGCTGGCCGAACTACGGCACCCTGCGACATTGATGACGGACTGTTGCTCTAAGGAAAGGGAAAAGATCATGCAGCGATCATTCTATTCATACTTATTTATCTTATGACCGGTTGTCTCCTGTATTTGCTATGTTTACACGGGACACGGACTCTCGCTCTATTCCCAAAAATATTCGGGAGGCCACTTCAAAATGATAAGTGGAAGGTTGCTTTGTTAAAACGAGATATTTGCACTCCTGGATAATCATACTTGGGACCTCGCAACTCTCCCCAAAGGCAAGAAGACGATGTTTGTAGATGGTTATTCACCATAAAATACAATGCGATGGTACTATTGACAAGTACAAAGCCGGATTGGTAGCAAGGGGATTCACTCAAACTTATGGTATTGACTATAAGGAAACTTTTGCACCGGTGGCAAAACTCAACAACTTGTCGGGGTTCGATCTCTCTAGTTGTCCAAGCGGGTGGCCTCTACACCAATTGGATATCAAAAATGCTTTTCTCAATGGTGATCTCAACGAGGAAGTCTATATGAATGTACCTCCTGGTTTTGTCAATCCTCACACTCGGGGCAAGGTATGCAAACTCGGAAAATCTCTATATGGCACGAAGCAATCCCCAAGAGCCTGGTTTGGGAAACTTACTACTTGTGGTCAAAGGCTGCTGGATATCATCAATGCAACTCGGATCACACTATGTTCATCAAGACAACCAACCGAGAGAAGGTCTATTCTTATTGTATATGTGGATGATATCATCCTTCTTGGAGATGACTCTGCGAGATTCAAAATTTAAAGACTCTCGGCAAAGGTGTTCCAAGTTAAGGATGCGGGCTACCTCGAGTACTTTCTTGGTATGGAAGTGGCTAGAAACACCAAAGGCATTTCGGTCTCCCAAAGGAAGTATGTATTGGATCTCTTGAAGGAAGCGGCATCTTTGGGATGCAAACTGCTTGTATCCCAGAGTAGACCCCGAGTAACACCTGCTTGCATGGTGACATTCTTTGTCGAGAAAAGAACAATATCAAAGGCTTGTAGGTAAACTCATCTACCTTTCTCACACAAGGCACGATATTGCATATGGGGTTAGTACGGTCGGTCGGTTCATGCAACGCCTGCGGAGCAACATTGGGATGCTTGTGAATAGGATGCGAGATATTTAAAGTCCACTCTGGCCAAGGCACACTTCACCAAGTCTCGATAGATCAATCAAGGTCTACACGTGATGCGATTGGGGTGGATGTCACATTGACGGACGATCTACCACGAGGCTATTGCTCGTATGTATGGAAAAACCTGGTTACTTGGAGAAGCAAGAAACAACCTCTTGTGTCAAGAAGCGATCTTGAAGGCGAACTCGGGGCACTTGTACTTGGCATTTGTGAAGCTCATGGCTAAAAAGTGCGGCGAACTTCGGCAACCTCCTCGGCAACTTTATCACACTCTGTTGTGATAATAATTCGACCTTATGCATGGTGAAGATCCTGTCCATCATGATAAAACCAAGCATGTGGACATTGACGGACACTTTACGAAGGAAAAGATTGATGCCAAGATTATTCAACTCCAATATGTTCCCTCGGCGGATCGGAATGCGATATTCTTACCAAGGCTATTCCACCTCTTATGTTCGGCGGACTTAGTAGCAAACTTGGGCGCATCAACATATACAGCCCAGTTTGAGGGGGGGTGTGGAAATTTTACAACATTACTTCAGCAGACCGCTGAGTCTGTTGAAGTTCAGCAGGGTGCCCAGCAGCCTCAGGAGTTCGTACAGGATATTTTGTACACTTTATTTAATTGTAAAAGACATATTAATTGTGATACATATAAACAATTAATATGTCAAACTCTAGTTTACTTTATGTCATAGACACAATTAATATGTCAAACTCTAGTTTACTTTATGTCATAGACATAGCTTTTACTTTTACTTTTGCATGCTTGCCGCCCACGATCTACATACTCAAGTGGCCGCCCAAGCTAGCTTGCTACTAATCTCAATTGTATCTATTTATACATCTTTTTACTCAATGAATAAATTAAGTTGAAGTTTACTCTTGTGTTTATCACATTCTCAAACTCTCTTCGCGTTCCGGACACCGGACTCTTCATTAAATCTTTTTAGATACTGCAGTATCGTTTCCTCCTTCCTCTGTTTGATAGTGTGGAGGTACGTAATGTTCCTTTGGAACGGCTTAGCCGTGACAAAATCCTGCGGGAACTTCTTAGCCAGTGCTTCAAAATTGAAGATCGACTGCGGGGGTAGTTTCCTGAACCACTCACGAGCCCTGCCCGTGAGTAGGGCTGGAAAGGCTTTACACTTTATCTCTTCCGTTACACAATCAAGGTTCATATGCAAATACTGGAAGAGATGGTATTGTGGGTCTTTAGTGCCGTCATAGGGTTCCAATTTGGGCACTTTAAACTTTTCTTGCCGTGGATAATTTAATATATGTTCTGAGAACGGTGACTTGAATGATAGTTCGTCTGACCTACGACCTAGTATACCGTCAAGCTCTGCTCAGGCTGACTTCTGTGCTTGAGTGTTAATTTGCCTTTTCCAGATGTTAGAGGTAGATGACAGGGTGTCATGTTTGTCATCTCTATGCGGTGGGATGGTTTTTGGTGCGTGATTTTCCGGTTGACCATCTTCTCGCCCCTTAAGCGCTAAACCAAGTACACCTTTGAATGCGGGCATATCTAAGTTCCTTAAGAATTCCAACAGAGCTTGTTGAGCCGGATCAGGGAGCACTTCTTCCTTTTGAGATTGGTGTTGACTGGTGGCTGCGTTTGGATGTTTATCCCCACAGCCCGTTTGGCCAGCGGCAGTTGTAGTTGGGTCACTCTCCTGGATCAACGGATCTTGAGCTTGAGTCTTTTTTCCGGTGTTCTTTGGTGGTTCCATTGTTAATCTTGGTAAAATTTCCAATAGGAGACCCTCCTCTAGCGCCAATTGACGATTCTGGATATCGTCGGGGTACAAATCCAGTCCGTATTTCTCCTAGTGACAATTGATTTTAGGGATCCTTTATGAATGGGATGGTATTTGTATTTATTTTTAGACTGAGCCTGAGTTATTTTCCCAAGTTGCCTATTTATACAATATGTGAATAGGAATCAAGTCACTCGTAGTTCCTTAGGGATAGATTATATAGGGGACTCCTCGTCCCTTTTCTTCCCCAACAAGTATGAGGATTCTTAATCCCTAAGGATTATCTCGTGTAAATCCCTTTAATTTAGGGATAATTATGTACGCATTAAATAGCAGGATCAATGTCATAATATCCTAAGTTATTTACTGTTTATCCTATAACATAGGAAAATGTTTAAAATATCGGATAGAGGGTGCTCTAGCCGTCATGTGGTGAGCTCCTCAGGTCATCCCGAGCTTAGATGCACTACCCAAACTCCGACATGACCGAGCCGCCCTGCGGAAGTATGGTTGGGAGAACGGGTCAGACCTCTCACTTAGGATTCTGGCCTGATCTACAAATTGATATGGGCTTCTGGCCCTTAAGTTTGTTACTTCTCTCTCTTCATTTATTAGGTAGTCATTCCCTGAATGACACGTGGCGAGGGATTGCCCGACCCTCGTCATTTGGAAATACAACTTGAAAGATCATGGAGTCTAATAGGTAGGGTAGTCTCGTAACTTTTTCTCTTTAAGTTGTTTAATTATTCATTCGTTGGTTAATTAGATCGCAAAACTCATGCTTCACTATAGATCTTGATCTAATCAATATCTAGACGAATATGTGTAGATTCTGACTCTATCCGATTCGTTTGAATCGGGTTCTCAGATCGGATTCAGATTCCCGGCAACTCCAACAGTCATTACTTTTTTTTAGAGATGAAGATCTTGAAAGCATTTTGTAGAATCAATGTTAGAAAGAAAAAAAATTTACCAGCAGGGCAAAGAAATGAATTGATTTTGGGTGTAAGATTTGAACTTTGAGGTAGATATCGAAGGATTTTAAAGAATTTCATGTGGTGGCAATGTAGGTTCGGAGGAAGTTTTTCTCATCATTTACAAAATAAAAATTACAGTTGGAATATATACAATTTGAACAGAAAATTCATTACAATTAAGCACTAGTTAAAGGAATTAGTAGTTATCCTTCCTTATTGAAGGAACAACTAACAAAGGCTGTTCCTTTCTTAAGGGCACTGCATACTTTTCCACCATTTCCAACTGTGAAGCATTACCACCACCACCATTGGGAAGACACCATTCAAAGCAAGAAATCAAAGACCCCAAAATCAAATGAACTTCCCTTGCAGCAAAAGGCATACCTGGACACATCCTCCTCCCAGCACCGAACGGCAAGAACTCGAAATCTTGTCCTTTAAAATCCACATTTGAGTTCAAGAACCTCTCAGGCTTGAACTTTTCGGGATCATCCCATGTTTTCGGATCGTGCCCGAGTGCCCAAAGATTCACAAACACTAACGAGCCCTTTGGGACGGTGTAGCTCATTATCTCACATGTTTCTCTAGCACAATGAGGCAGGAATGCAATGGGCGGGTGTAACCTTAGTGTTTCTTTGATGCAAGCGTTTAGATAATGGAGTTGGGAGACGTCGGATTCCTCAAGGGGTCGGTAATTGACGGCGGATGATTTAAGCTCTTCGGAAAGCTTTTCCATGGCGGATTTGTTCTTAAGTAGCTCAGCCATTGCCCATTCCAATGTAGTTGTTAGAGTTCCTAAGCCTGCTGGAATTATTTCCTACATACACAAAACATAAGAACACTTTTATCATTTCTAGGATGTAATTTTCGGGGAATTAAAACAAAAGATGTTGTTTTCAGACATATATACCAGAAGCATGTAATCAATCTGGGTATCTGAGAAGCCATTTGCAAGCATAAAATCCAAGAAATCTCCATGTGAGCTAGTACTATATCCTTTTCTTCTTTCCTTCACTTCATTTTGCCATACTTTGAACAATTTTCCCAAATTATTTCTTGCTTTCAATTTCACAAATTGAGGATCAATACCATCAAAAACAGGAAACAAATCCCCAATTATTGGTGTAGTACTATATTCCATGAATCTCCAAATCGTATCCTTCATCTCACCAGCTGCTTTTTCATCTTCCAGATCCATCAAATTCTTGGAAAAACAAACCATACCCAATGTTCTAAATACAGTACTAAAAACAAAATTACCCAAATTTATTACCTTCCCTTCCTTTTTACCCAAGAATTCCACCATTTCTGCTATCTTCTGTTCCCTCATTTTAGCTTGCAGATCAAGAGCTTTATTTGAGAACAACTCTGATTTCCACAAAACCCTTATTGATTTCCAGTGAGGGGTGCATTCAGTAGCCCATAGCAGAGAAAATCGCTTAAGATCAGACTCCTTAATCGGAGTTGCTTTCGGTGCGTACCTTGCTGATAATTCTCGGTCATGGACTCGGAGAATTTGAGAAGCTGCTTCAGGTGAAGATCCAATTACGATAAATTGAGTCCCTAGCTTCAGTGAGATTAAGGGGCCATGGATTTCTGCAATTTTGGTTACTAAAACATGAGGTTTCTTGCCTATAACATTGGGGATGTTGCCTATTAGAGGCCATTGAAATGGCCCTGGTGGAAGATTTTTGTACTTTGTTGAAGATGGATACAGCAACTTGAGAATGAAGATTATCAGAGGTAAGAGTATAAGAAGAATTGAAAAGGTGTTGCTTTGATCTAGAAAAACCGTAAGCTCCATGGATTATCAGAAGACTTAAATCATATATTTGCAGAGGATGATGATGTTATTGTGTGGGAAGGAAGAGATGAAGTGCGTTGAAGGCGAATGCTAATTTGCGCCATAGTAGGATCTTGCACGTGACTGCAAGACAAATTTTATAATACAACCGTTGTAGCAAGGTTGTATCAAGTGGTATACATTACAACCATTTATTTCTAACCTCTCACACACGATAAAAGTGTATTATGTGAAAGAGAGTAAAAATGAGAGGCCTAATGTATGCGCTTGCAAACCTTCTTACAACCGTTGCACCATAAAATCTCTCATGTGTCACCTAATACACTTCAGCTTGTCGGGTTGACACAAAATGAGAAATTGAAAATCAGGTCATTTTAACCACTGATAATTTTTTTTAGGTCGGACAGATTCTGACATTTTTTTTCAGGTTCACCGTCCAAATTTGGATGAAATCGTTCAAATACAGTCAAAGCCGTCCATATTTGGATGTAGTTCGTCCAAATAAATTGAATGGACAAAATAGACGAAAACCGTCCGAATGTTGGATGCACCGTCCATCTTGGGACGAATTCCGTCCATTTTTAGGCGGTTTCCGTCCATTTTGTCCAAAGCTCAAAAACCGTCCCAATTTGGACGGTCTAACTTAGTCTCTCCGTCCAAACAGAGGACGCACCGTCCAAATTTAGACGGACCATTATCAAATTTGGACGGGTTTCATCCATTTTGAAACCCTTATCAATGTCTTATTTACTCTCTTCACCTTTCTTGTCTTCACCGTTTCATCACACAAAAATTCACCATTGCTTCCAAAAAAATTCACCATTGCTACACCAAAAATTCACCATTGATACCCAAAAAAAAAAAAAAACAAACAAACCATATTTGTCCATTTGAAATTTCGTTGTTTTATTTCACCGGAGTTGTATTTTTAAACAAAATGGGTAAGCATTTACTTAAGTTTGAATAAATTTATTTATTGTGTTTGTTTTTATTGTTATTTGTTCACATGAATTTTCGATTTTTATTAATGTTATAAATTTTCGATTTTCAGCGTAGTGTAGTATGTGCATTTTCGATTGTTAATGTTTCGATTTTTATTAATGTTATAAATTTTCGATTTTTATTAATGTGATGAATTTTCGAAATTTATTAATATTGTTAATGTTATAAATTTTCAATTTTTAGCGTAGTGTAGTATGTGCATTTTCAGGGTAGAGAAATGATTAATTTTGATTATATATTTCGATAATGGAATTGACATTCGTTGGATAATTAGGGTAGTCAATGATACATTTTATTTTGATTGATATATTTCGATTAAATATTTGGATAACGATACAAATAAATTTTGGTTGATGGCAATGTGATCGCTTGTAGTAATAAATGAAACTTGTTTACCGAATGTGTTTTATTGGTTTGGTACAAAGTTGATTATGTTGTTGTTGTAGTGGAAGATGAAAATTCAATTCAAATATATGGTTTTTGAATTACGTATTTTGTGATAGTATGAGAACATCCCTTGAAATTATTGGTAACAAGAATGTGATTTAAAAAATTGAAACAAACGACAAATTAATGTCGTTTGAAAATACAAGAACGAATATTTCGAACTAAATTTCATGGTACTCCTTGGCCTAATGAGGTTCTTAGAATTGCATGCTTTCCCTAGGGTGTTTTCGATTTCTTCTGATCCGCTGTGTCATGCCTAATCTCCAGGTTTTGTATTGGGGCTCCTGGTAGGTAGCTCGTAGAAAATTTCATTAGGTCTGCTCAAACAGAGCATCTTTTCCTGTCTCCAGCAGCTTTCTCCCTCGTCATCATCAAGTACTCTATGACGTTGGTAAAAACACTACTCTCTTCTTCTCTTACCCCCCTCTAACGTTACAACACAACACAACACAAAACAACGATGTTCCGAAAAACCAAAAAAAAAAAGATGATAAGAAATTTCGGTTATATATATATATATATATCTTTATTTATTTATTTATATGTGTGTGTGTGTGTATATATATATATATATATATATATATATATATATATATATATATATATATATATATATATATATATATATATATATATATTTATTTATTTATTTATTTATTTATTTATATGTGTGTGTGTGAGTATAAGTATCCTAATTTATTAATAATTGTGTCATTTCGGACATATACTTACACAAAATATCATATTTTAACATCTCAAAAACACTCACACTCACACACACACTTATTACATATATGAGTGTACTTATTACATATATATGTGTATCACACTGATAATATGATGACATATATACAAACATTTTATCTATTCATTGTTTATATATTATTTTATATTCATATCTCCACTGTATACTGATGTAAATTTATAACTCTTTCACAGATAATAACATTGTGTCCGTTAAGTTTGAATTTGGTGGAGATTGGATATACAACGAAGGATGCGAAAGATGGTCTTATAGAAAAGGAAAATTTTATTTGATTCGTGTAAAAACCGATATGACATTGGATGAAGTGAAGCAGAAAGTGTGTGGGAAAGTAGGAATTAATGTATCGAAAAAATACATTGGTCATGAAACTTTTGTACGCAAAATACGAGGGGCCGATTGATGTTTTGGATGATGAGACATGGCTAGGGTACATTGATGATCTTCTTAGACTAGAAACAGTCAAACTTTGTGTTAATGCTGAACCGATTATTGCTGATGATGACTCGATAGACATATACGACAACGAATTTGACTTAAATGAACAACCGATAGTTGAAGAAAATGATAGAGGGATTGAGGATTTTACACCCGAACTTTATTATAATCGGAATTCCGGTGAGCATGTTGTACGTACTCCACAAGTCTCGACCCTCATGAAATGTCATCCAACCGAATACAACTTTCGGTGATCAAGTAATTGACTTGTCAAGTGAACGTGGCTACGATTGGGGATTTATTGCAAATATGATTAGTCGGCCATTGCACATACCTTACGATGAACAACCTATGGCTAGAATGTGTGCATCTATGAATGAAGTTGGAACGTCTCGGCGAAATTTAGATTAGACGACCCACACACCGTATAGGCAGCAAACTAGTGGTAGGAGGCGTGAACCAGTGACTGAAGCTGGTACATGTTGGGATAATTATGGTCAGACTAGTCATAATCTCCACATAGATGGAACAAGCCAGCAGTTTATGCAAACAGCGATGTGTTCGGTAAAAACGAGTTTTACAATTTATAACCGAAACACCCCAAGTATAAGGATCGTAGTATAGGATGTTAACGGGTCGTCCTAAGGGAGTGGAATGTTTATCGGATCAAGGAACAATTATTCTATCGATTATGTCACGACTATTAACTAAACTAAGGTTGAAACTAACTAAAACCTAAACCTAAGAATTGAAACTAAAACAGGAATAAAAACAAGCAGAAAATAAGAAAACAGAAAGACGGACGAACGTTCACTTTGATGAACGAGCGTCTGAAAGTATAAACTAGTGGACGGGCGTCTGCTATTGCGGACGAGCGTCTGATTATGAACTGAAGCAGAAAAGTGCAGGAAAACGGCAGGAAACTAGGGTTTATATAACTAGAACTTAAACTAAACTTAATCTAAACGATTCGATTAATAAACAATTAAAGGGAAACACAGCAAGGCGACTAGGTTCCACCTATCAACCAACAATCCAACTAGACGGTGATTAAAAAGACATAGTTTTTAGTAGTGATTTATTCACGAATTCAATTAAATTTCTTCAACCAAATTCTAGGGTTTCGTTTATCTTTTCAAATAAACTAAACATGCAATCAAAACGAAATCACGAGATTGTTTCCAAACTCTTACTCAACTAATCATGCATAATCTCTTACAACACAATTAGATGCATTACTTTGAACGAAAGAGAACTCAAATAAACGAGACTTTCATAAATTTATTCAAGCATAAATTAAACATAGATCGTTTCATCAAATCTTAATTCAATAAAACTTAAGCAATACAAAACGATCCAAAGTAATGAAAAACTATGAAATAAACTCACTAAGCTTAAGCATCGAACTCTCTAGTTGGTTTGTGTTGATGATAGGCTTCCTCCGTCGACTCACCGCAAGGTTTTAGCCAACAATCATATTGGAGATGATTGTTGGGTTGGAGAAGTTCATCTCTATGGAATTAGGGTTACGGCCGCAGCTTTTTGGTGTGAAAGTGCGATCTCAATGATTTGGTATGAATTAGGGTTAAGAGAGGCTTGCTATATATAGAGTTTTGAGTCGGTTATGACTAAGTCGGCAACGGACGCTCGTCCGAATATCCGGACGCCCGTCCGGAATGCACGGACGGCGAGTAAACGCTCGTTCATCCTCCGTCGAACTCTCGAATGTAAAATACGATTACGGACGCCGCATGGACGCCGGTTCACTTCGGACGCTCGTTCAAGATCAGTAGACGCCCGTTCGAACTGCTGAGGATCGGATCTCTTCATCTTTATCCAATTTCTTCAAGCCAATTCCAACTCTATCTCTTATAATTCGACTTGAGCTTCATTTATCCTCATTATATGCACGAAAATCAACACCTACATGATAAATAAACAATGCAAAAACGTAATAAAACTTAACTAATAATAATTCCATTAAATTAACACTTAAAATCATCAATTTTGCATACAATCATCTTAAAATCATCTTTACTCAATATTTACACTTAAACCCTTAATTCTCATGTAAATTATGCAAATGTGGGGAAAATAATAATGAAATAAACCTTTAATAATCATATAAATATGGCCTTAACAACTCCCCCACACTTAACTTTTTGTACGTCCTCGGACAAAACAATCAAAACTATAGCTCAACTTTATAAATAATCCACATAGATCTCTAACTCACGTAACAAAAGATACAACAACTATAGCAAATGATACCAACACGAGAGATAGATTCGGTGTAAGTGTGACAAGCCGTTCTCAATCTTAACAAGCCTTTCAAAGAAATATCCTTTCAAAAATTCCAATGACTATCCTAGGTATAGACAGTAATAGCTCCACTCAAAGCCTTCCCACGCACTTAGTAGGATAATCCCCACAGCATATCATGCGGTTCTACTGGGTATAAGATCCATGATAACAAAGACTTCACTTTATTTTTACTCATCATTTCCAAAATTTTCAAATTTGACGCATATCAGAATAAGCTCTTACCCATCATAGTAGTGTAGGACATTTCGTGATAATCCCCTACCTACTCAAATCATAAGGTAGCTATAAACTGACTATCGTGAGCTATTGGTCATCATAGTGGTATAGGACATACGAGGTATACCCTACCGCACTCAAATCATTAACCAGCTTCCGACAACGTATTTATTAATAATTGCTCACTCACTTTATTTATTCACTTTTCAAAGTCATAAGTTACATCTCACTTATCACATTCAAACTTTATGATATTCACAGTACACGGTCTAACTCAGGTGTAACTATACTGACCTTCCTAAGATAAATCATTAAAAATAATGAAAGGATATAATTCAAAAGTCATGCTTCAAAATCAAAGGCTTTCGTGAACGTGAAGAATGAATACTATCTCCATAAAAGTAAAACATGCTATAATTATCTCACTAAGTCACATACTATCATCTTTAGAAAACTACAACTAGCAAGCATTCAGTTTCAATCATATGCTCGAGATTAACAAAAATTTTAAATTTAGTGGAAAATTTAACATTCACTTTTTACTCATATTTCAAAGGATATAGCATAAAAACATACCCAAACACCCCCCCACACTTAAATCACATTATGTCCTCAGAATGTGCAGAATAAAATAAAAATAAAAAACTTAGCTGGTTTCAACAGTGGTTGTCGGGTGAAAGTTGGCAGAGGCCAGGCCGGAGCATGAGTATACCGCAACAACTCGAATAGACAACACTGGACAGTAGTAACTCGCAAACCTGCTCAAAAGTATCTGCAACACTCGACATACCATATAATCTCGGGGTACACGGGGTATATGAGCAACACATAACACAAAACACTTACAATGAATGTAGGAGGAATAACCATCAACACATAATCAACTAAAGTACTACTTCTAAAACAATAAAACAAAACCACCTAAGAAAAGGAAACGAACAAAGAAAACTAGGTTGCCTCCTAGGAGCGCTCTTTTAATGTCAATAGCTTGACACAAAGTTCAAGAATCAACCCGGATCGGGCCACTTTGGTTTAACTGCCGCCACCTCAGTATCGGAATTAGAATTACTAGGGCGGAAATGATTTTCACCACAACAACAAGTCAAGTGCGCAATAAGGTCATTAAACTTTTCTCTCCAAACTACACTGACTCTCTTCTTCTTGTTCTTGCGGATGACAGGCGTAGGTGTGCTAACCTGCTCAGGAGTCCCAGAAGAAGGTTCCTCACGAGTAGAGGTAGGAATGTCATCATCTGACTCAAAGAAATAAGATGGAATCTCTTCACAAATCAGGACATCTGTACTCTCATCTCTTCTTTGGAAATAAAGAGTCTCAGGCTTCTCCTTTGGTTGCCCAAAATATTTCTTAAGTCTATGACCATTCACTTTGAAAGCTTGATTACCATACCCGTTCAAAGTAATTACTCCACTTGGATTAACCTCGAGAATCTCAAATGGACCAGACCATCTAGACTTTAGCTTACCAGGAAACAAATGAAGTCTGGTATTATAGAGTAAAGCCATTTCACCAACTTTGAATTCTCGGTCCTTGATCTTAGCGTCATGGAGTATCTTAGTTCTTTCCTTGCTGATTTTAGCATTCTCGTATGCTACGAGTCCGAATTCGTCGAGCTCGTTCAAGCGTAACAACCTTTTCTCCCCACGAGTTGGCTATCAAAATTTAAGAATTTAATTGCCCGAAAAGCTCGTGTTCAAGTTCGACGGGTAAATGACAAGCTTTGCCATAAACCATTTGGAAGGGTGACGTGCCCATCGGGGTCTTGAATGCGGTACGATAAGCCCACAATGCGTCATCCAAACTTAAGACTCCAATTAGATCTATTATTGTTCACGGTCTTCTCCAAAATTCTTTTTAGGCTCCGGTTGCTTACCTCGACTTGGCCACTAGTTTGAGGATGATATGGTGTACCAATCTTATGTTTGACACCATACTTCTCAAGGATCTTGTCAAGCGGCGCATTGCAAAAGTGAGTACCTTCATCACTAATGAGTGCTCTCGGACGACCAAATCTAGTAAAGATATTCTTTTGCAAGAATTTCTTCACGACTTTATGATCATTAGTTTGAGTAGCTATGGCCTCGACCCACTTTGAAACATAATCCACACAGACGAGGATATACTTATTACCACATGAGGATGGAAAGGGTCCCATAAAATCTATGCCCCATACGTCGAAAACTTCACATTCAAGAATGGGCTTAAGTGGCATTTCCATCCGACTACTCTGCCGTCCAGTTCTCTGGCACCTATCACAACCTTTACAAAAGGCTTCTGCATCTTTAAACAGAGTCGGCCAGTAGAATCCAGCTTGAAGGATCTTTGCAACCGTCTTTGGTGTTCCATAGTGACCTCCGGTAGGACCGCTATGGCATTGTTCTAGATATCCCACGATCATGCTCGGGAACACACCGTCGAAGCAACCCGTCTTTACGGACTACGAACAAATAAGGATCTTCCCATACGAGATATTTAAGATCGAAAAGAACTTTTTCTTCTCCGATACGTCATATCCTCTAAATGACCACTCGCTAAATAGTTGACGTAGTCAGCATACCACGGCCTAACCGTTTCAAGCTTCATCAATTGCTCAGTCGGAAAATCAATGCCTATATCATTGTGATTCTCTGCACCCTCATTTACTAAGCGAGATAAATGATCAGCCACAATATTCTCACTACCTTTCTTATCTTTAATCACAAGGTCAAACTCTTGTAGAATTAAAATCCATCTAAGTAACCTTGGTTTGGCATCTGCTTTGTCCATAAGGTAGCGCAAGGCTGCATGGTCGGTCCAAACAACAACTTGAGACCCTAGAAGATAACTTCTAAACTTGTCAATGGCAAAAACAACAGCTAAGAATTCCTTCTCAGTTGTGGTATAATTGCATTGAGCCGGGTTCAAGGTGCGGCTCGCATAATAAATGGGCACGAACCTTTTATCAACTCTTGGACCTAAGCTGCGCCTACGGCGTAATTAGAGGCATCGCACATCAACTCGAAAGGCTTGGTCCAGTCGGGTGCAACTAAAATAGGGGCACTGATAAGCTTGTCTTTCAGACAATTGAAAGCTTCTTTGCACTTTGCATCGAACAAGAAATCTACATCATCTTTCAAAAGATTTGATAAAGGCTTGGCGATGGTAGAAAAATCTCGAATAAACCGCTTTGTAGAAGCCAACGTGTCCTAGAAAACCTCGTACCTCTTTCACCGTCTTAGGGTACGTCATCCTTTCGATGGCTTCGACCTTAGCCTTATCAACTTGAATACCGGCATTGGACACCTTATGTCCCAAAACGATTCCTTCGTCTACTAGAAAATGGCATTTTTCCCGGTTAAGCACCGATTCTTCTCAACGCAACGTTGGAGTACCATATCTAGGTTCTCTAAGATTTCATCAAAACTATCGCCGTAGGCGAGAAGTCGTCCATGAAGACTTCCATGCAATTCTCAACAAGTCCATCAAAAATGGCCAACATACACCGTTGAAAAGTCGCGGGTGCATTGCATAGACCGAATGGCATTCTACGAAAAGCAAAAGTACCAGATGGACATGTAAACGTGGTCTTTTCTTGGTCATTGGGGTCGATGGCTATCCGGAAGTAACCGAGTATCCATCGAGAAAACAATAATACTTGTGACCACTCGGTCTTTCAATTAGTTGGTCAATGAAGGGTAAGGGGAAGTGATCTTTTGCGGTGACTTCATTCGGTCTACGATAGTCGATACGGACTACGTAGCCGATCACGAGACGTAGGGCAACTTCCTCCCCTTTTTCATTCTTTTCAACCGTAATACCGCCCTTCTTTGGCACAACTTGAGTAGGGCGACCCACTCGCTATCGGCGATTGCGTAGATGATTCCCATGTCAAGCCACTTTATAACCTCCTTCTTGACAACCTCTTGCATATGCGGATTCGGCCTTCGGCGAGGTTGTCTTACCTTTTTAGCTCCTTCCTCCGTTCGGATTTTATGCATGCATATGTACGGGCCGATCCCTCGGATATCACCCACTTGCCAACCGAACGCGAGGATGTTTTTCTTAAGCACTTCTATCGAGTTTGTGCTTCTTGCTCTTGGTCGAGTTTCGAAGAAATGATCAAAGGCAATTTATCTCCATCCTTAAGAAAGATATACTTAAGGTGTTTTGGAAGCGGTTTAAGCTCTAAATCGGTAGGTGGTTGCTCAATACTAGACTTTAACGGGCCACCTTTCTCCTTATGCGCTTGAAGTGGTTGACGGTAGAACACCTCATCTTCCCGAGGCTCAACCCCGAGAAGGTGCTTGGATCAAATCATCCATCGGAATCCTCCGGTCAACACTTGCTTCCTTTTTCTTGTGATCGATCATTTTTCTTAACTCTTCATCTTTAAGCTCTTCGCCGGCTCTTCCCAATCATCTACTTCCTAATGAGTAGCTTCTCTCCAAAACTCTACCTCGTCCCAACTACCCGTCGAGCTTCTTCTTCACCGGGGATGAAGTCTTCCGACTCGGCTCTTTGAAATCATCGTTTGTTCTTTGGGCATCTCCATGCTTCTAACTCAATAACGAGGCCCGGTGTGAGCGAGTGAAGATGACTCGTCAATGCCTACGGCTTGAAATGAATTAGAAGGTGGTCGGCAGTCAGCCGGATCCTCAATGTCCATGACTTCAAAAACACCTATCTCTGTCAACTCCTCTGCTTCTTCAAAGTAGGCATCTTTTTCGTCCTCATAGATAGCTTCGACAAACGATATTTCATCAATTACGGCTCTTTCAGGATGTGTCCCTCGTGTGAAGGTGACAGATGTGTCACCGACTCTAAAGTAATCTCCTTTGCGAAGTCGATGAGAGCGTTAGAAGTGTCTAAAAAGGTTCGGCCTAGAATTAGAGGCATCTCCTTATCGGGTGGATAGTCTAGAATAACCCGGTCGGTAGGGAAGACTAAATGTTCAACTTGAAGGAGCACATTAGCTACACAACCGGCTGCGGTCCGGCTAGATTTATCTACCATCGAAGAGAAATCGGGCGTTCCCGCATCCTTTTATCTAACCCGAGCTTTTTGCATACGTTTAATGGCATCACATTAATAGAGGCCCCCGAGTCGCATAATACATTTTCGAACAAATGGCCTTCGATCTCACGGGAGATTGAAGGTACGCGAGGTCACCTCGCTTAACGGCGACTTTTGTGAAACCATTGCGCAATCTTCTCGAAACACTTCTTCGACCATCCCCGAAGCTTTCTCTTGCTCCCACGAAATTCTTTAAGATACTTAGTACATTTAGGCATTTCGGACAATACATCGGCTAAGGGCATACTCACTTTAGTGTCCCTAAGTATCCTCCTCACTCCAAAGATCTTGCTTGTCGTTAGTGAGGGCTTTCTCTTTCCTTTTTGGTGGATAAGGAAGGGCTTTATCATTCCCCGTAGCTTGATTCTTTATCGCCTCATCCTCCCTATCCTTCCATCTTACGAACTTTTCTTCCTTCTTCTTAGTCGGGGGTACAAATTTCCCGACTCTCCTCCTTTCTTTCCTCGTCATCGAATTATTTTCATCCTCCGAAGAATTGTCACTAAGCTCCTCATCGTTGCTTTCTTTGGTATGTGGTTTACGATTTCCCCCTCTGAACTCATGGCGTCGGGAGGGGCTACTCGTTTCCCGACATCTTGCCGGGTCCGGCTGTTACCACTTCTCAACGTTACTTCATTCAACTCCTCTTCTTGCCCATACTCCCACTGAGGTGTAATGGCAGTGCAAACATTCACATCAGCTTTCGGATTTCTCTCGGTATAACTCGGAAGTTTACCGTGAGGTCTGCTTGCTTGCTGGTCTGCCATTTGACCAACTTGTCTCTCAATTGCTTTAACACTAGTAGACAGAGTCTTCACCATGTCTACCAGCTCATCGAATTTGTGTTGAGGGACACATGAGGTGGTATGATTGTTGTTCTGAGTTTGATTCCAGCCACCTTGAGGCCTTTGGGAGTTACGAACGGCCTTTGATAGTTCGAGTTGAAAGAATTCGAATTTGAAGGGCCGGTGGTAACTTGGCTTGATTGAAGTTTTGTCTTTGAAATCTGAATAGTTACGGTTCTGGTTGAAGCTTCGGAAGGGTTGGTTTTGATTATCCATTAAGTTTACCTCCTCCGTCATCTCGGTCCCCACTTTTGTGTTTCAAGATAATTTGAATTAGAAGGCTGCATCGAAGATTGGCCGGTGCTTGCTTATCAATTCCATCGAGCAACCAACGGTTGTGTATCGGGATTGCTTGCGGTACCTTCTTTCTTAACAATATTGGTCTTCTTAGGAGTCGACCACATATTGTTCTTGGCGATGGTCTCGGCCACTCGTAGGCGATCTCATCACCTCCCCCTAAGAAGGATCCATGAGCTGTGGAGTCAAGATAGTCTCTATTAGGTTGAGAGACTCCTCTGTAAAATAGTTCCAACAACTCATGTCTATCATATCCGTGATTGGGGCACTTCCTCATCAATAGATTTAATCTCTCCCAAGCCTTGCCAACAGTCTCATCCTACATCTGCTCAAACATAGCTATTTCCCGTTTCATCTCCATAATCTTGCCTGGTGAAACCCACTTAAGAGCGAAGGCTCTTTTGACATCATTCCATGTATGGAGGGAATGATGTGCTAACGACTTAAACCATCTGCTTGCTTCACCTTTTAAAGCAAAAGGAAATAGCTTCAACTTTACGATCTCAGAATCAACACCAGGATAATGGCATGCTTCACAGATTTGTACGAATGTGGACAAGAAGTCGTGCGGGTCTTCTTGAGCGATGCCATGGAAAGAGCTATTTTGGACTAGTGCAACTACTCCATTTTAAGGTCAAAATTTACTCCCCCCATATCAGGTGGACGAATAGGTCTATGCCCCTCGAGAAAATCTTGATTTAGATATGGGGTGTAGGGGTCCTGGTTCAATTGATTAAGCTGGTTCTGGCGAAATTGTTGAAGTTGTTGATTTATGCCGACTTGTTGATTCTGTTGTTCTTTGAAGAGCTTGCATCTGCTGGAAGGAGTAAATTTAACGGAGCTTGGGGATCGGGATTTGGAATTGGTGGATCTTGATCTGCCATTATGTCCAAATCAGGGAAAAGCCTCCTTCTAAAAATAGATCGTTCAGGCTCGGGATCGAAGATTAGAGGTCCCTTCTTACTTCTCGTTTGCATAAACCAGAGAAGCAGAATAGGAAGAAATCAACCTTAGGGTTGATGAGAACGAGTTTAGAGAAGATTGGAGGATTTAGAAGTGTAGAAAGATAGAAGAGCAGAGAAAAGAAAAGTGGAATTTTCAGGGACTGAACTGGCGTTCAGTGTACGTGGACGCTAGTTCAGAGAGGATTCAAGAAGTGAACGCTCGTTCAGAGCACTGAACTGGCGTTCAGAAGACAGATGGGGGCAGACGGGCGTTCAGTATGGGTGGGCGCTCGTTCAGAAGGCTTTTAGTATTTTTTTAATTTTTTTATTTTAGGAAATATATAGAAACCGAAACTGGAAAAGAAACCTACCTACGAAAAGTTTAAAAACAAGAAAAACACTAAGACGGTAAAAAAAACGTGTTGAAATCTTCTAGGGCCAAAATGGAGGGAAAACAGTGGATTTTGACCTCGAAAACGCACTGAACGGCCTACGGCGGTTCACCACGTCGTCGGCGTCGGAACGAGCTTTCCGAATTGGGGTCCTGCGTTCCAAACGGACACTCGAGCCGAAAGTTACGGTCAAAATACTACCGCGTGCCCTAACTACCCCTTTTTGACACGAAAAAAAAAAATGTCCTAAATAGAATCCGACAACCGTTACCGACTCCCCGGCAACGGCGCCAAAAACTTGTTCGGTAAAAACGAGTTTTACAATTTATAACCGAAACACCCCAAGTATAAGGATCGTAGTATAGGATGTTAACGGGTCGTCCTAAGGGAGTGGAATGTTTATCGGATCAAGGAACAATTATTCTATCGATTATGTCACGACTATTAACTAAACTAAGGTTGAAACTAACTAAAACCTAAACCTAAGAATTGAAACTAAAACAGGAATAAAAACAAGCAGAAAATAAGAAAACAGAAAGACGGACGAACGTTCACTTTGATGAACGAGCGTCGAAAGTATAAACTAATGGACGGACGTCGCTATTGCGGACGAGCGTCGATTATGAGCGAAACGAGAAAAGTGCGGGAAAACGGCGGGAAACTAGGGTTTATATAACTAGAACTTAAACTAAACTTAATCTAAACGATTCGATTAATAAACAATTAAAGGGAAACACAGCAAGGCGACTAGGTTCCACCTATCAACCAACAATCCAACTAGACGGTGATTAAAAAGACATAGTTTTTAGTAGTGATTTATTCACGAATTCAATTAAATTTCTTCAACCAAATTCTAGGGTTTCGTTTATCTTTTCAAATAAACTAAACATGCAATCAAAACGAAATCACGAGATTGTTTCCAAACTCTTACTCAACTAATCATGCATAATCTCTTACAACACAATTAGATGCATTACTTTGAACGAAAGAGAACTCAAATAAACAGACTTTCATAAATTTATTCAAGCATAAATTAAACATAGATCGTTTCATCAAATCTTAATTCAATAAAACTTAAGCAATACAAAACAGATCCAAAGTAATGAAAAACTATGAAATAAACTCACTAAGCTTAAGCATCGAACTCTCTAGTTGGTTTGTGTTGATGATAGGCTTCCTCCGTCGACTCACTGCAAGGTTTCTAGCCAACAATCATATTGGAGATGATTGTTGGGTTGGAGAAGTTCATCTCTATGGAATTAGGGTTCTGGCCGCAGCTTTTTGGTGTGAAAGTGCGATCTCAATGATTTGGTATGAATTAGGGTTAAGAGGCTGCTGCTATATATAGAGTTTTGAGTCGGTTATGACTAAGTCGGCAACGGACGCTCGTCGAATATCCGGACGCCCGTCCGAGAATGCCCGGACGCTCGAGTAAATGCTCGTTCATCCTCCGTCGAACTCTCGAATGTAAAATACGATTACGGACGCCGCATGGACGCCGGTTCACTTCGGACGCTCGTTCAAGATCGGTAGACGCCCGTTCGAGCTGGCGAGGATCGGATCTCTTCATCTTTATCCAATTTCTTCAAGCCAATTCCAACTCATCTCTTATAATTCGACTTGAGCTTCATTTATCCTCATTATATGCACGAAAATCAACACCTACATGATAAATAAACAATGCAAAAACGTAATAAAACTCAACTAATAATAATTCCATTAAATTAACACTTAAAATCATCAATTTTGCATACAATCATCTTAAAATCATCTTTACTCAATATTTACACTTAAACCCTTAATTCTCATGTAAATTATGCAAATGTGGGGAAAATAATAATGAAATAAACCTTTAATAATCATATAAATATGGCCTTAACACGATGCAAGCACCGATGCAAACGGGCGTCAATATCGGCGGATCTTTCATGAGTTATTTGACAACACCTTTGCAACAGAACCCTGAAACTGGTCACACATTTAGTATGGCAAGTATTAATTGCAATATAGGTGTTCATTTCGGGTCTGGAATGGACCCGTCCCAAATTCCTCCATGTCCACGTGCTGGGACGTTTCAGACCGATAATCCAGATATATTGTTTATTGGTAAAAAGTTTAGAGACAAGGAGGATATGAAGGATAAAATGAGTTACCACGCATTGAAACATGACTACATGTGGAAACTCGTTAGGTCTGACAAGGAAAAGTTAAAATTACGATGTTATACTTCAGAACGATGCGAATGGAAGGTTGTCGGTAGGAAGGTTGTTGATTCGGATGTGGACACAAGGGACGGACAATGTTGCATGAACTTTGAGATAACCGCGTACAATGAAACCCACACTTGTGGATTAGAGCAATTGACTGACAATCATAGACAAGCCAAGCCCGGACCTATAGGTCGTTTCGTAAGGGATAGCCTCATAAAACTCGGCAGCGGTTTCACGACAAAAGTTTTACAAGATGAGGTCAAAAAAGCATTCAACATAGACCTTAATTATCAAAGTGCCTATCAATGTAGACAGAAAGCCTTGGAATTGATCGGCGGAAACATAGAAATGTCGTATTCTAAATTGCACGCCTACTTCTACATGTTGAATGTAGAAAATTTTGGAACCATCACAGACATTATTCCTGATGCGCTTGGCAGGTTCAAGTATTGTTTCATGGCTTTGGGTTCTAGTATCGAGGGGTTTAAGTATTGTCGGCCTTTCTTAGTTGTGGACGGTACACATCTGAAAACAAAATGCGAGGGGACATTGTTAGTAGCAGTCGGTGTAGACGCGGGCGACCATATCTTTCCGTTAGCTTTTGCCGTGACCGACGGAGAGAGCCTTGATGCGTGGACGTATTTCATGGAAAACATCAAGTCGATAATCGGGGAACGTAGTGACATTAATTTGTCGTTTGTTTCAATTTTTTAAATCACATTCTTGTTACCGATAATTTCAAGGGCATTTATACTCCCTGTGATCATTCCTACTCATTGTCAAATTTAAATAATTAGCAATACTACTATCATAGAATCTAACATTATACTATCAAAAATTACACTAGAATATCAAATAAAAAATTATAACACTATCATACATATTCTTACACTATCATAAATTACTTCTAAATGCCCCATCATACATTTAATCATACCATACATGAATTGAATTCAAACCCAACAATAAAATAACACACTATTGAACATGAAACATGACGATCTCTAAATAATACATGAATTTTCGAATTTTACATGAACATCAATACATACATAAACCCTAAGCTATTAATTACATATTACTAATTTTCATACATATCCATTCGAATTATAAGATTCATACATATCATTTCGATTTCTAAAATCACTTCATCATACATACATATAATCATACAATATATGAATTTGAATTTAAACCCTAAACCCTATAACACCGTTGAATCCCAATCGAACAAATAACATTATATTCATGGTGACATAAACCGTAAAAATTCTGTCACAATCCAATAACAAAATTTAATAGGATTAATTCGAATCAAATAACAAAATCAAATAGGATATGAATTCAAATCGTATGTATGATTACCCAACAAAATCAAACTATCAATAAACAAAAAACGAAATGCAAAACGGAATTGGAAAAGACTGTAAAAATAAAAAACCATAAACACTCACATTAGGTGCTTCTTGACTCTGAGAAGACGAAGGATTAGCCATTGTAATCGTCCAAATTTGCTCTGAGAAATGGAAGGATTGAAATGCTGTAAATCGTCTAAATATGGCTGCTTTTCTGCGTTTTTTTCAGAGGTGAAAGAGAAACGGCTGTGAAAAATAAGAATTTGGACTGATAAGGGTTTGAAATTGGACGTTTCCGTCCAAATTGGATGAATCCGTCCAAATTTGGACGGTGCGTCCTCTGTTTGGACGGAGAAACTAGGTTATACCGTCCAAATTGGGACGGTTTTAGAGCTTTGGACAAAATGGACGTAAACCGTCCAAATGTTGGACGCACCGTCCAAAAATGGACGGTATTCGTCCCAAGATGGACAGTGCATCCAACATTCGGACGGTTTTCGTCCATTTTGTCCATTCAATTTATTTGGATTAAATTCATCCAAATTTGGACGGTTTTGACTGAATTTGGACGATTTCATCCAAATTTGGACGGTGAACCTGAAAAATAATGTCAGAATCTGTCCGACCTAAAAAAAATTGTCAGAGGTTAAAAGGGCCTGATTTTCCAATTTCACACATAAAATTGAGGGGCTATAGATTATGTCAACAAATTCTCATCTATTAAAGACCCCTTTAATAATTGTTTGGTTATTAAGTCGTTTTTTACTTGATTTCAAAACTATTCTATCTTCTTCAATCCTAAAATCCTTCTCAGAATCATTGAACCTTAATCTTGGCGGAGCGTTACCGGAATCCTGCCGGAACTAAACCTTAAACCCCATGAACCCCCCCCCCCCCCCTTCGAACCCCCGATACCCCGAATCCACGAACCCTTGAACCTGGATCCACGATTTTCATACCATTTTCTGGTGAGCTCGTTACCAATGATAGCGTTTTAAGAAATCTCCGTCGCTTCTATCAATAGTAGCTCTATGCGCAGGGTCGGTCAAATAGAGCCTGTTTTATCTTTTTAGCACTATCAATAACAGAGCCAGTCAAGGGCAAAGAAGGGAAAGCCACGTTAGGAAGGCATGGAACATGACATACCATCGAGGGTGAGCTAGCAAAAGCGTGGGCGAGCGAAAGAAGAAGAAGGAAAATAGCGATGGCTACATAAGCGCTTTGCTTATTGGCCAGTAACTAAATTACCTCTTATTGACTTGCTCTGGTGCACGTGTTCGGTGTCTGAGCTGAGCTATCTGAAGTTCTGACGAGCATTAAAATCCTCGATAAGAAGTTATCTGGAAGAACTGATAGCAAGAGATCCACATGCGAAACACAAATTTCAACTCGTTACCTGGGAAAACACGAATTCGAACTCGTTACTAGTGAGGATCTTGTGTTGAAGGTGAAAAACACGAATTCGTTACTAGGGATTCCACAATAACGAGTTGAAATTCCATAAAAACACGAATTCGAACTCGTTACAAGTTTGAATTTTTGTGTGCAAAAAAACAGGGGGAACTTTGAAGGAGAGATGGACTGAATCGGGTGGAAGAGTTGGTTTTAATGGAGTATATTCAGAGGTGTGTTAATAGAGAAAGAAAGAATGAAGAAGAAGAAAATGGGAGCATGTTTGTCTTTTGGCATGTTTTAAAAGGGGAGTCTAAATAACCAATGATTTATTGAAAACAACCTATCTAGCTCATTCCCCACTAAGATTTATGTATAAAAAATCGGTTGCTCCAACGTCTCTGCAGCTGATTTTTTTTTCTATGAAACCTAACATTTAGTAATTTCATTAAAAAAAACTACAGGGGATACACTCCCTACGGCTCATATGCATGTCCGCAATGCTAGTAAACTTTTTTATATGTAAACTAATGTTAGGAGTTTTGAATGATAAATGTATTTCTAATTGAATATGTTTAAGACTACATTTTTATTTCCTAAAAAAAAAAAGACCTCTTGTTATAGAACTTATAACAGAAAAGAAAGATGAAATATAACGTAGAAAAAAGAAGAGAATAGTTGTGTATTATTTCACTGGCATCATGAGGTATATATGGTAGAGATTACAATGAACACAATATAATAGATAAACCAGAAAATATTGTAAATCAATTTGAATAATAGATAAGCATATTTTTATTCTTTTATAACACTCCCCCTTGGATATCTATTATTCAACAAACAATATATATGATATGCCTCATTAAAACCTTACTAAGAAAAAACCCGGGAAAAAATCTTAGTTAAGGAAAAAGAGTACATATTTATCTATGTTTATTTACTCCCCATGAACCAAGCATCAAATAAGGTCTTTCAAACGTTGCACCAGAATGTTCTTCACAAGTCTCTTAAATGTTGCAGTCGGCAATGTCTTGGTAAATAAATATGCCAGGTTGTCGAATGATCACATCTGTTGCACATCAATTTCCCCATTCTTTTGCAAGTCTGTTATATGGCTATATTAATTTCTCGATCTGAGTTGCATAACGTATATGTCATTCATTATTAACTTTGCTAGAAAAACCCAGTGGGAAAAAACTAGACAAGGAAAATAGTTCATGCCATATGAGTTTTTTTGTGTTGCACTGATTGCCTCGTTAAAAACCTTTAACTAAGAAAACTCTGTGGGAAAAACTTGGTCAAAAGGAAAAAAAGAGTACAATCATTGGTTTTAAGACCAAATGATTAAAATAGTTTTGAAGGCTTCGCTCCCCCTGACGACAACAATCTTTCTTATGTACGCATTTCAGTACTATAAACACATTTTTCTCCAGAACAGATGTAGGAATGATCTTAGTGAACAATTCGTCTAGATTGTTATTAGAGCGTACTTTGTATGTTCGTCTCTTCTAGACTTCATGTAGATAATTGAATGTAGGGGCTAAATAATGTCAAGCCCACTACTGATTCGTGCAACACATAAAACCCAATCATCACTATAATTATAAAAATAATAGGGAAAGTAATACAATCACAATTTGCATGCATATATTCACACGTCGTAATGCTATAAATTCATGGCATTAAGTTTGAGTTACTTATATATATTCCTTCCTCAATAGGACTATACTATAGCCATATTACATGCAACATGAATGTTAATGGCATTTTTAACTTAACAGTATGCATGTTGCGATTGTCATATTAATTCATTTCTGAAATCTACCAAGGAATTTCATATTAATGTCCAACGACCCATAAATATGCGGTAATGATATATGAAAACTCAAAGTTATTGCTAGATATATTAGTTAGCAGAACATGACATTGTCTATAATTGAAGAATATATTTGATCATTAATAAACAAATATTTTCAATTCAAACGCAGCCTCAATTGCTTATTTCATTTTTACCTAGTCTGAGTGTTTCTGACACTCTACCAATGACTTAGGTACTTGATCCAGATATAATAATAGCAATTAAAGAGGCAAACATGTCGTCAACGACTGTTATATTTTATTATAAATTTCTCCCATAAAATTCATTACTAATTCGATATTAGCATAAACCAATTCCTTATCAATGTATGGATTGGTTGTTCTGCAACCCCAATATGTAATCATTTGATGCACGCGAGGTTTTATTTTCGGGGTTTTCGTCTTCAAGACGAATCTCTTTAAGAGATTTCATGAGTGACAAATTATGAATTGTTAGAAATTCACTTATTTTTAGCTACATATATTATCATTTTGCATTTATTGAACATCTGCAAATTAACTAGGGGAATGTGGGAGAAGGACAAAAATATTTCATCAATTAAGGAGAATGTCAACTTTTTGAAACTTTTGCATAAAAGACAAAACTATTTTTTTATTTTTCTAGCATAGGTTTTCTAAAAAAAAACTCAACACACTTTCTTTCTTATCAATCTTTTTTAAACACTCATATCTCTCAATCTAGAACTCCAAATTTTAAAAAAAAATTCACCAAATTTTTTATTTTTTCATGATCTTTATATTGAGACCACATTCAACATATTCCGACGTGATTTCAGAAAATCCGCTATCGAAATTCACTATTATTCGAAATTCACTGATTTTCGGGATTCACTAGGAGATTCACTGAGTGAATTTCGCCAGTGAATCTCATGAAAAATGATGTAATTATATCGAACCAAGTCTCAAAACGAAGAGCATCAAAAAATAAAAAATTCAGTGAAATTTTCATCACGTTTGGAGATCTTAGATCAAAAGATATGAGTGTTTAAAAATCGGGTAGGAAAGAGGAAAAAAATGCCCCAGGTACAGCCATACAGGTAGCGCATTGTTGTTTTTTTTTGCTTGTCCTTTTGGCAATAAAAATTATACAATTTGTCATTCCCCCAATAAAAAATATGGGACTGTCCTGTTATTCAAAAATATTTCAAAAGTTGTCTTTATCCCTAATTCTCCTAATTAACAATATATGATGTTCATCTTCTCTTTTTATTTTTTCTCGAGTATTTTATAAGAATACAAATACATGCATTGTTTAACATTTCAAATAATAATTGTTAGAATTAATAAAATAAATAGCGCCAAGGGACGTGTGTGGCTCTCAAAATTTATGTTAAACTACTAAAATATACACCGGAATCTAAACCGAGAAGAACGTTCTAATTCATATCTGAACGGGTCTTTTTATAACACTTTATGTGTGACATTTTGGCCTCTAAATAAAAATCTTACGCGTACCTATGGTGTTCGCCCTTGCGTTTGATTGCGAATTACGCCCCCTAAACATAGATCCTGGCTCCGCCACTGGCATCCTGCATTCTTCCAACGTAAGGGCAAAATATCTTCACTCATATTTTAGCTTATATTATGAGTTATTTAAGCTTTACCTATACTTTTCTTTTGCAAATCTTATAGCACAAGTCTAATGTCTTATATAGTGATTGTTGTTTGTATATTTGTGCAAGGGTTGAATGAATTATTTGGACACTAGGAATTATCTGTTGGGGAAATGATTTTTTTATTGGTTTAGAGGCATTTGAAAGAAGCCAAGTGATAGATGGGTTGTTCAACTAGTTTAATCTTAATGACATTGTTTAGTAAAATGAACTATCAGTGGAAATAGGAAAAAGGAATATGAGAACTGAATTGCTCAGTTGATTTATGGGGAAGACGAGATCATAAACCGAGATAAGAAAATAGTAGGGACTAAGGAAGGTGAATCACGATGAAAGAATCGAGTTCTTATACGAATGTGTATGTAATTATGAAGGTCTGTATATTTTCACTAGAATGATTGGACCTTTTTCTTGAGGTATCACTGTGAGGACACAAGTTTTTTAAGGTGTCATTTTGAGGATTGATAGTGTTACCTTGAGGACAACAATTTTTTGGGGTTGCTACCACCATTTGCCAAAGTCCTTTTGAAGTTTCGTGTTAGTGTATTCATAGTTTTGCTCATGTAAAAAGCGATAAATGATGGATAATTAAGATCATAAGACATGTTTAAACAATTATTGTTTGATGAAGTTGTGATAGTAGAAATCTGATTTGTTATAAAGTTCAAGAAACATTGAAGATTAATGATGTAGTCTTGAGGTGTAGCATCATATATTAGGCCATGGTCAAGTACACTATTTGGATCAACTTGACATGCTCCTATAGCTACTGGTGTTGTGGTAGAGAAAAAAGAATCGGCCTTTGGTGATTGAAAAGCGTATAGCACAGTAATATTGGTATCATTTGAAGTTCACATGGCCAATTTCATTTGGGCCTTTCTTATTTTGAGGCTTTGATGTTGATATTGAAGAGTTGATGTTGAAGAGTTGCTTCAGCTTGTTGAATTGGAGGTAAGGGATCTTTTAACTTTCAATAAATTTCATGGTTATGATATTCTACTATAGCAGAATCTGCTTTAGTAGCATTGTAAGCTCTTACTGTAATCCTATAATTAAAAGGGATAAAGAAACATAAGTGGATAAATTAACTATGAATTAATGGATATAGTTGATCGTTACATCCCTATTTCCCAAAGACAAACTGATTTTCCATTTCTAATGGCGGTTGAGGACGTGTTTCGATCACGGTTAGAGGTACAGTTGCTACAGGGAGAGTAAAGAAAGGGACGATTGAGGTTTGTGCGATGGTTGTTACAAACCGGTTGAATTTGATTTGAATGCAGAGTATAATTTTCAAATTATACAAGCTGCAGTATCTTGATGTTGAATCTCCTGGTATTTTTACACTAGAATTTGTTTTTTGAAGTGTTAGGACATCTAAACAGCTTTATGTTTCATGATGATGATAGTTTGGGGTGTTACTGTGAAGACACTAGTTTTTTTGGGTGTCATTGTGATTGAAAGTGTTTCAGTAAAATACACTAATTTTTTGCGGTGTTACTGTGAGGACACTAGTTTTTTTGGGGTGTCATTGTGATTGAAGGTGTTGCTGTAAAATACACTAGTTTTTTTGGGGTGTTACTATGAGGACACTAGTTTTTAGGGTGTCACTGTGATTGAAGGTGTTAGTGTAAAATACACTAGTTTTTTGGGGTGTTACTGCAAGGACACTAGTTTGTTTTGGGGTGTCGTTGTGATTGAAGGTGTTACTGTAAAATACAATAGTTTTTTGGGGTATTATTGTGTTTGTTACTGTGTTTGTTAATAAAACGAGTTACTGTCACTGTATTGGTAATAAAATGTGTTACTGTGAATGTGTAGCTATGAGGTGTTATTATGAATCACTGTGAGGGTGTCACTGCAAAAGGTGTGACAGTCGCAATTGGTGCAATTGTCTTTTCGAATTCAAAATTATAATGTGTTACACTACAAACAATCACTGAAATACATAATGTATCACTGTGAGTACATAAGGTGTTACTGTAAAAATTATAATTTGTTACACTACAAACAGTCACTGAAATACATAATGTATCACTTTGAGTACATAAGGTGTTACTGTAAAATTATAAGATGTTATTGCAAAAAGTCACTACATGATGTGTCACTTTGAGGGTGTTACTGTGAGAATAAAATGTTATTGCAAAGAGTCACTGAAATACATAATGTGTCACTGTGTGAGTATTACTATCAGTACATTAGGTGTTATTATGAGGTGTTACTGCAAAATTATAAGGTGTTATTGCAAAGAGTCAATAAATAATATGTCAATGTGATGGTGTTATTGTGTATTGTTAATAAAAAAAATGTGGTCATTTGAGGGTGTCACTGTGAGTCACACATGTTACTATATACGTAAAGTATTATTGTACATGTAAGGTGTTACCAATAGTTACCGTCACTGTGTACTTTTAATAAAATGTGTTACTCTCAGTGTGTTACTGCAAACAGTGTGACAATCGTAAATGACGCAAATGTCTTTTTCGGATTTCAAAAATTACGTCGAAAGTGTATAATATGAGATATTGAAATAATGCGGAATAAATATAAATTATGGTGAATTTTTTTTATTAATCAGATGTCTAAATAAAATGTTACGGTTGTTTAAAAATTTAAATAAAAATGAGGAATCAATATATTTTTTTATTTCTGACTGAGCTTTTTTTTAAAATGATTCTCCATGTTTTTAGGGACTGACCGGGGGCAACCACCCTTTGGCAGTTGGGGTTGCCACGTGAGAGTTGGAGCAAGTTCTTTGGTGCGGCGAATATCGAGGATTGGCTGCGCCTAAATCTTGTATGCCGGAGGAGTTTCCACTTGGGTCGACGGCTTGGAAGGATACTTGGAGAGAGGCAATTTACGGAGTGTGGAAGTGGAGAAACAAGATTATTCATGGTAACAATGAGGTTATGCACCCCCCTCCCCCCCTCCCCCCCCGACTTCCGTTTTTTTATCTCATGTGGTCGAACGTGCTAAGAACCTGAAACATGCATAGCGGGATTTCGAATGATTGTTTTCGTGATTATTCCATGTATTTCTTTTGAATTGTTTTGTAAGGCTCTTGGCCCCGTGATGATTACAAAGTAATAAAATGACCATTTTCTATAATACAAAAAAAAAAAATAACAACTAAAAAGCGTTCCAAAGCATCCAGAAAGCAGCGGGAGGGTATTTTGATCCAATGAATTTCGTTTTATCCTTTTACAATATTTATTTAGATTTTGTGTCGTATTTATTTATTTTATATTAAAAATAAATTTTAACCTACCAATCGCTTAATAAATTCCTTAATAAAAGGAGAAAAAGATTTGATAAAGTTGACTATATAGAAAATGGAAAGGAGGGAAAAAAATAGCGGCGTGTATTGAAGATATTGTTCTAGCCGCTGGAACTCCACATTCGGTTTGTCCTCAGAACCTCTATCTCTGTAACTGCTATATCGCCTCATTTCTGAAGCCGTTCTTGCTTTGTTGCAGATATTTCAGTAAGCAAATTAGTTCGTCTTGGCTTGTTTCTTCTACCATACCATGTTTCTTCTTTCTGCTAAGCAATTTATCGAACATTAAGTGATCATGCTAGTCAGAAGCTGCATTTCCTTCTATTCCTCCTCATTCTCACCTTAAATTCTTGTTGAACTTTATCCAAGAATTCGTGCCATGGCTGTCGCTACATTGAGTATCTCAAGTTTGAATTTTTGTAGTTTCGGATGCACGACTCAATCTGAGACTATTCAGTTTGATGCTAAGCCTTGTCTTTTAGTTTGTAATGTTTACCTTAGAGGAACAAAGATTCAATCTTTGGGTCTGTTGTCATGTGGGTCTTTGTCAAATTTGAAGAGAATTAGGAAAAATCAAATGGGATTGTGCAGGATTTTGATAAGAAGTTCCTATGATTCTGAGCTAGTAAATAACAAATCCAGGAAGGGTATGTCCCCCGATGAAGTTTTGGGTGTTTTGAAGTCCATACCTGAACCAACTGAAGCCTTATTGTTTTTCAAATCTTTAGCTGAACAGCCTAATGTAATTCACACCACAGAAACATGTAATTACATGCTTGAGTTTTTGAGGGTGCATGATAGGGTAGGAGATATGCCTATGGTGTTTGATTTGATGCAGAAACAATTGATATTTAGGAACTCCGATACATATTTGATTATCTTTAAGGGACTGAATATAGGGGGAGGACTGCGCCAAGTTTTGGTTGCTCTTGAAAGCATGAGGAAAGTTGGGTTTGTGTTGAATGCATATTCATATAATGGGCTAATACATTTTGTTCTTCAACGAGGATTTTGGAGGGAGGGCCTGGGCATTTATGACTGGATGATCAGGGAAGGTCTAAAACCTAGCCTTAAAACTTACTCTGCGCTGATGGTCGCATGTGGGAAGAGAAGGGATACGAAGACTGTCATGCGATTGTTAGACGAGTTAGAGACTTTGGGATTGAGACCGAACGTTTACACTTTCACTATTTGCATCAGGGTGCTCGGAAAGGCTGGTATGATAAAAGAAGCATATAATTTGTTAAACAGAATGGATAAGGATGGTTGTGCACCTGATGTAGTTACATACACTGTTCTCATTGACGCCCTCTGCGATGCTGGAAAACTTGACATGGCTAAAGATGTCTTCAGAAAGTTGAAATCTGGCACCCATAAACCAGACCGTGTGACTTATATTACTTTACTGCACAAATTCTGTGACCTGGGGGACCTGAATTCTGTCTTAGAATTTCTAAACTTGATGGAAACCGATGGTTATGAGGGGGATGTCGTTACATTCACGATACTTATTGATGCTTTTGCCAAAATGGGGAAACTTGATGAGGCTTTTAACACTTTAGATGCCATGAAGAAGAAAGGAATCTCTCCTAATGCTCACACCTATAATGCATTGATTTGTGGGCTTCTTAGGCAAAATAGGCCAGAAGAGGCATTTGAGTTGTTTGATAAACTGGAATCATTTGGCATAGGAAGAACTGCCTACACATATGTCTTGTTTATTGATTACTATGGAAAGAAAGGGGAGGCTGATAAAGCTCTTGAAACATTTGAGAGGATGAAATCTCACGGAATTGTGCCCAGTGTTGTTGCATGTAATGCTTCTTTGTATAGTCTTGCAGGACTAGCTAGGCTTGAGGAGGCAAAAGCTATATTCAATGGAATGAAACTTTGCGGACTTGTACCTGATTCTGTAACATACAACATGATGATGAGGTGCTACAGTAATGCCGGGAAAATTGATGAAGCTATTCACTTGCTTCATGAAATGATTGACAATGGATGCTATGCAGACGTCATGGTATTCAATTCTTTGATTGACATTCTTTACAAATCCGAGCGTGTGGACGAGGCATGGGCACTGTTTCACAGAATGAAAGATATGAATATTGCGCCAACAGTTGTGACGTACAACACATTATTGGCTGGACTGGGAAAGGAAGGCAAATATCAAGAAGCTTTTCAGTTTTTTGAGAGCATGAATGTAAGCCGTTGCCCTCCCAATACAATCACTTATAATACACTTCTAGATTGCCTTTGCAAGAATAATCAAGTTGATACAGCTTTGAGTTTAATGTATAAGATGACACATATGAACTGCTTTCCTGATGTTTTTACATATAATACAGTCATTTATGGGTTAAGTACAGAAAAAAGGATGGGAGAAGCTTTCTGGTTCTACCATCAGATGAGAAAAGTAATCTACCCAGATTCTGTTACTATGTTCACACTTCTTCCAGGTATTGTGAGAGAAGGTTCAATTGACGACGCTTTTCAGATTGTGAATGATTTTGCTCATCAATCTAGAAATAATTCAAGCAGACTTTTCTGGGAGAATCTTATGGACAGTGTTACAGGCGAAGCAGAGCTTGAGAATTCCATTTTATTCATGGAAAAGTTGATATATAACGGTCTTTGCAAAGACGACTCTGTAATGGTCCGAATTATTGAAATTATGCGCAAGCAAAAGAAAACCGGTGATGCTTATGGGCTGTTTATGAAAGCAAAATTGTCTTTCGGCATTGAAGTAACAAAACGGACATACGACTGTTTGATTGAAGGACTTCTGGATGATCACCTCCCTGATTTGGCTTGGGATCTTTTTAATGATATGAAGCGTATTGGCTGTCTTCCTGATGCTGCCACATACAACTTGTTGCTTGATGATCTTGGAAAGTCAGGGAACGTCAACGAACTTTACGGATTATATGAAGAAATGCTTCATAGAGGTTGCACCCCGGACACCATTACTAACAATATATTGATTTCTGGTCTTGTCAGGTCAAATGAGTTGGAGAAAGCCATGGATCTGTACTACGATCTCTTAAGTGATGACTTTTCTCCTACCCCTTGTACATATGGTCCTCTGCTTGATGGCCTTTTGAAAAACGACAAGTTGAGTGAAGCCAAGAAGCTTTTTGAGGAGATGACTGATTACGGATGCCGACCTAATTGTGCTGTTTACAATATTATGATAAATGGATTTGGAAAAACCGGTGATTCGGATACTTCTATTTTGTTCTTTAAGAGAATGCTTCAGGAAGGTATTAGACCTGATTTAAGATCATACACCATCTTAGTGGACAGCCTTTTTACAGCAGGGAAAGTGAAAGATGCAATGTACTATTTTGAAGAACTAAAGGCATCCGGTCTTGATCCTGATTTAGTTTCTTACAACCTAATGATAAAGGGCCTTGGGAGATCAGGATTGTTTCAAGATGCTTTCAACATTCTTGATGAGATGCGTAGCCACGGAATCACTCCTAACCTATATACATACAATTCACTCATAGTTAATCTTGGGATTGCCGGAAAGATGGAAGAAGCTGGAAAGATGTTTGAAGAACTCCAGATTATGGGTTTCGAGCCTACTGTTTTCACGTATAACGCTCTCATAAGAGGATATAGCAGCTATGGGGATCCCGATCGTGCCTATGATATCTTTGAGAAGATGGTGGCTGGAGGGTGTAACCCTAACAGCAGAACCTATGCTCAGCTACCAAATTAGTGCTTGCATGCAAATTCTTTGGATTGGTGTACATACTCCTAGCTTTGATTTAAGAAGCAGGCCACAGTTTAACGGCCTTCCTGAGCACGTTGGAGGGACATGAATACTCTGTCTTAAGGTACACAAGTAATAAAGGATGGTCTCAAACTGTATTTAAAATAATTTCATGAAAAATAGTTGCAAAGTCTTTTCAAAATAGAATGCTGTATATGTGTTGTCAAAGGTGCGACATTTTGAATACGTTTGTGTTGTAAATGTTGAAGCATAATACCACAAAACCCTTCTGCGCTTTTTCAGATAATGTTCTGCTTCTGATGTGTGTGCTCGTGTCGTGTGTGTATGTTGCCAATGAAAATGCAGTATAATTAAACCTTTGTTTATTAACAGATGCCTATCTTCTTATACCAGCTGAAAACCAAGAAAACGCGTTTACAAGTGGCAGAAACCAACTAACTAACTAACTTTCTATATGAAGTGTTTGACATATATCCCGAATTGAGTTTTGACAATCTAAGCTGTATCTGATCCTGTCTATCCTACCCCAATCTGAAGCCTTCTTGTTCTGCAACGAATGACTTGCCTTCTTAATCACACTGTGCTCATGGCTAGTTCAACTTGCTGGCTTTAACTTGTCTTCTGGCTTCTAATTTGGAGAGACGGGGTCGTGGGATCTCGGGATAGAGAGTAGAACAGAGGGTTTATTTGTGGGTAATGCAGTAAAATAAAGTAGACAAAAAAATAATGTTTAGAAATGTTGGTACACAGTGCTTCATTGTGGTTGTTTTGACAACTTTCAATCTAATGGCAACAATGTAATGGCAAATATACCACTCAAAGCTGCAGCAATTGCACCTACAGCAAAAGCTGGTAAATTTCCCCTCCAAAAAGCTCATCCCATTGTCCACTTACCAGAGAAATCACCATCTGTCATTGAATTGAACAACCAACACAACCATTGAAATATTATGTACAAGATTGAAAAAAGACTCTTAACCCAGCATACATGAACTCATTCCACATCCATTATAAGGAATACTATTTAAGCGAGCTAATAGTAAGAATGGTCCTCCATCTTTATTGAAAAGCTGTCACTTAGCCCTATCCTTTCGTTTTGGTTTGACCATTTCCCCATCTTTCATTTTTTTTTGTTGCAAAAGCGGTCCCCATCTTTACCGAAAAGCTGTGACTTAACCCTCTTCTTTTGTTTAGGCGTGGCTAGTCCCCCATCTTTCATTTTTTTTTTTGCAACTTTGGTCAATTTCAGTCACAGCTTTTCAGTAAAGATGGAAGACCATTCTTGCAAAAAAAAAAAAAAAAAAAAATCAAAGATGGGGACTTGTCAAACCAAAAACGAAAGAATAGGGCTATGTTACAATTTTTTGGTAAAGATAAGGGACCATTCTTGCAAAAAAAAAAAAAATGAGACACGGGAGACTGGTCAAACCAAAACGAAAGAAGAAGGCTAAGTCATAGCTTTTCGATAAAAATGGGGGATCATTCTTGATATTAGCTCATGTTTAAGCTGTATAACTTTGAGGCTTTAGAAAAAACGGGAAAGTTCACCTGTGGTATAACTATAGAGAGATTCAAAACTGCAAGTGAGAGGCCTGAGACAACCAAAGATGAAGGTATAGTTATTACTTATATTATTAGCAATTAAATGAAAGTAAAGTGTTTTTGTTGAATTTTGATTTAATCATATACTAATTTGTGTTATGAATTGGCAAAATTTGAAACACTTCCATGGATGTAACAAAGAGTCGGGAAATTATTGGGTAGAGAGATGATTTTGAGTACTAAACCACACGCTTTAAATTCAAAAACCGAATCACCCGCACGTAAGTATGTACTACCCAATAATATCCCCAAAGAGTCCTTGTACAAATTAATCAAATCACCTTGTCCTAATCCAGAATCATTTGCGAATATCGATGCTAGAGCAGGAGGGATGCTGAAGCTGACCTGTGAAAAATAAAGAGTACTCTTAAATAACAACTTGACACACAACATATATATATATATATGTTACTTGTAAGCATAATATTCTATCTATTAACAAATTCAACACATTTGTGCAATTCTTGCACTCTAGACATTGACACCCATCTTCCTCCATTGTTACCAAAGCATTGTATTCAACAAAAATATCCCTTTTGATAAAGATAGTATTTGTGAGCCATTCCATTTAGGAAAGGCTAGGCTAAACAACTTCCTTTTTTCAATTTTAGAAAGCATAGCAAACATGTCGATCCTTTGTAATTAATTCTTTCTGCTGTATGGCCCTGTTTTGCACCATCAAATTTCCCAAGCCAAAAGGTGGCACCTGAATAAAATCAGGCTTATAATGTTTAATCATCATTATTCAAGATCTTATTTATGTACATATTAGGGTCTAATAAGTCCTATACAGTACATACATGTTGATATGAAATTCTCATATCGTGTTTGTCTTATTTTTATCTAGGAGGAAACTATACGTTTGGATTGCTTGAATGGAATGGAATATAATGTTTTTTCATTCCATTTCATCATTTTTGTGTGTTTGGTTGCGAGAGAATGGAATGAGTTTTCATTCCATTGGAATGATTTTTTTACTATTTTCATTCCATTAAAAAATGGATGGAATTGACGGAATGGTTTGATGGAATGAAATGTAAGCATAACCTAGTGATAAAAAATCAACCACCACCGCCCGCCCGCAACTTCCCGTGGCACCTGCCCACCCCACTACAATCCACCACCACCACCCTCCACCGCACCACCACTCTCCACCACCGCCGCCTACCCTGCCACCACCCTCGGCACAACTCGTCACCATCCCCCATCATAACCCAACCCACAACCATCACAACCCACCACCACCACCGCCGCCGCCATAACAACCAATGGTATCGCACACCACAACCACCACCATCACCGCCACCTCAACACCACTATCGCACACCACAACCACCACCATCACCACCGCCACAACCACTACTATCGCACACCTCACATAATCCTCTGCCACCCACCACTGCTTGCTACACTCGTTATCATGCACACTCATCACCCACCGTGTTACTTGTCACATCTAATACAATCTTGCATATTTCATTCCATTGCATGCCAAACATCGGAATGGAATCGGTTTCATTCCATTCCATTGCATTCCATTCCATCAGTTTCATCCCATTCCGTTACATTCCAGCAATCCAAACTTATCAAACTTGTGAGCAGAGTCAGTTTATGGCATTCAAACGTAGGTTTTTGGATCGATATATATAGTCAAAGGTTTTGTAAGAATCCGATTTTCCAAGATCTTTATAGCCTGTGGGTCAAGGGTGCTGCTTGAATGCAACCAACTTCTACACCTATTGCTTTTAGTTCGGTCCTATCTAAACGACTGTATGCATATATGTAACGGGATTTCTACAATAATGCATAGTTCAACGAATATTGCCTATTTAGTTGATCAATTGTGTTAACAAATGCATTGTCCTGCATCTCAACACCGGTCATTTTCTAAAAGAGTTCTTCAGTACTTCAAAGGTTCCGTTGATTGTGGCTCGTGTTTTAGCATGGAACCTATGTATTGTATGTGTTTTAGCACGTGTTACAACCGAATAGTGCTGGATATAGATTCCGCTAGGTACGCAGAGAACTACAATTTACCCTATATTTTTCGACCATTTGTTTGTGTGATAATCGTAGATCCATTGCACTTGCAAATAATCTCGTATTCCATGCATGCACAAAATATATTGATGTAGACTTTCATTGTCACAGGGAATACGATTCTCTACAAAGTCATCAATCTACGTCATGTTCTCTTGTGATCCAATGACAGACTGTGTAGGTATGTATGCAGGGGCGGATGCACCATGTAAATGGTGGGTTACTGTCCCCACTGGAATCCAGATAAAAATTTGTAGTGTTTTAACACTACAGTATTGTTGTCAAAAAATGTAAAAAAATATATCACTAATGGATCTTTGAATTCGTTCTGATGCCCCCACTGGAATTCTTCTGTGTGGATCTGCCAATGTATGTATGTGCAGACATAGTTAAAGGCATACACATCTTTTCCAAAAGTCTATGCAGCCCGCTTGCAAACCGGCCGAGACCAAACCGAACCACTCCGAAACCATGTCGACCCAAACCATCTGTTTTTATAATGTTCTGATATGATTAGAGCTTCTATTTTCTTAAATCAAACCGACTTATCCTAGGTGAAAACATAAACTGAACCGTACCAAACTAACCCCTACTTTAAAAAACAAGTTTCTATCTTCTTGCCTTTTCTTTCACCCTCTACTCCTATTTATATGCAGGCCGGCCATGGTATTTTTTAGGCTTAAAGCCAAGTCCCTGAATTGAGCTTTTTAGTTGAAGTTTTTTTTTTTTTTTTTTTTTTGGTTGAAAAACATACTTATCGCGTTTTTAACATCCGTAAATACAAAATTCAATTTATTGATAGCGTCAAAACATGCTACAAAGTAGTCTTTTCTAGCATATTTAGAAACAAAAACTAAATTCATACATATAGGCAAAACATACTTACATATTACTATTTCAATATCGCTATTGTAATACATTTAAAGACGAAATTACTAATCAAAATAGGGGAGGGGAAATGAAGGCATGGGAGGGATAAGGAGGATGACGTACTTAGGAGTACTTAGGAGTGAAGTGAAGTTTTTAATTTTTTTTTTGTTTGTTTTATTTTTGTTTGTGTTTTTTTTTCCATATAGATATATAATAATATAAAATAATATATTCTTTTTAATTTCTATAGTTTTGAAGTTTTCCAAACAAAATATTAATAAAACTTGTTTGTATGTCTATTTTTTTTTTAGCCAAGTAAATTTTTTTATTGGGGCATTCATTGATTGGAGTAAAAAAGTTTTGGGCCTTTATAAAAAAAATTAACATATTATATTAGGTTGGATCGGATTGAATCTACACGAAATTTATTTTGTTTAGCTAAACATGTACCGTTGGATCCTCCCGACACCATTGGGCTTAAGACGGCCGTCTCTTCGGCCACACATGAGGGCCGACCCTGTTTATATGCTAGAGAAGTACATCAAATACAACACATATTTTATTCTGAATTCTCCTTAATTTTAATTTATTTCTTTATTGTATATTGTTTTTTGCTTAAAGCTCCGGTATCCGAAACCCACTGGTTTTCATTGTATATTTTTACATCAACGATCCATCATTATTAGGGAAATTGGTAAATCGGGTCACTGTAATGTCTGACATTTTTTTTCAGGTTCCCGTCCAAATTTGGACGATTTCGTCCAAATACAGTCAAACCGTCCAAATTTTGATTCCTTTTCGTCCCAATCCATTCACTGATCAAAATGGACGGAAGTCTAAAATTCGGACACAACGTCCGAATTGTGACGAATTCCGTTCAAATTTGGACGAAACAAATTTGGACGTTTCGCTCAAATTTGGCTGTGAATGAAATCCATGGCCACAAAGTTACCTCCGATATGCAGGCCAAATTTTCCATCAATATCATTCAACCAAAATTTTGACCATTAAACAATTTTAATATTATTAGAGGGGTATATTAGTAACTTCGTCCGGAGATTTGAGTGGGGTCCATACACCCCACCCCTATCATGCTGGGTCCGCCCTGGATACTAGTGTTAATGTTATATATGTTATAAAAATAAGATGTTCTAAAATGACATTTCATCCAACTTCAAACAAGTTAAACTAATAGAAGCCAAGCCCATGTTTTTTGTTTTTTCTTTCCTCATGCAGCTGGAATATGCTTATTTGTTTTTCCTCTCAATAATTAATTAATTAGCTAGGTAGTTCTTTTTTCAAAAGAGTAATGATACGGTACAACCATTGATCATTATAAGTCTAAATTTATCTTGATATGAACAATTAAGATCAACGGTGCAGATAACCGTTGTGTCAATCGTTGTGACACAACGGTGTGCCCATATCATTACTATTTCCAAAATTTGTTAATTCAACGGAGAAGATTTCAGTACTAGAGTATTTAGCCTTAAGGAAAATCATTGTTTCATTGATCTTGAAATGAATACACGGATGTTACAAATATAAAGCACTAGTGAGAATATGAACGTATTTAATGCTAACGATTACAATTGATTACAAGATATTTTTAGTATATTCTAGAAGATCGAGCCGAGCCAAGGCTCGCTAATTTCTTGTTCCAACACCCCCGGGCAATCCCATGGGTACTGAGTGGACATGAAGATTGTTCTTCAAGTGTTGGATATGCGTTCAACTAAAGTCTGAAAATTATAGAAAACTCGTTCCAAATCAGATTTAAGAGCAATTGGATAGAACCAAATAAACTTAGTACAATCATCCAAAAAATAGACATAATATCGAGAGCCATAAATTGAAGCCTCGGCACAAGACCCCCAAACGTCTGAATAAATCAAATCCAAAGGTTTGCGAGAAGTAAAGGAGGAAGTAGATAAAGGGAGTCGATGACTCTTATCAAGTTGACAGTCAGAACAGACATGCGAATGGGAATCACGGGTGGGGAAACATTTATTTGACGTAAAATAATATTGCTAATTCTGGAGGAGCAGTGACCAAGACGACGATGCCAGTGAGAGGAAGTACGACTAGCAAGATTGGATGAGACAAGAGGCTGAGTGAAGTGATATAATCCGTCTTTAACATATCCTCTAAGACGGACCTGGCCCAAGTAGTCAGTCACAAGGAAATAAATAGAATGAAATTTAAAATAAACATTGTTATCGCGTTCAAAATTTTGAACAGATAGCAAATTATGTTGGAGGGACGAGGTGAGGAGGACATTACGAAGAATAAAAGAGTGGGAAGGGGTGGATAAATTAGAATCAACAATATGAGTACCAGTGCCGTTGCTAGCGCGAACATTGTCATCACCATTGTACGGAGTTGGAGGAGAATTGAAGGTGTGTGGGTAAGGCGTCATGTGATGACTTGCACCGGTGTCGGGGAGCCAGTTGGATTGATCATAAGAGGTACCAGCGAAATTAGCCATGGGAGGACGGGGAAATAGGGCAGGATTGTTGTTTTGGGGTTGGGATAGGACGGAATTTTGGTCGAATCGATACCAACATAAAATGACCGAGTGGCCTAACATACCACATAGTTGGCATTGATCGGAAGGAGTTGAAGACTGTTGTTGTGGAGGGCGAGGACCATTGGAGCGGCCTCGATCCCATCCACGAGAGTATGAGCCACGGCCCCGATTATGCTGAGCTCGCTGATTGTTGTGAGCAGTGGGCGAAGGGGTCGGAGATGATGATGGCGGGGGAGAAGGCAGCAGCGATAATGGAGCAGAGGTGACGTTGTTGTGGTTGATACGGCCTCCTTTGTCAACAGGAGGGAGAAACTTCTTCAATAGTGATTTCGGATCGAGAGCCAACCATGGCAACTAGAGCATCGTACTCATGTCCTAAGCCAGCAAGCACATAGTTAATTATGTCATCCGGGTGGAGTGGTTGTCCGGCCAAGCAAGCTCATCTGTGAGACGTTTCACCGTCATAAAATAATCGGTTGCGGTGGAGCCTGCCTTGCGAGTAGTGGCGAGTTGGGAGCGGAGATGGATAATCTGGGCACGGGACTGTGAGGCAAAGCAAGGCTCAATGGCTGACCAAATTTCGGCGGAGGTTTTGGCATGATATACGTGGGTGAGAACGTCCTCGGTGAGTAAGGAGGTGATTTCACTTAAAATTAAATTGTCTTGCTTGGACCATTGGGGAAGTGCTGGATTGGGTTGGCCATTAACGGCGGCCGGTGGTGCCAGAATACTTCCATCAACAAATCCATATACTTCTTGTCCTTTTAGATAAGGAACAATTTGTGCTTTCCAAATCGGGTAGTTGGTACGAGTTAATTTGATGAGGTTGATAGAGTTAGAGGAGTTGAAGGAGGGATAGGGATTAGATGGGGAGGAGGCAGCGGTGGTGGTGGTTGTTTGTGAGGAGTCGGTGGCCATGGTGACTGATGGGTTTTTTTTTTGTTGTGAGGGAGAGAAAGATGAAGACAGAGTTTTTATTTTTTATTTTTAAAGGAGTTGCAATGAACATACGCAGAAGGAGGGGTTGAGGAGGGGGAGAAGGAGATGATTAAGGGAGGGAGGATCAGAAAAGAATTATTCAGACGCGTGGTGATTTCAATATAAAGCTCTGATACCATATTTAGCCTCAAGGAAAATCATTGTTTCATTGATCTTGAAATAAATAGAGGGATGTTACAAATATGTAGCACTAGTGAGAATATGAACGTATTTAATGCTAATGATTACAATTGATTACAAGATATTTTTAGTATATTCTAGAAGATCGAGCCGAGCCAAGGCTCGCTAATTTCTTGTTCCAACATAGAGTACTAGATCACAATTGTTGGAGATTTATAAATTAAAAAATTAATAATGGAGGGAAAATCCGAATGGACACATGACAAAGAGTTGTATCGGTTCGGTGAAAGGTTGCAACCACATAAGGGTTGCAACTGTTCGGTTGAATCACTTTGGAAAGGATGCAGCCGGTTGTGAATAGCCTCCATTCTCCTATAAAATCCTATCATACAAATGAAAATTGAGGGGCAATTTTTCTACAAGAAATTCATTCTCTTTCAAAAGCCGGCTTCTTAAGTTTTATTCAAAGCATCCGAAAATACACTTTGCATATTTTCGAGTCAAGGAGAGATTTACAAAACATTATCGGTTCGCAGTCTTCTTCTCATTGAATTTTGTTACATAGTCTCTTGTAGTCTGTTTGTTACATCTGAATTTTGATCAAACAGATTTGTTGTCTGTCATTTCACAAAGTTGAAAATTGCAGTAAACAAATTATTTATGTGTTGTTCTGCACAAATTTCTTCTTCGACCTGGTCTTTTATTTTGATGATTTCTGTTCAAATTCGTTCATGGTAACTCAAATAATGTATGAGTTGTGAATAGCATTTTAATACATTGGAGTATTTGCTTAAGGAAATGACAGTTGATGAAAGGTGCCAGGAAGGGGTACTATGATATGGTTCTCTTTGCTTGATTGTCTGTTTGTTAAATAGTTAATTTTTTTATTTTTTTTTAATTTTTTTCTCTCAGCAAATTTTTATTGAAAGTGATTAGTCCGTATGTTTCAAAAATTTCTGTCACGGTTACCAAGATGTAAATTTTTTTGGTGATGCATCAATATGTGTAAAAATATATTTATTCTCAGTAATTATCACATGAGAAATTTTGCCATCAATTTATCACTTTTAATCCTTAGTGTGTTGACATTACAGAACAAATTTGTTTTGAACAGAAAAAGTTGGTTTCCAAGGAACAATAGTCGTGCCAAAAATTTAACGCATGATAGATAATTTTAACCTTTGTAATCGATGTAAGCTATATTGTTGGTATTTTCTCATTTTCTTTGGTTGAATTAAAATGTTCAATTTTGTTCAATTGTAAACCTTAGATTTGTATTGATCGGGTGTAGGTCTTTGGATTTGATTGATTCTCAGTGTTATCCCTCGTTTAAAAGATTGTGCAATCCAAAGGTGGTTAAAAGTATTTTATTACTTTAAAAAACAATAGCACTAACGGTGTTGCTGAGAGCAAATATGAGGCCCTTAGAGCTGAGAATCAATTTGGAAAACGAATTAAAACAATTCGTAGTGATCGAGGTGGAGAGTAAGATGCACGGTTTAATGGGTTTTGTTCTGGTACCAACATCATTCGTTAAACAATTGCATGATACACACCTTAATCGGCTATTGGACGAGTGTCATGTTGATTTGTTCGGATTTATCCAGAACTATGGGGGAGACAAGTCTCTCAACAATTGTTATTCTAAACAGAATGTCACCCTGGAATAGTGGAAAGGCTCAAGTCTACCAAAAATTCCTGAAAGTGTGGGGGTGCTTGGCAAAGGTCGAAATACCTAAGCCAAAGCATGTCAAGATAAGGCCCTGAAACAAAAGATTGCATATTCTTTGGATATGTAAATAACAGTGTAGTGTTTATTGGTTTCTGGTGCACAAGTCAGACATTCCTGAAGTACATTAAATTGTGATCATTGATTAAAGGAATGTTGTATTTATCGAGGAGATCTTTCCTTGTAAAGACAAGGAGAAAGAAGGTTCAAGTTCAATCTATAGCCCTTGACCGGATGTTAAGGTATTTGAAGTTTACAATGAACCTCGGTATACAATATATAGATATTCAGCCGTATTGGAAGAATACCGTGATGCAAATCGGATATCTAACTGTAAGGATTCAAAATCCACTAGTTGATATGTATACACTATTGGTGGTGGTGTAGTGTCCTGGAAGTCCACGAGATAGACATGCATAGCTCATTTCACGATGAAATCTGAGTTTATAGCATTGGATTAGCATGGAGAAGAAGCTGAATGGCTTAGAAATATCCTTGAGGATATTCTATGTTGGCCTAAGTAGTGGCTGCTATTAGCATACACTGTGATAATCAGTGGCTATAGGAAGGGCACAAAGTTGTATGTATAATGGTAAGTCTAGATATATTCATCGTAGACACAATACCATTAAAATTGATCTCTAATGGTTTGATTTCCTCAATTGTATAAAGTCGAAGGAGAATCTTGCGGATCCGCTTATAAAAAAGGTTTAGCTAGAGATCGGGTGTCAATTTTTGACAAACGGGATGGGACTTAAGCCTATTACGCATGTTCCCTTGTAATGACAACCCAACCATTATGACTGGAGATCCCAAGATCATGGTTCAAAAGGGACAACTAAGTTAAGAGGAACAATTAGCACTTACCCATTCTGTTAAAAACAAAAGTGCTTTCTGTGATTTTGTTAGGTTAAGCATTAAGCTTTTAATGATTCTTAAATCTTGGTCAAGCCAAGTGGGGTATTGCAGAGTACTCTTTATAGGGGTCACCTATGTAAGTGGAAGTGGGGCCATTTCTGCGAGAATTTGAGGGCTGAATTCTCTAACACACTTTCTGAAACCAAGGTGTTCCAGGGCCAAAACGGACACAACCATAAGAACCTCGAGAATGTTAGGAGATATGTTGTGTAGGTATCATTGTCTAGGCATGCACCAAAGTCTGAGCAGTTCAAGACCTAGTTCACTGCTTAGCCGAGTATATCTGATGGTACTCTACTACAGAAGGTTCAAGGCAGCAAACCACTGTTAAGGCCATATTTATATGATTATTAAGGGTTTATTTCATTATTATTTTCCCCACATTTGCGTAATTTACATGAGAATTAAGGGTTTAAGTGTAATTATTAGGTAAATGTCATTTTAATATGGTTATTTGCAAAATTGGTTATTTTAAGTGTTTAATTGATTTAATTATGATTATTTGGATTTCATTACATTTTGCAATGTTCATTTATCTTTTAGAGACTTAATTTCGAGATGATCAATCAAAGATATGGGAAAATAAAAGAGATAAGGAAAGAAATCAATCAAGATAAAGATGGAAATATCAAGGAATCCGTTCTGCATCAATCCAGACGAGCGTCCATGCAGCGTCCAATATGGACGGGCGTCTTGTAATTCGGACGAGCGTCTAGAGAAGAAAAGTTGAACAGAGAGTTTGGACGGAATCTGGACGAGCGTCTTGATAGCGTCTAAGGCATCTTGAACGGGCGTCCATATAAGCGAACGAGCGTCCGCCGCCGACCTAAGGCTAACCGACTTAGAGCTCTATAAATACAGCAGCAGCCCCAACCCTAAGAACATACTTTTTTACGCAACATTGAGATCGCAAATTCACCAAAAGCCGCGGCCGAGAACCCTAATTTCACAGATGCAAATCTCCCAACCAACAATCATCTTCAACATGATTGTTGGCTAGAAACCTTGCAAAGTGAGTCGACGGAGGAAGCCTATCAACAACACAACCAACTAGAGAGTTCGATACATCGGATGTTTAGTGAGTTTAAGATCTAGTTTTTCATCACTTTTTAACGCCGTTTTACATTGCCGTGTTTTGTTGAGTTATCAATTCTATGAAACGATCTATTTATCTATCTTTATGCTTGAATAAATTTACGAAAGTCTCGTTTATTTGAGTTCTCTTTCGTTTAAGTGATGCATCTAATCATGTTATAAGAGATTAAGCATGTTTAGTTGAGTAAGAGTTTGGAAACAACCTTGTGATTTCGTTTTGATTGCATGTTTAGTTTGTTTGAAAAAATAAACGGAACCCTAGAATTTGGTTGAAGGAATTTAATTGAATTCGTGAATAGATCACTACTAAAAACTACATCTTAGATCACCATCTAGTTGGGGGTTGTTGGTTGATGGGTGGATTCGTTGCCTTGCTGTGTTTTCCTTTAATTGTTTATTAATCAAATCGTTTAGATTAAGTTTAGTTTAAGTTCTAGTTATATAAACCCTAGTTTCCCGCTCGTTTTCCCCGCACTTTTCTCGTTTCAAGCTCATAATCGACGCTCGTCCGCAATAGCGTACGCTCGTCCATTAGATTTAGTTTCCGGACGCTCGTTCACTTTAGTGAACGCTCGTCCGTCTTTCTCGTTTTCGTATTTTCTCGCTTGTTTTTATTCCCGTTTTAGTTTCAATTCTTAGGTTTAGGTTTTAGTTAGTTTCAAATTTTAGTTTAGATAGATAATTGTGACATAATTGATATAGATTTATATTTGAATCCGATAAACATTCCACTCCCTTAGACGACCCGTAAACACCCTATACTACGATCCTTATACTTGGGGTGTTTCGGTTATAAATTGTAAAACTCGTTTTTACCGAACAAGTTTTTGGCGCCGTTGCCGGGGAGTCGGTAACGGTTGTCGGATTCTATTTAGGACAATTTTCTGAGTCAAAAAGGGGTCGTTAGGGCACGCGGTAGTATTTTGACCATAACTTTCGGCTCGAGTGTCCGTTTGGAACGCAGGACCCCAATTCGGAAAGCTCGTTCCGACGCCGACGACGTGGTGAACCGCCATAGGCCGTTCAGTGCGTTTTCGAGGTCAAAATCCACTGTTTTCCCCTCCATTTTGGCCCTAGAAGATTTCAACACGTTTTTTTTCCCGTCTTAGTGTTTTTCTAATTTTTTTTTAGGTTTTCGTAGCTGGACGAGCGTTCGATAACTTGAACGCCCGTCCACCTCAATTCTGTCTTCTGAACGAACGTTCATTCATCTGAACGAGCGTTCAGTTCTGAACGAACGTCCATTCATACTGGACGCCGCCCGCCTCGATCAAATCATCACTTCTTTTCTATCTTCTTTTCTCCCTCTAAACCATCAAACCTTTTCTAAACTCTGTTCTAATCAACCCTAAGGTTGATTTCTTCCTTCTCCTTTCTTCTCCGGTTTATGCAAACGAGAAGTAAGAAGGGACTTCGATCTTTGATCCCGAGCCCGAACGATCTATCCTTAAAGAAGGCTTCTCCCCGATTTGGACAAAATGGCGGATCAAGATCCACCAATTCCAAATCCCGATCCCCAAGCTCGCTTAAATTTACTCCTTCAACAAATGCAAGCTCTGCAGCAAAGAATAGAATCGACCGCAAGCCGGCATAAATCAACAACTTCAACAATTCCGCCAAAACCAAATTTTAATCGGTTGAACCAGGGACCCCTACACTCCATATCTTAATCAAGATTTTCTCGAGGGACATAGACCTATTCGTCCACCCGATATGGGGGAGTAAATTTCGACCTTAAAAATGGAGTAGTTGCACTAGTCCAAAATAGCTCTTTCCATGGCACTTTGCTCAAGAAGACCCGCACGACTTCTTGTCCACATTCGTACAAATCGTGAAGCAGTGCCATTATCCCGGTGTTGATTCCGAGATCGTAAAGTTGAAGCTATTTCCTTTTGCTTTAAAAGGTGAAGCAAGCGCATGGTTTAAGTCGTTAGCACATCATTCCCTCCATACATGGAATGATGTCAAAAGAGCCTTCGCTCTTAAGTGGGTTTCACCAGGCAAGATTATGGAGATGAAACGGGAAATAGCTACTTTCGAGCAAAGTTGGAGGATGAGACCGTTGGCAAGGCTTGGGAGAGATTAAATCGTTGATGAGGAAATGCCCCAATCACGGATATGACAGGATACGAGTTGTTGGAACTGTTTTACGAGGTGTCTCTCAACCTAATAGAGACTATCTTGACTCCACAAACTCATGGATCCTTCTTAGGGGAGGTGATGAGGCCGCTTACGAGTAGCCGAGACAATTGCCAAGAACAACATGTGGTCGACTCCTAAGAAGACCAATATTGTTAAGAAAGAAGGTACGCAAACAATCCCGATACACACCGTTGGTTGCTCGGATGGAATCGATAAGCAAGCACCGTGGCCAATCTTCGATGCGGCCTTCGAGGTGAATTATCTTGGAACACAGTGTGGACCGAGATGACGGAGGAGGTAAACTTAATGGATAATCAAAACCAACCCTTCCGAAACTTCAACCAGAACCGAACTATTCAGATTTCAAAGGCAAAACTTCAATCAAGCCAAGTTACCACCCGGCCCTTCAAATTCGAATTCTTTCAACTCGAACTATCAAAGGCCGCCTTCGTAACTCCCAAAGGCCTCAAGGTGGCCGGAATCAAACTCGAACAATAATCATACCACCTCATGTGTCCCTCAACACAAATTCGATGAGCCGGTAGACATGGTGAAGACTCGTCTACTAGTGTTAAAGCAATTGAGAGACAAGTTGGTCAAATGGCGTACCGGCAAGCAAGCGAGACCTCACGGTAAACTTCCGAGTTATACCGAGAGAAATCCGAAAGCCGATGTGAATGTTTGCACCGCCATTACACCTCGGTGGGAGTATGGGCAAGAAGAGGAGTTGAATGAAGTAACTTTGAGAAGTGGTAAGAAAGCCGGACCCGGCAAGGTGTCGGGAAACGAGTAGCCCCTCCCGACGCCACGAGTTCGGGAGGGGGAAATCGAAAACCACATGCCGAAGAAAGCAACGATGAGGAGCTTAGTGACAATTCTTCGGAGGACGAAAATAATTCGATGATGAGGAAAGGAAGGAGAGTCGGAGGCCGTACCCCGACTAAGAAAAAGGAAGAAAAGTTTGTGAGATGGAAGGATAAGGAGGATGAGGCGATAAAGAATCGGGCCACGAAGAATGATAAAGCCCTTCCTTATCCACCAAAAAGGAAAGAGAAAGCCCTCACTAACGACAAGCAAGCAAGATGTCCGGAGTGAGGAGGATGCTTAGAGACACTCAAGTTAGTATGCCCTTAGCCGAGGTATTGTCCGAAATGCCTAAATGCTCTAAGTATCTTAAAGAATTCTCGTGGGAGTAAGAGAAAACTTCAGGGGATGGCTGAAGAAGTGCTACGCGAAGATTGCGCGATGGTTTCACGTAAAATTGCTCGTTAAGCGAGGTGACTCGCGTACCTTCAATCTCCCGTGAGATCGAAGGTCATTTATTCGAAAACGTCTTATGCGACTCGGGGCCTCTATTAATGTGATGCCATTAAACGTATGCAAAAAGCTCGGGTTAGATAAAAGGATGCGGGAACGCCCGATTTCTCTTCGATGGTAGATAAATCTAGCCGGACCAGCCGGTTGTGTAGCTAATGTTCTCCTTCAAGTTGAACATTTGGTCTTCCCTACCGACCGGGTTATCCTAGATTATCCACCCGATAAGGAAATGCCTCTAATTCTAGGCCGAACCTTTTTGGACACTTCCAATGCTCTCATCGACTTCGCAAAGGACAGACATTACTCTTAGAGTCGGTGACACATCCGTCACCTTCGCACGAGGGACACATCCCGAAAGAGCCGTAATTGATGAAATATCGTTTGTCGAAGCTATCTATGAGGACGAAAAAGATGCCTACTTTGAAGAAGCAGAGAGGAGTTGATAGAGATAGGTGTTTTTGAAGTCTTGGACATTGAGGATCCGGCCGATCGCGGACCATCTTCTAATTCATTTCAAGCCATAGGCATTGACGAGTCATCTTCACTCGCTCATACCGGGCCTCGTTATTGAGTTAGAAGCATGGAGATGCCCAAAGAACAAACGATGATTTCAAAGAGCCGAGTCGTGAAGACTTCATCCCCGGTGAAGAAGAAGCTCGATGGGTAGTTGGAACGAGGTAGAGTTTTGGAGAGAAGCCACTCATTGGGAAGTAGATGATTGGGAGGAGCCGGCGGCAAGAGCTTAAAGATGAAGAGTTAAGAAAAATGATCGATCACAAGAAAAAGGAAGCAAGTGTTGACCGGAGGATTCCGATGGATGATTTGATCCAAGACCTTCCGGGGTTGAGCCTCGGGAAGATGAGGTGTTCTACCGTCAACCACTTCAAGCGCATAAGGAGAAAGGTGGCCCGTTAAAGTCTAGTATTGAGCAACCACCTACCGATTTAGAGCTTAAACCGCTTCCAAAACACCTTAAGTATATCTTTCTTAAGGATGGAGATAAATTGCCTTTGATCATTTCTTCGAAACTCGACCAAGAGCAAGAAGCACAAATGATAGAAGTGCTTAAGAAAAACATCCTCGCGTTCGGTTGGCAAGTGGGTGATATCCGAGGGATCAGCCCGTACATATGCATGCATAAAATCCGAACGGAGGAAGGAGCTAAAAGGTAAGACAACCTCGGCGAAGGCCGAATCCGCATATGCAAGAGGTTGTCAAGAAAGAAGTGATAAAGTGGCTTGACATGGGCATCATCTATGCAATCGCCGATAGCGAGTGGGTCGACCCTACTCAAGTTGTGCCAAAGAAGGGTGGAATCACAAATCGAAAAGAATGAAAAAGGGGAGGAAGTTGCCTTACGTCTCGTGACTGGCTACAGAGTCTGTATCGACTATCGTAGACTGAATGAAGTCACTGCAAAAGATCACTTCCCCTTACCCTTCATTGACCAACTAATTGAAAGACTGAGTGGTCACAAGTATTATTGTTTTCTCGATGGATACTCGGTTACTTCCGGATAGCCATCGACCCCAATGACCAAGAGAAGACCACGTTTACGTGTCCATCTGGTACTTTTGCTTTTCGTAGAATGCCATTCGGTCTATGCAATGCACCCGCGACTTTTCAACGGTGTATGTTGGCCATTTTTGATGGACTTGTTGAGAAATGCATGGAAGTCTTCATGGACGACTTCTCGCCTACGGCGATAGTTTTGATGAAATTTTAGAGAACCTAGATATGGTACTCCAACGTTGCGTTGAGAAGAATCTGGTGCTTAACTGGGAGAAATGCCATTTTCTAGTTGATGAAGGAATAGTTTTGGGACATAAGGTGTCCAATGCAGGTATTCAAGTTGATAAGGCTAAGGTCGAAGCCATTGAAAGGATGACGTACCCTAAGACAGTGAAAGAGGTACGAGGTTTTCTAGGACACGTTGGCTTCTACAGGCGGTTTATTCGAGACTTTTCTACGATTGCCAAGCCTTTATCAAATCTCTTGAAAGAAGATGTCGATTTCTTGTTCGATGCGAAGTGCAAAGAAGCTTTCAATTGTCTGAAAGACAAGCTTATCAGTGCCCCTATTTTAGTTGCACCTGACTGGACCAAGCCTTTCGAGTTGATGTGCGATGCCTCTAATTACGCCGTAGGCGCAGTCTTAGGTCAAAGAGTTGATAAAAGGTTCAGGCCCATTTATTATGCGAGTCGCACCTTGAACCCGGCTCAATGCAATTATACCACAACTGAGAAGGAATTCTTAGCTGTTGTTTTTGCCATTGACAAGTTTAGAAGTTATCTTCTAGGATCTCAAGTTGTTGTTTGGACCGACCATGCAGCCTTGCGCTACCTTATGGACAAAGCAGATGCAAAACCAAGGTTACTTAGATGGATTTTAATTTTACAAGAGTTTGACCTTGTGATTAAAGATAAGAAAGGTAGTGAGAATATTGTGGCCGATCATTTATCTCGCTTAGTAAATGAGGGTGCGTAGAGAATCACAATGATATAGGCATTGATTTTCCGACTGAGCAATTGATGAAGCTTGAAACGGTTAGGCCGTGGTATGCTGACTACGTCAACTATTTAGCGAGTGGTCATTTAGAGGATATGACGTATCAGGAGAAGAAAAAGTTCTTTTCTGATCTCAAATATCTCGTTTGGGAAGATCCTTATTTGTTCAGAGTCTGTAAAGACGGTTTGCTTCGACGGTGTGTTCCTGAGCATGATCAGTGGGATATCCTAGAACAATGCCATAGCGGTCCTACCGGAGGTCACTATGGAACACCAAAGACAGTTGCAAAGATCCTTCAAGCTGGATTCTACTGGCCGACCCTGTTTAAGGATGCAGAAGCCTTTTGTAAAGGTTGTGATAGGTGCCAGAGAACTGGACGGCAGAGTAGTCGGATGGAAATGCCACTTAAGCCCATTCTTGAATGCGAAGTTTTTGATGTATGGGGCATAGATTTTATGGGACCCTTTCCATCCTCATGTGGTAATAAGTATATCCTCGTCTCGTGTGGATTATGTTTCAAAGTGGGTCGAGGCCATAGCTACTCAAACTAATGATCATAAAGTCGTGAAGAAATTCTTGCAAAAGAATATCTTTACTAGATTTGGTCGTCCGAGAGCACTCATTAGTGATGAAGGTACTCACTTTTGCAATGCGCCGCTTGACAAGATCCTTGAGAAGTATGGTGTCAAACATAAGATTGGTACACCATATCATCCTCAAACTAGTGGCCAAGTCGAGGTAAGCAACCGGAGCCCGAAAAGAATTTTGGAGAAGACCGTGAACAATAATAGATCTAATTGGAGTCTTAAGTCGGATGACGCATTGTGGGCTTATCGTACTGCATTTAAAACCCCGATGGGCACGTCACCCTTCCAAATGGTCTATGGCAAGGCTTGTCATTTACCTGTCGAACTTGAACACAGAGCTTTCTGGGCAATTAAATTCTTAAATTTCGATAGCCAACTCTGTGGGGAGAAACGGTTGTTACAATTGAACGAGCTCGACGAATTCAGACTCCGTGCGTACGAGAATGCTAAGCTTAGCAAGGAAAGAACGAAGATACTCCATGACGCTAAGATCAAGGACCGAGAATTCAAAGTTGGTGACATGGCTTTACTCTATAATACTAGACTTCACCTGTTTCCTGGTAAGCTAAAGTCTAGATGGTCTGGTCCATTTGAGATTCTCGAGGTTAATCCAAGTGGAGTAATTACGTTAAACGGGTATGGTAATCAAGCTTTCAAAGTGAATGGTCATCGACTTAAGAAATATTTTGGGCAACCAAAGGAAAAGCCTGAGACTCTTTATTTCCAAAGAAGAGATGAGAGTACAGATGTCCTAATTTGTGAGGAGATTCCATCTTATTTCTTTGAGTCAGATGATGATGACATTCCTACCTCTACCTGTGAGGCACCTTCTCCTGAGACCCCTGAGCAGGTTAGCACACCAATGCCTATCATCCGCAAGAACAAGAAGAAGAGAGTCAGTGTGGTTTGGAGAGAAAAGTTTAATGATCTTATAGCACACTTGACTTGTTGTTGTGGTGAAAATCATTTCCACCCCAGTGCTCCTGATTCTGATACTGAGGTGGCGGTAGTCAAACCAAAGTGGCCCGATCCGCGTTGATCTTTTGGAATCTGTGTCAAGCTATTGACATTAAAAGAGCGCTCCTAGGAGGCAACCTAGTTTTCTTTGTTCGTTTTCTTTTCTTAGGTTGCTTTATTGTTTTAGAAATAATACTTTAGTTGATTATGTGTTGATGGTTATTCCTCCTACATTCATTGTAAGTGTTTTGTGTTATGTGTTGCTCATATACCCCGTGTACCCCGAGATTATATGGTATGTCGAGTGTTGCAGATACTTTTGAGCAGGTTTTCGAGTCACTATTGTCCAGTGTTGTCTATTCGGGTTGTCGCGGTACGTTCATGCTCCGGCCTGACCTCTGCCAACTTTCATCCGACAACCACTGTTGAAACCAGCTAAGTTTTCTTTTTCTTTTTTTTTTTTCTCGCACATTCTGAGGACATAATGTGATTTAAGTGTGGGGGGGTAAATTGGGTATGTTTTTATGCTATATCCTTTGAAATATGAGTGAATGTTAAATTTCGCGAAATTTAAAATTTTTTGTGAGTCTCGAGCATATAATTGGAACTGAATGCTTGCTAGTTGTAGTTCCCTGACGATGATAGTATGTGACTTAGTGAGATAATTATAGCATGTTTTACTTCTATGGAGATAGTTGTTTTTCACTCACGAAAGCCTTTGATTTTTAAGCATGACTTTTGAACTATATCCTTCCATTGTTTTAGTGATTTATCTTAGGAAGGTCAGTATAGTTACACCTTAGTTAGACCGTGTGCTGTGAATATCATAAAGTTTGAATGTGATAAGTGAGATGTAACTTATGACTGTGAAAAGTGAATGAATAAAGTGAGTGAGCAATTATTAATAAATACGTTTGTCGGAAGCTGGTTTATGATTGGAGTGAGGTAGGGCATTATCTCGAAATGTCCTATACCACTATGATGACCAAAAGCTCACGACAGTCAGGAGAAGCTACCTTATGATTTGAGTAAGGTAGGGTGTTATCACGAAACATCCTATTCTACTATGATGGGTAAAAGCTCATTCTGATATGCGTCAAATTTGAACATTTTGGAAATGATGGATAAGAATAGAGTGAAGTCTTTGTTATCATGGATCTTATACCCAGTAGAACCGCATGATATGCTGTAGGGATTATCCTACTGAGTGTGTGGGAAGGCTTTGAGTGGAGCTATTACTGTTTGTACCTAGGATAGTCATTGGAATTTTTGAGAGGATATTTCTTTGAAAGGCTTGTTAGATTGAGAATGGCTTGTCACACTTACACCGAATCTATCTCTCGTGATGGTATCATTTGCTATAGTTGTTGTATCTTTCGTTGCGTGAGTTAGAGATCTATGTGGATTATTTATAAAGCTGAGCTATAGTTTTGATTGTTTTGTCCGAGGACGTACAAAAAGTTAAGTGTGGGGGAGTTGTTAAGGCCATATTTATATGATTATTAAGGGTTTATTTCATTATTATTTTCCCCACATTTGCGTAATTTACATGAGAATTAAGGGTTTAAGTGTAATTATTAGGTAAATGTCATTTTAATATGGTTATTTGCAAAATTGGTTATTTTAAGTGTTTAATTGATTTAATTATGATTATTTGGATTTCATTACATTTTGCAATGTTCATTTATCTTTTAGGAGACTTAATTTCGAGATGATCAATCAAAGATATGGGAAAATAAAAGAGATAAGGAAAGAAGTCAATCAAGATAAAGATGGAAATATCAAGGAATCCGTTCTGCATCAATCCAGACGAGCGTCCATGCAACGTCCAATATGGACGGGCGTCTTGTAATTCGGACGAGCGTCTAGAGAAGAAAAGTTGAACAGAGAGTTTGGACGGAATCGGACGAGCGTCTTGATAGCGTCTAAGGCATCTTGAACGGGCGTCCATATAAGCGAACGAGCGTCCGCCGCCGACCTAAGGCTAACCGACTTAGAGCTCTATAAATACAAAGCAAGCAGCCCCAACCCTAAGAACATACTTTTTTACGCAACATTGAGATCGCAAATTCACCAAAAGCCGCGGCCGAGAACCCTAATTTCACGAGATGCAAATCTCCCAACCAACAATCATCTTCAACATGATTGTTGGCTAGAAACCTTGCAAAGTGAGTCGACGGAGGAAGCCTATCAACAACACAACCAACTAGAGAGTTCGATACTGGATGTTTAGTGAGTTTAAGATCTAGTTTTTCATCACTTTTTAACGCTGTTTTACATTGCCGTGTTTTGTTGAGTTATCAATTCTATGAAACGATCTATTTATCTATCTTTATGCTTGAATAAATTTACGAAAGTCTGTTTATTTGAGTTCTCTTTCGTTTAAGTGATGCATCTAATCATGTTATAAGAGATTAAGCATGTTTAGTTGAGTAAGAGTTTGGAAACAACCTTGTGATTTCGTTTTGATTGCATGTTTAGTTTGTTTGAAAAAATAAACGGAACCCTAGAATTTGGTTGAAGGAATTTAATTGAATTCGTGAATAGATCACTACTAAAAACTACATCTTAGATCACCATCTAGTTGGGGGTTGTTGGTTGATGGGTGGATTCGTTGCCTTGCTGTGTTTTCCTTTAATTGTTTATTAATCAAATCGTTTAGATTAAGTTTAGTTTAAGTTCTAGTTATATAAACCCTAGTTTCCTGCTGTTTTCCTGCACTTTTCTGCTTCAGTTCATAATCGGACGCTCGTCCGCAATAGCAGACGCTCGTCCATTAGATTTAGTTTCCAGACGCTCGTTCACTTTAGAACGCTCGTCCGTCTTTTTCGTTTTCGTATTTTCTTGCTTGTTTTTATTCCTGTTTTAGTTTCAATTCTTAGGTTTAGGTTTTAGTTAGTTTCAAATTTTAGTTTAGATAGATAATTGTGACATAATTGATATAGATTTATATTTGAATCCGATAAACATTCCACTCCCTTAGGACGACCCGTAAACACCCTATACTACGATCCTTATACTTGGGGTGTTTCGGTTATAAATTGTAAAACTCGTTTTTACCGAACAACCACCTCGCCCGATGCAACAGATTTCCGCCTGTAATCTCTTCAGAGTCTGCATTGCACTTACATTAATTTTCATTTATGTGGGGAATTGTTGGAGATTTATAAATTAAAAAATTAATAATGGAGGGAAAATCCGAATGGACACGTGACAAAGAGTTGTATCGGTTCGGTGAAAGGTTGCAACCACATAAGGGTTGCAACTGTTTGGTTGAATCAGTTTTGAAAGGATGCAACCGGTTGTGAATAGCCTCCATTCTCCTATAAAATCCTATCATACAAATGAAAATTGAGCAGCAATTTTTCTATGAGAAATTCATTCTCTTTCAAAAGCCGGCTTCTTAAGTTTTATTCATAGCATCCGAAGATACACTTTGCATATTTTCAAGTCAAGGAGAGTTTTACAGAACATGATCGGTTCGCTGTCTTATTCTCATTGAAGTGAAACAACCCGAAGAAGGAATGACTGTTGTATCTTGGGAGAGATTGCCATTACCGTGTGCACATAATCGGGGCAAAAACGTCTTAAGGACATAATGCTACACTCGCCTCAGTCAATAAGTTTTCATGTCCTATTTTTACTTTCGTTTTGCTTGAATTACATGTTAAACAGCATGCTAGATTGATTAATTTCCTAACAACAATTTGGTATGTTATTGCTATATCCATTGAGAAAAAAACAAAAAACAAAAATCCTTTCGGCGTTAAGTAGTAAGGCTTTACCTTTCGGCGTCATTGCAACAACAAAATAGCTTCGGCCGTTGGCATGTGTATGTATGAAAATGTTTTAGTTTTATAGTGGTCCTGATACATTATACATCTCGAAATTTTATGGTTGAACCTATCATTTTTCATCAATCGAAAGTTATGCCCATATTTATTTATATACAATTATGCCGTGACGCATTATTTTTACTCAATTGTAATGACTATATTATTGGAGGCATTTAATTGCGAGAAAATTTTATGATACAACTGTTGTAGGGAGGTTGTATCAAGTTACATACATTAGATACTCTCATTTTGACTATATTATTGGGGTTAGAAGTGAATTGTTGTAATGTATGTCATTTGATACAATCTTTATACAACGATTGTATTATAAATTTTTTCTTCGTTTGCACCATTCTGATTCTATCAGTGCTTCACACTATCCACATTAGAATCGACCTAGTGAAAGCAGTTTCGAGCCTAAAACCGGTTTTTTTGAAGGTGTGTATTATCAGAATATACACTGAAACCGACTTTCACTTGATCAATTTTGTATAATCAGTGTAGTACACTGATAGGTGCCTAGGTGGGGTGAATAAATAAAACGGTGTGGTGTAAATAATAGCCCGTCTCGTGTTAAATTTCGCTCACATGAGTTGACAGAGAATAATAAAGTTAGAAGAAACTTACCGAAAGAGGGATTCCCAGAAGGGAAAAGATAGCCAGAGCGGCGACCTTGACGCCGGCGGCAGGTTTTCCGTTAGCTCTTCTTGTGGAATCAGCCAATTTGCTCACCGGAAAGGTCATAGCCAAGCAAATAGCCAGCAAGAAATTGACAACGCCCCACAGCCTCTTCACCCCACCCATTTTGTTCCCCAAATACTCCAAAATCAAAGAAGAAAATCCCAAAACCACAGAGTTTAACAGCAACCCAAGTGCCCCAAGATGAACACCTTGATCATATTGCGAAGTCCCTACCTTACCTCCATACACTTCCCTCCCTGTCCAATCAGTATCAAAGAAGAAGAAAGGGAACCATCCAATCCAGTTGAAACACGTCACTAACATAAGAATCCTCATGGGTTTTGATGAATTCTTAAGGGCACCAAAAAGTTCAAGAAAAAATGGTTGTTTGGAGCTTTTATTATCAATATCATCACTCTCCTCCTTAAAGGGCTTCTCATGCACTAAACTCAAAGCCAATATGGTTAGAGTAAGCAACAGGAATATTGAGATGAAAAAACAACTCTTTAAATTTGCACAATAATTATCACATGCAGTTGTTTTTGTGAATGGGAATATGTGGAACATGTTCTTGTATGAACCAGCTGCATAGCCCAACACATTTCCTATTGCTATGAAGAATGAAAATCCAGCATTTGACATCCTTGTTTTCTTTGCATCCCCCCCTGATAGATCAGCCAACAGTGCTCTACATGGACACTGAAAATTCAAAAACCACATTTAAAAAAATAATAATAATTATAAGAAAAAAAAATAAGAAACTTCCCCACAAAGTGTAAATCAAGAACTCATAGAACTGACACCGTGAAAGTCTCGAGCGAAAAAAACCGACTTTTCCTAGGTGCATTTGTGAGAATTGATCTCGTGAAAGACGGTTTTTTTTCTCCCCTTGTGCATAACAGGCATGATGAGTTACCGCTAACATATTGTTGGCAATGTCAAGAGTACCAAAACCAACAGCAAAGACAACAATGGCACGAGGTTTAATTACGCCTCTGCCAAGAGGGTCACCGGATTTGTGACCAATGTCAGTAGCAAAACTGATGAGAAACGCAGCAACGACAACAAGGGCAGCACCGGCAGCAATGAAAGGTTGTCGGCGGCCAAAACGAGAAGTGCAGTTATCACTGTAGTATCCGACGAGAGGCCGTACAAGAATCCCGGAAATCGGCCCGGAAAGCCAAATAATGGGAGCCAATTTGTGTGGAATGCCCAGAAGTTGTACATAAGGGGTGAGCAAAGACAACTGTAAGGCCCATCCAAACTGCATTCCTATAGCAATGGCGGCCACCAATACAAGGTCCTTCACCGGAGCTTGACGAGGTTCAAGTTCAACTTGCAATGAAGATAATTGGATGTTTTGTTTGGCTTCTTGTTTCAAGTTCAATAATCCGGTACTATCTTCCATCTTTTGTCTTTTGTTATTTGTATTTTGTTTCCCCTCTCTAACTGATTAGACTTTAGAGACCACAATCTTGTTTTTATTTCTCCAATAATTGGGTGTTAGAGGGTGAAAAATTATTTTTGAATGATAAAGTGTGAGGGTGTTGGCTATTTATATTTTATAGGATTTTGTTGAAAATTTTGCATGTGGAAACAAGGCCTAAAATATTCCAACCTTTCTTCTTTACTTTGTTTTTCTTTTCCTTTTTTTTTAAGGACAAAAAAAAAATCATAAATGGGTCAAATTCGATATCTTGTATGACGTTTTTTTTTGTCGAAATGACGTTACGTGATTAAAAATGATAAATTCATAATAAATAGACAAAAGTACCCTTTTACACATTAAACACGTAGTAACGCTAGATAAAGTGTAGTAGTAGCCAAGAAAATAAATAAGAATAACCCAAAAAAAAAGTAGTAACGAAATTATAAAGAAAAGTAAGTAAGAATGTAACAGTAAAATGTAGTAACGGCCAATAAATAAGTAGTAACAGCCAATAAAATAGATAAAGTACATCAAAAAATGTAGTAACGTTACATAATTAATAGTAACAACCCTAAACCCTAAAATTTTTCCAAAAAAAAAAAACAGCCTGCTTCTCCGGCAACCATGGCCTCCGTTAACTCCTTCGCCGGTGCATATGGCCCCAGCCCGACTGCCATGGTAAACACCTCGATTTTTTTTTGAATCTAACGTTGCTTTGCTGGAGAGGGTTGCTCCTTCCAATTTCCCTCTTTTCCGATTCCATTCATACGTTCTCTTCTCACTGCAAAAGTCAAAATATGCCGTACACCTCCCCTTCTCCTGCAACTTCTTCTTCTCCGGCTAACCATCCACTGATGCGTCAATTCCAATCACCCTTCCCTCTTCTTCGTTGCTGATAATTGATGGCGGCGGCGACGGTTGAACGATTCAGGCTGAATCCCCGCAAATCACCCCCACTTTCCGACGTGCCTGTGGATATCGCAACAAACCTCCTTCTCCAAATCCTCTTCTTTCCTCCTTCTTCTCCATATTCGCAACATCAACAACAACAAAAAAATATTCTAAAGAAAAAAAAAGGTTGCTCATCGATTTGGGATGGTCGGATGCCACAGCCATGTCGTGTGGCAACAAGGGCCGAAGAGGTTGCAGCCATGGGGGTAATTTGCTTGCAGTTACGCCCCCTGGGTCGAAAGGCATTGAAGTGACTGCTTCTGTTGGAAGGGGGTACGAGAGGAGATTTTCCGGTGCCGGAGATGAGAAGGCCGACAAGATCTGAATTGGTTGATGCTGATAGGAGGTTGCTGGGACGATGCGGAAGTTGCAGATGCGGCAGGGTTGGATTAGGGTTGAAAAATACTTTAAAAGGGTATTTTGGGAAGTTTGTATAGGTTTTGTCAAGATTAAATTTTAGTTTCCTTGAATCCTGATATTTTCATTAAAGTGTCCTTCTTGACAAAAACCTTTTTTTTTTTTTTAGAACAAACACGTTACTTCAAGTTGCCTTTTATTTTTTATTTTTTATTTTTCTCTTTCCTTGTTGTTGTTGTTTAATAATCATTTTTTTTAGTGAATTGTTTAATAATCTTGTGACGGACATATCGTCTTACACGACATGAATACGGAAATATATTTAAATTTCAAAATTGAAATACGTGACACGTCAAATGGTGATAAACAATTATCTTTTGTAAATGATGATAAGTTTATTACTATAAAGTACTTTTCAAATTATAATTCAGGTTGAAAATCATTTTTCAACGCAATTCGTATGCAAATTATCTTGTCATTAAACATTTCTCCGGAAAAACAAAACTGAAATTATAAAATAAAAAGTTTGTGTTCATGTGTCGACATCGTGTTGAAGTGTCATATATAAAAATATTGATTAATATAATTATTTAATTCAACCGGCACCTGTAAAGCGTGTCGCGTCAAAAATATGTCGGACATTGCGTACGACAATCAAATTAAAGTCTCGGTGTTTCCTAAATCAATACTAAAAAATGTCGATCGGCATCCTATGTAAATAAAAATTACAATGGTAATTCCTACGATTTTTTTAGTAGTAAGTAGTAACCGTTTTCAAATCTTAAATTTTATTGCTAACGGTGTTGAATTTACATGAAATTTCTTTGAATTTCATGTATACCGGATAGGTGTAATAATAATTCGATGCTTTATTTACAAAAATTCGGGTGTAATAATAATTAGATGCTTTATTTACAAAAATTCAAAGAAATATTCATTAAGTCATATTCGCATCATTTAAAATTTGTTAAGAAAATTCAGACACGCTTAATATTAAGTGGTTTGTAGAAAACGTAGGTCCAAGCCCATATAAGAGAAGGGACCTCATTCCCAAAATATAGGTTGTGAGATGAGGGAAGTCCTTCTCTTAATATGGTGGGTGATATGTCTTAAAAAAAATATGGTGGGTGATACAATAGCAAGTGCCCAATGTGGGGCAACTTTAACACGCCCCCTCAAGTGTGGGCCTATAAAGAGCCTGGGCCACATGGCACGCAAGGGATATAAATGGCACTTTCAAGGCCAACAAAGAGGCCCAACACTTGCACAAGGGTGGCTCCGATACCATGTTAAAGATCAAACGCTTACCGTTGTACTAAAACCAATTGGTGTTAGTAAAGGCGATATTATATTTCTTATTTCTTTATAGATTCAAGAGTGTGGGAATCTCTCTCTCCCAACATGGTTATTTTGTATGACACAATTATCAAACATATTTCAGTGTAATTTCATGTATACCGGATAGCATTAATTTATATTAGATTTATGTTGGGTTTTAATTTTAATTTTTTATTATATATCTATATAGAAATCGGTATCGTCTACCAACCAACCGACAAAAGGCATATCCAACGAATTCGCTTTAGGCCCCTTTAGTATAAGATCTGCACTGGATATGTCCATATTTGTATCCGTGTTGTATAGGTATTGATTGATATAAAAAAAACAAATAATAATATCATTAAAAATGTTGTGAATTTTTTTTTCGGGCTATATATAATAATTGTTTATCACCATTAAATGTGTCCCGTATTCAATTTTGAATTTAGATATATTTCCGTATTCATATCGTGTAAGACGATATGTTCGTATCAAGATTATTAAACAATTCACTAAAAAATATTAAGCAACAACAAGGGAAGGGAAAAATAAAAAAATAAAAGGCAACTTGCTGCTGAGAAGTAACGTGTTTGTTAAATAAAGAAAGGAAGAAGTACGTACATAAGTTAATTAGTGGCTGAGATTTTGCACCTTAAATTGCGCAGCACCTTTGATACCGTAGGGGATCCATCCACAATAAAGATGACGATCCCCTACTAAAGGTCGCGATGCAATTGATCCATCCAACCACAATTAACCTACGTACGTACTTCTTCCTCTTTTTTTTTTCTTTTAACAAACACGTTATTCAAGTTGCCTTTTGTTTTTTTTTTTTTTGTATCCTCTTTGAAAATTACAAATAAATTCCAAAGTTCTAGGTAAAAGATACCAATTTTCAAATCAAACACTATAAAAGAAGCAAATTTCCGCAAACAAACCAAGTCACAAAAATCTCCACGTCTCAAACCACAAATTAACCTCATCGGATTTGCGTCTTCCCATTCTAGCGTACTTCTTCCTTTTTTTTTTTTTTTTTTTTTTTAACAAACACGTTACTTCAAGTTGCCTTTTGTTTTATATTTTATATTTTATATTTTTCCCTTTCGTTGTTGTTGTTGTTGTTTAATAATCATTTTTTTAGTGAATTGTTTAATAATCTTGTTACGGACATATCGTCTTTCACGACATGAACACGGAAATATATTTAAATTTCAAATTTGAAATACGAGACACTTCAAATGGTGATAAACAATTATCTTTTGTGATTGATGATAAGTTTATTATGATAAAGTACTTTTCAAATAATAATTCATGTTGAAAATAATTTTTCATCGCAATTCTTATGCAAATTATCTTGTCATTAAACTTTTCTCCGGAAAAACAAAACTGAAATTATAAAATAAAAAGTTTTTGTTAATGTGTCGACATCGAGTTGAAGTGTCATATAAATAAAGATTGATTAGTATAATTATTTAAGTCAACCGACATCTGTCTGAGCGTGTTGTTTCAAAAATATGTCGGACACTGCGTACAACAAGCAAATTAAAGCCTCGGTGTTTCCTAAATCAAAACTAAACATTAAAGTCTCGATTTTTTTAGTCCTATCCGGTATACATGAAATTCAAAGAAATTTCATGTAAATTCAACACTGTCAGCAAATTTTTTTTAAGATTTAAAAACAGTTACTACTTACTACTAAAAAAATCGAGACTTTAATTTTGATTTAGGAAACACCGAGACTTTAATTTGATTGTCGTACGCGGTGTCCGACATATTTTTGACACGACACGCTTTGTCAGGTGTCGGTTGACTTAAATGATTACACTAATCAATATTTTTATATATGACACTTCAACACGAAGTCGACATATGAACACAAACTTTTTATTTTATAATTTTAATTTTGTTTTTCTGGAGAAATGTTTAATGACAAGATAATTTGCATACGAATTGCGATGAAAAATGATTTTCAACCTGAATTATAATTTGAAAAGCACTTTATCATAATAAACTTATCATCATTCACAAAAGATAATTGTTTATCACCATTTGATGTGTCGCGTTTTGAAATTTAGTCCGTAACAAGATTATTAAACAATTCACTAAAAAAATGATTATTAAACAACAACAAGGAAAGGGAAAAATAAAAAATAAAAAATAAAAAATAAAAGACAACTTTGAAGTAACGTGTTTGTTCTAAAAGAAAAGCCTAAGAAAAACAAAGAAATAAGTACATAGGTTAATTTGTTGCTGAGATTTTGCACCTTAAATTGCACAGCACCTTTGATACCGTAGGAGATCCATCCGGGAACGGACCCCCTACGGTATCAATGTCCGGTGCAAAGTGCCGTGCTTCATCTCAGCCACAAATTTCTTTCATTGCTATTATTATTATTATTTTTAATTGAGGTAAGTTTATTTACTTAAATGTTTGCTATGATATACTTAAATAAAACATCCAAAGTTGACTGTTTACTTTAGACGTTTATTGTCTAAAATAAATGTAAATAAAACCATTTTGTAAATAAAATATATAAGAAACATAAAAATATTCATTAAGTCATATTCGCATTATTTAAAAATTGTTAAGAAAATTTAGACACGTAATATTCTTAACATGACAGCATGGCATTGGCCCAGCGATAAATGTTGCGGTTATTAATATGGAGGTTCTGGGTTCGAGTTTCAGTGGGGACGAAAATGTGAGTGCTTGTGTTTCTTTCGTATCCTTAATATCTATATATAATACTAGTCATTAACCCGTGCATAATGCACGGGACAACACACTTTACACTAAGAAATCCATTATTTCGTTGTTTATGATACACTTTTGAAAATCATGTCGGAAAATATCAAATGAAATATCATAACTAAAAGGACGACAAAAATAAAAATATGGTAAAAGAATTATGATTTTAAAAACATAGATCAATTACAATTTTTAATGTTAATTGTCCCGTGCATTATATCGACTATTGAATTTGTGTTCGCTTTGTTGTTTCATGCTATAAAGGTAATTTTGTATCAGGGCTAATGAGTGCTTCAAATAATAATGGATGTCTCCATTTTGATACTTTCCCCATGTATTTTCCCTTTTATTTATAAATAATGCATGCAATAGTCTAGAAAACATTTGTTATACATGAAAATTTTAAGTGAAGAAGTGTAATGTTATGGTCCAATACTCCGAATTTGATTTAGATTAATGCAAAAATGTAAACATTTATATGAAACACATGAATGAATTTTTTTCAAAACTTGTGTACTTCATAAAAAAAATATAATAATAATAATAATTAGTGTGTAGATATAAACATCATGTGCCAATAAGATACCAACGCCAATAGGCTAGTGCCTTATACACTATTAAGTTCAGCCATTTTCAAAACTAATAAATAAATACAACACATCATCTTCATCCATATATCTCTTCTTCCAACACCATCATCTCCGTCCTTCTCTTTAATCAAGGCAAACTAATGTCATATTCGATAATGTATCACATTGCCGATCAGCCGAAATTTGACATTAATGTCCATGAAATACCTAGCTATCTCATTGTCTAAGCGTTTTGTTCCTCTCCAACCATAGATATCTAGAGCCTTTCCAATGCACGTGTTGTTGTTAGCTTCCTTCTACGATCTTCTTCATGATACATGAATCTCCGTAAATGCTCGATTGACATATCTTAAGATAGGCTGACCGAGACACAATTGGTTCTTATTGTTGTGGTTATCATTTCTCTTAATTCTTCCATTGTAACCTGCAAAGTAACACTATGTATTAGTATCAGGATACATCCTTCAATTAACAAACATGCAATCACTACAATAATAATTCATAACAAGAGGTCGGTCGAAGCGAGTAGATTGCACTCGATTTCGATCTTCCTGCAATCACTACAACAATAATTCATAATAAAAAATAAAAAAAAAAACTGACCGAAGTCATCTGCTTGAAAATCCCTAAGAATGAAATATAAAAGAGCAAAGACTAAATATACAATCCAAAAGAATAAACTAAAAGAAAAATACCAAGGGAATTAAATACATAATTTATAGACTCATATGCCGATAAATTATCAACAAAAAAAAGTAATCAGCTCTCTTGGCAGAAAAGGCGATGGCATGAAAGAAGTTGATTGAGCAATGAAAATAGGAGCAGCTGAAATCTCTAAAATATAGTATGGAATATTTTTTTTTTGTTTTTTTTTGAGTATCTACAGCAACATTCTTTTCTGAGGGGCGCTACATCTCAAGTTTGAAAATGAATGACAATCCTTTCGGCGTTGGCCGCTTCAACAAATCTCCGATTGCTGGGCGCTTCAGCAACCATCGATTTTGTCCTTATGTAGGAAAGAAAGAGAAGAACTCCCTGAAGGAGGAGGAGGTCAGGGCACAGGCTAGAGCGCAGCGAAAGGAGGCTTCGGAGAGGATGGGATCTCGTGAATATACCAAATCAAAGGAGACGTCGGTGTCTGCGTCTGCTTCATATGGTAAAACAGTTATGGAGGAGCCGGTCAGAGTTATTCAAAAGAATGGAATGAATTGAAATAATACTTGCACATCGCAGTTTGAACCCTAAAATTTTTCCATTGCATTCAAAAGAATGGATCAAAGTTATAAAATCCGGAAAATCAGAACGAAAAAAATATAACCATAAACAGGTCAATTCTCAATAAAGAAAACCCTACCTGAATCCTTGCTTAGCCATTGGGTGCTGAACCAAAATCTTATTGTTCTCAAAATCTCAATTAATAGCACCTATTCGATGACGGCAAAATTATGATTTTAGTCCTCTAACTTGGCCTATTTTGGATTTTAGTCCTGCTCCTGCTCCGGAGAGGAAAATGTCCTCTAAGTTGGTTTTTTTTTGGATTTTAGTCCTATCCGCCGGAAATAGCTGATTGGGTACCGGAATCTTTAAAAAATGCTTACGTGGCAGCCTAGTTAGAGGACTATTTTTAAAAAATCCGGTGCCCAATCAGCTATTTTCGGCGGATAGGACTAAAATCCAAAAAAAAACCAACTTAGAGGACCATTTTCCTCACCGGAGCTGGAGCAGGACTAAAATCCAAAATAGGCCAAGTTAGAGGACTAAAATCCTAATTTTGCCTTCGATGACACACTCTCTTCCTCTTCTTTCCCATGAACAATAATTCTTTCTGTTTCTATCCCTTTGCCGGCGTAATATTTCAGGCTCGGCAGACGGTTTAGGGACACATGGTTTGCGAGTAATCGCTTTTTGCTACGAACTATGATTCGGAGATATAAGACATTGGGTGAGAGTGAATATGAGAGAGATGGATTATGGAGAACGTGTGATGGAGAGAGTTTGGGGATGGAGGAAGTAACAGAAGGAGAAAAAGGTGGGATGGTTTCGTAAAATATGGAGGAGTTGCGGGTGTGAAGGAGAGCATATGATAAATTCCAGCATTTTGTTTTTGTCTTTTTTTACAGCTAGATACATATCGTGGGATAATGGTTTTGTGGGATAATGGCTATTCTTACAGATATTGGAATCGGGTGTGATGAGATTTTTCGAGTTTTTTTTGTTTGGGTTTTTTCTTTTGTTTTTTTTACAGCTTTTTCGGTTTTAATTTCTTTTTTCTTTTGTTCTTTTTACGGCTAGATACATATTAGCGGGTTGATTTGCGGTTAATGGGTCGGGATTCCCGGTAATTGGGTTAAATTGACTGGTTTCGTGGGATAATGGCTATTTTTACAGATATTGGAATCGGTTGTGATGAGATTTTTTGGTTTTTTTTGTTTGGGTTTTTTCTTTTGTTTCTTTACATCTTTTTTGGTTTTAATTTCTTTTTTCTTTTGTTTTTTTACAGCTAGATACATATTAGCGGGTCGATTTGCGGTTAATGGGTCGGGATTCCGGGTAATTGGGTTAAATTAACTCGTCTATATTATATATATATACTAGCCTAAAACCCGTGCCATATTTGAATTTATGAATAAAATAATAAATTTGGATATTCAACGTAAATATATGATGAATGTTGACATCCTCAAATATATATCAAATGAAAATCATTACATATTAGTAGTATCATATATCCAATAAATCATTAACATATAAAACTACAATTGGTATGATGTACATACACCACAATATCAAATTATCTAACCACCACCCGCCCCCTCCACCCCACTATCAAACCCATCCCAAATCATCTTTCCACCAAAGTATTCTACTACATCCAATCCCTCACTTGGGAACATGCCATGGCATGGATATGGTATACCAATGCAATCAACTACTGAACGTCAATTACTTTATGACCCTACAAAATTAGATAAACATTTAAACATCAAGTTGATTTTAGTAAACTCAACAACTAAGAGACAGTTACACTATCCTATAGTTTAATAAATTTAAACAGATGCAATTAAAGCAAGTAAAATGCATTGGTCGAATATAAACTCCAAGAAAAAAACAGGTATGGGTTGAAGCCAAAGCACAACATAAAAAGTTTAATACTACATTTATCAAAAAAGAGAAACTCGATCGTGTTTTAGGTTAATGGATGAAAAAGACGACGACGACCACCCCCCTCCCCCCAAAAAAACTTGCATTCAGGTGGAAAAAAGTAGCTAGACTTATTTTCAACCATAACAATTTCTTTTATTTCAAATTTTAAATATCAAATTAAAATTCTCTTTAATCAACGCATAAATCACTCCTTATAAATTTATAATCCCTCAACTGTTATTCCAAATTTCAAATTAAAACTCTTATTCATCATCAGTGTAGACCAAATCACACGTTTAATTCGTTCAAAGATAAAAATAAAAAATAAAATCACACATTTAATGCAAATTCATTCATTTTCTTAGGAAATCTCTTGAATCCGTTCCAAACCCGAGAAAAAAAAAAAGGAAAGTCAAGTAAAAAAAATCAACGCATTAAAGAAGAAAATCAATCAACATTAACTCACTCCCTATAAACACTCAACCATAACAATTTCTTTTATTTCTAATTTCAAATTTTAAATTAAAATTCCCCTTAATCAAAACATATATCACTCCCTACAATCCCTCAAACATAAAATCTCTTTCTTTTATTTCAAATTTCAAATTAAAACTCTTGCAGATAAAATCACACGTTTATTCCTTTCAAAAATAAAAAATAAAATCACACATTTAATGCGAATTCAATCTTTTTAGGGAATCTCGGGAATCTTCAGAATATTGAGCACCCAAAATCACACATTTAATTCCTTCCAAAAATAAAATTGATTTGACCCAAACCCGGAAATTACCCAATTGAATCTGTTCTAAACCCGGGAAAAAATAGGCAAGTCAAGTCAAGCAAAAAAAAATCAACGCATTAAAGACAAAATCAATCAACATTAACTCACACTTATAATCTCTCAACCTTAACAAATTCTTTTATTTCAAATTTCAAATTAAAATTATCATTAATGAACGCATAAATCACTCCCTATAATCCCTTAACTATAAGATTTCTTTCTTTTATTTCAAATTTTAAATTAAAACCTTCATTCATCAATGTAGACAAAATCACTCATTTAATTCCGTCCAAAAATAAAATCACACATGCAAATCAATTTATTTTGTAGGGAATCTCGCGAATCCGCTCCAAACCCGAGAAAAATGGGCAAGTCAAGTCAAGAAAAAAATCAACGTATTAAAAAAGAAATCAATCAACATTAACTCTTTCTCCATAATCTCTCTCGACCATAACAATTTCTTTTATTTCAAATTTCAAATTTCAACCAAATCAAAGTTTTTATCAAAAAAATTCAAATTAAAATTCTGTTTGATGGTTGTTATATTCATTTGAAAGGCCAAGTATTTGAAGCAACCTCAGGCAGAGAATAATTTGATTTGGTTGAGAAGAATTCACAATAACACCATAGACATTCCTTTTATTTTTTCAACTAGTTAACATGAAAATAAAAACTTACGAACCAATGTGATTGGAAAACCACAAAATAAAATGACGATATGAAGCCCGGTTATCACAATCCTATATTATTTACATTCTCCAATTCAATATAAACTACAAATCCATGATCTTCATTATAATCATAACGAAAAAAATAAGTGTAACACACACAAAAAATGAAAATACCTAAAAAAATTGAAAAATTGAAAAATAAGAAAAAGTGAAAATACAAAGCTTGTCACAGTCTTTCTTCTCGGCCTTAGGTTGCTTCAAAGGCTTGGCCTTTCCACCCTAAAAAACCAAAAGAGAAACGAATAACAAAAAAAGGAGAAAATGCTAAGGAAATCAAAAAATGAAAACGAAAACCATGTGCAAGGAACATGTGAAATCAAAATATGAAAATATGAAAATGCGAAGGAAATCAAAAAATGCGAAGGAAATCAAAATATGAAAACAGAAACCATGTGCAGTAGCAAGGAGAAAACGTAAAAGTTGAAAAGGAGAAAATTAGAGAAAAATAAATCATACCGCAAGTCGTCTGCAAAAAAAAAAACAATTGAGAAACGAATAACAAATAAAAAGGAGAAAATGCGAAGGAAATCAAAAAATGCGAAGGAAATAAAAATATGAGAACGGAAACCATGTGCAATCGCAAGGAGAAAATGTAAAAGTCGAAAAGGAGAAAATTAGAGAAAATAAATCATACCGCAAGTCTTCTGCAATCTCGACTCAGATATGAAATATGTAGGTGCAACCTCAATGAGATATGAAATGCGTAGGGATGAAGATGATTTTTTCCCCTTTTTAAAAGTGTCAATGAATTTTGGTATTCTGTAATTAATGTGGTGATAATTGTGAATCAATTTTGATGTCGTGTAATTATGGAATGTATGTGGTGTTATTTTTTGTTTTTTGTTTTCTGAAATGGATACAACCGGATTTGGAGCGGGTCAAAGCGGGTTTGGAGAAAATTAGAGAAAAATAAATCATACCGCAAGTCCTCTGCAATCTCGACTCAGATATGAAATATGTAGGTGCAACCTCGAATGAGATATGAAATGCGTAGGGATGAAGATGATATTTTTCCTTTTTAAAAAAGTGTCAATGAATTTTGGTATTTTGTAATTAATGTGGTGATAATTGTGAATCAATTTTGATGTCGTGTAATTATGGAATGTCTGTGGTGTTGCTTTTTGTTTTTTGTTTTCTGAAACGGATACAACCGGATTTGGATCGGGTCAAAGCGGGTTTGGGTTTAAATTGATTTTATTTCCTCTCCTAAATATATATATATATATATATATATATATATATATATATATATATATATATATATATATATATATATATATATATATATATATGAAAAAAATTGGATTTGAATTTATGAAAAAAAATTGGACATTCAATGTAAATATATGATGAACGATGACATTCTCAAATATATATGTCATATATCCAATATCATTAACATAAAAGATAACGATTGGTATGATGTACGTATACCACAATATCAAATTACCTAACCATCACATGTTCCCTCCACCCTACTACCAAACCCCCACCCCAAATCATGTTTTCACCAAAGTATCCAACTACATCAAGCCCTAACTTGCGAACATGCCCTGGCATTGATGTGGTACTCCAGTCCAATTAACTTCTGAACGTTAATTATATTATGACCCTAAAAAAAATAGATGGAAATTTAAACATCAAGTTGATTTCAGTAAACTCAACAACTAAGAGACAGTTAAATTCTCATATGTTTTAAAAAATTAAACAGATGCATTTAAAGCAAACTAAGATGCATTGCTCGAATCTAAACACCAAGAAAAAACATGTATGTGTTGAAGCCAAAGCAACAACATGAAAACTTTAATACATTTATGAGTAAAGAGAACTCGTGTTTTAGGTTAATGGATGAAAAAGACCACACCCCCCTCCAATAAAAGAAAAAAAAAAACTTGCATTCAGGTGAAAAAGAGTGTAGCTAGACTTATTTTTAACAATAACAATTTCTTTTATTTTAAATTTCAAATTAAATCTCTCCTTAATCAACGCATAAATCACTCTTTATAATCCCTCAACCATAAGAACTCTTTATTTCAAATTTCAAACTTCAAATTAAAACTCTCATTCATCATCAGTGTAGATAAAATCACACGTTTAATTCATTCCAAAAATAAAAATAAAAATAAAAAATAAAATCACACATACATTAAAGAAAAAAAATCAACGCATTAAAGAAGAAATCAATCAACATTACTTCACTCCCTATAATCTCTTAACCATAAAAATTTATTTTATTTCAAATTTTAAATTAAACTTCTCCTTAATCAAAGCATAAATCATTCTCTACAATCCCTCAACTATAAGAACTCTTTCTTTTATTTCAAATTTCAAATTAAAACTCTCTGCGGATAAAATCACACGTTTCTTCTAAAAATAAAAAATAAAATCACACATTTAATACAAATTCATTCATTTTATTAGGGAATCTCACGAATTTTCATAAAATTGACTACCCAAAATCACACATTAAATTCTTTTCAAAAATAAAATTGATTTGACCAAAACCCGAAAATTACCAATTAAATACGCTCCAAACCAAGGAAAAGATAGTCAAGTCAAGTCAAGCCAAAAAAATCATCGCATAAAAGAAGAAATCAATCAACATTAACCCACTCTCTATAATCACTCAACCATAACAAATTATTTTATTTCAAATTTCAAATTTCAAATTTCAAATTTCAAATTTCAAATTTCAAATCTCCATAATCAACCCATATATCACTCCCTATAAGAATTCTTTCATTTATTTTAAATTTCAAATTAATACTCTCATACATCAGTGTAGACAAACCACACATTTAATTCATTCCAATAATAAAAATAAAAAGTAGAAAATAAAAACACACATTTAATGCAAGGGAATCTCGCAAATCCGCTCCAAACCCGAGAAATTGGAAACATCATCAATCAACAACCAAAAAAATGAAGATTTAAAGAATGTCGTTTAAAAAAAATACTCGAAACATAAGAAAATCTAAAACAAAATAAATTGAAAATAATAATTTAAAAGGAACAAATGTAAGATCTTATACAATCTTTATGGCTTAGAATTTGTCAAATTGCTTCAAATAACATGGGACATCAACTGCAAAATGCAACAGGCATTAGTAAATCCATGAGAACATAAAAATGGAAATAAGAAGTAAAAAAACAAATGACAACCACTTCAAAATCGGCAGAAAGTAAAACTAAATAAAAATGATAAAGTCAACAAAATATGAGAGACATGCTTACAAATTACGATTCTCCCCGTGTCTCTGTGAAAGAAATATGAAAGAAAGACACAAAAATCATATACATAAATGGAGGAGGAACAAACCGATATCACATTCTTGTACAACTCCATTACACACTTTCATCTACAATCATTAGCCAAACACTACAATAATATATTTTCTCAAAATATTATTAGAAATGTCAGAATAATCTTTTCAAGCTAACAATGATTTTTCCAGTTCACTATTGTTTATAAAGAAAAAGGAAACACTTAATTTAAATAAACAAATAGAAAGATGTAAAATTATGCAAGAAAATTGTATTATTTGATGGTATGAAATCCCATAGCCGAATCTGCAAGGCGTTGATACAACTGTAGTAAGGGGTTGAGCATAACTCTAGCAAAAAGCGAATCTGCAAGCAAGAAACATACATAAAACAACAAACAAAAAATTTAATACATTGATAAATCAAAGATGTAAAAACACTTAAGCTAAAATGAAACATGGATGAAGAACCCGGATGCAGATGAAGGGGACAACAAAATGTAGTGAAAGTGGCAAGAGAAAGAAGAAACGGACAGAAAACGATAAACATCAAATTTAAGAGATTAATAAATCGAATAAGGCAAAACTTAACGGAAAATCAAATAAATATAAAGAACGTGGATGTGGACAAAATAAAGAGGTAAAGTCGCTGTAAACACCTTTGTATATTTGGTATTTGATTTCTTCGTTTTGGTTAATTCCTGCGATTTTAATAGAGTTTTGAAGTGATGATAAGGTGAATCCACACATATTTTCCTACGATTTCAATAGAGTTTTAAGGTAGTGAAAAAGTGAATCACAAAGATTTGATTTTTGAGGTGATGAAAAAATGAATCACAGAGAGGTTGATTTTTGAGGTGAGGAAAAAGTGAATCACAGAGATTTCAATAGAGTTTTGAGGTGATGATAAGATGAATCCACACATATTTTCCTATGATTTCAATAGAGTTTTGAGGTGGTGAAAAAGTGAATCACAGAGATTTTGGTTTTGTGGAAATTTTGATTTTGCTGAGATTTTGATTTAAATTAGAGATATTTGAATATATATGGATTTTTGGTATCTAAAGTAAAAAAGAAAAAAGAACATAATTATGAATTTTGAGTTTTGAATTTAAATAATAATTTTGAATTTGAATAATAATTATGTATTTGAATAATAATTACGAATTTAATGCTCTATTTTAGGAATAATTATGAATTTAATGCATTATTAAGTTTTGAAATGAATTTTGAGTTTTGAATTTGAATATTAATTATGAATTTTGAATTTGAAATAAAGCGGGTCATGGAGTGGGTCGATTGGACTAATTGGGTCATTCAATTTTATTTCCTCTCCTAAATATATATATACTAGCCACAAACCCGTGCATAATGCATGGGGATTTCTAAACTAAACGATTTTGAAGATGAGAACTCATGATCAGGGGCAGATGTACATGGGGTTTAGGGGGGGGGGGGCAATCGTCCCCCTCGAAATCCGAAAGAAACACTATTATGTATGTTGTTTTTTTTTGCCCCCCATAAAAATTTACACTCGCCCATAGTACCGCCCCCCTCACCCGGGATCCTGCGTCCGCCCCTGCTCATGATACAGTTAACGACAAAAAATTAGTTTCAATAAGCAAATAATGCTAAATATTCATAAAATGTCACATTGAGCATGCGACTAAGCAACTGTTACACATATTTTTTTCAATGAAACATAATATTTAGTCACATGTCCGCAATCGTCACAACCCAAATGCTTAAAATTGGAAATTGCCGCAAACATATGTCCTATTATAACTGAAAAAGAAGTAGTTAACCAAAAAGTATTGTGCACCATAACTTATATACAACTTACAACTTATCACAACTTACAACTTATCTACTCAAATATGTAGTAAGTGATGATGCAACAATAGGTTGAAGCATCACTTAAAGTACCATTGAAATACAAATGAAGATAAGTTTTGCATCATTTTGTTGTTATTGTGCAGGATAGGGGTGGCATTTGGGCCGGGCTAGCCCGACCCGGCCCTGAACCCGCCCAGCCCAGCCCGCCCAGCCCGGAATTTTTTTAGGGCCGTGCCCGGTCCTAGCTTCCCCAACCCGTGACCCGCCTGGCCCGGCCCGCAACCCGGCCCGCAGCCCAGCCCGGCCCTGAACCCGCCCAGCCCGCCCGGCCTGCCCGGCCCTCCCCCCTCTTTTTTGAATTTTTTCCCCCCCTCACACTTTCCCCCCCTCTTTTTTGAATTTTTCCCCCCCTCACACTTTCCCCCCCTCACACTTTCCCCCCTAAACCTTTCATTCTACACCTATAAATACCCCTCTATATCATTCATTCTCCTCACACCTCTCTCTCTCAAATCTCTATCATTCTCAATATTCTTAATATTCTCAAATTCTCAATATTATTATCTTCATATTATCTTATATAATATTAATTACTACTTACTAGTTTACTAGTAATTGTAATTTACTACTACAATATTAAATTACTCTATCATATATTCATACTATACTCTTTACTCATTTATAAATTTATACTCTTTTATACTCTCTAGTCTTTACTATCTACAAATATGGATAATAATTTTGCACAAGCTTTCGGTGACGAAATTTTTGGTGATATTCCCGTATTCGACTCACAAGATGTACAAGTTTATCCACTTTCCCAAGATTTTTCGAATTCGAGTTACGGTTCGACGCCACAATTTCAACAATTTGGTATGTATATATCAATTATTTTTGTTTTAATTTGTTTTAATTTATTTTTGTTTATTTTAAATTCATTTTAATCACCATATTTAATTTGTTAGGTGGCGGTGGCGGTAGTGGTAGTGGTAGTGGTGGTCCTAGTGGTAGTGCCGAAGTACCCTTGGAGGAAACACCAAGTTCTTCCACAGTTCCCGGCGATAAAAAAGAATCGAAATCATTAATTTGGAAATATTTTGAAATTCATGATCTACCACAAAGGAAAGGTGATGACCCTAATATTAAAAGAACTAAAACTATTTGTTTAATGTGCAGGAAGAGAGGAGTCACGAAAGAATTGTCGTGGATTCGGGGTCAAGGCAACGGAACGCAAACTCGGCATCTCAAAAAAGAGCATGGTATACAATACCTTGCTAATGAGAAGCGGATAATACAAGATGGCGGTCATGGCTCTCAAACCCAACTCGGGGGGTACATGTCTCAAAATCCCGGGGGAGGTATGCCTTTTACTTATGATAGACAAAAAATGATTGACCGCATGACTCGTTATATATCAATTGAAGAAAAACCATTTAATCACGCTGAAAGTCGCGCTTTAGAAGAATTTAATAAAATGTCTTTAAATCCACAATATTCAGCCGTTTCACGAAAAGTAATTAAAACAACAATGAAAAAACAATATGAAAAAATGAGGAACGAATTAATAGAAATGTTTTCCAACTATAAGGGTCGTGTTTCCTTAACAAGTGATTGTTGGAAATCTCCCCAATATGAGGATTATATTTGTATTACTGCACATTGGTGCGATCCCTCATATAACTTACAAAAATTAATTATTGCTTTTGATCTATTTGACGAGTCTCACAGTGCTATTAATATATTTAATAGAATTAAACAAACGTTAATAGATTTTAAATTATATAATAAAATTTTGTCAATTTCATTTGATAATGCATCCGCAAACACAAATCAATACCATACATGAAAGAACATTTATCATTGTTACTTGAAGGTTCACTTTTACATGTTCGTTGTTGTGCACACATTTTAAATTTGTGCGTCCAAGATGGTTTGTCAAACATATACGAAGTTTTAGAACCAATAAGAACTATTTTAAAATCGTTTAGATACAGTGGCAATGTTAGCCGAAGATTTAAAAATTATTGTTCTCAAAACGGTTTAAGGCCCCGTAAATTTTCATTAGATTGTAAAACTCGGTGGAATTCCACCTACAACATGCTTATAGAGGTTTTAAAATATAAAGATGCAATTAGTACATGTTTTAATGAAGAAATGATAAACAAGGGTAATACTACTCGTATTACTCCGGAACTTTGGCAACTTGCTTTGAAAAATGTTGCACTCTTTTTGAAAAATTTCATAAAGCAACAATAGTTTTTTCATTGATTTATGAACCAAATGTACATTCGCTTATAGTAGAATGTTGTCAAATAATGTCTGCGTAAGTGGTTGTACTTGGTTAACAAATGAATTAAATGCGATCATTCAATCTATAAAGACTAAATGGCTAGCATATTTAAAAACTTTTCCTCACATATATGGTATTGCCGCTATGCTTGATCCCGGACTTAGAAGAGAAAATTTAACGATTTATTAATTGCATATTATTCCTTTTCGAAATAACATTTTTGACGTTGACAAATATGTAACGGAGTGTTATAATATTTTAGTTAAATTATATGATATATATTATGCTTTGAGAGAAACCACGACGCTAGTACTAGTGGTCGTCCACCTAAAAGCAGTAGATTTGGTGCCTTAGGAAGTATATTAGGTAAAAGTAAAAGTAAATCAACTTCCATAACATCGAACGCAAGATCCGTAATTGATAATTATTTAAACACTGATGATATAATTGACGAAGATAACTTTAATATTTTACAATATTGGCGTAGTAAAGAGACCCACTGGCCCATTTTAACCGCAATAGCTAGGGATATACTTGTTATTCCTGCTTCTACTGTTGCGTCCGAGTCTGCATTTAGTTCAGGTAGAAGAATCGTCACCGACTACCGGACGAGTTTGACCGCCGAGTCGGTCAAGATATGTGTCCGCAACGGGGATTGGGAAAGAGCCAATAGACGGACACAAGACATGGAGTTCGAAGAAGATAAAAACGACGAAGAAGATCCGTGGTTAGAATACACAACATCCGGATCGGGATCTCCATCAACGAATGATTATTATGAAGACTAAGCCCAACCATCTACCAATCCATCCAATGACCAAGGTAAGTGACACGAAACTACGTGGGCTTTGATTCTTTTGAGATACGTAGGCGACCTAATTATTATAATTTACAAAATCATACTTCCTCCATTCCATTGAATTAAATTACCCCAAGGCCCAAAGTTCTAACTCCCAAACATACTTATTAGTTATTACATTCATACCTCCACCTCCACTCCAACATAGTTACATACTTACTAGTTAGTAGTTACTACCCAAAAGAGCCAAAACTCAAATATACTACCCCCGCAAGTCTCCAACATACTTACATACTAGTTAGTTACTACCAAAAAACTCAATCATCATACCTATTACCTCCACATATTTACTACCCAAATGCCAAAACCCAATTCTACCCCCGATATACTTAGCACTTACTACTTACTAGTTACTACCAAAAATCCAATGGAATTGAGGAAGTAATTTTTGATTATTATAATAATCGGGTCCAAGCCCATTTATTTATATTTTTTTGTTGTAATAATGTAATTTTTTTTATGTAAACAATAGTTGTAAAGTTGTAAAAATATAATTTATTGTAATAATGTAATTTTTTTATGTAAACAATAGTTGTAAACTTGTAATAATGTATTATGTAAATGTAATTTTTATTTACGATTAATAAAAATATGATCTTTTGATAATATTATATGTTTATGTTTATTATCATTTATTATATTATCTTATAATAAAAAAACGTAAATGTTTGATTATATGTATTAAATACATGTATTATATGTTTATATGTATTATTAAAACATGTATTATGTTTATTATCTTTTTATGTAAATGGTTATTATCATTTTTTTTAAGTTATTAACATTTTTTAAATTTGCATAAAAATAAAAAAAAAAAAAAACCCGGACCCGGCCCGACCCGCCCCAAACCCGCCCAAGGGCCAGGGCCAGGGCCCAATAGGACCAGCCCGCCCCAGCCCGAAACCCGCCCAGCCCGGTCCGCCCAGCCCGTGTATAGGGCCCGGGCCTGATCCCCCCAGCCCAGCCCGCCCCAGCCCGGCCCGGAGCCACCCCTAGTGCAGGATATCAAATCCCTTAGAGATAACATAAACACAACATAACTTATTATTTTCTAAAAGCATTAAGTGAATCATTACTAATTTGGTGGAAATGGGACTATCCTCATTTTTGTTTTATTTCGTTCCGGTGGTGGCGTCCAACTTCTAGACTGGTGTGGATCTGGAAATTGTCTGGATGTTTTCCGGTGGTGGTCCGGTTGTAATATGTTTGTTTGTTTTTAGTTAAATCCTTTCGTTTCGTGAAAAAATCACTACTAATGCAGAAACTCATAGAACCCACAATACTATCAGATAATTGATATGCAACAAATTAGAATAGAAAGACATCAAATCAAATAATGAGCTATCTAATTTGAACCACATAATATATAGAGAAAAAGAATGAAGTTTTCGGTAAACAAACATCTACACAAAACATGTAAATTTCACAAAACATTGTAACTCAACAAATTAATGGAAGTATGAAGTATGACTCCTAAAAAATCAGTGAGAAGATAATTCCATTTGCAGCAACATCAAACAACTTGATTTGGTGACAACCATTGAACATTGGCATGGGTCTAAAGCCTGACATTCTTTCCTTTCCCAGATGCTTAAAACGTAATTGCGTCCAACTATTTTTAAGCTTCAAAGTGACTTTTTAATTACATGGTTACAACCAAATTGCATAAGAAATATTGTCACCCAATGAACTTGAACCAGAAATAACTATCAGCAAAAAGATGCGATGAGAAATAGTTAGCAAATACAAAGAGACAATAGATGAGCATGAAGGATGCGTGAAGACCAGAAAAAATACACAAAGAACTTGCGTAGAAACCAAAAAAATCATTGTACCACAACATAATCTACTCACTGTTAAGCCACAATCCCAAAAACTCGACCCGGAGCAACAAATTAAGGCCCCATCATGTTTCTTGTAGAAGAATGGATGACAGGGGAACAACAAACACAATCAAATCCAAGGAAGTGCTATATAGGATGTGCCGGATAAGAACCCTACAACACATCATTATAATAGAAAATCCCAGTCTATTTATCCAAGAAACTCTACATCAACAGTTTGTCGACTAAATCAGATGACACAAAGAGAAAAGCACATAAATGACATCAACCAAGTCTTATTTAGTGTGCTGGGAGAAACTAACCAAAACCACAAAGGCATCAATATCTATTCGGTAAGTCATTTGATTTGATGCCATTCATACGTGGTTGTTGAACAATCCAGTGAATAGATATTTACGCCTCATGTTCTTCCCGGTGCACCACCACTAAGTAAAGTTGTATCCATCACAAACCTGAAATAAACCAAACGTATGGTAAGAACTACAGCGAAAAACAACGTAAATATCAGTAGCAAGATCAATATATATGTGCAAAATACATTACATGTCTTAGAGGTATGGTCATTGGCACCACAGTATATCAGCACCTTTTTTATCTCCAACTTTGTCAATGAAATGGTCCGCAGGCAAATCGTTGAACACTTAGGCTGCATTAGATATCCCAGTCCCACCATCTTTTAAAAATATAATGTCTCATGTCATAATAAATATAATGCAGGAATAGCAGATATACACGATTCATGAGAACTTTTTCTCAACTCCATCAAGATTGAGAATTTCCTACATCAAACAAAAAATATTTCCTTTGAATAAAGAAAACAATCAGAGAATCATGGTGAAAAAAAGATCGAGAAAACAACATCAACATCACCTTAAAAACTAATAACCAAGAAATTTTGTAAGGCAAACATGTATGTGAACTATATATGCTACATCCAATTCTTTTTTTTTCCAATGCAACAACAAAGAATACTTCAAAGTGATATCAAGTGTATGTCAGATAAGGCAATGCAAGACATACATCCTTTAGTCATAATTCTACTTCACAGATCATATGACAACATAGAAAAAATCATCTCTTTATAGTACATGGCAACACTCACCACCTCTCATGCTTTTTTTTAGGGAACCTCTCATGCTTAAACAATGCACGGTAACGCTAATGATTAAACTAACTTAATGCTAATGAGTAGGAGAAAATCCCATATAAGTCCGATATAGGAAATGCCTTAAGAGATGATTATACCCAGATTTTGACTTATGACGGTTTTGGCGAGCAAGGCAAAATGGCAAATACCGTGATTACTCTTGTTTCGGAAATCAGAAAATGCAGATGTGTTAAAAAAATTGTATTCCTCTTGTTTCTCAAATCTGAAAATGCACATATACTAAACACGGAGAAATTCTACATTTCATTTCAATTGTAGAAGACAGTATCCATAGAACCATAATTCATTTTGGAACGTGAAAAAAAAATGAGTCCGGCTGAGTCATTTGTAGTTTTTTTTTAACACGAAGTATAAACAAAAACATGAAAAAAAAAAACCTTAATAATAAGGAGAAAATTGTTCGGATCATCTTCGTCGGCCGATATTCTGCTCTGCCGGTTTTTTCTGCAGTAATCTCTTCTCGGCTTGCTTCAGTGACATTGTAAAACCTTCAGAAAATTTAAAAAAATATATAGATGGACCTTCCTCGTCGTCGGCCGATGTGCTCCCTGAATGTAACTGCAAAACCACATGTGGAAAAATAATATACCAAAAAAATCATTGTAAACATGAAAAAATAGGTTTGCTAAATTTGAATTATATCGGTAATGATACCTGAGAAGCCCCATCCAACACTCGATCACCGTTCTCAGCCACCACTGCATAATAATTGCATAGCATCCAATCAATGATAAACCACAACCGCATTAATAATCAAATTAAAAAGAAAATGAAAATCAACACAAATATTTGTAAAATTTTAATAGATCAAACCGGCCCCATCCGACACTCGATCACCATTCTCAGCCACCACTGCATAATAATTCCATAGCATCCGATCACTGATAAACCACAACCGCATAATAATCCAAATTAAAAAGAAAATGAAAATCGACACAAAAATTTGTAAAATTTTAGTTTATACTTGGAAAAGATCAAACCGACGATAAAGATGAAGATTGTTGCAGAGAGCATATTTAGGAAAAGATCAAACCGACGATAAAAGTTGTTTTGGCACCTAGGGTAGGAACATGTTTACTGAATCAATGGAGACTGAAAGTTGCAGAGAGCATATTTAGGAGTATTTTTTTACTTAATAAAGATTTTGAATTGATTGTCAAATTTTTTTTTTTTTTTTGAATTCCCATGATTCTAGGGATTGTAAACAGAAATGCGGCAGTTTTTTTTATTATCTGATAGAGTCGTGCATTATGCGGCTGTTTATAAGCATGAGAATTGTTTTTTTTTTTTTAATATTCTTCTATTTTTTTAATTATCTGATAGAGTCGTGCATTATGCGGCAGTTTATAAGTGCGGCAGTGTTTTTTGTTTTTTTTTAAATATTTTTAGTTTTCAGGCTATAGCAGTTTTTTTTTTATAAATATATTTTGTGTTTTCTTACCGGGTTTGGGTCGGGTAATCAGAGGGAAACGGGTTAAATCCCTTCCTCTATATATTATATATATATATATATATATAAGGGAGGGGATTTAACCCAATTACCTGCAATTTTCACCCAAACCCGTGTTTTGACCCGCTAAAAAACAACTACACAATAAATACAAAAATAAAAAATATTTTCAATAAATACAAAATATTTTTTTATTCGTTTTTGTTTTATTGCCAATAAATACAAATTTTTTTTTATTTATGCCAATAAATACAAAATATTTTTTTTAAAACAAATACAACATTTTTTGCATTAAATACGGAATTTTCTATACATAATACGAAACAAAATAAATACAAAATCTTTTTCTTTTAAAAACAAAAATCGGCACACATAATATACACGCAATCAACTATAAATACGAAATTGTTTGCAATAAATACCGAATCAGCTTTAAATACGATTTTTTTTCGCAATAAATACAAAAAAAATAATTCATACTACGAAACAAAATAATTTTCTATACATAATTCGTTTTTGTTTTTTTGCCAATAAATACAATTTTTTTAATTTTAATTTTGCCAATAAATACAAAATATTTTTTTTTATTTTAAAAACGACATTTTTTGCAATAAATACGAAATTTTCAATACATAATACGAAACAAAATAATTTTCTATACACAATTCGTTTTTTTTTTCTATACATAATTCGTTATTGTTTTTTTCCTAAAAACAAAATTCGGCACACATAATATACACGCAATCAGCTTTAAGTGCCCGAATTTTTTTGCAACAAATACGAAAATCTCTATACATACTACGAAACAAAATATTTTGCTATACATAATTCGTTTTTGTTTTTGTCCAATAAATACAAAATCTTTTTTTTTTCTTATTTCCAATAAATACAATTTTTTTAAAAAAACAAATACGACATTGTTTTGCAATAAATACGAAATTTTCTATACATAATTCGAAACAAATTAATTTTCTATACATAATTAGTTTTTTTTTCTATACATAATTCGTTATTGTTTTTTTTCCAATAACAAAATTCGGCACACATAATATACATGCAATCAACTTTAAATACCGAAACAACTTTAAATGAGATTTTTTTTGCAATAATACGAAATATACTACTCAACCCATTACTTATACAGCTATATATATACACATTATTTCACATTATATCATTCATTTGCACAATTTCAATACACTCCACATGTACTGTTATTTTTTTAGTCCGAATGGTAGCATAGCTATAGTTTTTCATTCATCATCAGATCAAGCGTGGTGAGAATAAGGTATTGAAGTTCTTTTTGAAGGAATGATTACGTATTTAATAGTGGTATTATTTGATGTCTTTGCTGCAGGCACACTATTAAGTGCAACACGCTACATGAAAAGGTAAATAATATATTATTTGACACTAAAAAATTGTTGTCTAGATTATACTCCATATATGGTTTGTCTCGATGAATTTTTTTCTTTTTTGAAGGGATGATTACGAATTTAAAAGTGGTATTATTTTGATGTCTTTGCTGCAGGGACGCTACTTACAAACGAGAATTGTTCTTAAGTGCAACCTGCTATATAGTGACTAAAATTCGTCTTTTTCTCCGCCGCTACCAACATATAGTAAAAAAGGGGTATGCTTCACAGCCTAGGCTGAGTCATAGTTGTGCAAGAAATTGTTTTGCATGCATTCTTTTACCGCCACAAGCAAATTGATATCACATTTTCTTTTTCTGCCTCAATAAGGATGATGCAAGTTTTGATTTGATTGAGTTTTCATTTGTTTTCTTATTTTATATGGAATTCAATAGGTTCTATGATTTTTGTTGACTAGGATATGTAAATTTCATTTCATTTCAACAGGATTGTATTTTTTTTATGTGCAGGTTATAAGGGTATTTTAATTTGAGTATGTGCAGAGTCTGAAAAGTAATCTGTACTACGGTGGTAGTGAAGAGTTTTCTGTGCTACGGTAGTGAAGATTGCTCAAATGGCTATGGATGCTATCTAATTCGTATATTCTACCAGATAATTTAGACATTTTGCAATTTTAACTTCATTTTTTTAAACATTGATATACTTTTATTTAAATTCATGGTATATTACGTGAAGCCATTGTTTCCCTTATGCTTTTTATATGATTTTTCGTTTTTAGAAGACTGTGTGATCGTGTTAATTTTCAGATTTGGGGAAGATTAAATGTTATTTGAGGGTGGCAATTCTTAGCGGGATTTGAAAGACGATTCAGGTTTTTGCTCCCACATTATTGATAGAATTTTATTTTTTGTGTGGAAGAACAATATTTATATGATATTCAACATTGATACCGATGATCTGTCCTATGGTTTTAGGTTACAAACGATGGCATAATTCAGAAGGCTTCATTCTTAAAACATGATGGCTTTATTTGAGGATTTTTTTACTAAACCTCCTTAACCTTTCTTTCTACTATGTGTTGAGTTTTTTTTGTCCTTCGGTGTCATCAATGGCATAGATGAAGATTTTATCAAGTTCAAATCTTATCCTGAGTAGATTTGTGCTCGACTTTGCATTTGAGTAAATCGGGAATCCCAAGTAGAATAACTATGGTGGAAATACGGTAATTTTCTATTTGTTTAAATTCTCTACTTTGTTATCGTGTGAATAATGTTTATGATTTTAATTTCTTTTGAGCATGATGATTATATTGGTTTTCTTCTTCTTTTTCAAAATTCTTTGGTAGTTCAGTGGTATAAACAAAGTTTTTGCTTTTATATTTTTTTTCTACACAAATTTTGGAGGAGTCTCCACTTTTTATTTTGTGATATGCAGGTCAATGTGTTAGTCTTCTGTCGGTAATGCTGCAATCGAATGAGACGACAATGACAATCTTACAAGGTATGCGTAAATCCTCGATCGGGTCCTTGGGGAGTTGGTGTCTACAGAATGCGTCATTTTTTCCTTTTCAATTGTGTAAATATCCGATCTCTTCTCTTTCTGGTAATTATCTTTTGTATAGTCGACTAATTTGTTGTCATATGTCCTATGATTTTGCTGCATTAAGGGCCTTATCAACCTTTAAATGCATGGATTCTTATACTTGAGCATGATCCTAAAATTCAAATCTTTTATTCAAATTCAAAATTTAAATTATTATTTCCTTTTACAATTACAACATGTGGTAAATATGTTATTTAAAATCAATGAAATAATCAACTGAATTATCTAGAATATATTCTATTACATATTACGTTTGATGGAGTGGCTTTGCAGTCGCTTAACGAATACTATAAATTCTTCTACTTTTGCACCTTATTGGTATTGAATTGTCTCTTCGTTTTTATTCATTATTATTATCTTTTATTACTACTGATCTATTGTTAATATTTGAAATATAAACTGGGCACTGAAATTTTAACAAGATGGCCTCTTGCATAAATTTTGGATTCATTTTTTGCCTTTATAAAGTTCCCAATGCTTTGGATTATATTTAAGGATTTTTTAGAATCTGCTTGCTTTGGTTTACTTAATATAAGTATTAATTTGTTTGATGGAAAATAGGTAAATCCACAAGTTTTGAAACATGTGGGAAACACATAGATTTGTAATGATACACACGGGAGCGGTGAAGGACTGCTCACATCGGAGATTCGGTGGTACCATTTTCAATTATACCATCTTCCTTGGCTAAGAGTAAGAGTTGCTTAGATTATTGCAATTGTTTTGATGGATTCTTTGTTTTGAAATAGGTATTAAAGTTTTCATGTTGTTGCTTTGGCTTCAACCCATACATGTTATGTAACCGTCTCTTAATTGTTGAGTTTACTAACATCAACTTGATATTTAAATGTTCATATATTTTTGTAGGGTCATAAAATATTTAACGTTCAGAAGTTGATTGCACTGTTGTACCATATCTATTCAAGGGAATGTTCGCAAGTGAGGGCTTGGATGTAGTAAGATACTTTGGTGAAAGATGATCCGGGGTGGGGGTTTGGTAGTGGGGTGAAGGGGACGGGTGGTGGTTAGGTAATTTGATATGGTGGTGTGTAATGGTGGTGCCAATTGTTGTCTTATATGTTAATGATTTGTTGAATATATGATATTGTTAATATGTAATGACTTTCCTTTGAGATATATTTGAGAATGTCAACATTCATCATATATTTACGTTGAATATCCAAATTTGTTATTTTTCATAAATTCAAATACCCCGTGCATGGCACGGGTTTTAGGCTAGTATATATATATATATATATATATATATATATATATATATATATATATATATATATATATATATATATATATATATATATATATCTTAACATTTCTTTTTGATCTTATATATTCTTAATATTAAGTGGTTATATGACACAATTAACAAACATATTTTAGTGTAGATATAACTTCATATATTCATATTAAGTGATAAGTGTGTTAACAAACATGGCCAAATTCAACTGTGTTAGTAAATTTTATTTTTCTTTAAGATTTGAAAACAATTCCTACTAAAAAATCGTAGGAATTACCATTATAATTTTTATTTATATAAGATGCCGATCGACGTTGTTTAGTTTTGATTTAGGAAGCACCGAGACTTGAATTTAAGTGTCATACGCAATGTGCGATATTTTTTTGACACGGCACGCTTTGACAAGTGTTGGTTTACTTAAATAATTATACTAATCAATTTTTTTATATATGATACTACGACACGATGGGGACACATGAACATAAAAAATTTAGAATATAATTTCAATTTTTTCCAGAGAAATGTTTTATGACAAGATAAATTGCACACGAATTGCGATGAAAAATGATTTTCAACCTGAATTGCAATTTGAAAGTACTTTATCTTATTAAACTTATCACCATTCACAAAAGATAATTGTTTATCACCATTTGATGCGTCGTGTATTTTAATTCTGAATTTAGATATATTGCCGTGTTCATGTCGTGTAATATAATATGCCCGCATTTGTATCCGTATTTTATAGAATTTGATTCTGACGATGTCGGATACCGTCAAGTTAATAATCCGGGCCAAATTAACTCCAATAACAATCTATCAAGAACAAATAACAACGAAGATGGAGATTTTTGGTCAGGCAAATCCAAACTGAGCTCTGCAGGTCAGGCTCAGAAAAGTTTGCAAAGGACAAACTATATAAGTCTCCAGGTCAGACAAATCCAAACTGAGCTCTGCAGGCCAGGCTCAGAAAAGTTTGCAAAAGACAAACTTATCCGAACTGAGCTCAGCAGGTCAGGCTCAGAAAATTTGCAAAGGACAAACTCTATAAGTCTGCAGTTCAGACAAATCCGAATTGAGTTCCGCAGGTCAGGCTTAGAAAATTTTGCAAAAGATAAACTTCCTAAGTCTGCAGGTCAGACAAATCCGAACTAAGCTCTGCAGGTCAGGCTCAGAAAAGTTTGCAAAAGACAACTTCCTAAGTTTGTAGGTCAGACAAATCCAAACAGAGCTCTGCAGGTCAGGCTCAGAAAAGTTTACAAGGACAAACTCTATAAGTCTGCAGGTCAGAAAAATCCGAAATGAGCTCTAAAGGTCAGGCTCAGAAAAGTTTGTAAAAGACAAACTTCCTAAGTCTGCAGGTCAGGCCATTTTTTGAACTGAGCTCTGCAGGTCAGACTCAAAAAGTTTGCAAAGGACAAACTTTATAAGTCTGCAGGTCAAACGAATCCGAACTAAGCTCTGCAGGTCAGGCTTAGAAAAGTTTGCAAAGGACAAACTCTATAAGTCTGCAGGTCAGACAAATCCGAACTGAGCTCTACAGGTCAGGCTCAGAAAAGTTTGCAAAAGACAAATTTCCTAAGTCTGCAGGTCAGACAAATCCGAACTAAGCTCTACAGGTCAGGCTCAGAAAAGTTTGCAAAAGATAAACTTCCTAAGTCTGCACGTCAGACAAATCCAAACTGAGCTCTGCAGATTAGGCTCAAAAAAGTTTGCAAATGACAAACTCTAAGTCTGCAGGTCAGGCTCAGAAAAGTTTGCAAAAGACAAACTTCCTAAGTCTGTAGGTCAGACAAATCTGAACTGGGCTCTGCAAGTCAAGCTCAACAAAGTTTTCAAAAGACAAACTTCCTAAGTCTGCAGGTCAGACAAATCCGAACTGAGCTCTTCAGGTCAGGCTTAGAAAATTTTGCAAAAGACAAACTTCCTAAGTTTGCAGGTCAAACAAATCCAACTGAGCTTTGCAGGTCAGGCTCAGGAAAGTTTTCAAAGGACAAACTTTATAAGTCTGCAGGTCAGACAAATCCGAACTGAGCTCTGCAAGTCAGGCTCAGAAAACTTTGCAAAAGCCAAACTTCCTAAGTCCGCAGGTCAGGCCATTTTTTGAACTGAGCTCTGTAGGTCAGAATCAAAAAGTTTGCAAAGGACAAACTCCCTAAGTCTACAGGTCAGGCCATATTTCGAACTGAGCTCTGCAGGACAGACTCAAAAATTTTGCAAAGGGAAAACTCCCTAAGTCTGCAAGTCAGGCCATCACCAAATCAAAATTTTCAATACAACGGAAAAAAAATGCTGAATAAATAAAACCTACCACCAAAGACCAAGTATTTCATCCAATACAATGAGTAATGCATGCCATACATGGGGGGGGGGAGGGTGCCAGGTAAGTACTTAAACCCAAACTTAAAGTAGAAATAGAAGTATAGTGGGTAGAGCACCACAAATGGTGGAAAAACGCATAAGTTTTTTCAAAAGTTTTACAAAACAAAACATGATGTAGCAAAAAAGAGAGTACAATGCACAAGGTGCATGGGTCTAGTGGTGAGCTAGATTATAACTTGGCGTGGAGACCAATGTTCGAACCCTGGTAGGGGCAAAAAAAAGAGTACAACATAGAATTCAATTTTCAACAGCGGGATTCTGTTGCTCTGTTGAAGAAAGAGGTGGCTCAGTGCTCTTAGGAGCAGTGCGGCGTTTGGCATATTTGACTGCAATGTCCTCACCATTTTTGAACTCCCTCAGCCGGTCATCGTAAATCAAGCCTGAATCTGGCTTGTACATGACTTGTTAAGGAAGGTTGGAGATAGCCAGATCAGCAAATTGCTCTCTGGCCTCATCAACTCCTAGAGTAAAGCCATACACATCACAGGCCCCAACAGAGCCTTCAAGGCCTCGGCAAAATGTCCTGAGGATTTGTATTCATGGATAGCCTGGGCAGCTCTGGCTGGGATGGAAGCCTCCAGTTCATCATTCACAGCCCGGAGCTTGGCCAAGTTTTGCCCTAGCTCGGAGTATTCCTCTGTATACTTATCATAAGCTGCTTGAAGCTCAACAGCGCACTGGTCTCGGACCTTCTTTAACTCAGCCTCATGAGTTTGAACCTGCTCCTTCAAGGCTCTATTTTTCTCCTTCAAGGCCTTGATCTCCTCATCTTTGACCCTGTTAGGGTCCATGTGCTTCTGCCGGCTAGCCCTCAAGTCTTTAATGGTTTTCTTCTGAGTCTCTTTGCTAGCTAAGGAGCCTCTTTAAGAATTCTTGCCTGATTTGGGCTCCCTACAATAAAAGAAGATAAGTAAGAAGCAAAACATATGATACAAGATGCCAGGGCAAAGAATAAAAACTTACCACAGCGGCCAGGTCTTTGTCAGATAGTCCAGATAGGAGCCGGTTATCCTTACCGGAGCCTCTTTCTCCTGGTCAGCATCCCCACCATCTCCATCAGGGAGAGGGACTGACCTTTTCCTCTTGGATCTACCCCTGTGAGGGGTGTCAACAATCACGACTTGACTCCTTCTCTGGAGCCTAAATTGAGAACCTTCCTTTTCCTCCTCCTTCTCCTGAGTGGCCTCACCCAGATCCACTAGGCCAGCGCCTTCTCGGACAGTGTGGGAAGAGGAAGCAAGAGCGTCCTCAGGATGCTCAGATAGGATCCGTGCTGCAGTGGGACCCAGTACGGTGCCCGCAGATCGAGTAGCTACCAACTCAGCACTCTCTGTCCTTTCCGATCCTTGGTCAGGATTGAGCTGAGCTCCAGCAGGTGCCTCCTCCTTAGCAGCATCATCAAACAACTCAACAAAACTAGACACTGCAAACAATAAAGCAAAACAAAGTCAACACAAGAATTATCCGGTCAAGAAAGTAAAAGGGTAAAATAAGTACAAGACTCCTACAAAGTTCATAGTCTTCTTCACTCATTTCCACATAGGGGTCAGGACCAGCAGTGGATAACTGGGCAGCATCAATCAGCTCAGATGAGTATTTCTTCAAGTCAAGGCTGATACCGCATTTTTGAATATCATTTATCAGTTTCTTATCAACATCTGTAGGCCGAGGTCACTAGAATGATCGGCAGTATTCCATCGGCCCAAGTTAATTGCCACCTCAGGCCGGATGAAGAAGAATCAACGCTCTAATCTTTATAGGAAGACTCCCCTTTCCAAGGATTCGAACATCCTTTAAGAAGTCCCCCTGATGAGGGAAGCAGTATAGCCCAGGCAAGTCAGGCACTTGCTTGCACTGATAGAAAAGTGTGAAGTATTGGACAGTGAAAGGGATACAAACGCACCGGCTGCTACCAAATGGCAAAACCAATGATTGCCCTTATACCGTCGAGGACAACCTAGGCAAGCCCCAATCCATAATGCTCTAGGACTGCTACCAGAGCAGGGCAAATAGGAAACCTCAGACCACAGAGGAGCTGTTCTCTGTATACGGCACAATACCCTTCCGGAGCCTAATAGGTATAAGTACCGGCGACAGGAATCTTAGGGTCATATAACCTTGTGTCTATACCATATTTCTTGCAAATGGAAACCAGGTCACCCCTGGTTAGCCTAGAAGCATTGCCGTGACAACCGGCTTGCGATCGTAAAGCCATATGAGCTTTTAAGTTCAAAACGAACTTTGAAGTCCTAGAAGAGGGAGTAGGACCGGAATAAGAGGGATCGAATCGGGGGCTAGAACGAGGTGCTCAAATCCCTTACGGTTGATAAAAGCTTGGGAACAAGGTTCTCAGTAGGTAGAGGAACAGGGTTCTCAGAGTTAACCCTAAAAAGGGAATTTTCACTCTCCGATTCAGATACAGATTCGAATAATGCTTTGATGGAACTGTCTGTAAGGATAACCGGCTCACTTATTAACAATAAAACAATCAAAATGTGAAGAAGGCAGAATGCTTACTTGTATGTGGATGGGTTGAAGAAAGTATATTTAACGTATGAAGAGACGTGATATGACTGAAGGATTATTAGCCCCAAAAATGGTCTGGAAAAATGACCCCATCATTAAGGCATGTGCAGAAATGCCTATTTTCTTGGGTCCGTCATAACAGAGTTATAACAGTAACCCTGCCATGTGGCAAGGCAAACCCTAACGCTGTAAGACAACCGATCTACGCTCCACCTAGGTCAGATCTGCCCCGCTCCAAAGAAGCCCGGGTAGACCTGGGGGGCTTATGACGAGGGTCGGAGTGAATCTTGCCACTTGTCGTTCTGAGAATGGCCATGTAATAAATGAAGAGAGAGAAGAGTAATAATTATGAGGGCCAAGAGCCATCTGGTATAGCAGGCCTAAGCCCAGGTGGGGGGCCTACCCTATCTTTCCCGAATAGACCACTACAAGACAGTTCGGTTATGGGGAGGGCAGGCCATGCAACTCAGATCGCGACGACCTAGAGCTCAGTGCAGGCCGTCTAGAGCTTTCCTTATTTTGATATTTAAACGTGTACCGATATAATAGGATAAACTTGGAAAGAATCCCATGATTATAGGACGATGATCCTGTCAATCAAATATAACCATAACTAGTCAAAAACCCGTGCTATGCACGGAGTTATTTGAATTTATAAAAAGGTAATAAAAAATAGGCATATGACATACAATATTGTTTAAGAGTAAAACGTATGTCACATAGACATCAACAAAATTCTTAAAACTATATGGTTAAGGGATAACAACCGTCACTGTTATTTTATGAAAAGAAATCTTAATTTCATCTCCAACGTGTGTTCCTTTGAAACATAAAAACCGGTATTGTTGTCTAGAAGATCTTGTTGTATAGTCATCTAATAGACTTTTTCTGGTCTACTCTTCAATCATTACATTTCAAAACGTACATCTTATCCGATTCATCAACCATCTAGTGATGTGTGTTTTAAGGGTCAAATCTTTGATAGACCGAGTTGTTTTTTTTACCTTGTAAATTATGGTGTATAGTGTGTTTTCATCACCAAATTGCTGATAACACACTTCTTTTGACCACTAAAGTGGGAGAAAATGTGTCATTACAAAAAAGACAACCATTATAAATCAAAGTCAAGTGAATAACCTAACCAAACCTTATTTAACGATCACGCACACCACCCGCTCACCCCAAGATTGTAAATCAATTACTATAAATAGAAATGTGAGAGTACATAATATCCGAATGAAATTCTTTTTTTGAGCCCAAGAATGAAAGATTAGTTACTCATTTCTTATTGAACTATTATTATAATAATATCAATGCAAAGATATTTCAAAATTGAACCTAGGCATATCGTGACAATGGCAGGTAGTTTTGGAATGATAAATGAGCGTTGGGTCAAACTAATCAAAGTAAACAAAACAATATTGAAATGTGATTATATATACAAAGTCGATTTTCAACATGATACTTATGGTAGGTATTGTGACAATATAAATTTATGTAGTGCATTTAGACCCATTCACATCGATGAAGCGAATTCATCATCTCAAAACGTTAACATCATAATTCTCATAAACATTATTACAAACCCAACATCCAAATCGATCGGTGCAAGCGAAAACACAAAAGATAAAGAAAATAACAGAAATAAAGAACACATTGAAGAGATGAACGCAAGAATAGAGAAATAATGTTTTATTTAGTTAATAGTTACAATCAAGTATCTTTTGTTGAAACCAAGTGGCTTGGCTCAAGTGTGAGTGACTTGAGATTGCCTAAGGAGGTCACCGGTTTGAATCTTCTCTGAGGCGCCACGTTGAAAAAATCTTGGCCAGGCATTACCCCTGAGTATGCAAGCACGACCCGAACCGAATTCCGGATTAGTCGGACCAGTTGGTTCCGGATACCGGACGCTTTAAGAAGAAAAAAAATTTCTTCGCTTGACATTTTTATTGACAATATGTAGGACTCCATCTTTTGTTGTGATCCTTCGGCCTCTCCAACTAACATTCAGTCAAAATAGGTCTATATAATCACTCTCTACCAAGCATGAGAAATTCAATCAGATGCATGTTTTTCATTTTCAAGTCACGATGACACATAGTTGCTAACTTGCTATGTTGCTTTACAATGTAAAACCAATTTACACACAAAAGTTCAGCAGTCCTCGTAAGCTAATTTACATTGAATTCCTTGCATACCAGCAATGCCACATGCTTAGGCCACAAATGTCAACCCGCCAACGGCTATTTTTCCTTCAATTCTTGAGATCAGACGGCTCCATTCAATCTTTAGTACACGGAAAGACCTTTTTTATCTATCGCTTCCAATCAAATAATCTCTATAAAACACAAAATGATAAATCTCATCATTTAAGGCCAAGTTAAATTAACACATACCCTATTGTAACTTCATAAACAACAACAACAACAATATCACAACCTCCACATAAAAAAAAATAAATAAAAAAAATATCATAACCTCAGTTAAATTTATTCAAAAATTGAAGATCCAAAGCTATGGAGACAAAAAATTGATTCATACTGAATAGGTCTTGAAAGCGTTGATAGCAATGATAGGTTTGGTTGATATGGAGTGATAAATTGCGTTTATTCTGAATGTTGAGGTATTTTCGGAATATAAGAATCTGTTATATCTTAAAAGATACACATGATTTATCTCTAATGAAAAGAATTTGTTTAATTTTAAAAGATACACACAGATTGAGTTTGTTTGTTTGTTTTTTTTCTTTGAGTTTTTTTAATAGTATTTTATGAGTTGTTTTTTCTGGATAATCATGGTGGGAGCGGGTCAGAGCCAGATTTGAGGGATTAAAATAGGATAATAAACGGTATGGATCCCAATCAATTTTATTGTTGCTTTCAAATATATATATAGTATAGAAGTATAGATTATCCTTAAATTAATGGGATTTACACGAATTAATCCTTAGGGGTTGGGAAATAATCCTAATACCTGCAGGACAAGAAATAGGGCGAGACGCCCCTTATATAAACAAAGCTTAAGGAACTACGGATACTTGATTCCAATTACACACATTGGATACGTAGGCAACTTGAGAGAAAGAACTCTCAAACTCAGTCTAAAATAACCCCAAAAATCTCCATCTTCGTTGTTATTTGTTCTTGATAGATTGTTGCAGGAGTTAATTTGGCTCGGATTATTAACTAGACGGTATCCGACATCGTCAGATTCATAAAAAAACAAAATATAAAGAAAATAACAAGGTAATTAAACAACAACAACAACAAGGGAAGAGGAAAAAATAAAAATAAAAAGGCAACTTGCGGGTGCGAATTTTTTATTTTTTATTTTTTTATTTTTGAATGGTGGGTGATAATTTGGAAGTGACCTGTTTGCTCTAAATTGAGCAATAGGAAAACTGTGTCTTATTAAAATAAATTGAAATTTCTTTTCATACAGCTATTTGTCTTATTACACAGTAATTAATTAAAAATTTTACCTATTCCTTTTTTCATTTACGCGTCTATATTCTGATCGAAGTTCGGTCAGAACGTGAAACATTATACCTACCCAAACATGGTCAGAACAATTTAGTTATTCTAACCAGAAGTGGTCAGGAAAACATTACATCGTCGGCCTTTAAAAGAGTTCGATGCGTTTCATAAATTTTCATAGCGTCGTGGTTATATTTTGACTTGAAAAAAAAACGTCGATCGGCATCCTATATAAATAAAAAAATTCATACCTACGGTTTTTTAGTAGGAACTGTTTTCAAATCTAAAAAAACAAAATAAAATTGTTAACACTGTTGAATTTGACCATGTTTATTAACAACACTTATGTTATGACGGATCGATCAAGAAGTGATGGTGATTGTGAGTAATGATAAAAGAATAACAAGTAAACAAACACAGAAACAAGAAGAACACAGATTTAACGTGGTTTCTGGCAATGTGCCAACTACTTCACGGACAAACGAGGATATTTTATTATCACCAGAAAGTTACATTAAGTTACAATTAATACAGATGGTATTTATATTCTTGGGAATCCAACCCTAACCGACTAAAAAGCCAACCCAGTAAATGACTGAAATACCCCAGAAGTAACTCGAACAAACATGCAACAGATGTGTTCTGCAAGTCTACTGAGCATCAGCAGACTTGTCTTCAGTAGACTAGCCATCAGCAGGTTGATCAACCCTGCTGAACATGCTCCCCCCAGCTGAACACCAGATTTCAGCAGATGCTTTATACATTGCTGACCCGAACATGTTTCCATACCAAACCTCAGTAGCATAAGTTTATGTCACAATTACAAATCTCCACCTTGACTTCAACTTCATGCAAACTGACCAAGTGCCGGAAATCCTCTTTGTCTTCAGATTTGAATACCTCAGCAGACCTCCACCTTCACCTGAGTATTCCTAGATTCAAATTAACAGCTTTGGATATTCAGCAAGTCCAGACACAACTGAAACTTGCTCCTTAGAACGGGTTTAGTGAACATATCAGCAGGGTTCACATCAGTCCTGATCTTTTCCACTTTAACCCTCCTCTCATTTCTTAGAAAATGATACCTAACATCAATGTGCTTGGTGTTGGAAGTAGCGCCCGAAAGACAATTTATGTAATTGTTTTTAGAATTAATAAATGACAGATTTATTCTCATCTTATTACTTGCTTCGTGCTTGTAAGTAATACACTACTGAAAAGCCTAAGTCGTATCCTATGTAGCCATATAACTTAGTGTGTGACGCACGCGAGGATTAAGTTTATGTTGATACACTTGAAATGTTAGTCCGTGGTGAAATTAATCAAAGTATGGGGTCTATTGATTAAACCACCAATAATGCGCCCAGAACACTTTATGGTGTGACTGTCCCATCCGGACCATCGACATTGGTTGTCTAAGTGGGGCATTTATATACGATGAGAGTCATATAGGACTGGACCGATTTAATTTGCGTTTCTCATATAATTCCGTGATTGAAGAAATCTTATTAAATCACAAGATGATCATATATGGATTAACCTTAATCCTGAAGTGATTACAGACTCCTACTGGTTTCAGGATAGGGTTTGATGTGTTCGTTAAGGATCGCCAGAGGCGCGGTCCGAATCACTTTCACGTTGGCACTATTCTGGAATGAGTGAGAAGTGTGTGTCTCACAGATATGGAATCCATTCCTTCCTGCGGGAAGTAGAAAGACAATCCTCTTATTTGTTGATCCGAGAAACTGATCGATCCCGGGAGTTCGAATTGGTTATGAACTAATTGATCACTAGTGGGTTAATGGTAAATAAGGATAAGATGTATTGAAGAAGGTTTACGGAAATAATCCTACTTCATTACGGATAGTCTATGGAGGGTTAGTTTATATGAAATGATTATATCAATGGACACTTATCGACTCGACGTTTTGAGAATAAGTTATATCTATAATCGATAGAATTCAGTTTCGGATTTATGGTGGCGTAATTCCGGAATTAATGAGTTAAGTAGAAATATTATGTTCGATGAATATTTTATTTAATTTATTGTAGCTACTGATTATAGGTCCATGGTCCCCGGGTTGGCTCCTAACACGCGAGTATTTTCTCGTTTTATGGAACCTCGAGATTAAATTAAATAGTTGGTCTATTTAATGAATATGCAAATATTATTTATTTGGTAAATAATATGTAAAATAGAAAAGACAATTTCTATTAAAAAATTGAATAAATTGGCGCCATTAATATGGATAAGTTAGGAGAAGAAATTTTTCTAGATTATCTCATATGTGTGATTATTAATTATCTATATGTTGGATAATTAATGGGAAAATCAAGATATGGGAATTATCTTTTATTTTGTAGCAAAAATATTTTTTCCTTATGGGAATAGATTTTTGTGGTGTGAAAAAGATAACTCTCTTGACTAGTTATTTTCCTATATAAAGAGAGTTCCTCCTAGCACAAAACAGATTACATTATGGCGCCATTCATCAAATAAAGGAGAGAAAAATTCAGTTTCTTGTTCTAGTCATAGAGAGAAGATAAACCTAGGGTTTTTCTTGGGCATATTCGAGGAGGTTCTACGGCGAGGATCAACGTCCACCAGTCGTCGCTAGGAGACACAATCCGGAAGATCACGGCATCTCCCTTTGGTCGATCATCTCTTCCTCTCCGATAAGGTAAATCTTTGACCTTTTCGTAGGATTAATTAGTTATTTTTCATATCGTAAATATCATAAGCTTCCGCTGTGCTAAGATCGAGTGTCTCGATCGGTGCTATAACTTCTAGCATGTGGTATCAGAGAAAAGGTTTAAATTTTTAAGATATCGAGAGCAAAATTAATTAATTTAGGAGTGGAATTGCATATAAGATTGCATCTTTTATTTTTTATTTATGTGATTGAATGTTGTGGTTGACGAGATGGATTGAGATTGGTACTTAGATCTATTGTAAGCTTATACGAGTATATGATATATGTAATTTATTTTTGCAATTTATGTAGTTAAATTTTACAATTTAAATTTCATAAGTAATAGTATTTATTTTCGTCGGATCCGTCGACCAAATTTCTACAATGAAAAAGAAAAAGGGGCGCTGCACAATCTTCAAGGAGGAAGAAAAGGGGCGAGTTCCAGGTGCTGAATTCAGAAAAATAAAAAATAAAAAAATAAAAATGGCGGCGGCTGAAGTTGAAGAAAAAGGAAAAGCATCAAATCCTTTTATCAATTGTGAAAATATAAATTTAGGTCACTGTAACATCCTTTATTTCATTTCGGGTTGTGTCAGATCTGACATTTTTTTTAAGTTGCCCGTGGAAATTTTCACCCCTTGCCCCGTGGAATTTTCCCCAGCCCGTGGAAATTTCCCTCTGATCCGGTTGAATTTTCCTCCAGCATGTGGAAATTCCCACGGGGTGGGGGAAATTTCCACAGGGCGAGGGGGAAAATTTCCCCGGGTAACTTAAAAAAAAAATGTCAGGTCTGATCCGACCTGAAATGAAATAAAGGGTGTTACAGTGACCTAAATTTATATTTTCTCTCAATTGCATCAAAGATACTGCACGACATATATATATATATATATATATATATATATATATATATATATATATATATATATATATATATATATATATATATATTTTTATTTATTTATTTATTTTTTTTGTTGCTATTCCTAGTTTAAATAGGTTAGATACGGGGTATCAACGGTCGAATCACGGTGGTTTATTTTTACGCATGTATTTTCATGTTTGATAATTTATGTGAAATAACCATTTCACATTATAAAATAAAATTTACTCGGTAAATTTAATCTTAGGATCTAAAATTCATTCGTGGATTTTAATTATATAGTGACTACATAAAAGAATTTTAATAATTGAAAATTTGGAAAATCTGGAAAATTTGGACACCAACTGAACAAAAGGTTCGAAAATTGGTTCGGGCGGTCAACGGGGCTTCGGCTCGACTCGACTTGTCCGTCCAAGTGCGACGTTAGCATCGGGGGTCCGGCAAGGTCAAGCTATCCGGCGAGCTGAGGCTCAATGGGGCAGCCTTAGCCTGATTCATCCAGCAGTCGTACATGAACCAACGAAGAGGACGGGTCGGCTTAGCCAATCCCGACACCATTCGGTGAACTCGGTTAAAGCTCAACCAGGGTTTAAAACCGATAAGTTGGTGGTTGCTTTTCTTGATTATTGTTTTTCGACTTATTCGAAAAATTCAACAATCCCAGAACCTTTTAGGATAATAAAATTCTTTGTGAATTTTATTTATGTAGTGTCTACGTAAAAGGATTTTAATGATCGAGAAAATTGGAAAATCATGAAAAGATTGGACACCAACTAGACGGTATTAGGAACCGATAAGTTGGTGATTGCTTTTCATAATTTATTGTTTTTGATTATTCTAAGATCCTAAATTTTTATCATGACAATATTAGGACTATAAAATTCATTGGTGAATTTTTGTTGTGTAGTGTCCACACAAGAAATTTTTAAATCTTCGAAAAATTGGAAAATCATGAATATAGTGTCACTGGTTAGACGGTTTTTGGAACCGATAAACTAGTGGGAGTTTTAAATTTGTGATTTATTGTTTTTCGATTTGGTAGAAAATGCATAATGTTCTAATGTATTGGGATTATAAAATTCTTGGTGAATTTTAATTGTGTAGCGTCTACACAAGGAATTTTAATAAATCCATAAAATTGGAAAGTCGTGAATAAGTGACACTAGACGGTATTTGGAACCGATGAACTAGTGGGAGGATTAACTTAAATATTCATGATTTATTGTTTTTGGATTGTGAAGGAATTCTGAAAATCCTAATAAGACTACCTAATTTTCAAAATAACGAGTGGGAGTGGGGAAGGTGACAACCGACCCCTCGGCCTCTACTGTTGACACAAGCACGTGAGAGAAGGGTGACGCCTCGAGCTGCTTTGATTACGGCCCCTTGCGGATGGCCATCACCCCTATCAAAATTCAAGGCTTGGTCTCCGAAAGGATAGGATTTTGGGTACTCGTCGAGTCACTGACCGACCCTGCGGCTGCATACTCGGGGCGTACTTTGAGGTCTGAAACAGTAGGTCACACTCACAAGGATATTTTTGGAAATATCTTGGCTGAAAAAGGAAGGTAATCAACAATTAAATGGAGATGTCTGATTCTTAATTGTTTAATTGTTGAGAGAGATTGTCTCAATTTAACCGTCATTGTGCTGATACCGACCTTGCGGCGGCAGTATGATGTGAGGTTAAATCCTTGGAATGGTAGGATAAACTGCATGCATGACATCACGTTTATAATTCCTAAAATTTCTTATTTGTTGTGGTGTATGATTTGATTTATAATTCTGTCATGATTTATTTTTACAACTGCATATTATCTCATGGTATCTAAACTGCTAAATATAATAAATTGACTAGTAACGACTTCGTAAAAATGGAAAAGTAACAAGAACGTTGAACTCATAAATCGAGAATGCAAATTAATTTTTTCGGAAGAGGATGTTCCTCTTGAGTCTACAAACTTAAGTGACATTGATAAGCATGTCACTGTTGTCACTTGTGTTGAACGAGAGACAAACCAAAATTAGTTCAAAGATGACGAGAATAATTTTGTATCAATCTCACCAGACATCCCACAGTCTACGAGTAGTGTCTACTCATATAAACTGCTAGTTCAAGGTCATTTCCTTTTATAGAAAGCCAAGAATGGGAAGGTAAATGTCTTCAAGTGTAAGTCATCTAAACTAAATAAGTTAAAGGCTAAACGAAAAGATTAATAAAAGAAAGCATAGGATAAATAAAGTGATTTCGGATCACTAACCTATGAATCCTTAGAGACTTTCTTAACTGAGTAATTTGACTCGGAAGCTAAAGTTCTTTTGTAAGAATAAGGTATCTGGGCATTCATGATGAAGAGTAGACAACGGGCAGTTATTTCAGCTAAAATAGTGGGAGTGATATAAGGAAATAAATTTCGGATTTTAATCTTTGAATATCGAAGAAATATAATTTTTGTTTTCGGATTCGTTGGAACAAATGGATTCACTTTCACATCGATAATATAGTTGCCTTAAAGAAAGTGAATTTGACGTTTGTATACGATTCTGAGACTCAGATTTTTGTCTGATAAAGTCAAAACCACTTAGTAATGCTGAAAAGGTATATGTAACACATCATAAACTATTAAGACAAATGGTTACCATATTTAGATGAACGATTCTTCGGCATCTATTAATTAGTGCATATATCCTAGAGATAAGATCTGAAGACTGGCTAAGGGTGATTCCTATCTCCCAGTCTAATAACACTATCTCAAAGGAAAAATGACTAAGTTACCTTTCAATTAGGAAAAGGTAATAGAGCTGAAGAAGTATCACTACTTGTTCATATTGACCTTCGGGGTCTTATGAAGGATACAAGCTAGTGGAAGGTTTTGAGTGGTAGACATTATGTCTGATAACTACTCGAAACGCCGATTAGTTTATCAAAATATTTGGAGGAATCTCTGATATTACCAGAGAAACGAGTATCCCATGCTCAGATATAGGCTATAGCATAGTTTTGGCACTGATACTTGGCCTACCTCCGGGTGAAACGATTTCACTGAAAGGATAAACCATGTATTGTCTTGTATAGTTATTGATATGCTATATTACACTGCTTAACTCAATTATGATATTAGTTACAAAATAACGGTATACATTATTATGTAAATACCGAGAAGTCTACCTAGAAGATGCTTATGAATTTGTGGATAAAGAGTGAATAACATTTACTCCACTTCCGCAAATAGAGGCATTTAGCACTACAGCTTGAAGATAGGACTGGAGATCTTTTATACACGTTCAGATGGTGACTGATCGTGAAATATCTTAATGCAATGAGTGAAGGTTGGAAAGTGACGGTTGTAATGTCACAGCCTTTCTGAAAGGATGTTTAAATAACAACCTTAGACCTTGAAGTATAGTTACTCACAAAGTTACTATCTGATTTCATCAGACCACATCCAACATTGGTTGTTGGGGATTACGCTGATTAATACTACTGAACTAGATCAGAATATCAATCCACCCAAATGCAGTGGGAGTATGGTTTAACCATTGACCCGCTGTGATCATGCAGACTTTACAGTCTGCTGGGGGTGATTGATAACCTATGGTCTTTTAGTGAAGACTTTATAGGATTCTGACAATAGGAGGTTGGTTTAAAGCCATAAACCAGTATATGGAGTTTTGGTGCTCCAATTCTGTGCATACTCTTGTAGAACCACCTGAGTGTCTCAGTCCCAGTGGGAGTAATTGGATCTACATGAAAAAGTGTCGAATGAATGGGAAAGTTTTACTTTCAAGACAAAGCCAAGTGGTCTAGGGGTAATTCCCTGAGAAGTAGAGAGTTAACCAGGGGTGATGCCCTGAACTCCCTCACCATTCAGCCTTGCTTGACTCAATGAAAAGCAGAAAGACTAACAGGGGTGATGCCCTGAACTTTCTTGTCGTACAATGGAGCTTGAATTCATTCGGAACAGAAGAGTTTTAGCTTAAAGCCTACGTCAGATTGACTGCCTATGCTTATATCCATTAATGGACTAAAGTAAACCTTCAGGTCATTAAAATTCACATGTTCTGAAATGTGTGGGCTTGACCAGAATATTGATGAGTCTTGTGTAGACTGGAGAATCAATATTGGTAAAGTAGTAGACGTTAGTGTTAATAAAAGATAAAACTGCAACAGTTGGAAACAACATGGGTGTGTTATCTGAAGTCAGAAACTGACAAGCCAAGATTCTCTGAATCAGAGAAGTGGACTATATTCTTAGAATTTGATTCGGTCGAATTCATGAGAACAAGTTGTTGGCAATATCCCATGCATCTTATTGGTTAAGATGATAATGCATTTTTGTGCATGCAATATTTAACGAGAGGTTTCCTACCCAACCCATCACGGAATAATTCTCTCAATCTTCGCATATAGAGAAAATAGGATAAATTCTCTTTTGGATAGAGAAAGTCAGGTTATTAAAAGTCAAGAAAAGTCGAGTCTTGGATTCGGACGTTGAAAGCAGTATAGTGCATCCTCAAGTATCTTTAGAGAATGAGGAATCATATGCTTGTGCATTCGGGTGCGAACCTGAGTGTCATTGACTACACTGATTCTGAATTTTTGGTCGGATTAAGGATGATCGTGAATCGATCTCAGGCTCAGTGTTTACTCATAGTGATGGAGCTATAGTCTGGAGCAATCCAGCACTGTCAGTTTGACTCTGTTAGTCGAATACATAGCAGCTTTCGGAGCAGCTAAAGAGGCAGTGAGGCTTGAGAAGTTCTTTGTTGGACCGGGAAGTGATTCCAGGTCTTGATGAGCCGATACCTTTTTTACCGTGAAAACGGTTGAGAGGTAGCTTATACAAATGATCTTCACAATCAAAAGAGGTCAAAGCATATTGAGAGAAAGTACCACCTGATCAGACAGACCGTGCATAGAGGCGACGTTTCGGTCCTAAAGATCGCCTCGAAACCGACAACCTGCTGATCAGTTTACCAAGTCTTATGGCATCTAATGTCACTGATAAGTGCTTGGCGGATATGAAATTGGGAGATATGTCTCATCTGCTTTAGAGCAAGTGGGAGAATGTTGTGGATAGAAAGAATAACGGTGTGGTGCTCTAAAAATAATCATTGCTTGTCTTTACTAGCAAGTGGGAGATTGTTAGATATAGTGTGCCCGAAAGACAATTGTTGCTTGTCCTTACGGGCAAGTGGGAGATTGTTGGAAGTAGCGCCCGAAAGACAATTTATGTAATTATTTTTAGAATTAATAATGACAGATTTATTCTCATCTTATTACTTGCTTCGTGCTTGTAAGTAATACACTACTGAAAACCCTAAGTCGTATCATATGTAGCCTTATAACTTAGTGTGTGACGCACGCGAGGATTAAGTTTATGGTGATACACTTGAAATGTTAGTCCGTGGTGAACTTAATCAAAGTATGGGGTCTATTGATTAAACCACCATTAATGCGCCCAGAACACTTTATGGTGTGACTGTCCTATCCGAACCGTCGACATTGGTTGTCTAAGTGGGGCATTTATATATGATGAGAGTCATATAGGACTGGACCGATTTAATCTGCGTTTCTCATATAATTCCGTGATTGAGAAATCTTATTAAATCACAAAATGATCATGTATGGATTAACCTTAATCCTGAAGTGATTACAGACTCTTACTGGTTTCAGGATAGGGTTTGATGTGTTCGTTAAGGATCGCTAAGAGGCGCGGTCCGAATCACTTTCACGTTGGCACTATTCTAGAATGAGTGAGAAGTGTGTCTCACAGATATGGAATCCATTCCTTCCTGCGGGAAGTAAAAAGACAATCCCCTTATTTGTTGATCCTAGAAACTGATCGATCCCGGGAGTTCGTATTGGTTATGAACTAATTGATCACTAGTGGGTTAATGGTAAATAAGGATAAGATGTATTGAAGAAGGTTTACGGAAATAATCCTACTTCATTACGGATAGTCTATGGAGGGTTAGTTTATATGAAATGATTATATCAATGGACACTTATCGACTCGACTCGACGTTTTGAGAATAAGTTATATCTATAATCGATAGAGTTCAATTTCGGATTTATGGTGGCGTAATTCCGGAATTAATGAGTTAAATAGAAATATTATGTTCGATGAATATTTTATTTAATTTATTGTAGCTACTGATTATAGGCCCATGGTCCCCGGGTTGGCTCCTAACACGCGAGTGTTTTCTCGTTTTATGGAACCTCGAGATTAAATTAAATAGTTAGTCTTTTTAATAAATATGCAAATATTATTTATTTGGTAAATATGTAAAATAGAAAAGACATTTTCTATTAAAAATTGACTAAATTGGTGCCATTAATATGGATAAGTTAGGAGAAGAAATTTTCCTAGATTATCTCATATGTGTGATTAATTAATTATCTATTTGTTAGATAATTAATGAAAAAATTAAGAGATTGATTTTTGGGAATTATTTCTTATTTTGTAGCAAAAATATATTTTCCTTATGGGAATAGGTTTTTGTGGTGTGAAAAGGATAACTCTATTGACTAGTTATTTTCCTATATAAAGAGAGTTCCTCCTAGCACATAACAGATTTACATTATGGCGCCATTCATCAAATAAAGGAGAGAAAAAATATTCGAGGAGGTTCTACGGCGAGGATCGACGTCCACCAATCGTCGCTAGGAGACACAATCCGGAAGATCACGGCATCTCCCTTTGGTCGATCATCTCTTCCTCTCCGATAAGGTAAATCTTTGACCTTCTCGTAGGATTAATTTGTTATATTTCATATCGTAAATAGCATAAGCTTCCGCTGTGCTAAGATCGAGTGTCTCGATCGGTGCTATAACTTCTAGCACGTGGTTCTCTCATGATGAACCTGATCCTTAGCCAAACATATTGCACTAAGACTGTCACAATACACCTGGGCTTGATCTTGATGCAGACTTAGATAATTGACTAGCCCCTTTAACCAGATTGCCTCCTTTGCTGCTTGGTCAGTGCCATGTACTCTGCTTCAGTAGTAGATAATGTCACTGTACCCTGTAAAGTTGCCTTCCAACTTACCACAAAACCACCCAAAGTAAATACATACCCAGTTATAGATCTCCTACTGTCCACATCAGCAGCATAATCAGAATCATAGTACCCTGTGACAAAATATTGAGTACCACCTCCATAAATGAGTCCAATATCTGATGAACCCCTAAGGTACCTGAATATCCTCTTCACTGCTTTCCAGTGTTCCTCTCCAGGTTGAGCCATAAACCTGCTGACAACACCGACTGCTGAGCCAAATCAGGCCTACGTACAGGGACCATGGCATACATTAGACTGCCCACTGCACTAGCATATGGAACTCTTGACATGTATTCTTCCTCTTCAGCTGACTGTGGAGCAAACACAGCAGACAGAAGTAGAGTTGGTGCCATAGGAGTATCAATAGGTTTGGCTGCTGACATGCCAAACTTGGATAATACATTTTCAATATACCCCTGCTGAGACAAGAACAACTTCCCCTGCTTCCTATCATCGTGCAGCCGCCATTTTTATTATTATTATTATTATTATTATTATTATTTTTTAAATCCACCAACTTATAATGAATCACTGAACATGGAGCAATGATGCCGACCCACCGTACCGGAAGGCAATAAAAACATCATAGCACTGCCGTTCCGTTATTTTAATTTTTCTTCATAAGGGTATTTAAGTCTATCTATATAATTTGTGTCCTTATAACCAAATAAGATTCCTTCGTGTCCTATCTGTCTAATTAAGTCTATTTTGTGTCATTTTGGATCATTGACCCATAAAAATAACTATAAAAACCTACTACTAAAAACTATATAAAAAAAACTATAGAAAACTATTAAAAAAAACCATAAAAACCATATACAAACCTAAAAATTATATGAAAGTATACAATACAAACACATAAGAATACTATAAAAGACTACAAAAAAAAAATTAAAATAGACTATATAGAATACAAAAAAACAATAAAAACCTTAAAAAAAAACCATAACAACACAATAAAAAACTAAAAAAAACTATAGAATACTATAAAAACACCCAAAAAAAACCATATACAAATCTAAAAAATTGTATGAAACTATAAAATGCAAACACATATATATATACTATAAAAGACTACAATAAAACAAACATTTAAAAAAACCTTTAAATACTATAAAAACATATAATAAGACTATAAAAGAATTCCAAAAACAATAAAAACCTATAAAAAACCATAACAACACTACACAAAACTATAAAAAACTATAAGAAATTATAAAATACTATAAAAATGTATGAAAAAAACAATAAAAGACTAAAAAAAAAACAATAAGATAAAAGACTTAAAAAAAAAATAAAGAACTACGTTCATTTTGATTTTTTTATATGTATCGTGGCTAGCGGTACAAGCGTTGAAAAAATAACACAATTTACATATAAGAAAAACAACACAACATATCTCACGTAATATTTAATAAAACAACATTTTTAATCGACGTATACTTAAAACCAACTAAAAAAAACTATAAAAAACCTAAAAAAAACAACAATAATAAAAAAAAACTATAATAACCTATCAAACAAACTATAAAAGACTAAAAAAAAAAAATCAATAAGAACTACATTTTCAACCAATAATTAAAACCGAGGTCTAAACCGAGATGTGGACTGTGTGAACCGTGAATCGTGGCGAACCGGCGGGTACCATACCATGTTTCTTCTTTCTGCTTAGCAATTTCTGAAGCCGTTCTTGCTTTGTTGCAGATATTTCAGTAAGCAAGTTAGTTCGTCTTGGCTTGTTTCTTCTACCATACCATGTTTCTTCTTTCTGCTTAGCAATTTATCGAACATTAAGTGATCATGCTAGTCAGAAACTGCATTTCCTTCTATTCCTCCTCATTCTCATCTTGAATTCTTGTTGAACTTTATCCAAGAATTCGTGGCATGGCTGTCGCTACAGTGAGTTTCTCAAGTTCGAATTTTTGTAGTTTCGGCTGCAAGACGCAATCTGAGACTATTCAGTTTGATGCTAAGCCTTGTCTTTTAGTTTGTAATGTTTTCCTTGGAGGAACAAAGATTAATCTTTGGGTCTCTTTTCATGTGGGTCTTTGTCAAATTCGACGAGAATTAGAAAAAATCAAGTGGGATTGTGCAGGATTTTGATAAGAAGTTCCTATGATTCTGTGCTAGTAAATAACAATTCCAGGAAGGGTATGTCCCCCGATGAAGTTTTGGGTATTTTAAAGTCCATACCTGAGCCAACTGAAGCCTTATCGTTTTTCAAATCTTTAGCTGAACAGCCTAATGTAATTCACACCACAGAAACATGTAATTACATGCTTGAGTTTTTGAGGGTGCATGATAGGGTAGGAGATATGCCTATGGTGTTTGATTTGATGCAGAAACAATTGATATTTTGGAACTCTGATACATATTTGATTATCTTTAAGGGACTGAATATAGGGGGAGGACTGCGCCAAGTTTTGGTTGCTCTTGAAAGCATGAGGAAAGTTGGGTTTGTGTTGAATGCATATTCATATAATGGGCTAATACATTTTGTTCTTCAACGAGGATTTTGGAGGGAGGGCCTGGGCATTTATGACTGGATGATCAGGGAAGGTCTAAAACCTAGCCTTAAAACTTACTCTGCTCTGATGGTCGCATGTGGGAAGAGAAGGGATACGAAGACTGTCATGAGTTTGTTAGACGAGTTAGAGAGTTTAGGATTGAGACCGAACGTTTACACATTCACTATTTGCATCAGGGTGCTCGGAAAGGCTGGTATGATAAAAGAAGCATATAATTTGTTAAACAGAATGGATATGGATGGTTGTGCACCTGATGTAGTTACATACACTGTTCTCATTGACGCCCTCTGCGATGCTGGAAAACTTGACATGGCTAAAGATGTCTTCAGAAAGTTGAAATCTGGCACCCATAACCAGACCGTGTGACTTATATTACTTTACTGCACAAATTCTGTGACCTAGGGGACCTAGATTCTGTCTTGGAATTTCTAAACTTGATGGAAACCGATGGTTATGAGGGGGATGTCGTTACATTCACGATACTTATTGATGCTTTTGCCAAAATGGGGAAACTTGATGAGGCTTTTAACACTTTAGATGCCATGAAGAAGAAAGGAATCTCTCCTAATGCTCACACCTATAATGCATTGATTTGTGGGCTTCTTAGGCAAAACAGGCCAGAAGAGGCATTTGAGTTGTTCGATAAACTGGAATCATTTGGCATAGGAAGAACTGCCTACACATATGTCTTGTTTATTGATTACTATGGAAAGCAAGGGGAGGCTGATAAAGCTGCTGAAACATTTGAGAGGATGAAATCTCACGGAATCGTGCCCAGTGTTGTTGCATGTAATGCTTCTTTGTATAGTCTTGCAGGACTGGCTAGGCTTGAGGAGGCAAAAGCTATATTCAATGGAATGAAACTTTGCGGACTTGTACCTGATTCTGTAACATACAATATGATGATGAGGTGCTACAGTAATGCCAGGAAAATTGATGAAGCTATTCACTTGCTTCATGAAATGATTGACAATGGATGCTATGCAGATGTCATGGTATTCAATTCTTTGATTGACATTCTTTACAAATCCGAGTGACGATGACAAATTAAGTCACCTTGATGATTTGAGCCCTAATTTAATCTAGTGATGAACACACAAGAACCCTAATGCCAAAAAGAGAAATGAGGGGGTGGATTTTATGTATGCGGCTGAGTTCAAGATGCTCTCTTGAATTGCCTACGTATCCTGTTAAATTCCAGGAATCAAGCCTTACGTAGTTCCTGGAATGGGGTATTTATAATGACAACACTTGCCTAAACCCTAAGGTTAAGTCGGCTTATGTTATTGTCACCTTTACCCTTAAATGGGCCTTGACCCTTGCCCACGCTATTGCTATTAATGGGCTTAGTAAGCCGATGCGGACTCTATCCTCGTTATCGACCCGTGGTGATCGACTCGGGACTCACCGTCCTACATTGCTAGCCGACGAATGCGGACCGAATAGTCGATAGTCGTAGCCTGGCTTTGATATGATGGCCTTGGCCTCGAGCCTGGGCATCGACATGAATATACTGGCGTTATCTCACAGTGTGATGACCAACCGATAGACGACACGTGGAGGGAGTGAAACCCTGTATCGTCATAAGCCCCCCAGACTTGAGAGAGGCGACTCCCGTTGTCCGAGGTCGAGTCTGTCACATGAGTCGTCTTCGAGTTGGGTTTTTCTTTGGGCGGGAGAAAGCCCGCCTTTTCATAACCCTAACTGCCTAGTATCCACGTGGAGCGGTATCTAGCCCACGAAACGCTTCGAATCCCACAAAAGACGCGTCATTGCCTTGATTACCGCGATTTCCAGGGGTTATAACCCCCATAACCCACGTCTCTTCAAATCATTTGCAAATCTTTTGCTTTCATATATAAAAGGAGAGAGGCTAGACGCTGCTGCAAACCTGCTTGCTATTTTCTTCTCACAATCTCCAAATTCAAAACACCAAGTAAGATTACTTCTTTTTTCAGTGTTTATCTTTCCTTTTGATTTATCTATGTCACGTAGTAGTAGCAGTGCCACAGAATCTGATAGAGGTAGCGATACACCTTCTCCATCCCAAACTCCGATCCTCCGCCGCCTCCGATCATCTTCCCCGACGGGATTCCGGCGAACCCACGCCTCCCCCCCCTCCCCCCGTCCCTAACCAAACCCAAAAAGCTAGTAACTAGGATGGATGGAAAGGGTGCGAAAGGGTGTCTGAGTACACTTTCTCCTGAGGAAATCGTTAAAGTTTGTCAAAAATATGATATCAAGCCCCCACTCGAAGCTCGACTTCCGTCTGGTAATCATATATTTGCCGACGAGCCCCCAGAAGGATTCTGTGCGGTTTATGAGAACCAACTGGCGAGTGGATTGAGGTTTCCACTCTGTCCAGCCGTTCTGGCCATCATTCATCATTATGAGATAAGTGTTTCCCAACTTGCCCCGAACGGTGTCAGAACTCTGATGGGTTTTATCATAGCATGTCGGGTGGCTCAGGTCTGTTTTTCAGTGCCCGTGTTCCGATACTACTACAAGATTACTACCACGCCCGACAAGTTATGGTATTCCTTCCGGAGAGAGCAAATCGACACGAGTTCATAACTAAGGGGCCTTCTTCTCACGGGGAGTGGAAGCCTCGATTCTTCTTTCTCCGTCATGGTTTGGATAACCCCTACATCGGTCAGTGGAGGTCGAGAGAGGGGAAACAAGACAAGCTTGGGAAGGCACCAGCTCCTCACGAGGCTCGACTCTTGAGTGGACACAATTTCGAGGTGTGTACTCGAGACCTGAGTCTCCTGTATCACCTGGCCCACTTGGGGGAGGCTGGGCCAATGCCATACGTAGGCCTTAATGTCCCTGATCACGAGAACCGTAGGATGTTTACTTATTTGCTTGTTTTTACACGCTTATTGTTTGCTGAGTTGATGACTTGTTGTTTGTCGATTAGAACTAACTTGTCTTTTTTCTGCATTGCAGTGGGCAAATTCTCCAGGGTCACCAACCCCCAGCGCATTCCTGAATCGACGGTCGTGGTCGCTCCACCTCTCGAGGGTCGGGCCACTCCCGACTTGCCGTTGGCCGAGATCGCGTGTGCCTTCCTCTTCTCGAGAGGGGTCCGTCCATCCACCTAGAAAAACCTTGCCGCGATCGAGTCGTCCGCCGCGGCCGGATCGACCGAAGTGCCCTCGACCACCGGCGAGTTAACCGTCCGATTCGGCTCTCTTCGAGATGAAGACGAGGAGGAGCCTATCGATCCGACCTCGAATATCGAGGTTAATGTCGAAGAGCCGGCGGTGCAAACAAAGAAAAGACCATCCGTTGCCGAGGTGGTGAGGGAACGCCTTCGAGAGTCGAAGAGGAAGAGGGTCGCCGAGACCTCCACCGAGTCGTGGATCGGTGTGACCGGGTTGCCGACGACTACGCTGGCGTAGACGACAGGAACCTGTCCTTCGTGCTGCGAAAATTAAATCGTCTTGTAAGTCGATCCTTCTTTTCCTATTAACTTCTGTCGAATTCTATGCCTTGTAGCTTTTCTGATACACTCTTTTCGTTTTGCAGAATACCCTTATTGGTCGGGAGGCTGCCCGACGGCTGGCCAAGACAGGGGACTCGGTGGACGAAATCAAGAAGGAGAATGGCAGGCTGCTTCAAGACAATGTTGCCAAAAACGCTGCCCTTTCTGCCATGGAGAAACAGTATAATGAGTTGAAGCAAGAGTCGGTCGCCGAGCTCGAGAAGCTGCAAGATAGGTTGGTGGCTGCTGAAGCAAAGCTGGCCACTACCGAGAAGGAGCTGGACCGACTGCGAGATGAAAGGCAAGGTCGGGGTAGAGTCGCTCAAGCCGGCTCAAGACTATGAGAGGCTGCGAAGTGTCGAAAGTCGCGGACGAAGAAGCTAGGAAGGCTCGCCAAGGTCGAGATGCGCTACAGTCGAACTATATCGAGCGCAGCGCAGTCGAAGAGGCTAAGACCGAGGCCATCATGGAGTATCGCAAGTCATCCAATCTTGAAGATGACCTAGAAGTGATCATGCGGGCTTCGATGATGGGTGGATACACCCTGGCCGTGGATCAGATGAAGGAGGTCGTTCCGAGCTTCGACATGTCGACTCTCCAGACGCCTATGTTCTACAACCCCGACTCGGAGAAGCTGTATGATCAGTACTTTGAAGAGTTTCAGCGGGGTGAGTCTTTAGCTATAAAGTATGCTCCTTCCTCGTCTGCCCCTACTGCCAATCCGACCGCCGTCGATCCGACCCCTGCCACTACTGAGCCGACCCCGGAAGCCGACCCCTGATCTTGATATTTTTTATATCTTTTGCTGATTTATAATTCAAACTTGAAGCTTTGTAACAATATTATTTTAACAATTGACTTGGGCTGGTCTTTCGACCTGGCCGTTTTCTTTATGCTTCAAATTTTTGTTTGACTTTGCAATTTGTTTCTTTATCTTCTCTCTTATTGCTTTGCTCGTCTTCTTGATGTCTTCTCGATACTCACTACTCGCTTTATTTGCTGTACTTGTTGTTGATGTTGTGTTGCCCCCCAAGTGTATTATGAACCCTTGGTTCTTATTGCACTTGAGATCGACTTGCTTGCCTTAGTTTTTTGCCCCTTAGGCTTATTTGACCTTAGGCTGAGCATTTTAATGTGAACTGTCCCCGGTCTTTAAGTCTTTTTTGCCATTTAGGCTCTTTCGACCATCGACGGGACGGGTGGCCCGACTATGCGAACCGTCCTTTGTCCAGCCTTTTTCGCCCCTCGGGCTTATTTGGCTTTCGGCGGGACGGTGGCCCGACTATGCGAACCGTCCTTTGCTTTAGCCTTGTCTGCCTCTTGGGCTCGTTCGGCTCTTAGCTTGGACCTTTGGCCCGACCCAGCGAACCGTCTCTGTGCCTTTGCATTCGTCGCCCTTTAGGCTAACTTTGCTTTGGCTTTATCGAGATGTCCGACCTGCGGATTTCTCTACTCGTTTTCGATTGTTTTGCCTTTAACTTTTCATAGTCGCATTGGACTTGTATTGTTTTGGCTATAAATCCTAACAAACATAGAAAGCATCTCGAAAAAATACAAATTTATTAGAATACTCATAAAATTGTCTCATGGACTTATTACAAGATTCAGAATTGAAAGGTAAACAGGTTCATCAAAGTAAAGCTTATCTCAAATATAATACTTCCTCAGATTGTTGGCATGCCAATGTCGAGGAACAGTAGTTCCATCTGCCCGTCCAAGTTGGTAAGACCCTTTGGGGTGGACCTTCAGGATCTGATAAGGTCCTTCCCAATTCGGGGTTAATTTTCCGGCTGCCTCCTGTCGACTTGCTTCATTCTTCCTTAGAACCAAATCACCGACTTTGAAGTATCGATGCCTGACTCTCGAGTTGTAATACCGAGAGATCTTCTCGTTTATACCTTGCCATTCGGGCCGAGGCTATCTCCTTCGCTCTTCGACATTGTCCCTTTCTTGTCGGAGTTCGGGATCATTTGTCTCCACATTGTAGGCCGAACTCGAGGAGAGGGAACTCCGATCTCGGCGGGAATCACCGCTTCACACCCATATACCAAAGAAAAAGGAGTTTCCCCAGTTGATGAATTAGGAGCTGTCCTATATGACCATAGGATGCTCGGAAGTTGAACTGCCCAATCTCGACCTTCGCCTCTAGTCCTTTTTTAGACCCAGCTTGATCTGTCGATTAGTTTGCTCGACTTGACCGTTTGCCTGTGGATGAGCTACCGAGGTGAATCGCTGGTCGATATGGTAGTCACTGCACCATTCTCTGACTTTACGGTCTTCAAACTGGGTACCGTTATCCGATATCAGAGCCTTCGGGATCCCGTACCTGCACAAAATGTCGACCCACAAGAACTTTTTGATGGTTGCAGCTTTGATGTCGGGTATAGCCTTAGCTTCGACCCACTTTGTGAAGTAATCTACAGCCACGACCACATATTTAAGATTTCCCGGAGCTCGAGGTAGGGGTCCAACGATATCGACTCCCCACTGATCAAATGGCCATGCTGACGAGATGACATTCATGTCTTGCGCTTGTTGATGGGAGATATTATCATGAATCTGACAAGTGTTGCATTTTTGGACAAGACTATTCGCATCTCGTTGCATCGACGGCCAAAAATACCCAGCTAATCTGCATTTTCGAGCTAACATTCTAGCCCCGCAGTGGTTTCCACATGCTCCTCTATGAATTTCTTCCAAGAGATATTCGCCATCGGTTTCAGATACACATCTTAACCATGGGCTTACAAAAGACTTCCGATAGAGGATGTCGTCGAAGAACGCATATCGAGTGGACTGTAGTCGAACTTTTCTAGATTGTACCTTATCAGCTGGTAGTATTCCGTCTTTGAGGTAAAGAGCGATCGAGTCCATCCACGTGGCCTGCTGAGTAATCGGCTGGGCCTCTGTCTCGATGTAACTCCTATCGGTCAGTAACTCGACCAGAACCTTCTTGCTTGACGTGAAGTTTGAGGCCAATTTGGAGAGCGCATCGGCTCTCTTGTTCTGACTTCGGGGGACCTGCTCGAATTGAACCGTTTTGAACTTTGGTATGAGGCTCTGGACAACTGCTAAGTAATTCTTCATGGTTTCTTCCTTAGCCTCATACTCCCCTTTTACATGATTGACCACTAACTGCGAGTCACTGTAAACCGACAAATCTTCGACACCCAGCTTCAAAGCGAGCTTTAAGCCAGTGATCATAGCCTCATATTCGGCTTCGTTGTTCGTTGCTTTAAAGTCGAATCGAAGGGCGTAGGGGAATTCCTCGCCTTTCGGGCTTACCAGAAGGAGCCCTGCTCCTGCCCCCTCCTTACTCGATGCTCCATCGACCTGAAGAGTCCATTTTTCCTCTGGGCTTCGCTTTTCCTGATCGAGTTGGGCAGAGATTCCTTCAGCCAAAAAATCTGCCAAGGCCTGTGCTTTTATCGCAGTTCGAGGAACGAACTCGATGTCGTACTGGGCCATTTCAATCACCCATTTTGCCAATCGACCTGAGGTGTCGGGTTTTGCCAATATTTGTTTTAGTGGTTGGTCAGTGACTACCACAATGGGATGAGCTTGAAAATAGGGCCTCAACTTTCTCGATGCATGAACAAGACATAATTCTAACTTCTCGGCTGGCGAGTATCGGACCTCGGGGCCATGCAAAGCCTTGCTGACAAAGTAGATTGGCACTTGGCCATGTACCCCTTCTCGAACCAGGACCGCACTCACTGCCTCCTCGCATACTGCCAAATAAACTAACAATCTTTCCCCGTCTCGAGGTGAAGTTAAGGTAGGTAACTCTGATAAATAAGTCTTCAACTCTTCAAAGGCTGTCGACATTCATCATCCCAATGAAATGGACTGGCCTTTCGGAGTATCTTGAAAAATGGTAATGCACGCTGTGCTGATCTCGATAGAAATCTATTGAGAGCTGCCATTCGACCCGTGAGCCTTTGTACTTCCTTGATGTTTCGTGGTGCGGGCATGTTCTTTAATGTATCAATTTTATCCGGGTTTGCTCGAATCCCGTCCTTCGAAATCATGTAGCCCAAGAACTTACCCGACCTGACTCCAAAAGTGCACTTCTTCGGGTTTAGCCTCATCTGTGTTTCTCTCAATACCTCAAAAACCTCTCGAGCATCGACCAGGTATTGTCTTATAGATCGACTCTTGATAAGTAAGTCGTCTACATAAACCTCCATACATCTACCAATTTGTCTTGTAAATATCTTGTTGACTGCCCTCTGGTATGTTGCCCCAGCATTCTTTAATCCGAATGGCATGGTCACATAGCAGAAGGTGCCGAATTCCGTGATAAACGCTGTTTTTTCCGCATCTCGAGGATCCATTAAGATCTGATGGTATCCTTTATATGCATCTAAGAAACCAAAAACTTCAAAATCAATGGTTGAATCTACTAACCTGTCGATTTTGGGCAGTGGATACGAGTCTTTTGGACATGCTTTGTTCAAATCTGTAAAGTCTACACACATGCGCCAACTCCCATCAGGCTTCTTGACTAATACTGGGTTAGCTAGCCATTCGGGATAGAATACCTCCTTCACTATCTTGGCTGCTAGTAGCTTGCCGACTTCCGTCTCGATGGCCTCAAGTCGATCCGACGCAAAATTTCTCTTCTTCTGTTTGACTGGCTTTTTAGCCTGGTCAATTTCAAGTTTGTGAACTGCAATGTCGGTGGACAGTCCTGGCATGTCGGTGGCTTTCCAGGCAAAGATGTCTCTGAACTCGACTAAAAGTTCAACCAGTAGCTGTTTTTCTTTCTCGGGGATCCAAATTCCGACTTGCACGCACTGATCGTCCTCTCCTTCCCAGAGTCGGATGTTTTCGACCGTGTCACTGGAGACCCAACTCTTCTCCTCCTCTTCCTCTGGAATCAGCTCCTCGACTAAGACTTGTTGAACCGCCATCTTCCCATTCATGACTACAGAGTTACAACTCCTAACGACTTCAACGTCTCCTTTTACTTCGTGGGAACCGTTCCTCGTAGGAAACTTCATACTATTATGGAAAGTCGATATGATAGCACGCAAGTCAAAGAGCGCAGGTCGTCCTAGGATAACATTGTACGCAGAGGGAGCCTTGACTACCACATAGCTTAATTCAAGTGTCCTTCCTTTCTCGCCCTCTCCAACTGTCGTGAGTAACTTTATCGAGCCCATGGGATGGACTGCTTGCCCTGTGAATCCGAACAGGGGAGATGCTATGGGGGCTAGATCCTTCTCTTTCAACTTCATCGCTTGAAACGCCGAGTGATATATGATGTTCACTGCACTCCCGTAATCGATACAGACTCTCGATACACGGGCTCGGCTAATAACTGCCTCGATAACTAACCCTTCGCTATGACTCCTCGACTTGGGGATATCATCTCGAGGGCCGTACCCGACTTCTGTTGTGAATCTGAGCTGCTTGCGCTCTCTCGAGCTACTAGCTGGCTCTTCACTGGTCTGATCCTTATCACTTTCATCTGGACCGAAGATCGTATTGACATAGTTTACAGGTCGATTTTCTTCGTATCTGTCCCGACCAAAGTTATCTCTGTTGTTTCCTTCCCGACCTGGGGATCGATTCCTCTGAGGTGACCGATCCCTTCGTCTCTGGGCATCTCGACCGCGGTTCCTGTCTTGATCGGAGTTTTTCCTCTTAAATTCTCCACGCCCTCTGGGCCCATCATATCGAGATCTGTCAACAACTTCGTCTAGCTTTCCTTCTTGAATGCAGACGTCGATATCTCTCTTCAGGTCGATACAGTCCTCTGTTGTATGGCCTATGTCTTCGTGAAAATCACAGTATTTGTTTGCATTCCTCTTTTCTCGAGGTTTCTTCAACGGTGGCGGTTTCTTCGCCAAATTTTTTGAGAGCATAATCGACAACACCTCGGATCGAGGTCGATTGAGCGGGATAAAGTCCTTATCACGTGAGGGTCCCTTCTTGCCCCCACGATCTGAGGTGGACGTGTCGATACGGTCCCAAACTGATGGCTTACTCTCGACATCCTGCCTCTTGGACTGATTCCTGTTCGGGCCTCGGGTGTCTTTCTTGGATTCCATCCAGTCGGATTGTGTGTGCCGTCGCACTGCCTCTTCCCCTTGACAGAATCGATGCACTACATTGACACATTCGTCCATGGTATGGGGGACGTCTCTGCTCAACTTCATGTATAACTTAGTGTTACGCAGCCCCCCTACGAATGACGTGATCAGAAGTCGGTCATCTGCGTCCTTGACCCGCATGGCCTCGAGATTAAACCTCTTCAAATATTCCATCACCGTCTCATCTCTTTGCTGCCTCACGTTCATGAGGTGCGTGGCACTCAGATGAAACTTCTTGTTGACTATAAACGCATCTCGGAACTTTCGAGCGAGCATGGCAAAACTGGAGATCGACCCTGGTCGTAGCTTCGTAAACCATTCTCTTGCTCGACCTACAAGTAGTGTCTCGAATGCCCGACAACGCATTGCGTCAGGTGCTCCATCCAACCTCATTTGCGATAGATACCTATGGAGATGGTCCTCCGGGTCGGTGGTGCCATCATAAGGTTCTATTTTCGGTATCTTAAACCCCTTAGGTTTAGGAAAGCTCTCGATCTCCTTCGTGAAGGGAGACTCGAGCCACAACGACACTTGATTCTTTCCCAAAATTGCATTCAACTCCTCCCTGGCGCTGTCATCGTCCCCTCTCTGGTGTTTTTGATGGATCTCGCGTCTCTTCCTTTCCACCGAGCTAGATGATGCGCTTATTTCTTCCCCAGGAGTCTGTTTAGGTTTGTCCACAGCTTCTTCTTTCTGGCCGCCTTCCGCCATAGCTTCTTTCTGGGCGGCATCTGCTTTCCTTCGCGCCGTAACTGCCTCGGCGATTATCCTGGACATTACCTCCAAGTCCGCCCCTGCCAACTGATCCGCAAGCGTCCGATATTCTGGAGCAAGAGCTTGCTTTTCTGGTTGGTGGGTTTCATGGACAGGGTTCAAAGCTTGATCTTTTTCCCCTTGTTTTTGCTGAGGATCGTGCTGAACAAGATCCAAGACTGGATCTTCTTCTCCTTGCAAATCAGGATCGGTTGGCTCGTTCATCTGGGAGCCTTGATCAACTGCTTTGGATGTGGTTTTAGATGCAGTTTTCTTGGGAGGCATCGTGTTCTTGAGTTATTCGATCAATAGAAGGCCCTCCTTCTAGCGCCAATGACGATGACAAATTAAGTCACCTTGATGATTTGAGCCCTAATTTAATCTAGTGATGAACACACAAGAACCCTAATGCCAAAAAGAGAAATGAGGGGGTGGATTTTATGTATGCGGCTGAGTTCAAGATGCTCTCTTGAATTGCCTACGTATCCTGTTAAATTCCAGGAATCAAGCCTTACGTAGTTCCTGGAATGGGGTATTTATAATGACAACACTTGCCTAAACCCTAAGGTTAAGTCGGCTTATGTTATTGTCACCTTTACCCTTAAATGGGCCTTGACCCGTTGCCCACGCTATTGCTATTAATGGGCTTAGTAAGCTGATGCGGACTCTATCCTCGTTATCGACCTGTGGTGATCGACTCTGGGACTCACTGTCCTACATTGCTAGTTGATGCGGACTGAATAGTCGATAGTCGTAGCCTGGCTTTGATATGATGGCCTTGGCCTCGAGCCTGAGCATCGACATGAATATACTGGCGTTATCTCACAGTGTGATGACCAACCGATAGACGACACGTGGAGGGAGTGAAACCATGTATCGTCACCGAGCGAGTGGACGAGGCATGGGCACTGTTTCACAGAATGAAAGATATGAATATTGCGCCAACAGTTACAACACATTATTGGCTGGACTAGGAAAGGAAGGCAAATATCAAGAAGCTTTTCAGTTTTTTTGAGAGCATGAATGTAAGCCGTTGCCCTCCCAATACAATCACTTATAATACACTTCTAGATTGCCTTTGCAAGAATAATCAAGTTGATACAGCTTTGAGTTTAATGTATAAGATGACACCTATGAACTGCTTTCCTGATGTTTTTACATATAATACAGTCATTTATGGGTTAAGTAGTGAAAAAAGGATGGGAGAAGCTTTCTGGTTCTACCATCAGATGAGAAAAGTAATCTACCCAGATTTTGCTACTTTGTTCACACTTCTTCCCGGCATTGTGAGAGAAGGTTCAATTGACGACGCTTTTCAGATTGTGAATGATTTTGCTCATCAAGCTAGAAATGATTCAAGCAGACTTTTCTGGGAGAATCTTATGGAAAGTGTTACAGGCGAAGCAGAGCTTGAGAATTCCATTTTATTCATGGAAAAGTTGATTTATAACGGTCTTTGCAAAGACGACTCTGTAATGGTCCGAATTATTGAAGTTATGCGCAAGCAAAAGAAAACCGGTGATGCTTATGGGCTGTTTATGAAAGCCAAATCGTCTTTTGACATACGACTGTTTGATTGAAGGACTTCTGGATGATCACCTCCCTGATTTGGCTTGGGATCTTATTAATGATATGAAGCGTATTGGCTGTCTTCCTGATGCTGCCACATACAACTTGTTGCTTGATGATCTTGGAAAGTCGGGGAAGGTCAATGAACTTTACGGATTATATGAGGAAATGCTTCATAGAGGTTGCACCCCGGACACCATTACTAACAATATATTGATTTCTGGTCTTGTCAGGTCAAATGAGTTAGAGAAAGCCATGGATCTGTACTACGATCTCTTAAGTGATGACTTTTCTCCTACCCCTTGTACATATGGTCCTCTGCTTGATGGCCTTTTGAAAAACGACAAGTTGAGTGAAGCCAAGAAGCTTTTTGAGGAGATGACTGATTACGGATGCCGACCTAATTGTGCTGTTTACAATATTATGATAAATGGATTTGGCAAAACCGGTGATTCGGATACTTCTATTTTGCTCTTTAAAAGAATGCTTCAGGAAGGTATTAGACCTGATTTAAGATCATACACCATTTTAGTGGACAGCCTTTTTTCAGCAGGGAAAGTGAAAGATGCAATGTACTATTTTGAAGAACTAAAGGCATCCGGTCTTGATCCTGATTTAGTTTCTTACAACTTAATGATAAACGGCCTTGGAAGATCAAGATTGTTTCAAGATGCTTTCAACATTCTTGATGAGATGCGTAGCCACGGAATCACTCCTAACCTATATACATACAATTCACTCATAGTTAATCTTGGGAATGCCGGAAAGATGGAAGAAGCTGGAAAGATGTTTGAAGAACTCCAGATTATGGGTTTCGAGCCTACTGTTTTCACGTATAACGCTCCCATAAGAGGATATAGCAGCTATGGGGATCCCGATCGTGCCTATGATATCTTTGAGAAGATGGTGGCTGGAGGGTGTAACCCTAACAGCAGAACCTATGCTCAGCTACCAAATTAGTGCTTGCATGCAAATTCTTTGGATTGGTGTATATTCTACTAGCTTTGATTTAAGAAGCAGGCCGCAGTTTAACGGCCTTCCTGAGCACATTGGAGGGACATGAATACTCTGTCTTAAAGGTACACAAGTAATAAAGGATGGTCTCAAACTGTATAGCCTTGTTTTAAAATAATTTCATGAAAAATAGTTGCAAAGTCTTTTCAAAATAGAATGCTGTATATGTGTTATCAAAGGTGCGACGTTTTGAATACGTTTGTGTTGTAAATGTTGAAGCATAATACCATAAAACCCTTCTGCGTTTTCAGATAATGCTCTGCTTCTGATGTGTGTGCTCGTGTCGTGTGTGTATGTTGCCAATGAAAAAGCAGTATAATTAAACCTTTGTTTTTAACAGATGCCTATCTTCTTATACCATCTTAAAACCAAGAAAACGCGTTTACGAGTGGCAGAAACCAACTAATTGACTAACTTTCCCTCCATGTCACTAACTTTCTATATAAAGTGTTTGACATATATCCCGAATTGAGTTTTCACAATCTAAGCTATATTTGATCCTGTCTATCCTACCCCAATCTGAAGCCTTTTTGTTCTGCGACGAATGACTTGCCTTCTTAATCACACTGTGCTCATGGTTGGTTCAACTTGCTGGCTTTAACTTTTCTTCTGGCTTCTAATTTGGAGAGATGGGTCGTGGAATCTCGAGATAGAGAGTAGAACAGAGGGTTTATTTGTGGGTAATGCAGCAACTTAGAATTTACAGAGAGATAATCATCTTCATTCAAGCAACATCAGAATAGAATTCAACATAATAATTCTTTTACACCAGTCTACTAGCCATAAGAAAGGATAATGCAACGGGTGGAGAATCTTACACAGAGATTCTTGTGCCCATTCTAACAGACACTAGTATACCTGGCCTAATCACCTCATGCTACCTGGGCTGATACAATAATGACTAACATACCCTTACAAACATGTAATTAACTATTTCTCAACACCCCCCTCAAACTAAATGGGGTAGAAACCTTGAAACTGAACTGCAGGCAGTGCTTTAGTTAGGGCATCAACAATCTGGGAATCAGATGGTACATAGGCAATCTTCATTTCCTTGTTCGGGACCTTGTTTCTGTTGAAGTGAATATCTATTTCAATATGCTTTGTCCTAGCACAATAAACCGGATTTTGAGCAAGAGCAACAGCACCTAAGCTATCACACCATAACACAGGAGTAAACTGAATTGGAACATACATTTCTTTAAGAAGCTGTGTCAACCAAGTTACTTTAACAGCTAAATTTGCCAGGGACCTGTACCTAGATCCAGTGTTGGACCTTGCAACTCCCATTTTGTTTCTTGGAGATCCATGAAACTAGGGAGGAGCCTAAGTATACACAGTAACCACCAAAAGACTTTCTATCAGATGGTGAGCATGCCCAATCTGAATCTGCATCTGAGAAGCCATTTATCTACATACTTCCATCATTTTTGAAGTGTAAGATGTGCCCCAGTGTTCCTTTTAACATATCTCAAGAGCCTTTAACATACTTCACACAGAAGACAACATTTCATACAAAAGAAAATACAGCAACTTCTACAAAAACAAACCCCACTTGAAACCGCGGATAACAAAGAAAATCGAATTGACTACTATTGCCAACCGCCTAAACTGTCTCCAACCTCCGAAGGCTAAAAACCCGTCGAGCAACTGCCTCTAACAGCCACCGACCACTTTCAACTGTCCCAGGAGTCTTGGAAACTTAGAGAGGCCAATAACTACTAGTTGTTGCTTCGCATAACAAATACCATGTCATTGATGATATGAGAAAGTATCTCTGAATGACTGCCTTTTCTTCAAATGTTACTACAATACAATACCTTTCTTACATTAGTCAAATGATACCTCCATCAAAGCCATCTTAAACAAAAACAAAGCACTGCCCAAATCCAAGTTAAAACTTGACAAATTCAGATAACTATCCATTATAAACAGCATTGGCAAAAACCATTTCACATAAAGACAGAAAAATCTACAGATAAACAAAATGGCAATAATAAATTTTAGCAATAAATATGGTACTACAAGAAAAATGCATAGTTACTACTACTCTATGAAATGAAAGAATAAATGGTGCAATTAATTAAAAAAAAAAGCTTAGTATTAGTAACTGCATCTCAGTCATCAACCTCAGCTCTAATTTCCTTGAGGAGCTCCTTCTTGTACTCATCAAACGAGCCTTGAAAAGATTCAACTGTTCCATTGTCCACAACCCAGATTTCACTTCTTTCTTCGTCTTCACAGACACGCGATATAAGCCTCGAGTCATGGCTGACTAAGACAACACCACCTGTAAACTCATCCAAAGCATCAGCTAAAGCGTCGATGCTCTGCATATCTAAATGATTTGTTGGCTCATCAAGTAGCAATATATGTGGCTTTGACATTGAGATTGATGTAAAGACAACCCGAGCCTTCTGTCCTCCGGACAATTTTGCAATTGGAGTGAGATGATTATGGCTGGTGAGCCCGAATTTCCCAAGCTTTGCACGAACAGCTTCTTGTTTACTAGGACCTTGTTGATCAGGATGCAGACGAAGGAGATACTGAACTGGAGTTTCATCCATTGTTAAAAGATCAACGAAATGCTGTGAGTATCTGCCAATACGCAGCTTCTGATCCCTGCGTGCATCACCTTCTGAGGGAACTAAATCACCAGCTAGAAGATTGAGCAGGGTAGACTTGCCAGCTCCATTGGGTCCCACTATGGCAACACGTGTCCCCATATCGATACCAACATCAACACCATACAGCCTGAAATCCTCTCGGTTTGGATAACTGAAACTGACTTGTTTTAGCTGTAATTTTGGAATTGTGAGTTGTGTAGGTTCGGGAAAATGAAATTTCACGGAGTAATCTCTCCATTTCTGAGGTGCCTCAGGCAGGGGTTCATCTTCGTTCGCATTGCCTTTAGATTTGTTCCGTGATGCTTCTTTCTTGGCAGCAAGTTTAGCCTGATTGCTGACCTTCTCCAGCTGAATACGACTACCACCACAGGACCTTTTAGCTGCTTTTAACTGCTTGTCGTAAATCTCGAATTTCTTATTCATCTCTTTACGTCGTTGCTCGTACCCACCTTCAAAATCATCGAAGCTGCCACGATAATATTGAAGTTTCAAGTCATGGAGATGAATGATTTCATTACACACTGTATTGAGGAAATCTCTGTCATGTGAAACAACCACCAGAGTTTTCTTCCATCTGCTGCATAGATATTCTTGTAACCAGAGGACAGCCCTAAGATCAAGATGATTGGTTGGTTCATCCAATAGTAAAAGTGTTGGTTGAACAAACAGTGCCCGAGCCAATGAAATCCTCATCCTCCAACCACCACTGAATGACCGTGTTGGACGTCCCTGCATATCCTTAGTGAACCCCAACCCAGCAAGAATTTTCGATGCCACAGCCTCAGCAGCATCAGAGCCCATCAGTCCCAATTTTTCGTAAAGCTCGGAAAGCTTCTCTCCGATATCACCGTCGTCGTCGTCGACATCATCCTTCTCAGCAACATTAGATGATACTGAATCCTGCAAAGAAGCAACCTCTTGCCGGACCTTCATGAGTTCTTCATTTGCTGACACAACTGCTTCAAGGGCAGTTTTATCATCGCCGACAACCTCTTGCTCGACCAAGAGAACATCTATGTTCTTGGGTACAGGAATCTTCTTCCAAGCAAGAAGCTTTAAAAAAGTAGACTTCCCTTTACCATTGGGACCCACCAGTCCATATCTCTTTCCATGAGATATCTTACATGAAGCATTTTTCAAAAGCTCCTTCCCTTGTGCTGAAACAGAAAAACTATCTATTGTTATGTCTTTCACATTAGCAACAGCTTCATCCTCCTGACCCTCGAGAACAGAGATACGCCTACCAATCGTGACACTAAAAACATCACGATCGTCCTTAAGTGCCTCTGCCTTGGCACGCTCAGCTAATTGAGCATTATCAATTTCTTTCTTTTCTCGCTTCTTCAGCTCCTTATCACTGATGGCTATTTCAAGATACTTTGGTTCATCTCTATTCTTCTTCTGTAGCAGTTGATGCTTGTGTGCTTGATTTAGTTGGGACTCGTCCCCAGAATCATCATCATCATCATCATCAGGAGGAAGATCAATGCCATCGATATAAGAAGATTGATTTTTGGGTAATTTTGGCCTAGGCTTGACAGCACAAGAGCTAGATCCAGAAGATGGCTTTTTGAGTTTATCAGGTTTCATATCCATATTGGCAAGCATAGCAGACACAGAGATCTTATTCTCCTTCCCTACTTTCCCACTCTTGCCCATTGCACTTCTTTAAATGTTATAACTGGCAAAATTACACAAACTTCATAACCAACAGCAAAAAAAATACAAATGGGAAAAACTACTGAAATAAGACCAACACTATGATTGAGAATCACAAAAACTAACAAGCATAAGCTTCAAAGCGTAATGAATCTTTTTGAACGAACACTACGAGAATGGATCACAGATTCAACGATAACGGGGGACATGGCCATAGGGCCGGACTATAGAGAAAAAGATGATATTTTTACCTTATCTAAAGGCAGAGAAATTAGTGTAGCTTGATCTCTGAATTATACCCTTCGAATTGTTGTCCAACACATAAAAACGAATCACGAAAATACGAATTTTCCTTAAGATTCCTTCCTCTTCTACAGAGCGCTGATTAGGGTTGTAGAGAGAGATGGTGCGTGATAAACGAGAACAATGGATTAATTTTTGGTGTCTTTAATAAAGAATGGTAATCTACTTTCTTTTAGCCGACCTAGGAAAATTTGGAGATAATTGAGGATTTAATTTTATTTTCCGTAGTTAATTTTTTTTTTTTTTTAGCAGCACCGTAGTAATTATCTTAGGTGGGAAAAGTAAAATTAGACTCAAGGATGTTACTAGAATATCAGAAGCAATTATTTGCCTTAGTGAAAAACCAGGAAAAATGAATACTTCCTCCGTTGTTTTTTTTTTTTTTTTTTTTTTTTTGTTGGTACAATCAGGGATAATGATAACTTTTAAATAACATGATAGCCATATATTTTTTATAGGAAAAATAAAAATCCGATGATTTTTTTTTCCTCTTTCCTCGCCTATTTTTAAATGCTCATATATTTTGATCTAGAGATCCAAATGCGATAAAAATTTCAGTGAATTTTTTTATTTTTTATGCTCTTCGTTTTGATACTTGGTTCGATATAATTACATCGTTTTTCGTGAGATTCACTGTCCAAATTCATTTAGTGAATCACCCAGTGAATCTTGAAAATCAGTGAATTTCGAACAATATTCAATTTCGATAGAGGATTTTTCTAAACCACCTCGAAATATGTTAAATATGGTCTCAAAATAAAGAACATTAAAAAATAAAAAAAATTGGTGAAAGAATTTTCATATGTGGAGTTGTAGATTGAAATATATGCGTGTTTAAAAAAGATGGATGAGAGATAAAGTTTATTGGTTTTTTTTTTTTTTTTTTTTTTTTTTTTGGAAAATGGTGCAAGAAAAATAATAAAATAAGAAAAAATAGTTTTGTGTAAAAGTTTCAAAAACCTTTCATTCGTTTTGATGAAAATAGTTTTGTCCTTAATTGATGAAATGTTGGTGTCCTTCTCCTTCATTACCCTTTTTTTTAACTGTCACATTTGAAAAAAAATAACTGTCATTTTTTGGGTTAACCTAATCATTTTTTAGCTTAAAGTTATTTATTTTTTGGATTAACATGGTCAGTTATTTTTTCTCCAGATGTGACAGGTTAAAAATTAAAAAAAAAAAAAAAAAGAGTACTTAATACTCCCTCCGTCCCATTTTGTTTGAGACATTTCACTATTTCAGCCGCTTACGAAAAGTCTAATTAATTTTTGGAATTTCGTTAATTGATGTAATATTATTAGGGTTATGATAAAGTGAAACTTAAAGTACATAAATGTAAAAAGTATTAGATCATTTGATGAAATTCAAAAGATTAATTAGACGTTTCGTAAGCAGTTAAAAAGTGAAATGTCCCAAACAAAATGGGACGGAGGGTGTAATAAATTGAAACATTTTCTATTTACATTTATAGGATTATAGGAAAAGCTTAAAAATAACACGTTTTAAGACTTATTTAATGATTCACGACAGGCTCCCGGTAATGCCCACATTTTTCAAAAAAAAAATTTTTGTTATTTACATTCTAACCGTTAAAGTTATCCACATTTAAAGATCTTACAGGTCCCCAGATTTTTTCCCAGCTGAACCATGCAGATAAACGCCTTCTCAATTGCCTGGTTTCTCTTCCTGAAATTATAACGGCTTTATTTCTTATGCGAGCTTACAAAGCACCGGGCCAGATGGTATACTGCCTATATTTTTTCAACAGAATTGGAATATTGTAGGAGATGCTGTTGTTAATTTTGTGAGCCAAGCCTTTCACGAAGGCCAATTTCCAAGAGAGCTCAACCGAACTCTGATTACCCGTATTCCTAAGGTACAACTTCCAAAAGAAATTCACCAAATGCGACCCATTGCCTTATCAAATGTTATTGTCAAAACAATCACAAAAGTCATCGCCAACCGCCTTAAATTGGTAATCTCCCAACTTTTTTTCGATAATTAATGTGCTTTTGTCCTGGGTAGACAAGCGTCTGACAAAATCATCATTGCCCAGGAAGCTCTACATACTATGCGTAAGATTTTTTGGAGGAAAGGCTTTATGGTGGTGAAAATCGATCTTGAAAAGGCGTACGAAAGAACCAAGTGGTCTTTTGTACAAGCTATTTTGGAAGGAATTGGGTTTAAGCCGGAGTTGATAAATGTTAGGTCCCCAAATGTTAGAAGTTCTAATGATACCAAAATAGTTGGTTTAGTAACCAAGTATATGTTTGCTTAATAGTCTGACAAGTGAAATGTATAGGTTTAGTCAGACTTTCGTTTTCGTATGATAGAATATGATAGTCTAAGACAGAAGTTTTGAAGAAGACCAGACTCTTATCCAGACTACCTATCAACAAAGAAGACTACAAGGAAATACAAATGAGTAAAGAGTACAAGAATAAGCAGATAAGTAAGACATACAAACCAGGGGCGGACCTACCTAGTGGATTGGGTGGTCTCAAGACCATCTCAAATTTTGAAAAAACGGAGCAATTATTTTTAAAAATATTTTATTAGTATATATTAGCGTTAATATTAGTATATAATGTGTCTTTTTTTGAATTAAATGATTGTTTATCTTGGTGGTTTAAGAATGTAATTTTTTTAGGATCAATAGCATAGGTTGCTGGTTCGAATCATGTTTTCAACATTTTTTTTACATGGTTCAGTTTTTATTTTTTTTTTGTTTGAAGAATATGTTGGTGGTTTTGAATCATGCTTTCAACATTTTTTTACATTGTTCAGTTATTTTTAGCAGCATTTTTTTTTACCTGTTTCAGTTTTTTTTTTGTTTGATTTTTAAGTCGAATCCTATTTCCAACATTTTTTTTACATGGTTCGGTTATTTTTAGCAATTTTTTGTACCTGTTTCAGTTAATTTTATTTGTTTGATTTTTTTTCTTATGACTACCACATGTTAATGACCAAGATGAGAATTATGTTTGATAAAAAAATTATTTTATGTCGGTTTTTTTTATAGTATATATATATATATATATATATATATATATATATATATATATATATATATATATATATATTAAAAAATAAGACCAAGACCATCCTCAAATAATTTCATGGTTCAGCCACTGCATACAACCAAGGCACATTATATCAAAGTGACCATGTGACAAAAAAAAATGATATAATTAACGGGCGTGTAGTCATCCATACGATCAACTCGTGATCAATGGCTAAAAAAAATTGAATTGAATCTGCTGAATTTTAATATAAAATGAAGACAAAATGTTAATATATTTCTAGGTATTCACTTCGCCCTTGCTACACTAACAAAAACTCATGCATAAAAATTAATCTACATGAACTTAGCTCCAGTCCAAATAAATAAAATGATCATGATATAGGGAGTAAACTAACATAAAAATACACATGAAATCCGTATGTTCACCAACATATATATATATATATATGTTGCTCTTATGCTCAAATTTAGAAAGCAGAAAGTACATTGCAATCGAAAGTATCTTAGGAACACAGTCACCAGATTGAGAATTTTCTTAAAATTAATTACATGTGTTGAAGCCATCAAAAGTACTTGAACGCATTTCTTTGTGTGTCCTTCTTGGCCTTCAACATCGTTACTTGATCCCCAGCACGTACAGCTGCATGGTAAGCTAGCTTCACTGACTGATGGCTTCAATTGGACAGTATTTCCCTTGCAATTGGACATACAGTATATCCCTAACCTCAAACAAAAAAATCTCATCGGGGAACGAGATATAAATGTTTTCTAGTTTTTTTTTTTTTTTTTTAATTTTATAAATTTTTTTTAGAATTGTTTGTTTTGACTACTGCCTTTTAAAAAGGGTGTTTTTTTAGGGTATTTAAAAAAGGGTTTTGTCTTTCAAAAAAAAAAAAGGGTTTTGAGGGGGTGTTGATAAAAACGGGATATGTGTTTTTATTTATTCATTTTTTTAATTTTAAGAACAGGATTGTTAGCATTTGCTGTGCTGTATAGTGTTATGCTAAATCCTTTAAAAACTGATTTCAATATTGAAAGGGAAAAAAAAAAAAAAAAAAACACTGTACTAAATACTTTGTTTCTATGGATTGTCAAAAAAAAATTTACGTCTATCGCATTCATTTAGATTCTATAAATATTCTTTTATATTTAATGCACGGTATAAAAAATAAATCTGATGCATTTCGTTTTGGATTGAGAATCTGTAAAACTAGAAAAACGTATATTTAAAACTGTATAGTATTTCCTCAAAAAAAAAAAAAAAAAAACTGTATAGTAGTGGCCTTTCTTCTTGTAGTATATATATATATATATATATATATATATATATATATATATATATATATATTCCAAGTATGTGTCACAATTCTTTTTTCTCGATATGCGTTGTTGCTGAAAGAGAAGTTTTTTGCGGGAAATACTTGTGTGGTGTCTCCACACGTGTGGAGACACCGTGTGGTTCAATATGAACCACACAGTTTCATTATGTATTTAAACTGCGTGGTTCTGATCGTTTCATCCGTCACTTAAACTCAAAATATCCTCTCCACACAAGTATTTCCCGTTTTTTTTTAATACACTGAAGGCTCGGAAAGAGGATGTGAGCTTTTTGTATGGACCCAGATAATTGTGGCCCTATGGCCTTGTTTGGATATGGCAGCATGTCGAAGGAACTTAAGATTGACAAGATTGAAATCCCACTTTCCTTCGATAATTGGGAGTTGAAGCACCTTTCGGGCCCACGGGATTCTTCTCTAAAAGACTCTCTCGAGAAACTAAACAAAAAAAGTCATAAAAAAAATCCTTCCACCAAGGAGAGTTGGGATCACCTGCTGTTGATACAGTAGACTGTGAAAATTTGAAGGGTTTTATGTTTTTATTTTTTTATTTTTAAGTTTTGCCTGCATTTTCCCCAATTACCCCTCCCCTGTGATCACAGTAGCATTGTGTTGTGTAGAAACCCTGCAGCAGAGGATCCATACTCCCAACAAGGGTACTAAGCCTTTAGGAGTATCCATAGGCCGGGGTTATTAATCGCTAATCTAAGTTCAAGCTCATCAAAGGTCCTAACGAAATTTAGAAGGAGTGTTCTTATATATGGATATCGCTATAGACATGAAGTCTTGTGACCAAAACTTTGAACAACGCAAATTTATCAAATTATGTAATGAACATGTTGAACTTCAAGTGTTGATCAGGCTGATGTGCTGGTGCATATATGTACAATGTATATGTTCAGTTCTCTTAGGCATTTTATCGAACACTTGTGAATAAGAACGGTTAAGTTTGTTAGTGATCAATTAGGCCGTTGTAATTGTCTTAGTTAGTAATTAGGTGGTTAGGAAGTCTATATATAGACTCAATTGTAATCTAGAAGTTCAGCTTTTGCAAATACAATCAAGATCAATGTGAATGAATTTTTCCCGCCTTTCTGTTTTTTAAATTTCTTCATCTTCTTCGCAAGCTATTCTTCGTAATTTTGCAGTTTTAATTCCTTTTTCAACATGGTATCAGAGAAAAGCTTCAGCTGTACATTTCTTGTTTGATTGCGCAGTGGAATCGCAATTCTAATCTGTAGTGTGGAACTACATTTCTCATTTTTTTATTCAGTTTCTTGAGTTTTTCTCTCGTTCTTGGCAATGGCTGAAGAAGGAGATGTTGTAGCTATTAATCCCTATCACATTCATCCTGGGGAGAATCCTTCGGCTGTGAGGTATTAAAGGGAGCAGAGAATTATCATTGCTGGAAGAGAGCAATCTCCATGGTTTTATCAATGAAAGGTAAATTGAAGTTTGTTGATGGTTCACTGCCCAAGCCACCTGAAAATCACAGGCATTATGAAATCTGGTGTCAATGTAATGATATGGTGTCGAATTGGCTTGTCAATTCTGTGGATATTTCCATACAACAGAGTATTTTCTGGTTGAACACATCAAGGGATATTTGGGTTGATCTTGATCACAGATTTGGAGTTGGTAATGCTTACCGTTTGTCTAATCTCCAAGAAGAGATATATGCAACAAAGCAAGGTACATTGTCTGTAGTTCAAGATTTCACAAGATTGAAGATTTTATGGGATCAATTACTGGTTTTGAGGCCTGCTCCACCATGTACTTGTGCTGTCAAACCTATCTACAGAGAACATAATGAGACTGACAAAGTTATCAGGTTCTTGAAAGGATTAAATGATGCATATAGCAATGTGAGGTCACAAGTCTTGATGGCAAAACCCATACCAGATCTTTCCACTGTATTCAATATGGCATTGCAACATGAGAGGCAGATCAATTATGCAGATATGGGAATTGATAAGACAGTACTGAGTACACAAGCAACTGGATTCAGGCAAGATAACCAATTTAACCAACTTTCTTAATCTGTGTGAAAAACCCCAAATGGACTTAAATTTTGGGACGGAGGTAGTATATACTATGTCATAACAACATATGCACAAGAAAGGAATGTGCCACACGCTATGTTAGGGCCGGCCCGGGGACGGGCCCTGATAGCAAAAAATTACATTTTTGACAACAGTGTAATTTGATCTAGTAGATAAACATTGATTATATACTTTATTGATGTTAGTTCGATTTTTCATCTTGACATATTTTGGTTTTATTTATTTATTGTAACGATATATGAATTTACTGTTAATCCCGTGTAAAGTAATGATACTAATAAAAAATCTGTCCTGCCATGAACTGAATGATACGTTAAACAATATCAAATTTAATCCTATAATTGATTATTTCGCATCTAGACGTGCACATAGATATTTTTTTAATGTTAAATTTGTTTTATTGTTACAATAGTTATGTTATCGATAGGTGTTTCGCAATCTTTTGATGTTGATGGTTATGATTCCAATGTTCTGCAGCTGTTTGTGATATTTTTGTCTCAGCTTGTTATTTTGTTTCTACTGATTTAATAATTTTATTGTTTTTGACATTTGTAATATGCTATTAGATACTAGTCTTATTATTTTCTTTGAACATGAGTTTACTTACGTTATTTATGTATAGAAATTAACTATTTTTAAAATGTAAAATGGGCATTTATTTAAATTTTGCCCCGGGCTAATTAAGTTTTAGGAACGTCCATTTATGTTACGTTACTCCGTATGATACTAGAAATTTCAATCTGATTGTGCAAGTTTCATTAGTCTTTATAAAAATTGAAGTACACACAAGCAAGCTGCAAGCAGCACGATAAATGAATATTGAAATGCGTAGGAGTATTCCCCGGAAGAAAAACATGCTTAATATAAGAAAAGAGTAAAACTACGGGCATAACGAGTTACACATCATGTTTTTACACCGTTGATTTCAGTAGGTCTACATCACAATCACTATGTACTACATAATGAAATGAGCAAATGTGTGTTGTGCATGTTAGTATGTAGCATTTCTCTAAGAAATTAAAAACATCAAGCTACCACTACATCTGAAAATGAAGTATATAAATGGTAAGATAACACACACAAAAGAATAGTAATGGTATCTCCCACAAAACTTGTATGCACAGTATAAGCGTGAGATGGTTTACTAAAGCAATGCATTTACATATTAAAATGATGAAGAATTAGCTACCAAAAAAAAAAAATTTGTTGCTGTTTTAACAGAGAAGGAACAACAATGTACGTAGTCTCTCCATCATCAATATTGATTCAATATCTATCTTCAACTTGCACTTCCTGAATTTCGTGAACTTAGCTAGTTCTGATTTCCATCTGCCACGAACCTCGAAGTTTGAGAGCTGAACAGTCAACAATCAAACAAATTAACACTTTGATTATAATTGTGAGAGAGTGTAATCATATTATTGTACGTAGGATCCGTATGAAATTCACTATATATAATCGTAAATGTGTTATGTGTCACAACGTACATAGGTTGTGGTATATATATATATATATATATATACCTCATAAGTTGAAACTTGCACTCCTGTCTCAACTCATGATCCGCAGGGTTCACAGCTTCCTCAAACTAAAAAAATAAATAAAATAAAAATCAATGAAGACAAAAGATTAGCATATATATATATATATATATATATATATATATATATATATATATATATATATATATATATACAGGGCAAAATGTTATTTATCCCCTCAATATGACAAATTAGCTAGGACATGAGGCTCACATATTTCCAGCCCAAGGGTGAGCCGCAACGGCAACAAAACATATTAAATTCTACCACTGATGGCATCACATTCACCCTCCAATTAAGTACAGGTATCTCCCCTGATGTCGTGACATTGAACCTGCATAGTAAGTAGTGAAATGAAATGAAATCTATCTTTTTATAGTAATTGTGAATGATATATATATATATATATACATATATAACTCTATTAAAAAAGAAAAGAAAAACTCTAATTATGTATTTTAACAAATTGGGATATAGTATATATCTATCGATCTAGAATTAAATGGTGCTCAATCATTACAACATGAACAAAATAAATAATCATTCTAAACTTAATGCTGCACTAAGAACAAAAATTACAAAATGTTAAAGGAACACTTACACCTTGTTGCAGACGAATTTTTCAATTGCAAGTCCGTTGGAGTATGACTGTAAACGACACACGCAGACATTAAATTAGAATAAACCAAAGTAAAAAACTAAAAAAACAAAAACCTAAATTTAGCATTTTTTCCAGGGATAACGCAGGTAATTAAGAACACTTGTATTATAAGCTGTAAAGCTTTCTAAGGTATATAAGTCTAAAATGAAGATCTAATTAAATCATCATTCAAACCCACAAAAAAATTATCTGCATCATAATCTTTATTCAAATTTATAAAATATTACAAAATTGATGATTATCGCACCTAGGAATTAAAGACACTCGATAGTAGCTACGCAAAATTAAAGAAAACCCTTGATATATATATAATTCACGATTGAATTCTGGGATTCTATTTTTGGCAGGATTTAAATGGTGTTTAAGATTTTGAAACCTGGTATTTTACTGTAATCAGGTGCCGATATTTCAAAATCATATTATAGTAATAAAAAAAAAAATAAAAAATCAAATCATATGCCCTAAAGACCAAACCCACCCATATCATAATTTAATTAGAATCCACCCAAAATATATATTCTATCACAATCGCAATTCGCAACAGAAAACCCATTCCTATCGAGAAAGCACTTCAGGGGAAATTACCAAACCAAAAACAAAAAATCAACGATTATCTCAGCGTATATTTCATCGATGGGCATTATAGAATAAAATGAAAATTGAACAGAGGGGAAAAAACGGAAATGAAGAAAGAGTGAATTAATACCGTGCGGGTGTGGGTGATGTCCTCCATTAGAACGAGGTGATTCTGGCAGTACTTGCAAGTACAGATATTTTCTCCTTCCAACGTTATGACAAATATCCTTCCCATTATCTTCGACGCTAGCTTTTGAAAATACCACTAGTCAAGAAAACAAAAACCGCTTTTGAAAATACCACTAGTTACGAAAAAACCACCTTCTCAAGACAGAAAACTAACTAATTCTTGTCAACGAAATAGAAAGAAAATTAAAGATTTAGCGGATAGAACCAGTTTCTTGCGTGTATAAATCAATGCATTTCATAATCATACAAGAAATGCAGAATTCTTAATAGCTGTTTCGGAAAAAATTGCTGGGTTAGAAAAGGAAAGCGTGGAGTATTCATATTAACAGAATGAAGGAATGAAAGAAGAGAGTATTTTCGTACGGTTATTCTAGGGCTTATAGCTTTCTTTGAGTGTTGAGAAGAGACCAACCAAAAAAATCCTGTATTTATAGACTTATAGTAGCTTACCGGTGAAGCAATTAGAAATTAGAATATCGAAAATAATGGAAGAAGTCATAAAATAAAAAAAAATTTAATGGAAGAAGAGCTATGCGCATTTTATGCATTCAGATATACATATAAAGATTTTTTATTTTTCGAAAACAAAAGATTCACACAGAGGAAGTGTGTTAAGAATTTTATCGGTGGTTTTTTTTTTTTTCTTTCTAGAGATACGAGCCCCATTTTAAAATATGAGAACTCTTATTGGTTGTGGTATACCAAATAGGATTTGGTCAATTACTAAGCTAAAATTTGTGTTTTAAGTTTTATTACGAATTTCATCTGACCGTTGATTGTAGGGTACGTGGTTCAGGACCACCGAAAACAACACCAAATCAACATATTTAAATCAGAAGGTTTTTTTTTTGTTTTTTGTTTTTTTTTGAGGAGGTTTAATCAGAAGTTTTTTTAGGGGTAAAAGTCGTATCATTAATTCAGATCTGTCAAAGTAGCAGAGACAATGTCAAAAGGTGGGGAAGAACCCCAAGCAGTCAAAGAGGCCACCGATAGTCCATGTCTAGCAAGTAAATGAGCTAGGACATTCCCCATACGCTTACCAAAAGAAAACTGAATAGCAGAAAATAATAAAGATCTAGAAAGACAATCAGATGCTAAACAGCCAAATGCCGTTAGGTCTATAGAAGGTTGCCAGAGTCGCTGAACACAAAGAAGGCAATCGCTCTCAACAACCAAAGTCATGATCCCCAGCGTTACCACTTCCTGCATCGCCAGATAAATAGCACGCATCTCCAAAAAAGACGCTGCGATGCCCGGATCGAACCGATAGGAAAACGCTGCCAACACTGTTCCGAGATGATCGCGAAAAATGAGTCCAACACCAGAAGAATCTGCTGTGACTGATGCATCCACGTTACACTTAATGGTTCCCTCAGGGGGTGGCTCCCACTTCGAAGGATAGGGGCCGAAGATCTGCTACAGGGAAAGCCACTAGTGCTGCTCCATATTCCTCCGCCGATGCCAAGGTCCGGGAACAGATGCTCTCCACATAAACCGCTCGACCCTCAAACACCGCTCTGCATCTCGCCTTCCATATGTTTCACATCAACCAAGTGATCAGATCCATCTCATCTCGCCCCTTATCCTCCAGCAACAGCATAAACATCTCCCTAAAAGATAAAGCACGCAGATAATCAAGCACGTAGGGATGCTGGGATGCCGGCCAAATACACTTAGCCATCTCACATTCAAATAGAACATGGCGTAAAGTCTCCGCTGTTTCCCCGCATGCAAGGCAAATCCCGTGTCCCAGGGAGCGATGAAGTAAACCCTGCCCAATGGCCAAACAGTCATGCAGGCATCGCCAAAAGAAGTGACGAATGCGAGGCTGCACCTTTAGACGCCAACACTCCCGCCACAAGCCGTCACCTGCCCCTGACATCGTAGACTGCGTCGGTAACGAAGGCCTATAAATTAGAACTTTTGAATGAGTAGTTTTTTCTATAAAAATGAGTAGCTTTTTTTCTACAAATAAGAGGTCCATTAGTACATTCCTTAAATACCACTTCAAATGTTTTTTATTAACTTATGAAGTTGAACGAAATCGTTTATATTTATCTTATGTAGTTTTATTTAGGGCGAACCTAAAAATACACTAAAATTTGTAATATGCATACAGCTCCCCCCTCCCTTTAATTTACTATCCCCTTAACCGACATCCTGCGTCCGCCTCTGGTTTCATTTTTAAAGTTTCATCATACTCTTACTTATTAGTAGGTGAGAGTTCAAAAATAATGTTACATTAATTATATATAAGAACTTTTTAGTCGTTTCATTGTTAAAATCAAACAATTAAATTATTTTCTTAATATGTGTTCAGACAACTCTTGCAGTTAAATAATAACTGAGATCTAGAGTATTGGTTTGGCATTTAGGAGCCCTTTATATATTTCCATCACACGACTCCACCGATGTACCACACTATATTTGCACCAAAGTAGAATCGACCATGTAAAAGGCAAATATGTGGCCAAAATTTGACCTTTTCGATGTCGATCCTGGTTCGACAGTGCGGAAAGTCGCATGTTGGATATAGATTCAACTTTCAGAAGTCGATTAACATGAAGGTGTGATGCACCGGTATGTGGGGGACAGCGGATAGGTCAGCTGTGATACAAATAATAACCATTTTTTAAGCGAATGAGGACAAACTCAAATTTCATTCAACAGAAATTCCCTTAATTATAACGATTTCGGTTCAAAAAAAGTGTAACAGAAAAGTTCAAAAGGAAAAATTGTAACGATTTCCGAAGCTTCTTTCTTCTACACTTTAGAATTACTCAAACAACCGTATAATTTGATCCAGACCACCATATTTTACGGAATTTGATGCGTTTGTTTTAGCTTGACATGCAACAATTTTCTAAACAGACTTTATATAGAGCCCTCATTGGTGCACAACCATGTCAGAAGAATTTGATGTATTAGTTCGCAATGGCACGCATAAGTTGGTTCCTTACGACCTCCCACAATATTGTGGGGGGAGTAAATGGGTAATTCGGATTAAATAAAGTTGGTGGCACTATTAAGCGTTACAAAGCTCGTTTAGTAGCTAAAGGCTTTACGTAGCATTTGAAAGTTGATTATTTTGAGACACTAGTAAAATGCGCATGTATTCGCACGTGTTTTAGTGAAATTAAACTATTAAAATTTTAAAGATAACAATACAAATTAATACATACTACCTCCGTCCCAAAATATAAGTCCATTTAGGGTTTTTCACACAGATTAAGAAAGTTGGTTAAAGTGGTTATGTGTCATTAATTTTGATGAAAAGTCTAAAATGACCTTTGACTGGTATTAATGCAAAGTAGTGAATAGTGGGTGGATAATAATAAATGAGGGGTAAAATGAGAAAAATGTAATAAATGCTTTCTTGGTTATCTAAATGAACTTATATTATGAGACAAAACAAAAAAGCTAAATGGACTTACATTTTGGGACATAGGTGTATTTAATTAAGAATTCAATCCACGTAAAATATAAATGTGCTATTATCAATAATTATACAAAATGATCATATGTTTTTTATTAGTATTTTGAATTTATAAATTAATGTAATCGATATATTTATGACCCTTTTAAAGATAATAAGTATTCTGAATTTACAAATATGTGTATTTATTATAGATTGAGAACATCTTCTTCATAGATATCTTGAAAATTTGTGGACATTTACAAAAAAAATTAAGTAACTTTTATGAAGTTCTTAATCTAAACAACTCATTTTGATAATGTACATATAATTTTATATGTTTATTATATTTTAGCTATGGATATACTCTAGTAATTGTAAAGTAACACTTATTAAACAAAGTTACATTTGAAATAATGATCAAGGAGTTGGTCTCGGAAAATAAAATTGACTTTGTGGCAATTCAGGAGACTAAGCTGAGTAGCTTCACCGTGCATTGTGCTCAGTACTTATGGGGTGCGAATAATTTGGAGTTCCACTTCTCTACATCTGTGGGTTTAGCGGGAGGTCTAGCATGCATTTGGGATAAAGTTGTTTTCTGCAAATCGTCCTCTTGGGAAGGAGATGGCTTTATCGGCATTGCGGGCTCGTGGAAAGGGATTAACCATCCTATTCTATTCATCAACATATATGCCCCCTCAAAACTTGATGGAAAAGAAAGGTATGTGGTCTAATATTCTCAATATGGTTAATAGTTGGTCTGGGATTTGTTGTCTTATGGGCGACGTCAATTCTGTTTGCTTTGATTTTGAGCGAAAAAGGGACCGTCTTTAATCAACAAGATGCTAATGTCTTGAATGAATTTATTTCTCTTGCTGGGTTAATCGATGTCAGATTAGAAGGAAGAAAATTCACTTGGATAAATAGAAATGGTACCAAAATGAGTAAAATTGACAGAGTTTTAATTTCTCCCAATTTTTTGGACTATTGGCCTAAGGCTTCTCTAGTTGCATTGGATCGTGGTCCCTCTGACCATTGTCCTCTTATGCTCAAGTGTAACATTTATGATAGTGGGCCTACTCCTTTTAAGTTTTTTGATGCTTGGTTGAATCATGAAGAGTTTCATTATGTGGTTGATCAAGCATGGAATGATTGTAAAGTCATTGGCAGGGCAGGGTTTATATTCAAAGAAAAATTGAAAGCTGTCAAATTGGCCTTAAAAAAATGGAGCAAAGTGGTTTTTGGATATCTTAAGGATGACTTGGTTAATGCTAGAAATGAGGTAAAAAAATTTGACATTCTTGCAGAATCTAATGTGCTTACAGATAGTCAAATAGAGGAAAGAGTTAAAGCTATCTCATGTGCAGTGGAGAAAGGTAAATTGTGGGAAAGCATGTTCAGACAAAAATCTAGAGCTAAGTGGATTAAGGAAGAAGATGAGAACTCGAAGTACTTTCATTGTTTGATTAAAGCAAAGACCATACATATTGATAAATAGAATTGCTATTTATTTGCTGACTAGACAGGTTGGTTGAAAAACCCAAGATTATACTTAACAATAAAACACTTTGAAAAGACCACATACGAAGAAGTCTGATTGTTGTTGTTGGAAAAAGAAGAAGAAACATGGCTCAGAATAGGAACAATATATCAGGTATGGTGTTCAATTGTAAGTGGTGTGAGCATCCGAATGTAATAAAAGAGGAAGCAGTTCATTTCTTCCAGAAGCAGTTCAGTGAACCTAAGCAGTGTAGACCGGATTTTCAGTCTAACATCTTTAAAAGGCTACCAACCGAGTTGAAGGAGTTTTTGGAAGGACCCTTTACGGATGATGAGATAAAAAAAGCTGTTTGGGGGTGTGGCAGCAACAAGGCTCCAGGTCCGGATGGTTTCACGATCAGTTTTTTCAAAGCTAAATGGGATTTGATAAAAAATGATCTCTTTGATTGTGTACGTGAATTTGGCGATACTAGCAAGTTGGAGAGAGGGTGTAACTCCTCATTCATCACAATCATCCCCAAGAAATCTTGTCCGACTTCGTTTTCTGATTATAGGCCTATCAGTCTTATTGGGTCCATCTACAAGATTATTTCCAAACTTCTTGTGGAAAGACTTAAATGTGTGTTGCATTGCTTGATTAGTGATTGTCAATCCGCTTACTTGAAAGGAAGGCAGATTTTGGATGGTGTTTTAATCACGAATGAAGTCTTTGAGTTTGTGAAAAAAAGAAAAATCAAATCCTTTATTTTTAAAGCTGATTTCGCCAAGGCTTTTGACTCCGTTAATTGGACTTTTTTGGACTCGATTATGAAGCAAATGAACTTTGGAGATAAATGGAGGAGTTGGATTCGAGAGTGTCTATCTTCAGCTAGGGCATCAATTCTCATTAATGGTAGTCCGTCCCGAGAACTTCAGTTAGAAAGGGGACTCAGACAAGGTGATCCCCTATCACCTTTTCTCTTTTTGTTGGTGGCAGAAGCTCTTAACATTCTTGTCCAAGCTGCAGTTAGTAAAAACATCCTGAAAAGTATTGAAGTTGGGAATAGTGGGATTGAAATTACTCATTTACAATTTGCGGATGATGACATGTTTTTTGGGGAGTGGAGTGGTGCAAACATTAGCAATATGGGGCGTATTCTTAAAATCTTTGCGGATGTTTCGGGCCTAGACATAAATTTTTACAAAAAGTAGATTGTTTGGTCTTAATATCACTTCAGCGGAGTTTGAATCCAGCACTCGGGATCTACATTGCATTGCTGGATCCTTACAGTTCTTTTATTTAGGTCTGCCTATTGGCCATAATATGAAAAGAGTAAATGCGTGGCAGCCCGTCCTTGACAGGATTAATGGCAAACTAGCGGGATGGAAAGCACGTGTTATGTCTATAGGGGTCGATTGGCTCTTCTTAAATCAGTGCTCGGTAGCCTACCAGTTTTTTTATCTCTCTATTTTCCATGCTCCTAGATGTGTTATTGAGAGTATTCGCTCTCAGTTCTTTTAGGGAGGGGTATGAGAGAAAAATTTCTTGGGTTGCTTGGAATCAAATTCTCAAACACAAAGATAAATGGGGTTTGGGGGTTGGAGGACTCAGGGATCAAAACTTGGCCTTGTTGGGGAAGTGGTGGTGGCGTTTTAAAACGGAAGAAAGGGCTTTGTGAAGGAAGATTATTGTTGCGATACATGGGGAAGATGGGGTTTTGTGAGGGAGGTAGTAGTCTTATTAAAAGTAAGGCGTACAGAAATATTGTGAGGGCGGGGGAGCGTATTGAGGAAATCGGGATTCTTATTTTCTCTTCTCTAATGAAAAAAGTGAGGAACGGGGAAAATACAAAATTTTGGGTGGAAAATTGGGTAGGTCAGGGGCGTTTCAGAGATATTTTCCCTAGATTGTATAGGTTATCTACTAACAAAGATGCTTGGGTGAGAGATTGGGGCTTTTTCGAGGGAGACGTCTGGAGATGGAAATATGGGTGGACGAGGGAGTTAAGAGGAATAGAGCTTGGGGAAGTGGAGGATTTGTATTGTTTATTATCAAATTACTCAATCGATACAAGTTCTCATGATAAGTACGCGTGGACGTTAGCTTCGTCAGGGAAATTTTCAGTAGCGTATCTCAAGCAGATCATCATTGAGTCTTATGAGGACAACATGGAGGACAACTACATGAAGTGGAACAAAGAACTTCCGTCAAAGATTAATATCTTTTTTGGAGAGCGGTAATGGATAGGTTGCCTACTAAACTTAATCTTTTAAAACGTGGAGTGGCTATATTGTGCATTGATTGCCCATTTTGTGGTGTGATGGAGGAAGATAGTCCTCATATCTTACTCTCTTGTACGTGCTCGGTTTGTGTTTGGAGACTAATTTTTGATTGGTGTAAGATCGATGGTCAAATGTCAAAGCTGGGAAGAACTAAATCATTTGTTTCCAAATATTTCTCATAATGGCAAAGTGACGTTGATATTGGATGCAATCAAAAAGGTAACAGCCTGGTTTGTTTGGACGAAACGCAATGAGCTTGTGTTCAATCAAAAGAATTTTGATGTTACTAATGCTTTGATGGAAATACAGCCGAGATGTTTCGAATGGATCTCTGGGCGTTACACCAAAGGCATGTGGGATTGGAATCAATGGAAATTAAATCCATTTTCAGCTCTTATTTCTACATCTAATAGTTGATATTTCTTCATGCTTTGGTGTAGTTTCTAGATTGCCTTTTGCTCGCTTAAGCTTTTGTAATTGAATACTTCAACATCTTGCTGGTTTTTATTTATATATAAATCTTTTGCTGTTCAAAAAAAATTATAGGAAGAACGGTGAACTCATATAATTTTATAGTAGGTTGTAAATTGTTAGACACATATTTTAGTCCATTATAATTATCATTCAATTATTTTCAAAGGTATACTTTCATCGTTCTTGTTTGATGAAGTTGCCAAAACCATGTATAACAATCCAATATATCTCCCCGCATAATAAACGTGTTCCCATTTAACAGATGAATTATATGCTAGTTCTACAGACACCCGAATCCGGATCCGATCCATAATTGGATCGTCAGATCTGATTCACAGCACCGATCGAGACACTCAATCATGCACAGCGGAAGCTACGAATTAAATTCACATGCGATTTTACCACGATTTTAATTCACATAAGTAATTAACAATCTACAAGAAGGTTAGTAGATTTACCTCTACGGAAAGGAAGAAATAGTCGACCAAAGGGAGAAGCCGCAGTCTTCCGGATTGTATCTCCTAGCGACGACTGGTGGATGTCGATCCTCACCGTAGAACCTCCTCCGAATATGCACAAGAAAAACCCCAGGTTTTTCTTCTCTTAATGACTAGAACGAGAAACTAATTTTTCTCTTCTTTTTATTATAATGTGGCGCAAATTGTGATTATTATTGTACTAGGAGGAACTCTCTTTATATAGGAATATAACTAGTCAAGTGAGAGTTATCATTTTCACACAACAATTACCTATTCCCATAAGGAAAAGATATTTGCCAAAAGATAAGAGATAATTCCCAAAAAATCAATCTCTTTATCTCTTTTCCACTTAATTATCCAACAAATAGATAATTAATTAATTACACATATGAGATAATCTAGGAAATTTCTTCTCCTAATTTATCCATATTTGGGGTGCCACTTACACCATCATTTTTAATAGAAAATGTCTTTTCTATTTTACGTATTATTTACCAAATAAATAATATTGCATATTCATAAATAGAACAACTATTTAATTTATTCTCGAGGTTCCATAAAACGAGAAAACACTCGCGTGTTAGGATCCAACCTCGGGACCATGGACCTATAACCAGTAGCTACAATAAAATGAATAAAATATTCATCGAACAGAATATTTCCACTCAAGTTATTAATTCCAGAATTACGCCACCATGAATCCGAAACTGAACTCTATCGATTATAGATATAACTTATTCTCAAAAACGTCGAGTCGAGTCGATAAATGTCCATTGATATAATCATTACTTATAAACTAACCCTCCATAGACTATCCGTAATGAAGCAGGATTATTTCTGTAAACCTTCTTCAAAACATCTTATCCTTATTTACCATTAACCCACGAGTGACCAATTAGTTCATAACCAATACGAACTCCGCGGATCGATCAGTTTCTAGGATTAACAAATAAGGGGATTGTCTTTCTACTTTCGGCAGGAAGGAATGGATTCCATAGCTGTGAGACACACACTTCTCACTCATTCCAGAATAGTGCCAAAGTGATTCGGACCGCGCCTCTTAGCGATCCTTAACGAACGCATCAAACCCTATCTTGAAACAAGCAGGAGTGTGTAATCACTTCAGGATTAAGGTAAATCCATATATGATCATCTTGTGATTTAATAAGATTTCTCAATCACGGAATTATATGAGAAACTCAGATTAAATTGGTCCAGTCCTATATGACTACGTCATATATAAATGCCCCACTTAGACAACCAATGTCGACGGTCACACCATAAAGTGTTATGGGCGCATTAATGGTGGTTTAATCAATAGACCCTATACTTTGATTAACTTCACCACGGAATAACATTTCAAGTGTATCACCATAAACTTAATCTTCACGTGTGACACACACTAAATTATATGGCTACATATGATACGACTTAGGGTTTTCAGTAGTGTATTACTTACAAGCACGAAGCAAGTAATAAGATGAGAATAAATCTGTCATTTATTAATTCTAATAACAATTACGTAAATTGTCTTTCGGGCGCTACTTCCAACTTTATGCACTCTAATTTACTCTTTATCCTCGATCTTATCCGTCATACTATCTTTGAATTAGACATGATCCACTCATCTTAAATGCCCATGTTTTTTCTTTTTCTCAAAATATCATTTCGTAATTCACCCAGGAAAAAACTTCTTGTGAGGTATAGACTACTTTATATGATGCATATGCAAATACCTTCCTGTGGCGAATCAAACAAATTCAACAATACGTCAACTCTATGCATAAAAGTTCTCAAATAATCTTTAATTATTTTATGCCGTGAAAACTAAAAAGCTGATGAATTATTCGACGGATCCGAATGATCTTGTGAATCTTATTTCAAACAATTGAGGAGATGACTATAAAGATCTTGCTAGGGTTGCTCAAACACGTGACACACTTATTTATTTTGAAGAGCTCCATGAAAAGCTTCTTAATTATGAGACTCTTCCGCCTAAGATGGAACCGGACACTTTTTTTTTGGTCTTGCTACAACTCACTCGGCTGTTTGACATCCCTCCCCCAGTGTTGGTTCGTTTCTACGTCTTACTATTCATAATTCTTGAAAACGTGCACAATATACTTTCTCTCATGTAGTAGGCTCAAGTTTTCGCCCTAAAAACCCTACTTGGTTATTTCCGGTGTGGAAAGTGCAAGGACATTAAGAGAAATTGTGCAATTATTACCAGGTTCAACCTTTTACATATTTTTCTCATTTGGTCCAGCCATCCAACATTGTGTCCTTTTCAAACACATTTGGATGCTCCGTCATCTTCTTCGTGGTTTCCTTATAGTGGTGCCAAGCATCATGTTTCCACTGATCTCAGTACTTTGGCATTACACACGCCTTATTCTAGCAATGAAGACATCATGGTTGGTGATGCAAATAATATTTGCATCACACACATATGTTCTATTTTCTCCAATCCTTCAAAATCTTTTATGTTTGATGATGTCAGAAATCGTCCGGGTTACAATTGAGTTGATATTCGGGTAATGGACCTCTAGATGACGATCCCAATAACTTTTTGAGTGGATTTGAGAGTGGGTCTACAAAACTCACAAATACATGAGGGGTCCCGAAACTTGCCTCCGGGGGGATGCCTCGACACTCAAGTCCATATTGGAAAGAAGGAATGTATAGCAAGCATATTATGTGCGTACCTTGTAATTGTAAATGGTGATACTTTATATAACTCTCCCTCGTGGGAGTGAATTATGATGCATTGAAGTCGTGGTCAAAGTAGTTTACCATGTATTGATGTAATAAAGTTTGTTATGGAGCAGTTAGGGCTCATGCTACAGTGGAACGTGAATTTCAAAGCCATCATTGTAGCAATTACTTTCGTGGAGTAATGTCTGCGTGAAATCTGGAACGCTCATTCAAGAGAATGTAACCGTTGCTTGAGGTTGAGGATCGATGAACTATATTGTATTAATCATAAATGATCGAGGTGACATGCACGACTTCAGTAATAAGAGACCGTAAACGTCTTGCATCTTTCCGGCTATGGGGGACAGAAGGCAACATGCACCATGTCGGACAACGGATGGTGATGTAGTATGAATATTACAAACGGGTAATCGGGTAATTCTAATTAGGAAATAATACATGAACAAGAATATTTGGGTATGATTTGGACTGAACTCTCGAGAGAGCTGCCTACGTATCCAGGTTAAGTAATAAACTGGAATCAAGTCCCCCTCGTAGTTCAGGGTATCCCTTATATAGTAGTAGATCGTGATTCTCTTCCTTGTGTGATGGGAAGTTATCAACGGTTATTTCCGCACGTTGCTGATCGTGGGGCCTACCCATATCTATATGTGGTTGAACTGATGTTGACTCGGTCTTCACTGCATTCAGCCAAGCATTCGTTCGAAACCATTCTGGTCAGGACACGGTGGAGTCCTGCTCCTCCGACTATTCTGTCCAGCGTCTTGGTCTGGTCAGCATTTTGATGGTCGGGCTTGACTGGATCGTTTGTCTCCATTATTAACTTTGGGCCTGGCCCAATTACAAATACCCCGACCCAGTGGGCCCATATATCGTCATAAGTCCCCCAGACTAGGGTAGACTGCTTTACACCTGCCCTAGCCTGAAACGGTTCTGCTTCCGTTATTAATTTTACGCGAAACGAGGCCAAGTTGCACCCATTTGTTATCATCATAACAGTGAATCGAACCCTTGCGTCGTATCCACTTCTTGTCATATAATCATCCCTCTTGTCAAACGCCCCTTCTATATTAGACTTTTGGAATAGCGTCTCAGCAGTTACAAGTAAGTCTCTTTCTGTTGTTCTTTACTTCTTTTGAAATCTTCATTTTGTTCATGTCTTTGAGAGCAAATACTGCCTCTAGCGATTCTATCGAAAAGTTGTTTGAGTCTCCAGAGAAAATTTCTAGGGCCATAGAGAGTGAGGAAGTGAATTCCTCTAACCCTGTTTTTTGTCCTGAAACCGCAACAAACCTCGATCATCCATCTTCTTCCATTGATTTAAGAAATACCTCCACTTTTGGGGATGACCCGTTGTGTCTTTTGCCTTCTCATCTTCTGCCTCCTGGGATTTTTACTCCCACTTCAATTGTTCATCAGTACCCAGAAGACCATACTGCCTTTTTAAATACATTGAAGAGAGAAATCAACCGATTCGATAAAACCAAGGCGATAATGGCCTGCCATGGTGTCTCAAGCAAGATGACCAAAACAGAAATGGTCAGTCTATTGAAAACTTACAAAATTCAGACTGAGCCTTTTGCAGTTCTTCTTCCTAAATCCACTGAATATGCGTATAATCCCCGAGATGGCTTCTGTACAGTGTATGCTGATCAGCTCCATAGCGGATTAAGGTTCCCTCTTCCCCCTGGGTGTATTGAGGTGCTAAAGTATTATAAATTAGGGGTCGGCCAAATACATCCGAATAGCGTTAAATTTATGGTAGGTTTTATGATTTGGTGTCGCCTGAACACCACACCCTTCTCTGTGAAGTTATTCAGGAACTTCTATCAGTGCAAATTGACTCAGGGTAGTGGAGGGTGGTACCATTTTTGTCGCAGATCCGGTAGGTTAGCCCAAATCATCCCTCTGTCTACCAAAGATAAGACTAAGAAGAAATGGTCAGAGCGTTTCTTCTTTGTAAAGCACAACACTGGGGCGGATCTTGGTCGTTGGAATTCTTCCTCCATGTAGGATAAACTGGAGGATCCTATAGACGAAGCTCTGGTTACATACCTTTCCAATAATAACATTACTTTGACTTTGAGCACTATCAGCTCTGCGTTGGTGGATGCTGCCCAGCTTCTAACGGCGGGGCCTGCCGGTTATGTAGAATTTACCAAGAAACAGTATCGAAAACGTAGGTTTGTCTTTTCTCCTGCTTTTGCTTTATGAATATACTTTGACTATTTTTTCTCTTTGCAGTGGCCAATGTAGACGATCTGATCCATATTGACGTTGATGAGGAGGAAGAAAGTGACCAGCAGATACAAGAGGACTCTGAACGGACAGTGTCGGCCATTCCTGGTCAAGGCGAGACTTTTGCTCAGAAAGAAACGGGAGATGTAGCTGCTAATTCTGGGGAAGCCGCTCAGAATATAGTTGCTGCATTGGATCCTTCTGTTCAGATTATCCCGAGCGTCGCAGAGAATACTACTCCAGTCGAGTTGGATATTCCTCCTACTGACCCGGACTCTGCCCTGACAGCGGTGCCCTTGAGGTCTATTCCCCAAAAAAGCAAGAAACGGCCTAGACCTTCTTCATCGGGGACATCTACTGGTGATTCCTCTTTCAATTTTGAGGATATGTCCGCTGATGACTTTGCTGATTCTGTAAGTGATTTCCTAAACACCTTCATTTTTGTTTTAATTTCTGTCTTCTAAGATATTCTCTTTGTAGTGTTACCGCCTGGGTAAGGCCTTGCACAAGAAAACTTCAAGCATGGCTAAAGATATCTCTTCCTTGCAACACAAAGTGATTCAGTTAGACGAGGCCAACGCCAAAATTGCCAGCCTGGAAGAATCTAATCATGAAGCCAATGCTAAGGTGGCCAGTTTGGAGGAGGTCCACCTTGCTGATCAGCGAGAGATTGAGAAGTTAAAGTCTGATCTTGCCAAAGCTGAGGGTATGATCTTCACCCAAGAGGAACAACTGAACTTAAGAGATCAGCGGTTGGCGAAATTGAACGAGGAGCATCTGCAAAATCTTGCTACTACAAAGAAGATGAAGGCTGATTTTGACGAAACCTTGAGGCAGATGGAGGAAATCCCTGCTCAGAATATCGTCCAGAAGGTTGTCGCTGGGTATAAGTCTTCTCCTCAGACTTATGAGGAGATCCAGATCATATTGGCTCCCGCTCTGCGCAGAGGATATACACTTGGTGTTGATGAGGCCAAACCTGCTGACCTGGTGATTAACTCTCTGCCTAATCACCGATTGTCTGATAAAAAGCAGGGGAGATCTTCACGAAGCGATATGATGAATACCAGAATGGAGAAGACATAATTAGCAAATATGCTAAGAAAAAATCTGCTCAACCTTCGGAGAAGTCTGCTCAGCCTGTAGAGAAACCTGTTCAACCCTCAGCTCCCTCTACATCTTAACTTAGTTTCTTTGAAAACTTTTGAGTTTGCTCAGCTTTTGATAATAACTATGTATGTAACTTCTTGTCAGTGACATTTTTAATCTCTTTATTTTTGAGTTTGTACCTGTGAATTTGACCTTCTCTGTTTCCCTGTTTAAAGATCCATCTCTGTCTAGAGATCTTTTGTTTTGTCTTCATATTGCACTGCAAAGAAGTTAGGATCTTTAATCCTTAGCTTCTTTAATTTTACCTTATATCCTGCGCAGAATATTCTTGCTCTGCAAGTTTAGCTGTTACTCGTTTATAGTTGGGTCCTTTGCCCAGAATGCCTTTGCACTGCAAGTTTGGCATTCATAAGTTTTAATTATGTGATTTGAAATCTTTGAGTGGGATTTCTGCCCAGAATGATCTTGCGCTGCAAGTTCGGCATTATAGTTGTTTAAGTGGGACTTCGGCCCAGGATGCTCTTGCACTGCAAGTTTAGCATTTAGTTATTTAAGTGGGACTTCTGCCCAGAATGCTCTTGCGCTGCAAGTTCAGCATTAGTTGTTTAAGTGGGACTTCTGCCCAGAATGCTCTTGCGCTGCAAGTTCAGCATTATAGTTGTTTAAGTGGGACTTCTGCCGAGGATGCTCTTGCACTGCAAGTTTAGCATTTAGTTGTTTAAGTGGGACTTCGGCCCAGGATGCTCTTGCACTGCAAGTTTAGCATTTAGTTATTTAAGTGGGACTTCGGCCCAGAATGCTCTTGCGCTGCAAGTTCGGCATTATAGTTGTTTAAGTGGGACTTCGGCCCAGAATTTTTGCATTGCAATTAACTGATAAATTAAGTATCCTGACCTTAATTCCTTGTTTTAGCACAAGTAAAAACAAATACACGTATAATCATAAAATCGAGAAAGAAACATCGATTCAAAGTAGCATTATTTACAGGAACAAAATTGCTTTAAGGAAAAAATTTCTTTAAATGAACAACATTCCAGCTTCTAGGAACTGTTTTCCCAGAGGCATTAGCTAGTTGATAAGATCCTTTTCCATGTACTTTGACAATTTTATAAGGACCTTCCCAATTTGGGTCTAGCTTTCCAGTGGGACCCTGTTTACTAGCCTCATTTCGTCTTAGCACTAAATCGCCTTCCTTAAAGTACGTACCTCTGACTTTGGAGTTGTAGTATTGGGCAACCCGTTGTTTGTACTTCGCCATTTGTATCAGGGCTACGTCCCTTTTGCGTTCTAATTCATCCTTGACCTGCAGCATATCCACCTCTTGAGTTTCTGGACAGTATAATTCTGTCCTGGGAGATTTGTGTCCGATCTCTGCAGGTATCACTGCCTCGCATCCATATGCCAAAGAGTATGGAGTTTCCTGTGTTGCAGCATTGGGTGTAGTCCTATACGCCCATAAGATATTTGGGAGATGATCTACCCAATGAGATCCCTCTTGTTCCAATCTTTTCTTCAGTCCCTGTTTTATTTGTCTATTTGTTTGCTCCACCTGCCCATTGGCTTGGGGGTAGGCTACTGATGTAAAGTGTTGAGAGATTCCAAGATTGGTGCACCAGGCTTGCACTCCTTGATCTTCAAATTGTGTGCCATTATCTGAAATGAGGACTTTGGGGATTCCATATCTGCATAGAATGCTTTTCCACAAGAATTTTTGTATTTGTTTAGCTGTGATGGTGGTTAAGGGTTCAGCTTCCACCCACTTGGTAAAATAATCCACTGCCACCACCAAGAACTTGAATTTTCCTGGAGCTAAAGGTAGTGGACCTACTAGGTCTACTCCCCACTGATCAAAAGGCCATGGAGACACAATTGGTATCATCTTCTGTACAGGATTGTGCGACAAGTTACTATGCACCTGGCATGTCCGGCAAGTCCTAACCAGACTCTCTGCGTCTTCTTGCATTTTTGGCCAGTAGTACCCATACAGCCTGCATTTTCTGGCCAGAGTCCTTGCTCCCAAATGATTTCCACAAATTCCGAGATGGATTTCTCTTAGTACATAATCTCCCTCATCCGGAGTAACGCACCTCAACCACGGTGCTGTGTAGGATTTCCTGTATAGAACGTCGTTGAATAGAGCATACCTGGCTGAGAGTCTTATCAATTTCCTGGCCTGTACTTTATCTCCAGGTAGTTTTCCATCTCTCAGGTATATTACGATTGGATCCATCCAAGTCTCTGTTTGTACTATCGGTTGTACCTCCACCTCATCACAACTTTTCTGCTTTAGCTGCTCGACCAATACCCTTTTGTGGGATAAAAAATTTGATCCTAATTTTGATAAAGCATCTGCTCTGGTGTTTTGGGCCCGGGTGATCTTCTCTACCTCCACCATTGAGAAATTTTGCAATTTCTTATGTGCCACCGCAAGGTATCTTTTCATAGGTCCGTCTTTTGCTTCGTATTCTCCTTTGATATGATTTGTTACAAGCTGTGAATCCGTGTACACCTTCAGGTTCTGTACCCCTAATTTCTGTGCTAGGTTTAATCAAGTTATCAAAGCTTCATATTCTGCCTCGTTGTTAGTAGCTTGGAAGTCGAAATGAAGTGCGTATGGGAATTCTTCACCTTTTGGACTAATGAGTAGGAGTCCTGCTCCTGCTCCTTCTTTGTTAGAAGCTCCATCTATATACAGCTGCCACTGTTCCGCCTCATTCTTCTCAGCCTTGTTCTGCTCAGCCTCCTGCTCCATAGCTAAGGCTTTTTCTTCTGCTAAGAAGTCGGCTAATGCCTGAGCTTTGATTGCCGTTCTTGGCTTATATTCGATATCAAATCCTGCCAATTCGACTACCCACTTTGCCAATCTTCCAGACTTATCTGGCTTTTCCAAAATTTGCTTCAGAGGTTGGTTTGTTAGCACAGTTACAGGATGACTTTGGAAATATGGCCTTAATTTTCTTGTGGCATGTACTAAGGCTAGGACCAATTTCTCCACCTCTGAATATCTAATTTCAGGCCCTTGTAAGGCTTTGCTCACAAAATATATTGGCCTTTGTATCATGCCATTCTGCTTTACCAACACCGCGCTTACTGCTTCATTGCAAAAGGACAAATAAAGGAACAATACCTCTCCTTCCTGTGGAGGAGTTAGAGTTGGCAAATGGCTGATGTGATTTTTTAACTCTGAAAAGCCTGTTTACATTCTTCATCCCATTCAAACGGACTGGACTTCCTAAGAATTTTGAAGAATGGCAATGACTTCTGTGCAGATTTTGACAAGAATCGGTTTAGTGCTGCTAGTCTTCCTGTTAACCGCTGAACTTCTTTGATATTTTTCGGTTCAGGCATGGTCTTCAAAGCTTCCAATTTATCAGGATTGGCCCTGATACCTTCTTTAGATATCATATAACCCAGGAATTTTCCTGACCTTACTCCAAAAGTGCACTTTTTTGGGTTTAATTTCATTCCTGTTTGTCTTAAAGCTTGACAAACTTCCGCTACATCTTTCAAATACTGATCAAGAGTCCTGCTCTTGATCAGTAAATCGTCCACATATACTTCCATAGATTTGCCGATTTGTTGTTTAAAAATGGCATTGACCGCCCATTGATAGGTAGCCCCTGCATTCTTTAATCCGAAAGGCATCGACACATAGTAGTAAGAACCAAATTCAGTAATAAAAGCAGTTTTTACAGCGTCTACAGGGTCCATCATGATCTGATGATATCCCTTATAAGCATCTAAAAAAGCGAAAATCTCATAACCAACTGTAGAATCTACTAGCCTGTCAATTCTAGGGGAGGTATAACTATCTTTAGGACAAGCTTTGTTCAGATCCGTGAAATCTACGCACATTCTCCAACTGCCATCTGGTTTCTTGACTAGCACTGGATTTGCTAGCCACTCTGGATAAATAACCTCTTTAATCATGTTGGCCTGCAACAATTTTTGCACCTCTTGCTGGACAGCCTGTATCCTTTCTGGAGCAAAAGATCTCTTCTTTTGCTTCACTGGTTTTCGAGTTGGGTCGACGTTGAGCTTATGGACTGCCAACTCTGTTGACAAGCCCGGCATATCACTTGCCTTCCATGCGAATACATCTTGGTAATCCTTCAATATGCTGATCAGCATATGCTTCTGTTAAGGGTGAATTTATACGTTTTATAACGTTGTATTTTATGATGTTCTCCTCCATAATTCATATGATTTGCATAGGAAATGTGGTTTTAAATGATTTATTAAGCAAGTGAGATTTTAATTAGTTTATTCGCAAAATGAGGTTGTGTACGTGTTTTGATTATGGTTTTATGAGTATTTGGATTGTGTTACGTTTTGCGATGTCTTGATGTGATGTAGATACATGTTGGAGGCTAAATTGATGATCAAATGTTGATATAATTCGAGCTAAATCGAGATAGAGATGAGAAAAGAAGGATAAAGATGGAAGAAGGAAGAGATAATGCTCAAGAGATCGAGTTCCGGATCGATGGACGAGCGTCCACGGTCCGTCCATGGTGGACGGGCGTTTGCTCAACCGAACGAGCGTTCGAGGTGCGATTTACATTCAGAGCCTTCAAACGCTGCATAGACGAGCGTTCACCTCCGTCCAGAAGCTGCTGGACGAGCGTCCAAGATAGTGGACGGGCGTCCAAGCACCGCCTTAGCCTAAACCGACCTAAAAATCTATAAATAGGCGCGATTTCTCAAACCCTAGACACAATTCGAACCCTAAAAACCTAGGGGCAGCTTGGCTGCGTTTTTCTACAGTTTTTATCTACTTTTATGCAATTTAATTCCTAGATTAGATTAGATAGATTCATGTCTTTTATTTCATCAATTCGAGTTGCAACAAGGATGCTAAGAGGCTAAAACCCTCTTGAACAAGCGTTGTGAAGCCTTCTTTCAACAATTCAGTTTTGATTCGTGATTAATCTGTGAGTATCTATTTCAAGTTCTTTTCTTTTATCATGTTTCATATGTTTTTGCATGTTTAATCGAAAGATGCTTGCTTTGATGATTGTTTATTTGATGAAAATCATGTTAACGATAGATCACCGTGATAAAAGAATAGATCTTCGATCTAATTAAAACGAGAGTTATTAGATTGACTTTATAGATTAGAAATTGAAAGATTTCACGCCTAGGTTAGAAAGACGTAATCTTTAACATCGAAAGATAAAAGATTAGGAAACGAACTTGTCTACGAGAGTAGGAGCTTATGCCTTCGATTAGGTGAATCACGACTTGAGTGGAGATCACGAATTAATCCGATTTAGAATGGAGTGTTGATAGGATAGGTGGATCAATCGCTTGTTCGTTCGTTATAATTTGATTTTAATCCTTTAAACTTGAATTGCTAGATTAGTTTACTTTTAAATTGCACTCTAGTTTTTATCGCTTCCAATCTTGCCTAGCATTGGATTAATTTCCTCTGTCTAGTTACTTTTATGCATATTTGTTTAGGTTAGTTCTTCGTTTAGGTTAGTTTCGTGACAATAGTTTAGTTGAAAAACAAAAGCTAGGATTCACATTCGTCTAGTTCCCCGTAAGATCGACCCGGCATTAGCCTCCATACTACGATCCTTGCACTTGAGGTTAACCGGTTTATTACTTGTTGTTTTATATTGATAAAATCCGGGACAAGTTTTTGGCGCCGTTGCCGGGGAACCGGACGGTTGCCTAGTTTTTGTTTTTGTTTGTAGTTTGTCTTCAATTCTTGTTTTTAGGTTAGATCTTTTCAGTTTCTGTTTGTAGTTAGTAGTTTAGTAGTTTTTGTTCGTTTATCTGTCGTTTTAATTGTGTCTCTGTGAGTAGTCAATATAAAAATCTATGCTCTAATCTATACTCTGTTTTCTGTTTGTAACTCTCTGTTTTTCTAATCGTTCGGCCCAGTTGGACGAGCGTCCGTTTTACCGTACGCCCGTCCGCTTCTTGTTTCGGTCGGACGAGCGTTTAGTTCACCGGACGCCCGTCCACCGTAAATATTTCAACTCGTTCGTTTCGATCCCTCGGACGAGCGTTCGGTTTTCGAACGCCCGTCCGATCACAAACCTAGGCGGACGCCCGTCCGGGACCTTGGACGCCCGTCGTCCTCTTTGCTTCGATTTCAAAAAAAAAAAAAAAAAAAAAATTGGCGGGAAAATTAGGCAATAATTTTTTTTGTGTTTTCGTAACTAGTACGGTGTCGAGTCCCGGAAAAAAATTTGATTTTACCAGGAAAATTTTTGCTTCTTTTTCCCCGAAATTTGGCGGGAAACCGATTTTTCCGTAAAAAAATAAATTCTTCATTTTTAGGCTTCAACCACTTGATTTTATAATAATGGCAAATGGCGGAAGATAGACGGACGTTGGCCGACTATGCCATGCCCGGTACAAATCACCATAAACCCGGCTATCGTCATGCCTACCATTGCTGGCTCCAAACTTCGAGCTTAAACCCGGACTTATTCGGATGATGCAGCATGCATCGATTTTTCACGGCTATCAATCTGAAAACCCCCACACTCACTTACACACATTCTTGCAAATATGCGGTACTACCCGTATCCAAGGTGTAAGTGATGATGCCATCAAGCTTAAACTATTTCCATTTTCCTTACGGGGGAGGCACTCGAGTGGTATCACTCCCTCCCCTCTGAATCCATCACTACGTGGGCTGAGCTCGAGAAGGAATTTCTAAGTCAATACTTTCCTCCTTCAAAAACAGCCCATTGTCTGAACGAAATCTTCACATTCCGTCAGCTGGAAAATGAGTCATTCTTTGAGGCGTGGAAAAGGTTTAAGTCTCTCCTGCGCAAGTGTCCCCATCATGGCTTGCCAAAGCAAAGGCAAGTCCATACTTTCTTCAGTGGATTGACCGAGCTCACCAAGGGCATGGTCAATAGTTCCTCTGGTGGGGCATTTCTCAAGAAAACACCTTATGAGGGGTGGGCGCTGTTCGAGGACATTGCCAAGTACAATTATGCCCCCTCTTATCAAGCCATTCAAGCACCTCCTCCGCCTCCCAAGGTCGAAGAGGTGACTATGCAAAATCTCGTTGCCATGTTGCAGAAGCAAATGGCAACCTCTCAAATGACAGCTGCTCAAAACTTCTCAAATCCGAGTTATCTGGCTCCTTCACCTTCACAGAACTCTCAAGTTCTGTACTGTGAAGCTTGCTGTCAGACTGGCCATATGACTGGCCAATGTCAATTTTCTTCCCCCTCTGCTCAGCAAGTCAATGTTGTTCATGACTATGGACAGCATAATCCAATCGCATGCCAAGTATGTGATAGCATGGGGCATATCGCTCGCTTCGTCCCATGATTGGGCGAATGCGGAAGTCAATGCTTTCTCGGCCGGACAAATCGAGAGATTCAATAACCAATTCTCTCGGCCGAATCAGCTTCCAAAACCAAGGGTTTAATCAATCTTCGGGATTTAATCCTAATTCGAACTTCAATAGAAACCCGGTATTAATCGAACCCAAGCTATAATTCTTCCAATCCACAAACAAAGGTTCAATCGAATTGGCCCGCCAATTCTAATTCTGCATTCCAAAGTCGGCCAAGCCAGCCATTTCCCCAGAACTTCCAAAACTCTCAAGGCACCTCCCACCAGGACGATATAAAAGCCGAATGGAATTCATTTCGGGAGGAGCAAAGCAGGACGATGAAAAGTCTTGAGAGGCAAATCGGGCAATTGGTCGAGCGCTTAGCCTCTAGACCGTCAGGGCAGTTGCCCAGCTTCACGGAAAAGAATCCAAGAGGCGGTCAAGTCGCTCACGCCGATTTAAGCAACAGTCAATGCACTGACCTGGTACCTTCACCTCCATACGGTAGAGAAGAGGCCAGTGCAATGAATTTAAGAAGTGGCACTCAGCTGAGTGGTCCCCCTGGCTTCCAGGGAAACCACTAGCCCCTCCTGCCATTGGTAAGGCAGGAGGGGAAGTTGAGCACCCATCATCCCCTTGGTTGCAGAAGGAAAATCAAGTGGCTGATCCCTTGAGGAATAAAGAATCAATTGGAAGTCCTCAGGTGGCTGTTCCCCTGAGAAGTGAAACATTTGAGGATCCTCAGGTGGCTGATCCCCTGAGGAATGATGAGTTAAATGATAGTCAGGTGGCTGATCCCCTGATTAACAAAAAGAATGAAAAGACGGTTCGATGGAAAGATTTGGAAGACAAGGCCGTTAGTTCGCCCTCGAAGAAAGTATTTTCCGAGGAGGATTTGAAAAAGCTTCCCTTTCCACCTAGAAAGAGCAACATCCCATTGAGCGAAGATAAGAAGTATGAAAAGGTGCTTAATTTGTTGAAAAATACTCAGGTAAATCTTCCATTGTCAGATGTCTTGGTAGAGATGCCTAAGTACACCAAATTCATAAAGGATGTTGTTTCTTCGAAGAAGAAGTTAGCGAGAAATGGATCGTGCAATTGGTGAGGATTGTTCAATGATCAATTATCCGGACTTACCAATCAAAAGAGGTGACCCCGGGAAATTCGTGCTCACATTGCAGATGGGAGGCCTAGTCTTTCCAAATTCTTTATGTGACCTGGGTGCATCCATAAGCTTGATGCCATTATCTATTTGCAAGCAAATTGGGTTTACAAAGTCTTCTAGAACCCACTACCATGAACTTGCAGTTCGCTGATAGATCTTCAAAGAAAGCCTCAGGGATCCTAAAGGACGTATTGGTGCAAGTTGGTAGGTTTACCTTTCCCGTTGACTGGTATGTCTTAGATATGGAGAAAAATGAAAATGTCCCTCTGATTCTTGGAAGACCTTTCCTATCTACAGCTAGAGCCTGATGTATTATTTTTATATGATTAAATATACGTTATATTATTATGTTTTATTAACAAATTCTATATAAAATATATGAAATTATGGTATAAAATGTTAATCTTTATAATTTAGAGTAGTTAATAATAATAATAATAAAAAGTTGTAATTTTGTACCGATTTTAGTAAATCGGAGTGTCGTGTCGATTTACGTGGGTATTTGTGGTATTTTATTGCGTATTTATAAACCAAGACCCCGAGAATCGACATATTGAAGTTTAACCATATCTCTGGAATGATTTAGAGAGTGCCACGGGCTTAAATGGTCAATTGAATAGCTTAAGTGGACAAGTGGCCAACCAATCTGGATAAGTAATAATAGAGAAATGTCTTCGACAAACGAATGGCTCATCAAAATGATATTTTCCGAAAAAGTGTTCTTCACGAAAGTTGTAGATTTTTCCGAGAGCTTTCCAATGCAATTTAAATTATGAAGATTGGAGGTCTACAACTTAAACAGTGATCAAGTGGCTAATCGATTTGGATTAAGAAAAATCCCGTAAAAGCTTCGGGAGAACACGAGGTTATCAAGAAAGCGTTATCTGGAGAAGAGTCCTTCATGAAAGTTGTAGAGTTTCTCGAGACCTTAATTTTGGCATTTCGTTTGCAATTTTTGGAGATCCGAACTCGAGATATGAATTTTATAAGTTATATATAATTATATATAATTATATATAATCTACGCACATGCTTTGAAGAGATCAAGTTAGTGGGAGTAATCATTAGTCCGGACCGAGCCGGCCTAATACCGGACCGGTCCGGCCTTTGCCACTTTGCCTATATATAGAAGCTCATCACAGATCGATGAGAGGTGTACCAATATATATATACATCCTATATATATATATATCTCCTCTCTCTTTTCTTTTTTTAATTTTAGTAGTAGTTGTAAATAAGGCCTTACGCCGTAATAATGTAGTTTTAGTATCGTTATAATGCTCGGGAAAATCTCGGAAGTCGGTTTTGCTAAAGAAGTTGTAATGTCCGGAAGATACGATTTCTGAATCAACTGCCGTATTCGGGTAACTTTTCTTAAGTATTTATGTTTGTTTTTATATTTTTCGTTGTTATAACGTTTTTAGGCTAAATATAATACTGGCCAAAACTATGTAATCGGTTTTATTTCGATCTTTTCGTTAAAGAAATGTTGTTAAGTTAAAATGACTAAAAATTGAGTTAATTGAATCTTTTTCTATTTTGATCGTATTCGTATTGACATATTTAACCGATCTGAGGAATTCATAATCTAATTATGAATTGACGCCTCGTAGCGGGATATGAGATAAAAGATAGAAAAACCGGAGGGTAAAATTGGCCGTGTGAATAACGTGATAACGGAATCCGATTTCCTACCCGGGGGTAAATTTGTTTTGGGAGAAATGAATTTTATTATAATTTGTACTCGAGATCGTAATAATGTTAAATCATCAGTTTAATTGAAACTTAAACCGGAAAGTTAAATCGTCCGGCTTTGACAACCGGAGCCTTTAAAATAAAATTGACCGTTTGACGAACGGAATGACTCCTTTTTATCTAAAGGTAGATTTGTACTCGGGACCTGTTCAGAAAAACCGTAACAGTTGTGGACCTTGGACTGATGCAATGGACATATGACAATTTCATACTCTCATGTGAGGAGGAATTGTTTACCTCAGGAGTGCACCGTTTCACTTACTCAATTGGACCTAAAATAAAAGGAGAGATCGAACACATTTCAATTAATCGAAAAGATCGTATAAACCAATTATATAAGTTTTGGCCGTTCTCTAAAATTATCCGTTTAATATATTGGTATCTATATATTTATATCTATATATATACTTTGCAATTTATGTACATCTATATATATTTATATATCTATATATATTATATTAGAATAACTTTTAAATTACGTATTTATTTTATGTTGACTAGAATAGTAGTGATCTGTGTTATAAAATTGCGATTTAGATCGAGTTAATAACACTCTTTGGTGTTTAACCACACGTAAAAGAAATTACCAAGTTCCCTGAGGATTCGACACTCTGACTCACCATACTAGCACCACAATTTGACCCGGTACACTGCCGGTTAGGATCTGTATAGCTTAGGTTTAGGTCTGTCAGCATTTTGGCGCCGTTGCCGGGGAACGTCGCTAATTTCTTTTTATGTGTCTATGGTTACTACTTGTATTAGCTTAAAATTCTCGAGAATAAGTCAACACTTTTCTTATCTCATTTCTATTTTATTTTTCGTTGGTTGTTACCTTATAGGAAAATTACCAATTTTTACTACTATCAATTTCGTGTTATTTTCTATTTTCGTTAGTTGATGACCAGAAGTGGTAAGGCCCCTCTCACTCCTTATAAGCCTGACATAAACACTTACGAAAGGCAGTTAAGAGTAGAGAGTAAACGCGGTCATACTAGTCAGGGAAATCCTGACCAAGAATCATCTTCAAACAGAAATACGAGAATGGCTGAAATCAGTGATGAAACACCTGAACAAGGGCTGGAACATGCTCTAGGGCATGGACAAAACCCTGTTAACCCTAATAATAATAATAATAATAGAAATAATCAGAATCGGAACCAGAATAATCGTAATAATCCACCAAACCCGAGACCTATCTGTGATCAAACCGTACGAAGAAACCAGACTAATAATCCCATACTTTTACCTAATGAAGGAGCGAATAATTTCGAGATTAAATCTCATCTTTTTGGTTTAATTGACGCAAGAGCCCAATTCTAGGAGAGGATGATGAAGATCCACATCATCATCTCTATCTTTTTGAAGAACTGTGCAATACAGCCAAAAGTCAAGGTGCTCATAAGGAATTAACGAGAATGACTATGTTTCCTTTTTCTTTAAAAGGACGAGCCCGAGATTGGTTTATGTCTCTTCCACATCATTCACTTACTAGTTGGGAGGAGATTCAAACTGAATTTCTGAAACAATATTTCACTCCTGGATGAAATTTGGAATTAAAAGTCGAGGTTGCTAACTTTAGACAAGGATCTGAGGAAACTCTTGGGAATGCGTGGGAAAGGTTTAAAAAATTGTTAAGAGCGTGTCCCGATCATGGTTATTCCTTAGATATGCAAATTCAACTCTTCTGTCGTAAATTGAGAAAAGATTCACGTGCGGATGTAGATCATGCATGTGGTGGTTCGTTAATGATGAGTGAAGCTCAAACAGCTTTACGATGCTATAGAAAAGATTTCCAAAAATAACGAGAATGTGGGAAACCGGTTCTAGCACCGGAAAAGTAGCTTTTGCGGGAGAATGTACGTCTAATACGGAAGTTCTAGCACACTTGGAGAATTTGAGTAGGAAATTTGATGGTTTACAACGAGAATAAGAACCAAAATTCGAAAAATAGTACACCAAATGAATACTCAAGTCATGATAATGTGTCATTAGGGATTGAAGAACCAACGGGATATTCAAGAGAGGAGGTGAGTTTTCTTCGACGATAGGAATTTGAACAATGCATACTCAAACTCGTTTAATGCTATTAGAAGAGATCATCCAACTTATCGATGGTCCGAAAACCCTAGTAAGCCGGGACAACCGCCATATCCGGTCCCATATAGGAATAATAACCAAGTTTATCAAGAAAATACATCTAATCGAAATTTACGGTCATTACCAAGATCCTATCCTCAACATACCACTCAAAGTATACCGGTAACTCGAGTTCAACTCAACTGCGAAGGAGTTGAAAAATGGGAAAAACTAATGGAAAATATGATGGGTGTAGTATCTACTCAAGCTAAGAATATGGAAACAATGATGACTTCTATTGGTACGATCACTAAAGATATGAGTACAATAAAAACATCTATGAGTGGACATGATACCGAATGAGAACAATAGAAGCCTCGTTGAGGAATATGGAAGATCATTTGAGTAGGGAAGGTGAACGTAACAACAGTAGACCCCCAGGAGGATTACCAAGCAACACTGAAAGAAACCCAAGAGAGGTAAATGTTGTAGTTACGAGAAGTAGGAAGCTCAGTGGAAGCAATGGAGTAGAAAACTTCGGGAATAATGAAGTAGAAAATGATTTAGATGGAAAGAATGATGAAACTAAAGATGAAATTGAATTCAGCGATGAGGAAGAAGAAATTATAAATAATTTCTTGAAAAGGAATAGAAGTTTGGAACCTGAAAATGAAGGTGAAAATTGTGTAAAAATCCCTAGGATTTTGAAAGACCCTATGGATAAAGATTTAAGGAATTTATTCAAGGAACATGTTAGAATAGATGAGAAACAGGAAGAACCGAAAAAATCTGAAGTAGAGATTGATTCAGGGAACAATTTAAAGGAAAAAAATTCAAGAACCTGAAACATGGCGACTAAGTAATACTCAAAGGTTTAAGGAAAAAGGAAAAGAGAAATTGACTAAGGAACCAAAGGTTATAGATTTAGAATCTTTACCTTACCCTCCTAAAGAACAAATCAAAAAGGCAAAAACTGATAAGAAGTATGCTCGTTTCCTTGATACTTTTCGTCATCTTCATGTTAATATCCCTGTTATTGAAGCTCTGATTAATATACCTGCCTATGGAAAGTTTCTGAAAGATATACTATCAAATAAGAAAAAATTAGAGGAATATGAGAATATATGCCTAAATGAAGAATGTTCTGCAATTCTGCAGCATAAGTTACCACCTAAACTGAAAGATCCTGGAAGTTTTACGATTCCATGTGAAATTGGAGGATTTCTGTTTAAGAAAGTCTTATGTGATCTTGGAGCTAGTATAAATCTCATGTCTTATGAGGATTATAAAAAGCTAGGCATAGGAAAGCTTACTAAGACTGAAATGACTCTGCAAATGGCAGATAGATCGATTAAGTACCCTAAAGGAATGATTAAGGATGTCTTGGTTAAAGTAGACAAATTCTATTTTCCGGTAGATTTTGTAGTTATGGAAATGGAAGAAGGATATTCGGCGCCTCTTATTCTAGGTCGTCCATTTCTAGCTACGGGAAGAACTTTAATCGATGTTCATAAAGGAGAGTTAATTTTGAGAGTCAATGAAGATGAAGTTGCTTTCAATATTTTCAAAGCTATGAACCATCCATATACATCACCAGAATCATGTTCTTTTATAGAAGATATTCATTCTGTCTATGATAATCTTTTACCAACTTTTGAAGACAGATTAGAAGAATGCTTAACTCTGTCTATCTATAAAGAAGATGAGGAAGACATTGAAATGAAAGAGATAATCCTTTCTCTAGATAAAGGAAGCTTTACTTTTAAGCCACCATGGCATAAGTATTTAGAGTTAGAACTAGAAGGACCGCTCTTAAATCGTCAATAGAAGATCCGCCGAAGAATGCGGAATTGAAACCGTTACCTTTAAATCTCGAAATATGCTTTTCTTGAAACTGATAATCTATTACCGATTATTATTTCATCAACTTTAAGCGAGCAACAAGAAGATCAATTACTAAGAATGTTAAGAAAGCATAAGAAAGCTTTTGGATGGACGATTGCCGATATTCGAGGTATTAGCCCCGAGATTTGTGTTCATAAGATAATTTTGAAAGAAGATGCTAAACCTTGTATTCAACCGCAACGCCGCCTCAACCCGAATTTACGAGTTAATCGTTAAGAAAGAGGTAATTAAGCTATTAGAAATGGGAATAATCTTTCCTATATCAGATAGTGAATGGGTGAGTCCAACTCAAGTTGTACCAAAGAAAGGAGGTTTCACGGTGAAAGAGAATGATAAGAATGAATGGATTCCAACAAGGGAAATTACGGGTTATCGAATGTGCATTGACTTTAGAAAACTAAATGATCATACTAAGAAAGATCATCATCCGCTTCCATTCATAGTTCAAATGTTGGAACGTTTAAGTGGTCATAAGTATTACTTGTTTCTTAGATGGTTATTCGGGATATTTACTGATTTTCATTGCGGCGGGAGATAGGGAAAAGACTACTTTCACTTGTCCTTATGGAACTTTTGCGTATAAAAGAATGCCGTTTGGTTTATGTAATGCTCTGCTACGTTTCAAAGATGTATGATGTCTATATTTTCTGATATGGTTGAGAAATTCTTAGAAATTTTTATGGACGACTTTAGTGTTTATGGAGATTCTTTTGGTAAATGTTTGTCGCACTTAGAAAGAGTTTTACAACGTTGTGAGGATACCAATTTAGTTCTAAACTGGGAAAAATGTCATTTAATGGTATCAGAAGGAATTGTTTTAGGTCATAGAATCTCTGAAATAGGAATTGAAGTTGATAAAGCTAAAGTCGAGGTGATTGAAAAATTACCGCCACCAGTGAATCTAAAGACTCTAAGAGGATTTCTTGGACATGCAGGATTTTATAGGAGATTTATTGCAGATTTTTCAAAAATAGCAAAGCCTCTAAGTCATTTACTTGAAAAAGAAGTACCTTTTAACTTTGATAGTAAATGTATGGAAGCATTTAAGACCTTAAAAGCGAAGTTGATTCTTGCACCGGTATTGGTAGCACCGGTGACCGGGATTTGCCTTTTGAGATTATGTGTGATGCAAGCGATTTAGGCAGTAGGAGCTTTTTAGGTCAAAGGTATAATAAAATTCTCAAAGCTATTTACTATGCATCCCACACATTAAACGCAACTCAACTTAATTATGCAACTACGAAAAAAGAAGCGTTGGTGTAATTTTTGCCTTAGATAAGTTCGGATCTTATATTGTTGGTTCTAAGGTAATAATCTACACAGACCATTCAGCTCTGAAGTATTTACTAAGTAAGAAGGATGCGAAACCACGTCTTCTTAGATGGATTCTCCTACTTCAAGAATTTGATATTGAAATTAAAGATAAAAAAGGAAGTGAGAATGTAGTAGCAGATCATCTAAGTAGAATGGAAGCTAAGGAAGAGATAGGGAATGAAATTAAAGATTCATTTCCTGATGAACAACTATTTAGAATAGATACTCCTTCAACCATGCAGTTATTAAAAAATAGAATTCCTTCTAAGGAAATCTCACCTTGGTTTGGAGATATCATTAATTACTTAACCTGTGATTATATTCCGTCTCATTGGACTTGGCAACAGAAAAAGAAGTTCTTTTACGACTTAAAATTTTATTACTGGGAGGAACCAGACCTTTTCCGTAAATGTTCGGATGGAATAATCAGAAAATGTGTGCCTGATAATGAAATTTTAGGTATTTTATCGTTTTGTCATGATCGTGAGGCAGGAGGTCATCATGGAGGATGGAAAACTGCTTTTAAAGTTTTACAATGTGGTTTTTATTGGCCTACACTATATAAAGATGCTTATAAGTATGTTAAATCTTGTGAATCTTGTCAAAAATGGGGAAATGTATCTAAAAAACATGAAATGCCTATGCAACCTATTTTAGAATGTGAGTTATTTGATGTTTGGGGTATAGATTTCATGGGACCTTTCCCTATATCGTTTGGAAAAAGATTTATTCTTGTAATGGTAGATTATGTTTCAAAATGGGTAGAAGCTGAAGCTCTTCCCACTAATGATACCAAGGTTGTCATACGATTCCTTAAAAAGAACATATTCACTAGATATGGCATTCCAAGGGCAATCATTAGTGATAGAGGTTCACACTTTTGTAATAGACCATTTACTAAGTTAGTTGAGAAATATGGTGTAACGCATAAACTAGGAACGCCCTATCATCCGCAAACTAGTGGACAGGTAGAGGTGTCGAATAGAGAGATCAAAAGAATCGTGGAAAAAACAGTTGATTCAAATCGTAAAAACTGGGCAATTAAATTAGATGATGCATTATGGGCGTACAGAACAACTTTTAAAACACCAATTGGTTGTTCTCCCTATAAGCTAGTCTTTGGTAAGTCTTGTCATCTCCCAGTTGAGTTAGAACACCGAGCCTTCTGGGCTATTAGATTTCTGAATTTCGATCCTAAGGTTGTCGGTGATCATAGATTGCTTCAATTGACGAGAACTAGAAGAATTTCGTCTCGATTCTTATGAAAACGCTCGAATCTACAAGGAACGCACGAAATCTTTCCATGATAAGAGAATCTTTAAGCGTGAGTTCCATGAAGGTGATCGAGTGCTTTTGTACAATTCACGTTTAAAGTTGTTTCCGGGTAAGCTTAAGTCGAGATGGACGGGTCCATTTAAAGTAACACGAGTTTACAAAGCTGAGTTTGTTGGACTAACGATGGAAATACAACTTTTATAGCCAATGGCCACGAGTAAAGTTATTTGTGGAGGGAGAAGGAATCACACCGAAAGAAGAAATAATGCTACCGATTGATCCCCCGACAAATTGAAAAAGCGAGAGGAAAAATGAAAAGCGAAAAGCGAGAAACTGGAATCAACCGAATACCGGGTGCTATCTATCTTTACTCTACTTTTCGTAATTTTAATTATGTTTAAACTCTTTTCGTCTTTTACCGGATAGACGTAAAAGAACTGGATGTCTTTTTTAGATAGAATAGGAGTTTTTATTTTACTTTTGAAATTAGGCCTTGATAAAGATGTCGCGTTTTCTATAGAAGCTTTAGTTTTTGAACAAAACAAGAAATTGTTGAGAGAGATCGAGATTGAGAGAAGTATGTAATGGAACATCAAGAAGTGCGATAAAAAGAAGGGCAAAGTTTCTAATGAGATGCAGAATCTGTGGAAAAAGTGAACATGTTGGACGCTGTGGGAAAAATACAACCAAATCCCAGGATGAGTGTTTGAATATTGTTAGGAAGGGAACGATTAGGTGGTTATCCGAAAATCCCGATGGAATTCCGAGAGATAATTCAAATGCCTCGTTTTTAGGAGTTAGGTTGATCGAGCGTTATATCAGAACTTTGGAGGATTTAGAGATCGAAGAGTCAGGAACCCCTTAAGTTTCGAGTCTTTTATTTTATTTTATTTTATAAAATTTTCGCATAACTTCTGAGAATTTGATAATTGGATCTTTATGAAAATTTGAGGAGTTTTATAAAAGTTTTATAACAGTTGTTTTTTTTTTTAGTTTTAATTTAAACGTTTTATAAGAGTTGATAAAAATTTTATTAAATTTTTATAAGCTTTTTATTAAAGTGTTATAAAGATTTTATTAAATTTTCAGAAATTGTTATAAAATTATAAAAGTTCCTTCAAATTTTATTTTTTAGTAAGTTTTAAAATTTTTATAAACTTATTTTTAAGACTTTAATTAAGTTTTATTAGAATTTGTATAAGTTTTATTCAAAAAAAAAAAAAAAAAAAAAAAAAAAGAAAAATCGAAAAAGTGAAAATTTTGGGCACGGACCGATCCGGCCTTAACCCGGACCGGTCCGGGGTCTAAAAACATAAAAAAGACGGGGACCCTTCTTTTCTTCTTCTTCTTCCCTAATTTTTCTTTTACAGCCGCAAAACACCAAACCCCACCATTACGAAATTTTTTCACTTTTCTTCAACAAAACTTCATCTCACACTACACCATTACTTAATTTCTTCTCATTATCATCTCCTCTCTTCAACACAAATTAGAAAATTCAAAAAGGGTCAAAAACAAGCTCCATTTCATTCCGGCGACTTTTGAACTTTTCCGGCCTACTTTTCAACGTTTTCTACACATTAAGGTATAATTTACTTTATTTAGTTATCAATTTCGTATTTTTCATAATTTTTTAGAGTAATTTCAACTATTTTGATTTTTGAGTGTGTTGTGACATTTTTATTTTTTGTTGTTTTTGTTGTTGTTGTTGTTGTTGATTGTCATTATCAATATCGTAGAATGGCTGAGTCGAGTACTAGAGTCTCTAAAAAGAGAAAATCAAAAATTCCAATTTCGACTCCTGTCGTAGGCACAGTAATTTTATCATCTGAGGAGGAAGCCGTAAGCTTTGAAAAAACCGCATCACCTGAGGCTAAGAAAGCGTATACGAAAATTTATAGTAAGTGTGATGTTCTGGTTGAAAAAGGATTAGACTTGGATGACTTAGGTGATGAAGTTAAGAATATCTTTAGAAAGCGTCAGTGGTTAGATTTAGCAGCCAGAAGGGAAGGGGAGATTAACACGACTATAGTAGCTGAGTTTTATTCGGTTTTATCTACTTTGTCAGAAGAACAGCTTACTCAGTCGGAAACTGTACCCTTACGAGCTAGAAATATTCCTTTTAACCACCCGTCATTAATGCAATTTTAGGAGTTGAGGTTTTTCCGATGAGGAGGATTACGGGGTAGTTTATAATTTAGATGATCTGCTAGTTTTGAGCGGACGCCGACGAGAGCCCAAACTTTTGTTTTTGACCCGACCGCGGTGTGGGTTGAAAATCGGTTTAATTACGGAGCTGTTTTAGAGGTTTGAGGGCAATTAAAAGATTTATTAGCCATAATCTCTATCCTTCTAGTAAACATACTGCTTTTGGAAAGGAAGATGTTTGTATCGCTTGGGCAATGGTAAATGATGTTAGAGTGGATGTTGGAAAGGTCATGTTTAAAAGAATTTTTGAGAGTATTGTCATCGCCGGACCGGGAGTCATCTATACTTCCCTTGTTTTATCTCTGATTTATGTCGTAGGTTGGGAGTACCATTCCTGCCTAATGACAAGTTATCTCTGGCTGATGGAAATCTGATTGGACCTAGTTTGACTAGTCTTCCGGATGGTAGTATTAGCTCTTTGCTTAGAAGACGTCAAACTCAGCCAGCTCCACCAGTTTTTACATCTTCTTCTTTTCCATCTTTTTCTAGTCAGCCTCAACAAACTCCTTTCTCCAACACCATCACATATGACATGTTTCAATCTTTAGTGACAGACGTTGCACGTGTTCAAGCCAATGTGGCTTATTATGCTGAGAGTACTAGGCAGTGGTGTGATGATCTTCGTAGAGGTTTAAGAAGGAACGAGCAGTTGCTTCGTAATCCTACTTTTGATGATCCTGCCTATCCACCTTGTCAGTCTGCTTCTTATACCTTACCACAGTGGGAAACACCTATTCCACCACCTTCGAGCTTTCATCCATCGTCATATCCTTTTGGAAGCCAATCTAGTGGGACGGGTGTATTTTCGACGGTGTTCGAGAGACCGGCAATGTCGAGTTGGGGAGGATTCACCGAGTTTGCACATGTCACGGCGGCATGAGTTCGATGGGTCTTGATAGTTCGGTCGGGACCACGACTACGGTTCGGCCATCGACTTCTCGGTCGTTTCCGAGTTCGAGTTTTCAAGTTGATCTGAGGAAGACTACGATGAAGATTGAATTTAATAATTTTTGATTAAACATTTTATTGCACTTTTTATTCGACATTTGTCATTTAGATATTGGTTGGTTTTCATTTTTCGTTTAGTTTTACAATTGTTTTATAAAAATTTGGTTTGCATTCTAGATCGTTTAGTTTTTATAAACTATAAAAATCACAAAAATAATTCTGTATCATTAATTGAGTCGTTTTCAAAATATAACTAATGTGTCATTTTATCCGTCCGTATCAAAGTGGATGAATTAATTCAACCATTATCAAATTATCTTCAAGGCAAGTGGAAGCCTTGTTTCACACGTGGAGTAAAAAAACAAAACACAAGTTGTCTTTTACCTCTGTCCCCTCAGTAAAAGTAGGATGAGGCCGGACCGAGCCGGCATTTTCCCGGACCGGGCCGTGAAGAATAGAAGGCTGAGTCATTCTTGAGTCCGTCTAATGCACACACGTAAGTTTTTTACTATCTATTTAAGGAAGTAAAAGGAGGAGCAACAAATGCTCATATCTTTACCATCTTCAATTTTCCTTCTTTTATTTTATAGTAAACTTTAAAAATGTCGAACCACTCTTCACCATCGGTTAATTCTTACGAGCCTAATACACCGGATCATCAGGAATCTCAAGCTTCTAACGATAATATCATTTTACACAATCGTTTTGCAAATTCTCCAATCCTATTGGAGAAAGGTTTAAATTTAGATAAGCTTGATCAATGTGGAAAAACTATGATCCGTAGTTGTGGCTGGAAGAAATTTATCAGTACACCGAGAGGTAGGATAAATGTCTCAATAGTGCGAGAATTTTATTCTGCACTTATGACGACATCTATGATAGAGTCTACACAAATCGTTCTAGTAAGAGGAGTGGCTGTTCCCTTCTCTTCATCTATTATAAATCAACTTTTTGAAATACCACCAGTTACGATGCAGCACTTTGAAATAAAATGGGGACTAGACAATGCATACAATCATTTGAATAAAGTACACGAGTCTTTCCAATGTCTGTTCCCGCTTTTTGATACAAATCATGACATGTCAACACGAGCTTTACTTCCACATCTAAAGGCGTGGAAGCATTTTATAAATTCTCGAGTTTATCCCACCTGGGATTTTGGAAGTTTGGCTGAGAATGAAATGCTTCTACTTTTTGCTTTGGCATTCAGTGTATTTGTTGATTGGGGTATATTGATTCAAAGGACGGTGTTGGAGTTTGCGATCACGAGAGGTAGTAGGGGGAAACCTATGCCTAATTCATGGATGATATCACGTTTGTGTACTCTTCTGAATGGAGTAGAAGAGCTGGAGACGGATGAAATTTTTCCGTCTAGAGATAGTCGGTTTGGTTTGCTACCGGTTGATACACCGGGTTGTTCGTCTACCATTTAGAGAGTTGTTTGTTGGTTTTATTTAAATTTGAATAAGTTAAATTAAGTTAAGTTTGAGGTTTCTTTAGTTAAGTTAAGTTTTTCTTTTAAGTTTGTAATAATGTATCTTGTTTAATATATATGTCTTAGTTTTTTAAGTTTGTTTTAATTAGTATACGCTAAAATAAAATCAGAAAAATAACGTTAATAGATAATTTTAATTTTATTTTCGAACCTACTTCTTTACTACTTATTGAACATCGGGACGATGCCACTTCGTAAGTGGGGAGTAGAGTTAGGTTAGAAAATTCATTAAAATTTTCGAAAAATAGTCAAAACAATAATTATATTATATGTCTAATTTAGATTTTAATAAGATTTTAAGTTTATATAATTGAGTAATTAATATTAGATATTGTTTTTATAAAATTATATAAGTATGTTGATATTTATAAGTAAAATTTTTAGAATCATTTTCAATATGAATTATGAGTTTGGAATTGGACTAAGTTTGTCGATTTTTGGCACCACAAAAATATAACTATAGCCAAATAACCTACCTCAGCCTTGATTAGAGTGATCAAGACCTCACTCGAAATTGTAAATTGTGATTAAATAACCGAGCTTTAGCTATTTTGGTCTACATTTCCTTGAAATACCGCAAGTTTGTACGTACTTATAAAAAGAGATGGAGACATAAAAGCTAAGTTTTGGTATATCTTTGAGATTGGAAAGATTAGAAAAGTAGTAGTATATTCGATCTTACCTCGCATGACACTTGCAACATAGTCGATTTTGGTAATAAGTTCGGACATATTAATATTCTATAAAAGAATTAAGAACGAAGCACCATATTTACACAGAATTAATCAAATATCAGGTATCTTCCTTATCTGTGATTAACAACTTAAAAATAAAAAGAACAAATCGGTTGTAGCTACCAATGATTGGAGTGAGTAGGGTATTATCACGAAATGTCCTATATCACTATGAGGTAATTAAGCTCCCGATTGCCTGATGATAGTAGTCCAGCTAGGGTATTATCACGAAATGTCCTATTGCTGGGAATGAGGGCACAAGATAAAATGAAAAAGAAAAAGTTGAATCATAAGATCTCAGGAATTATTACAAGTTTAAGGAAACCGGACTTGTAATTTTCGATCGAAAGAGTAATACTCCGATCAATCTTGATGAAGCAATGCCTGTAAGTTTGATTTTCTACACACACTCACGCTTTTAGTTCTTAATCTAAAAAAAAAAAAAAAGTGTTATTAATCGATGACTATTTTTGATCAAGAATATAAAGATGTAGGTGCGTACGACTTGCCTCTTTCTCTTTTTGATTTCCCTTTTTTCCGATTAACCAACATCTTGAACCTAAACTCTATAAGCCATTTTTTGTCGACTACTTTACCGAAGTTTCCGATTCCAGAATTTCATAATAGTTGCGATTAAAAATAATTCTAATATTTTATTTATACTTATTAAGTATTACATATATAATTTTATCTAAATAATATTTAATGTTTAAGTTATTTCAGTTATATACTCTTTCTTTTCGTCTTCTTAAGATTTTAAATTAAGATAGATAATATATTTATAATATAAATTATAATCGAAAAATTATACTATCTTTTATTACCGCTTATTTTTGCTCGAGGACGATCAAAAGCTAAGTGGGGAGTAATTTGATGTATTATTTTTATATGATTAAATATACGTTATATTATTATGTTTTATTAACAAATTCTATATAAAATATATGAAATTATGGTATAAAATGTTAATCTTTATAATTTAGAGTAGTTAATAATAATAATAATAAAAAGTTGTAATTTTGTACCGATTTTAGTAAATCGGAGTGTCGTGTCAGATTTACGTGGGTATTTGTGGTATTTTATTGCAGATTTATAAACCAAGACCCCGAGAATCGACATATTGAAGTTTAACCATATCTCTGGAATGATTTAGAGAGTGCCACGGGCTTAAATGGTCAATTGAATAGCTTAAGTGGACAAGTGGCCAACCAATCTGGATAAGTAATAATAGAGAAATGTCTTCGACAAACGAATGGCTCATCAAAATGATATTTTCGAAAAAAGTGTTCTTCACGAAAGTTGTAGATTTTTCCGAGAGCTTTCCAATGCAATTTAAATTATGAAGATTGGAGGTCTACAACTTAAACAAGTGATCAAGTGGCTAATCGATTTGGATTAAGAAAAATCCCGTAAAAGCTTCGGGAGAACACGAGGTTATCAAGAAAGCGTTATCCGGAGAAGAGTCCTTCATGAAAGTTGTAGAGTTTCTCGAGACCTTAATTTTGGCATTTCGTTTGCAATTTTTGGAGATCCGAACTCGAGATATGAATTTTATAAGTTATATATAATTATATATAATTATATATAATCTACGCACATCTTGAAGAGATCATGTTAGTGGGAGTAATCATTAGTCCGGACCGAGCCGGCCTAATACCGGACCGGTCCGGCCTTTGCCACTTTGCCTATATATAGAAGCTCATCACAGATCGATGAGAGGTGTACCAATATATATATACATCCTATATATATATATATCTCCTCTCTCTTTTCTTTTTTTAATTTTAGTAGTAGTTGTAAATAAGGCCTTACGCCGTAATAATGTAGTTTTAGTATCGTTATAATGCTCGGGAAAATCTCGGAAGTCGGTTTTGCTAAAGAAGTTGTAATGTCCGGAAGATACGATTTCTGAATCAACTGCCGTATTCGGGTAACTTTTCTTAAGTATTTATGTTTGTTTTTATATTTTTCGTTGTTATAACGTTTTTGGGCTAAATATAATACTGGCCAAAACTATGTAATCGGTTTTATTTCGATCTTTTCGTTAAAGAAATGTTGTTAAGTTAAAATGACTAAAAATTGAGTTAATTGAATCTTTTTCTATTTTGATCGTATTCGTATTGACATATTTAACCGATCTGAGGAATTCATAATCTAATTATGAATTGACGCCTCGTAGCCAGGATATGAGATAAAAGATAGAAAAACCGGAGGGTAAAATTGGCCGTGTGAATAACGTGATAACGGAATCCGATTTCCTACCCGGGGGTAAATTTGTTTTGGGAGAAATGAATTTTATTATAATTTGTACTCGAGATCGTAATAATGTTAAATCATCGCTTTAATTGAAACTTAAACCGGAAAGTTAAATCGTCCGGCTTTGACAACCGGAGCCTTTAAAATAAAATTGACCGTTTGACGAACGGAATGACTCCTTTTTATCTAAAGGTAGATTTGTACTCGGGACCCGTTCGGAAAAACCGTAACGTAACGATGTGGACCTTGGACCGATGCAATGGACATATGACAATTTCATACGCTCATGTGAGGAGGAATTGTTTACCTCGGGAGTGCACCGTTTCACTTACTCAATTGGACCTAAAATAAAAGGAGAGATCGAACACATTTCAATTAATCGAAAAGATCGTATAAACCAATTATATAAGTTTTGGCCGTTCTCTAAAATTATCTGTTTAATATATTGGTATCTATATATTTATATCTATATATATACTTTGCAATTTATGTACATCTATATATATTTATATATCTATATATATTATATTAGAATAACTTTTAAATTACGTATTTATTTTATGTTGACTAGAATAGTAGTGATCTGTGTTATAAAATTGCGATTTAGATCGAGTTAATAACGACTCTTTGGTGTTTAACCACACGTAAAAGAAATTACCAAGTTCCCCGAGGATTCGACACTCGACTCACCATACTAGCACCACAATTTGACCCGGTACACTGCCGGTTAGGATCTGTATAGCTTAGGTTTAGGTCTGTCAGAGCCCTCATCGATTGTGATGGTGGGAAAGTAACTATCCGAGTTGGTGACCAAGAGGTGAGCTATAGTGTTTCTAAATCTATTCAAGTACCCTCCGGTTCTCCAACCGGCTTTTCCATTGAGGAGACGTCTGATGACTTCAATGACTTCATGGATAAGCAAGTCTTGGTTGTAGAAGCAGAATATGAGTGATTGATCGATAATATGAATAATCATGGTGTGGTCAATCTAGACCAGTTAGCAGCTGATTTTGAGGATGGGCTAAGAGAAGAAGCTTTGGCAGTAGGGCCACTAAGTAAACTCAACGATGTTGAGTTGAGGAGTGGAGATCTTAAATCAAGTCTAGAGGAACCCCCTGTAGACTTGGTTCTGAAGCCGTTGCCTAAACATCTTAAGTATGTATTTCTGAGAGAAGGTGACAAGCTTCCCTTGATCATCTCTGCCAAGCTGTCTCGAATAGAAGAGCTTAAATTGTTAAACGTCTTGCGCAAAAATGAGAAAGCCTTTGGATGGCAGGTGGGAGATATCCGAGGGATATCTCCCGACATCTGTATGCACAAGATCAAGACTGAGGAGGGTGCAAAACGAGTTAGACAGCCTCAGAGAAGGCTCAACCCTCACATGCAAGAGGTAGTCAAGAAGGAAATTATAAAGCTTCTAGATATGGGTATCATTTACGCCATTGCTGACAGTGAATGGGTTTCCCCGACTCAAGTAGTTCCCAAGAAAGGTGGAATTACGATTGAGAAAAATGAGAAGGGAGAAGAGATAGCATTGAGGCTCGTTACTGGATACAGAGTATGTATCGATTATCGAAAGCTCAATGAGGTCACACTGAAAGATCATTTCCCCTTCCATTCATTGACCAGATGCTTGAGCGTCTGGCGGGGCACGCATTCTACTGGTTTCCTGGATGGATTTCAGGATACTTCCAGATACCCATCGATCCTGTTGACCAAGAGAAGACTACTTTCACTTGCCCTTATGGGACATTCGCCTACAGACGGATGCCATTTGGTCTCTCGTAATGCCCCGGCCACCTTCCAAAGGTGTATGATGGCAATCTTTGACGGGCTAGTTGAAAAGTGCATGGAGATTTTTATGGATGATTTCTCGGTCTTTGGTCAATCCTTCGATGATTGCCTCGATAATCTTGATCGGTGTTGTCTAGATGTGTGGAAAAGGACTTAGTGCTCAATTGGGAAAAATGCCATTTCATGGTAGATGAAGGCATAGTTCTTGGCCACAAAGTGTCAGCCAAAGGTATAGAAGTAGATAGGGCCAAGGTTGAAGCTATTGAGAAGATGAGTTATCCTAAGAATGTTCGGGAGGTCCGAGGTTTTCTCGGACATGTCGGCTTCTATAGGAGGTTCATCCAGACTTTTCAAAGATTGCCAAGCCCCGTCTACTTTACTCAAAGAAGACGTTACTTTTGATTTTGATGAGAATTGCAAGCGCGCGTTTGAGGAGCTTAAGAGTAGATCGATCTCTCGCTCCAATTCTTATATCGCCGACCGGAACCTACCCTTTGAGCTTATGTGTGATGCATCCAACTATGCTGTTGGTGCAGTCTTAGGGCAAAAGCTTAATGGAAATTTCCGGCCTATCTATTATGCCAGTCACACACTGAATCCTTCTCAAGTTAACTACACGACAACTGAAAAGGAACTATTAGCCGTAGTCTTTGCTATGGATAAGTTTCGTAGTTACTTGCCGGGTGCTCAAGTGATTGTGTGGACCGACCACGCCGCTTTGCGATATCTCATGACCAAAAAGGAAGCTAAACCGCGCCATCTTTGCGTTGGATACCGACCCTCCAAGAGTTTGACGTTCAAATCAAAGATAAGAAGGGCAGTGAGAACGTAGTGGCGGATCATGTTTCTAGGGTGTTAAATGAGGAAAAGGATGAACCAGATGATATAGATCTTTACTTTCGTCTAGAGAACATTATGTTGATAGACGGTTGTCCTCCCGATGTTCCATGGTATTCCTCCATTGTAAACTACCTTCATGCCCGTTATCTCGATCCTGAAATGTCTTATCAAGAGAAGAAGAAGTTCTTCTCTGATATGAAATATTTCGTTTGGGATGAACCTTATCTTTTCAAGATCTGTAAAGATGGTTTGCTTAGGAGATGTGTTCCAGAATCCGAGCAACGCGATATAATCGAGCAATGCCATAGTGGACCCACATGTGGTCACTTTGGTCCTTGGAAAACGGTTGCGAAGATCTTCCAGTCCGGTTTCTATTGGCCCACGATCTTTAAGGACGCAGAAGCTTTCTGCAAAGCTTGTGATCGTTGCCAAAGAACCGGAGCTTTGACAAGGCGGTTTGACATGCCGTTGAAACCCATCCTTGAATGCGAAGTCTTTGATGTTTGGGGCATCGATTTTATGGGACCATTCCCATCATCTTGTGGCAACAAATACATCTTAGTCTGCGTTGACTATGTTTCGAAATGGGTGGAGGCAATTGCCACTCCTCACAATGATCATAAAACGGTCATGAAATTTCTGAAGAAGAACATCTTTGTGAGGTTTGGATGTCCACGTGCCTTGATCAGTGATGAAGGGACACACTTCTGCAACCGACCTTTGGAAAAAGTCCTCGAGAAGTATGGTGTTCGCCATAAAACTCGGCACACCATATCATCCGATGACTAGTGGTCGTTTGAGCGAAGCAACCGAGTCTTAAGAAAATCCTGGAGAAGACGGTGAATAGTCATAGAAAAGACCGGAGTTTGAAGTTGGACGATGTACTTTGGGCATATAGGATCGCCTATAAGACCCCTATGGGTACATCGCCATATCAAATGGTCTACGGGAAACCATGTCATCCGCCCGTCGAGCTAGAGCATAGAGCTTATTGGGCCACAAAGTTTTTAAACTTTGATGCCCAAACTTGTGGACGCATCGACTTCAAGGTTACATGAGCCGGACGAGTTCGGACTTCGAGGCATATGAAAGTGCCAGGATCAGTAAAGAGAAGATGAAACTACTCCATGACGCCAAGATAAAGAAGAGAGCATTCCAGGTCGGCGAGCAAGTTCTCTTATACAATTCTAGGTTACATTTGTTTCCTGGGAAGTTGAGAACACGTTGGTCCGGTCCTTTTGAGATTCTCCAAATCATTCCTGGAGGTGTTCTAGAACTACGCGGTTATCCAGACCAACCGTTTCGAGTTAATGGTCAAAGGTGCAAGCACTACATTGGTGAACCTAAAGAAAAACCTTTGATTGTTAAATTTCTCGATATTCTCGGATGTGGTGTTCCAGAGGTCAATGAATTTGATGAGTTTTCATCCGATTTATTCTCCGAGAATGACGGTATTGGTTCATCGCCAAGTTCTAGCAGGTAGTTGGGATATGGAGGAGTATGAAAGAGAGCAAAAGCTTAAACGTCATCGAGAGAATCGAGAGAAGAAAGAAATCAGCCATGGGGAAGATTAAACGAGTTTGGAAGGCTATAAAAGATTTTACCCCATGTGTTAGATGTCGTTGTTTCTGCAGGCCACACTACGGACCGGAGCTTAAACGAGGTAGTGGTGGCGAAAAGGTTAAATGGCCCGATCCAGTGAGCTTCAAATGTGTCGAGCTAACGACAATAACCATTAGCGCTACTAGGAGGCATCCTAGATATCCCTTATTATATTAGTTTCTTTCTTTAGTTGTTTTTCGTTGTTTTAGTTCAGTTTTATTAGGATTGTGTTTGTTTTTGTCGACTCGGCCGTCCTAATCTTATACGGGGTCGAAGTGTTGTTTTGCTTATGATTTCCTCTTATCTTTATCTCTATCACTTTTGCGCGATATGGTTTAATCCCTTGTATCCCCGAGGTACGTTTTGTGTTGTTTTTCATGTATGCAGGATATTTGCTATAGCACTTGTGAGCTTTCAGATGATGTCAGTTTTCCGGTGGATGGTCCACGGTTTACTGCTTTCATCAAGCCTTTCTGGAGTTGATACGTAGCACTTCCGGAATTGCCACTTTAGAACTACAATCAGCTAAGTTTCTCTTATTCTGCACAACATGAGGACATGTTGTTATTTAAGTGTGGGGGAGGGGAATGATCGCTATGTATCTACCATTTGCTTAATATATGATGTTTCTGTGCAAAATGGAGGCTTAATTTTTCAAAATTTTTCGACACTTTTGTTTTTGTTTTGTCCCGAGTAGGCAATACACGTTTTTGTTCGGTTTGTTATAGTCATTGATGCTGTATACCATATTTTTAGTGAGTTAGTTGTTTCACCAAGATTTATTTTCCACGTGCCATAGTGAATGATGAGCTAATTTATAAAGCTATACCCCGTTTGGATTAGTAATTTTTGATTTTCTTATAAGTCATGTGCTTAGTGCTACGTATGTATCGTGAGATTTATGATAGTTTGTATTTAGTTCCGTAGTATGTTATACTGTGAATATCTAGACGTTTGAATGTGATAAGTAACACGTAACTATTGTCAAATGAGAAGTTGAATAATTAAATGAATCTATCGGGTGTGTCGAAAGCTAGTCGATGATTTGAGTGAGGTAGGGTATACCACGTATGTCCTATACCACTATGATGACTAAGAGCTCACGACAGCTAGGAAAAGTCGCCTTATGATTGGAGTAAGGTAGGGTATTATCTCGAAATGTCCTATTCTCGCTATGAGGGCAATAGCTTCTTCTAATGTGTGTTTAAAGTGAAAAAGTTAAATCAACTAAAGAAGTGTTATGAAATGTATATAAGACTAAGTTATCGTCTATCTTATCCCCAGGTAGAAGCGACGGATATGCTTTGTAGGGATTATCCTCTCGAGTATTTCAGAAAGGCCCTAGATATATTCGATCATTCTTCTCGGGATATGTCACGTTTGTAGGGTACACCTTATGAGTGTCACTTATTACTAGTCTACGATGGGGTATTAGCTAGTTTTGCTTTGAGTTTTTCAAGTTTGGATTTAGTGGAAGTTTTCTATGGCTATGCACACACACGATGGTGAGCTTCTAATTTATTGACTATGTGGTATATGTGTTGAGATGTCTATATTCTTTCCGAGCCTTTATCTTGTTTTGTTTTGCTCGGGACGAGCAAAGTTTAAGTGTGGGGGAGTTGTTAAGGGTGAATTTATACGTTTTATAACGTTGTATTTTATGATGTTCTCCTCCATAATTCATATGATTTGCATAGTGTTAAGGCCATATTTATATGATTATTAAGGGTTTATTTCATTATTATTTTCCCCACATTTGCGTAATTTACATGAGAATTAAGGGTTTAAGTGTAATTATTAGGTAAATGTCATTTTAATATGGTTATTTGCAAAATTGGTTATTTTAAGTGTTTAATTGATTTAATTATGATTATTTGGATTTCATTACATTTTGCAATGTTCATTTATCTTTTAGGAGACTTAATTTCGAGATGACCAATCAAAGATATAGGAAAATAAAAGAGATAAGGAAAGAAATCAATCAAGATAAAGATGGAAATATCAAGGAATCCGTTCTGCATCAATCCAGACGAGCGTCCATGCAGCGTCCAATATGGACGGGCGTCTTGTAATTCGGACGAGCGTCTAGAGAAGAAAAGTTGAACAGAGAGTTTGGACGGAATCTGGACGAGCGTCTTGATAGCGTCTAAGGCATCTTGAACGGGCGTCCATATAAGCGAACGAGCATCCGCCGCCGACCTTAGTCATAACCGACTTAGAGCTCTATAAATACAGCAGCAGCCCCAACCCTAAGAACATACTTTTTTACGCAACATTGAGATCGCAAATTCACCAAAAGCTGCGGCCAGAGAACCCTAATTTCACAGAGATGCAAATCTCCCAACCAACAATCATATTCAACATGATTGTTGGCTAGAAACCTTGCAGTGAGTCGACGGAGGAAGCCTATCAACAACAAAACCAACTAGAGAATTCGATGCTTAAGTTTAGTGAGTTTATTTCATAGTTTTTCATTACTTTGGATCTGTTTTGTATTGCTTAAGTTTTATTGAATTAAGATTTGATGAAACGATCTATGTTTAATTTATGCTTGAATAAATCTATGAAAGTCTGTTTATTTGAGTTCTCTTTCGTTCAAAGTAATGCATCTAATTGTGTTGTAAGAGATTATGCATGATTAGTTGAGTAAGAGTTTGGAAACAACCTCGTGATTTCGTTTTGATTGCATGTTTAGTTTATTTGAAAAGATAAACGAAACCCTAGAATTTGGTTGAAGAAATTTATTGAATTCGTGAATAAATCACTACTAAAAACTATGTCTTTTTAATCACCGTCTAGTTGGATTGTTGGTTGATAGGTGGAACCTAGTCGCCTTGCTGTGTTTTCCTTTACTTGTTTTAATCAAATCGTTTAGATTAAGTTTAGTTTAAGTTCTAGTTTTATAAACCCTAGTTTCCTGCTGTTTTCCTGCACTTTTCTGCTTCAGTTCATAATCAGACGCTCGTCCGCAATAGCAGACGCTCGTCCATTAGATTTAGTTTCCAGACGCTCGTTCACTTTAGTGAACGCTCGTCCGTCTTTCTGTTTTCGTATTTTCTTTGTTTTTATTCTTCGTTTTAGTTTCAATTCTTAGGTTTAGGTTTTAGTTAGTTTCAAATTTTAGTTTAGATAGATAATTGTGACATAATTGATATAGATTTATATTTGAATCCGATAAACATTCCACTCCCTTAGACGACCCGTAAACACCCTATACTACGATCCTTATACTTGGGGTGTTTCGGTTATAAATTGTAAAACTCGTTTTTACCGAACAAGTTTTTGGCGCCGTTGCCGGGGAGTCGGTAACGGTTGTCGGATTCTATTTAGGACAATTTTCTGAGTCAAAAGGGATCGTTTTTAGCACGCAGTAGTATTTTGGCCGTAACTTTCGGCTCGAGTGTCCGTTTGGAACGCAGGACCCCAATTCGGAAAGCTCGTTCCGACGCCGACGACGTGGTGAACTACCGTAGGCCGTTCAGTGCGTTTTCGAGGTCAAAATCCACTGTTTTCCCCTCCATTTTGGCCCTAGAAGATTTCAACACGTTTTTTTTTACCGTCTTAGTGTTTTTCTTGTTTTTAATCTTTTCGTAGGTAGGTTTCTTTTCCAGTTTCGTTTAATTTTAGGATTACATTTATTACTGTTTTATTTTATTTGATTTTTTTTCAATTATTCTCCTTAATTTTTTTTATATATAGCTTAGATCTGTTTCCGTAATTATAGATTTGTTTGATTTTATTTCCATAAGTCTTTTCTGCTTTTATTTTTTATCTCGTTTTTTATTTCTGGTAACCTTAGTTTTTAGGTTTTCGTATCTGAACGAGCGTTCAACAACTTGAACGCCCGTCCACCTCAATTCTGTCCTCTGAACGAACGTTCATTCAACTGAACGAGCGTTCAGTTCTGAACGAACGTCCACTAACACTGGACGCCAGTTCAGTCTGTTTAATCATCACCTCTTTTCTTTCTTCTCTTCTCTTTTCTTTTCTCCCTCTAAACCATCAAACCTTTTCTAAACCTGTTCTAATCAACCCTAAGGTTGATTTCTTCCTTCTCCTTTCTTCTGGTTTATGCAAACGAGAAGTAAGAAGGGACTTCGATCTTTGATCCTGAGCCTGAACGATCTATCCTTAGAAGAAGGCTTCTCCCTGATTTGGACAAAATGGCGGATCAAGATCCACCAATTCCAAATCCTGATCCCCAAGCTCAGTTAAATTTACTCCTTTAACAAATGCAAGCTCGCAAAGAATGCAGAATCGGCAAGGCCGGCATAAATCAACAACTTCAACAATTCCGCCAAAACCAAATTAATCGCCTGAACCAGGACCCCTACACTCCATATCTTAATCAAGATTTTCTCGAGGGACATAGACCTATTCGTCCACCCGATATGGGGGGAGTAAATTTCGACCTTAAAAATGGAGTAGTTGCACTAGCCAAAATAGCTCTTTCCATGGCACTTTCAAGAAGACCCGCACGACTTCTTGTCCACATTCGTACAAATCGTGAAGCAGGCCATTATCCCGGTGTTGATTCCGAGATCGTAAAGTTGAAGCTATTTCCTTTTGCTTTAAAAGGTGAAGCAAGCGATGGTTTAAGTCGTTAGCACATCATTCCCTCCATACATGGAATGATGTCAAAAGAGCCTTCGCTCTTAAGTGGGTTTCACCAGGCAAGATTATGGAGATGAAACGGGAAATAGCTACGTTTGAGCAGATGGAGGATGAGACTGTTGGCAAGGCTTGGGAGAGATTAAATCTTTTGATGAGGAAATGCCCCAATCACGGATATGACAGACATGAGTTGTTGGAACTGTTTTACAGAGGTGTCTCTCAACCTAATAGAGACTATCTTGACTCCACAAATGGGATCCTTCTTAGGGGGAGGTGATGAGACCGCTTACGAGTAGCCGAGACAATTGCCAAGAACAACATGTGGTCGACTCCTAAGAAGACCAATATTGTTAAGAAAGAAGGTACGCAAGCAATCCCGATACACAAATTGTTGGTTGCTCGGATGGAATCGATAAGCAAGCAAATGGCCAATCTTCGATGCGGCCTTCGAGGTGAATTATCTTGGAAAACAGCGGGGACCGAGATGACGGAGGAGGTAAACTTAATGGATAATCAAAACCAACCCTTCCGAAACTTCAACCAAACCGAACTATTCAGATTTCAAAGGCAAAACTTCAATCAAGCCAAGTTACCACCGGCCCTTCAAATTCGAATTCTTTCAACTCGAACTATCAAAGGCTAGTTCGTAACTCCCAAAGGCCTCAAGGTGGCCGGAATCAAACTCGAACAATAATCATACCACCTCATGTGTCCCTCAACACAAATTCGATGAGCCGGTAGACATGGTGAAGACTCGTCTACTAGTGTTAAAGCAATTGAGAGACAAGTTGGTCAAATGGCGGACCAAAGAAGCAAGCAGACCTCACGGTAAACTTCCGAGTTATACCGAGAGAAATCCGAAAGCCGATGTGAATGTTTGCACCGCCATTACACCTCGGGGGAGTATGGGCAAGAAGAGGAGTTGAATGAAGTAACGTTGAGAAGTGGTAAGAAGGCTGGACCCGGCAAGGTGTCGGGAAACGAGTAGCCCCTCCTGACGCCATGAGTTCAGGAGGGGGAAATCAGAAACCACATGCCGAAGAAAGCAACGATGAGGAGCTTAGTGACAATTCTTCGGAGGATGAAAATAATTCTGATGACGAGGAAAGAAAGGAAAGTCAAGGGGCGGTACCCCTGACTAAGAAAAAGGAAGAAAAGTTTGTGAGATGGAAGGATAAGGAGGATGAGGCAATAAAGAATCAGGCCACGACGAATGATAAAGCCCTTCCTTATCCACCAAAAAGGAAAGAGAAAGCCCTCACTAACGACAAGCAGTATGCTGGAGTGAGGAGGATGCTTAGAGACACTCAAGTTAGTATGCCCTTAGCCGAGGTATTAACTGAAATGCCTAAATGCTCTAAGTATCTTAAAGAATTCTGTGGGAGCAAGAGGAAGCTTCAGGGGATGGCTGAAGAAGTGTTTCGAGAAGATTGCGCAATGGTTTCACAAAAAGTCGCTGTTAAGCGAGGTGACCACTCGGCACCTTCAATCTCCCGTGAGATCGAAGGCCAATTGTTCGAAAATGTATTATGCGACTCAGGGGCCTCTATTAATGTGATGCCATTAAACGTATGCAAAAAGCTCGGGTTAGATAAAAGGATGCGGGAACGTCCGATTTCTCTTCGTATGGTAGATAAATCTAGCCGGACCGCAGCCGGTTGTGTAGCTAATGTTCTCCTTCAAGTTGAACATTTGGTCTTCCCTACCGACTGGGTTATCCTAGATTATCCACCTGATAAGGAAATGCCTCTAATTCTAGGCCGAACCTTTTTAGACACTTCTAACGCTCTCATCGACTTCTGCAAAGGACGACATTACTCTAGAGTCGGTGACACATCTGTCACCTTCACACGAGGGACACATCCTGAAAGAGCCGTAATTGATGAAATATCGTTTGTCGAAGCTATCTATGAGGACGAAAAAGATGCCTACTTTGAAGAAGCAGAGGAGTTGACAGAGATAGGTGTTTTTGAAGTCATGGACATTGAGGATCCGGCTGACTGCGGACCATCTTCTAATTCATTTCAAGCCGTAGGCATTGACGAGTCATCTTCACTCGCTCACACTGAGCCTGTTATTGAGTTAGAAGCATGGAGATGCCCAAGAACAAACGATGATTTCAAAGAGCCGAGTCGTCGAAGACTTCATCCCCGGTGAAGAAGAAGCTCGATGGGTAGTTGGGACGAGGTAGAGTTTTGGAGAGAAGCTACTCATTGGGAAGTAGATGATTGGGAAGAGCCGGCGTAAGAGCTTAAAGATGAAGAGTTAAGAAAAATGATCGATCACAAGAAAAAGGAAGCAAGTGTTGACCGGAGGATTCCGATGGATGATTTGATCCAAGCACCTTTCTCGGGGTTGAGCCTCGGGAAGATGAGATGTTCTACTGTCAACCACTTCAAGCGCATAAGGAGAAAGGTGGCCCGTTAAAGTCTAGTATTGAGCAACCACCTACTGATTTAGAGCTTAAACCACTTCCAAAACACCTTAAGTATATCTTTCTTAAGGATGGAGATAAATTGCCTTTGATCATTTCTTCGAAACTCGACCAAGAGCAAGAAGCACACCGATAGAAGTGCTTAAGAAAAACATCCTCGCGTTCGGTTGGCAAGTGGGTGATATCCGAGGGATCAGCCCGTACATATGCATGCATAAAATCCGAACGGAGGAAGGAGCTAAAAAGGTAAGACAACCTCGCCGAAGGCTGAATCCGCATATGCAAGAGGTTGTCAAGAAAGAAGTGATAAAGTGGCTTGACATGGGCATCATCTATGCAATCGCCGATAGCGAGTGGGTCACCCTACTCAAGTTGTGCCAAAGAAGGTGGAATCACAAATCGAAAAGAATGAAAAAGGGGAGGAAGTTGCCTTACGTCTCGTGATCGGCTACGTAGTCCGTATCGACTATCGTAGACCGAATGAAGTCACCGCAAAAGATCACTTCCCCTTACCCTTCATTGACCAACTAATTGAAAGACCGAGTGGTCACAAGTATTATTGTTTTCTCGATGGATACTCGGTTACTTCCGTATAGCCATCGACCCCAATGACCAAGAGAAGACCACGTTTACGTGTCCATCTGGTACTTTTGCTTTTCGTAGAATGCCATTCGGTCTATGCAATGCACCCGCGACTTTTCAACGGTGTATGTTGGCCATTTTTGATGGACTTGTTGAGAAATGCATGGAAGTCTTCATGGACGACTTCTCAGTCTACGGCGATAGTTTTGATGAAATTTTAGAGAACCTAGATATGGTACTCCAACGTTGCGTTGAGAAGAATCTGGTGCTTAACTGGGAGAAATGCCATTTTCTAGTTGATGAAGGAATAGTTTTGGGACATAAGGTGTCCAATGCTGGTATTCAAGTTGATAAGGCTAAGGTCGAAGCCATTGAAAGGATGACGTACCCTAAGACAAGAAAGAGGTACGAGGTTTTCTAGGACACGTTGGCTTCTACAAAGCGGTTTATTCGAGATTTTTCTACGATTGCCAAGCCTTTATCAAATCTCTTGAAAGAAGATGTCGATTTCTTGTTCGATGCGAAGTGCAAAGAAGCTTTCAATTGTCCGAAAGACAAGCTTATCGTGCCCCTATTTTAGTTGCACCCGACCGGACCAAGCCTTTCGAGTTGATGTGCGATGCCTCTAATTACGCCGTAGGCGCAGCCTTAGGTCAAAGAGTTGATAAAAGGTTCGTGCCCATTTATTATGCGAGTCGCACCTTGAACCCGGCTCAATGCAATTATACCACAACTGAGAAGGAATTCTTAGCTGTTGTTTTTGCCATTGACAAGTTTAGAAGTTATCTTCTAGGATCTCAAGTTGTTGTTTGGACCGACCATGCAGCCTTGCGCTACCTTATGGACAAAGCGTATGCAAAACCAAGGTTACTTAGATGGATTTTAATTTTACAAGAGTTTGACCTTGTGATTAAAGATAAGAAAGGTAGTGAGAATATTGTGGCCGATCATTTATCTCGCTTAGTAAATGAGGGTGCGTAGAGAATCACAATGATATAGGCATTGATTTTCCGACCGAGCAATTGATGAAGCTTGAAACGGTTAGGCCGTGGTATGCGACTACGTCAACTATTTAGCGAGTGGTCATTTAGAGGATATGACGTATCGGAGAAGAAGAAGTTCTTTTCGATCTTAAATATCTCGTATGGGAAGATCCTTATTTGTTCGTAGTCCGTAAAGACGGGTTGCTTCGACGGTGTGTTCCCGAGCATGATCGGTGGGATATCCTAGAACAATGCCACAAATGTCCTACCGGAGGTCACTATGGAACACCAAAGACGGTTGCAAAGATCCTTCAAGCCGGATTCTACCGGCCGACCCCGTTTAAGGATGCGAAGCCTTTTGTAAAGGTTGTGATAGGTGCCGCAGAACTGACGGCGAGTAGTCGGATGGAAATGCCACTTAAGCCCATTCTTGAATGCGAAGTTTTCGATGTATGGGGCATAGATTTTATGGGACCCTTTCCATCCTCATGTGGTAATAAGTATATCCTCGTCCGTGTGGATTATGTTTCAAAGTGGGTCGAGGCCATAGCTACTCAAACTAATGATCATAAAGTCGTGAAGAAATTCTTGCAAAAGAATATCTTTACTAGATTTGGTCGTCCGAGAGCACTCATTAGTGATGAAGGTACTCACTTTTGCAATGCGCCGCTTGACAAGATCCTTGAGAAGTATGGTGTCAAACATAAGATTGGTACACCATATCATCCTCAAACTAGTGGCCAAGTCGAGGTAAGCAACCGGAGCCTGAAAAGAATTTTGGAGAAGACCGTGAACAATAATAGATCTAATTGGAGTCTTAAGCTGGATGACGCATTGTGGGCTTATCGTACTGCATTTAAAACCCCGATGGGCACGTCACCCTTCCAAATGGTCTATGGCAAGGCTTGTCATTTACCTGTCGAACATGAACACAGAGCTTTCTGGGCAATTAAATTCTTAAATTTCGATAGCCAACTCTGTGGGGAGAAACGGTTGTTACAATTGAACGAGCTCGACGAATTCAGACTTAGAGCGTACGAGAATGCTAAGCTTAGCAAGGAGAGAACTAAGATACTCCATGACGCTAAGATCAAGGACCGAGAATTCAAAGTTGGTGAAATGGCTTTACTCTATAATACCAGACTTCATTTGTTTCCTGGTAAGCTAAAGTCTAGATGGTCTGGTCCATTTGAGATTCTCGAGGTTAATCCAAGTGGAGTAATTACGTTAAACGGGTATGGTAATCAAGCTTTCAAAGTGAATGGTCATAGACTTAAGAAATATTTTGGGCAACCAAAGGAAAAGCCTGAGACTCTTTATTTCCAAAGAAGAGATGAGAGTACAGATGTCCTGATTTGTGAGGAGATTCCATCTTATTTCTTTGAGTCGATGATGATGATGACATTCCTACCTCTACTCGTGAGGAACCTTCTTCTCGGGACTCCCGAGCATGTTAGCACACCTACGCCTGTCATCCGCAAGAACAAGAAGAAGAGAGTCAGTGTAGTTTGGAGAGAAAAGTTTAATGAACTTATTGCGCACTTGACTTGTTGTTGTGGTGAAAATCACTTCCGCCCTAGTAATTCTAATTCCGATACTGAGGTGGCGGCAGTTAAACCAAAGTGGCCCGATCCGGGTTGATTCTTGAACTTTGTGTCAAGCTATTGACATTAAAAGAGCGCTCCTAGGAGGCAACCTAGTTTTCTTTGTTCGTTTTCTTTTCTTAGGTTGTTTTGTTTTATTGTTTTAGAAATAATACTTTAGTTGATTTTGTGTTGATGGTTATTCCTCCTACATTCATTGTAAGTGTTTTGTATGTTTGCTCATATACCCCGTGTACCCCGAGATTATATGGTATGTCGAGTGTGGCAGATACTTTTGAGCAGGTTCGCAAGCTTTTATGTTCAAGTGTTGTCTATTCGAGTTGTCGCGGTACGTTCATGCTCCGGCCTGACCTCTGCCAACTTTCATCCGACAACCACTGTTGAAACCAGCTAAGTTTTCTTTTTCTTCTATTCTGCACATTCTGAGGACATAATGTGATTTAAGTGTGGGGGTAAATTGGGTATGTTTTTATGCTATATCCTTTGAAATATGAGTGAATGTTAAATTTCTGCGAAATTTAAAATTTTTTGTGAATCTCGAGCATATAATTGGAACTAGATGCTTGCTAGTTGTAGTTTTCTAACGATGATAGTATGTGACTTAGTGAGATAATTATAGCATGTCTTTACTTTCATGGAGATAGTTTCGTTTTTCACTCACGAAAGCCTTTGATATTAAAGCATGACTTTTGAATTATATCCTTTCATTGTTTTAGTGATTTATCTTAGGAAGGTCAGTATAGTTACACCTTAGTTAGACCGTGTGCTGTGAATATCATAAAGTTTGAATGTGATAAGTGAGATGTAACTTATGACTGTGAAAAGTGAATGAATAAAGTGAGTGAGCAATTATTAATAAATACGTTTGTCGGAAGCTGGTTTATGATTTGAGTGCGGTAGGGTATACCTCGTATGTCCTATACCACTATGATGACCAAAAGCTCACGACGATCGGGAGAAGCTACCTTATGATTTGAGTAAGGTAGGGTGTTATCACGAAACATCCTATTCTACTATGATGGGTAAAAGCTCATTCTGATATGCGTCAAATTTGAACATTTTGGAAATGATGGATAAGAATAGAGTGAAGTCTTTGTTATCATGGATCTTATACCCAGTAGAACCGCATGATATGCTGTAGGGATTATCCTACTGAGTGTGTGGGAAGGCTTTGAGTGGAGCTATTACTGTTTGTACCTAGGATAGTCATTGGAATTTTTGAGAGGATATTTCTTTGAAAGGCTTGTTAGATTGAGAATGGCTTGTCACACTTGCACCGAATCTATCTCTGTGATGGTATCATTTGCTATAGTTGTTGTATCTTTTGTTACGTGAGTTAGAGATCTATGTGGATTATTTATAAAGTGAGCTATAGTTTTGATTGTTTTGTCCGAGGACGTACAAAAAGTTAAGTGTGGGGGAGTTGTTAAGGCCATATTTATATGATTATTAAGGGTTTATTTCATTATTATTTTCCCCACATTTGCGTAATTTACATGAGAATTAAGGGTTTAAGTGTAATTATTAGGTAAATGTCATTTTAATATGGTTATTTGCAAAATTGGTTATTTTAAGTGTTTAATTGATTTAATTATGATTATTTGGATTTCATTACATTTTGCAATGTTCATTTATCTTTTAGGAGACTTAATTTCGAGATGATCAATCAAAGATATGGGAAAATAAAAGAGATAAGGAAAGAAATCAATCAAGATAAAGATGGAAATATCAAGGAATCCGTTCGCATCAATCCGTACGAGCGTCCATGCAAATCGTCCAATATGGACGGGCGTCTTGTAATTCGGACGAGCGTCTAGAGAAGAGAAGTTGAACAGAGAGTTTGGACGGAATCTGGACGAGCGTCTTGATAGCGTCTAAGGCATCTTGAACGGGCGTCCATATAAGCGAACGAGCGTCCGCCGCCGACCTTAGTCATAACCGACTTAGAGCTCTATAAATACAAAGCAGCAGCCCCAACCCTAAGAACATACTTTTTTACGCAACATTGAGATCGCAAATTCACCAAAAGCTGCGGCCAGAGAACCCTAATTTCACAGAGATGCAAATCTCCCAACCAACAATCATATTCAACATGATTGTTGGCTAGAAACCTTGCAGTGAGTCGACGGAGGAAGCCTATCAACAACAAAACCAACTAGAGAATTCGATGCTTAAGTTTAGTGAGTTTATTTCATAGTTTTTCATTACTTTGGATCTGTTTTGTATTGCTTAAGTTTTATTGAATTAAGATTTGATGAAACGATCTATGTTTAATTTATGCTTGAATAAATCTATGAAAGTCTGTTTATTTGAGTTCTCTTTCGTTCAAAGTAATGCATCTAATTGTGTTGTAAGAGATTATGCATGATTAGTTGAGTAAGAGTTTGGAAACAACCTCGTGATTTCGTTTTGATTGCATGTTTAGTTTATTTGAAAAGATAAACGAAACCCTAGAATTTGGTTGAAGAAATTTAATTGAATTCGTGAATAAATCACTACTAAAAACTATGTCTTTTTAATCACCGTCTAGTTGGATTGTTGGTTGATAGGTGGAACCTAGTCGCCTTGCTGTGTTTTCCTTTACTTGTTTTAATCAAATCGTTTAGATTAAGTTTAGTTTAAGTTCTAGTTTTATAAACCCTAGTTTCCTGCTGTTTTCCTGCACTTTTCTGCTTCAGTTCATAATCAGACGCTCGTCCGCAATAGCAGACGCTCGTCCATTAGATTTAGTTTCCAGACGCTCGTTCACTTTAGTGAACGCTCGTCCGTCTTTCTGTTTTCGTATTTTCTGCTTGTTTTTATTCCTGTTTTAGTTTCAATTCTTAGGTTTAGGTTTTAGTTAGTTTCAGCTTTAGTTTAGATAGATAATTGTGACATAATTGATATAGATTTATATTTGAATCCGATAAACATTCCACTCCCTTAGGACGACCCGTAAACACCCTATACTACGATCCTTATACTTGGGGTGTTTCGGTTATAAATTGTAAAACTCGTTTTTACCGAACACATAGGAAATGTGGTTTTAAATGATTTATTAAGCAAGTGAGATTTTAATTAGTTTATTCGCAAAATGAGGTTGTGTACGTGTTTTGATTATGGTTTTATGAGTATTTGGATTGTGTTACGTTTTGCGATGTCTTGATGTGATGTAGATACATGTTGGAGGCTAAATTGATGATCAAATGTTGATATAATTCGAGCTAAATCGAGATAGAGATGAGAAAAGAAGGATAAAGATGGAAGAAGGAAGAGATAATGCTCAAGAGATCGAGTTCCAGCATCGATGGACGAGCGTCCACGGTCCGTCCATGGTGGACGGGCGTTTGCTCAACCGAACGAGCGTTCAGAGGTGCGATTTACATTCAGAGCCTTCAAACGCTGCATAGACGAGCGTTCACCTCCGTCCAGAAGCTGCTGGACGAGCGTCCAAGATAGTGGACGGGCGTCCAAGCACCGCCTTAGCCTAAACCGACCTAAAAATCTATAAATAGGCGCGATTTCTCAAACCCTAGACACAATTCGAACCCTAAAAACCTAGGGGCAGCTTGGCTGCGTTTTTCTACAGTTTTTATCTACTTTTATGCAATTTAATTCCTAGATTAGATTAGATAGATTCATGTCTTTTATTTCATCAATTCGAGTTGCAACAAGGATGCTAAGAGGCTAAAACCCTCTTGAACAAGCGTTGTGAAGCCTTCTTTCAACAATTCGAGTTTTTGATTCGTGATTAATCTGTGAGTATCTATTTCAAGTTCGTTTCTTTTATCATGTTTCATATGTTTTTGCATGTTTAATCGAAAGATGCTTGCTTTGATGATTGTTTATTTGATGAAAATCATGTTAACGATAGATCACCGTGATAAAAGAATAGATCTTCGATCTAATTAAAACGAGAGTTATTAGATTGACTTTCTAGATTAGAAATTGAAAGATTTCACGCCTAGGTTAGAAAGACGTAATCTTTAACATCGAAAGATAAAAGATTAGGAAACGAACTTGTCTACGAGAGTAGGAGCTTATGCCTTCGATTAGGTGAATCACGACTTGAGTGGAGATCACGAATTAATCCGATTTAGAATGGAGTGTTGATAGGATAGGTGGATCAATCGCTTGTTCGTTCGTTATAATTTGATTTTAATCCTTTAAACTTGAATTGCTAGATTAGTTTACTTTTAAATTGCACTCTAGTTTTTATCGCTTCCAATCTTGCCTAGCATTGGATTAATTTCCTCTGTCTAGTTACTTTTATGCATATTTGTTTAGGTTAGTTCTTCGTTTAGGTTAGTTTCGTGACAATAGTTTAGTTGAAAAACAAAAGCTAGGATTCACATTCGTCTAGTTCCCCGTAAGATCGACCCGGCATTAGCCTCCATACTACGATCCTTGCACTTGAGGTTAACCGGTTTATTACTTGTTGTTTTATATTGATAAAATCCGGGACAAGTTTTTGGCGCCGTTGCCGGGGAACCGGACGGTTGCCTAGTTTTTGTTTTTGTTTGTAGTTTGTCTTCAATTCTTGTTTTTAGGTTAGATCTTTTCGCTTCGTTTGTAGTTAGTAGTTTAGTAGTTTTTGTTCGTTTATCCGTCGTTTTAATTGTGTCTCTGTGAGTAGTCAATATAAAAATCTATGCTCTAATCTATACTCGTTTTCTCGTTTGTAACTCTCTGTTTTTCTAATCGTTCGGCCCGGTTGGACGAGCGTCCGTTTTACCGACGCCCGTCCGGTTCTTGTTTCGCCGGACGAGCGTTTAGTTCACTGGACGCCCGTCCACTGTAAATATTTCAACTCTGTTCTGTTTCTGATCCCTCAGACGAGCGTTCGGTTTTCTGAACGCCCGTCCAGTCACAAACCTAGGCAGACGCCCGTCCAGGACCTTGGACGCCCGTCTGTCCTCTTGCTTCAGTTTCAAAAAAAAAAAAAAATTAGGCAATAATTTTTTTTGTGTTTTCGTAACTAGTACGGTGTCAGGAGTCCTGGAAAAAAATTTGATTTTACCAGGAAAATTTTTGCTTCTTTTTCCCCGAAATTTGGCGGGAAACTGATTTTTCCAGAAAAAATAAATTCTTCATTTTTAGGCTTCAACCACTTGATTTTATAATAATGGCAGCGGAAGATAGACGGACGTTGGCCGACTATGCCATGCCCGGTACAAATACACCATAAACCCGGCTATCGTCATGCCTACCATTGTCGCTCCAAACTTCGAGCTTAAACCCGGACTTATTCGATGATGCGGCATGCATCGATTTTTCACGGCTATCAATCGAAAACCCCCACACTCACTTACACACATTCTTGCAAATATGCGGTACTACCCGTATCCAAGGTGTAAGTGATGATGCCATCAAGCTTAAACTATTTCCATTTTCCTTACGGGGGAGGCACTCGAGTGGTATCACTCCCTCCCCTCTCGAATCCATCACTACGTGGGCTGAGCTCGAGAAGGAATTTCTAAGTCAATACTTTCCTCCTTCAAAAACACCCCATTGTCCGAACGAAATCTTCACATTCCGTCGACCGGAAAATGAGTCATTCTTTGAGGCGTGGAAAAGGTTTAAGTCTCTCCCCGCGCAAGTGTCCCCATCATGGCTTGCCAAAGCAAAGGCAAGTCCATACTTTCTTCGGTGGATTGACCGAGCTCACCAAGGGCATGGTCAATAGTTCCTCTCGGTGGGGCATTTCTCAAGAAAACACCTTATGAGGGGTGGGCGCCGTTCGAGGACATTGCCAAGTACAATTATGCCCCCTCTTATCAAGCCATTCAAGCACCTCCTCCGCCTCCCAAGGTCGAAGAGGTGACTATGCAAAATCTCGTTGCCATGTTGCGAAGCAAATGGCAACCTCTCAAATGACAAATTACTCAAAACTTCTCAAATCCGAGTTATCCGGCTCCTTCACCTTCACGAACTCTCAAGTTCTCGTACGTGAAGCTTGTTTGTCGGACCGGCCATATGACCGGCCAATGTCAATTTTCTTCCCCCTCTCGCTCGCAAGTCAATGTTGTTCATGACTATGGACAAGATAATCCAATCGCATGCCAAGTATGTGATAGCATGGGGCATATCGCTCGCTTCGTCCCATGATTGGGCGAATGCGGAAGTCAATGCTTTCTCTCGGCCGGACAAATCGTAGATTCAATAACCAATTCTCCGGCCGAAGCTTTCCAAAACCAAGGGTTTAATCAATCTTCGGGATTTAATCCTAATTCGAACTTCAATAGAAACCCCGGTATTAATCGAACCCAAGCTATAATTCTTCCAATCCACAAAGCAAGGTTCAATCGAATTGGCCCGCCAATTCTAATTCTCGCATTCCAAAGTCGGCCAAGCCGCCATTTCCCCGTAACTTCCAAAACTCTCAAGGCACCTCCCACCAGGACGATATAAAAGCCGAATGGAATTCATTTCGGGAGGAGCAAAGCAGGACGATGAAAAGTCTTGAGAGGCAAATCGGGCAATTGGCTGAGCAGTTAGCCTCTAGACCGTCAGGGCAGTTGCCCAGCTTCACGGAAAAGAATCCAAGAGGCGGTCAAGTCGCTCACGCCGATTTAAGCAGCAGTCAATGTACCTGTCATGACCACTGTGCTGTTTGTTAAATTCTCTCCTTCCTCGGGGATTATCTCCTTGTGCTCGATCGATGCATTCATCGATTTTCCCCTCCATTTCCGCAGCGTCTATGTCTCTGATCAGGTCCCTACACTGTTCAGAATCATGACCGATATCTTTATGATATTTGCACCACCTGGTGTGGTCCCTTTTTTCTCTTGGACCCCTCAAAGGTGGAGGAGTCTTGGCGATTCCTTTCTTCTCCATAATAGCCAAAACTTGGTCGCGAGACCTGTTCAGAGGGATAAGGTCTCTGACCTGCAGAGCACCTTTCTTCCCCAACCTCTCAGAAATGGGAGCAGTTACCCTGTCCCAAACAGATTTCCTTTTCTTGTCATTCCGGTCCTCAGTCTTTCCTTTCTTAGCATCCCTGTGGGAATCCTCCCTCTTGGCTCTATTGGCCTCTTCTCCCTGACAATGTCTGTATGATATTTCCAGACATTCTTCCATCGTGCGCGGATCTTTGCTGCTCAGCTTCGCATGTAACCGCCCTTCTCTTAGTCCTGCTATGAAAGACGCTACCAGAAATTTATAATCCAGATCTGCTATCTGGGATGATTCCCCATTAAATCTCTTGATGAACTGCAGAACGGTTTCATCACTCTTTTGCCTAATCGTTAGCAAATAAGTCTGGTTTCTTTGGAAAGGTCTTGCTGCGATGAAAGCATGCATGAACTTTCTGGTCAGAGTGGGAAAATCCGGTATAGATCTGGGGTTCAACTTGTTGAACCAATCTCTTGCCTTTCCTGTTAGAAGAGTTGCAAATGCCCTGCATTTCATCTCTTCTGGAGCATTATACAAATTCATGTGTTGAATGTACTGATGCATATGGTCGTATGGATCCTTAGTTCCATCATATGCCTGAATTTTTGGAATTTTGAATCCTGAGGGACATGGGAATGCATCGATGTCTTCAGTGAAAGGAGACACCAGTCTGAATTCATCTTGCTTGGGTTTGAGTATGGCATCTAACTCTGCTCTGGCGTTATCACCACCTGGGTGAGTAATCATCACTTGTATGCTTGATTCTGCTTCCTGCTTCTCTTTTTTAGCAGTTGGAAGTGGGGTATGTGCTTCGGAGATATCATTATCTTGATTCCTTGCTTTCAAAACCGCCTCGAAAATGGCCTTTATCTCTTCCCCTTTCAGATTTGCAAGGTTTTCTACTAACATCTGTTTAACTGCATCTGGGTTGCTTGTTTGCCCCTCTTCCATCACTTTCTTTCTGGTATCTTGAACATTTTGGTCTGGACTTTTATCCTTATTTTGATTTTCCTTTTCTGGTTGAACTTGCTGTTTCTTCGAATTTCCTTGATTTCTTGCCATATTTTTTTTTGTAAGAATCACTCACTAACTAGAATCAGGCCCTCCTTCTAGTGCCAAATGATGTAGTATGAATATTACAAACGGGTAATCGGGTAATTCTAATTAGGAAATAATACATGAACAAGAATATTTGGGTATGATTTGGACTGAACTCTCGAGAGAGCTGCCTACGTATCCAGGTTAAGTAATAAACTGGAATCAAGTCCCCCTCGTAGTTCAGGGTATCCCTTATATAGTAGTAGATCGTGATTCTCTTCCTTGTGTGATGGGAAGTTATCAACGGTTATTTCCGCACGTTGCGATCGTGGGGCCTACCCATATCTATATGTGGTTGAACCGATGTTGACTCGGTCTTCGCCGCATTCGGCCAAGCATTCGTCCGTAAACCATTCTGGTCAGGACACGGTGGAGTCCTGCTCCTCCGACTATTCTGTCCAGTGTCTTGGTCTGGTCAGCATTTTGATGGTCGGGCTTGACTGGATCGTTTGTCTCCATTATTAACTTTGGGCCTGGCCCAATTACAAATACCCCGACCCAGTGGGCCCATATATCGTCAGATGGCCCGCATCATGCATGTTGATGATATAAGGGTGGCCTGTGTTGTTCTAAAGATGGATCTTGCTGGTTGAGGCACATATCGAGCTGAGTTCATGTCGTCCTATAAGTTGATATGACATTTATCACTGAATGTGAGGCTTGATGAGTGTCACGTGTATGATGCCGAACTCACCCATGTTAGTGTTCGTTGTGTTCCCAACGTGTCTCGTAATTTATTATCAATCTCTTAGCTTTGTCAATTCCTACCCTCTATATTATTTGAATAATTTTCAGACCAGTACTCTATAATGAATGACTGGTTAAAATGGGATTGTATGAATGACCAAACTTCCCCTTCTAGTTTTTCCACAGTGAATAGAACATCAAAAAGTGCTTGGCATCATCGTCGAAATTCGTCACCCAGCTACTCCCATTCTTCAAGCTATTCTTTATCATAATGATCTAGAAGTTGAGACCTAGACTGCTTCTTCCTATTGTTTTGCTTGTTTAGGGAGAAAAGTCACAAAAATTCTTTTGCTACTTCTATTTTATGTTCTTCCCATCCTTTAGAGATTTTTTCCACTAACTTTGGACATCCCTAATTGTGTCGTGTGATGGTTTCAAATAATATATAATTTTGCTGATATTTTTAGCAAATATACATGATTCTATCAATTTATTCATAAATATGGCGTGGTTGGTGTTTTTATTCTGTTTAAGACTCTTGTTCAAAAATTCTTTGATATTACTATTAAAATTATACTGATGCTGACGGAGAATACATAGCCTTAAAAAGTCATCATGCACAAGTAAGTATAACTCATCATCAAACCACACTTAACAGCAATTGTTTTTTTCTAAGAGACGACATATTCATCTTATTTTTATTACTACATCTTTTATCTATGTTATTTACTAATACTTGATCGTGATTGTTATATTTTATGTGAAAATTTATTAGGGACAAACACTTTTTGAGGAAAATATATAGGGAAGAAACACACTCGTACTTTTATTATTTTTTGATTTCTAGAAGTTGGATAACAATTAATATATTTTTCATCTTGATCAACACACTGATTATGTATGTTATTTAATACCCACCAATGATTATTTTATTAAATGAAATAAATAATCAACTAAAAAATTGAAATAAATTAATTGGGAGAAAGATTTTGTAATATCCCGATTTTTGAAAAAGGGCAAATTCGGTCTTTTAACAAAAATCAGAATATTATGTTATTTAATTTAAGGATTTAAGAAGAAAAAATGGTTAATAATGATTTAATTAATTAATTGGGATTATAAAAGGAAAACTAATCCTAAATTAACCTAATCATAGTTCTACGTAAAAATCATCAGAGTGGCGCAAGTGTTGAGAAAAAAAGAAGATGAGAGACTTTTGAATTTCGAGGCTAATCCGTTGCTCTTTTCAATTGACGTATCAAGAGGAAAATACTCTACGGAAGGAGAGGATCGTTTTGATACCAACAATCCCTAAATCCGTATACGTAAGTTTTCCCCTCATCGTTCTTGGTGATTAGGGTTTAACCACCATTGTTAAGGTTGAGTTTTTCTGAGTTAAATTTCGTAGTAATCAGGTTTGGTTCGTATCGTTGTAGGTTCGGAGTTCTAAAGTTTAACCTTTTCAAGGTTTTGGTAGCGTGGATCGTAGTAGCTCGCAATTTAAGGTAACGTGGTGTTCTTATCGTATGATTAAGGTGTTGTAAAGTTATAGAGAAATTTGTATGGTTATTTTCATGGTTTATAATCTGTTTAAGTCGGAGTTTAGAGTGGAATTGGGTTGGAGGTCGTATTTTGACAGTTGCAGATTTATGGGAAAAACCCAGGCAAACGAGCATTTGCACAAGGGCAGAAAGGCGTTTGTGATCGATGCAACTCAAACGAGCGTTTGGGGTTTATACACGGGCGTTTGAGTGTTGGACATTTGATACAGGATGTGGCCAATTTTCATGAACGAGCGTTTGGGGAGTAGTAAACGATCGTTCAAGGAAAACGTGCGTTTACAGGGTGTCGAACGTGCGTTTGGCCTGTTTATTCCGTTTTTACTGTTTTGTATGTCCTTACTGCTTGAACCTATGTGACAAAGCATTGAACAAGCTTTTGATGCGTTTAGTTCCGGCACCATATGGATTCCTTAAAAAGATGAAGTGTGGGACCGTCGAAAGCTTCGGATTTGCCTTGTGCTTCGATAAGCTAGGGTTTATCGATGTCTGTGTATGTGCTAGGTTTTGTTAGAGTCTAGTGGTATTAAGAAGAGGGAGTAGACTGATAGGTGAGCCTTTTATGTGAATCCACTTAGGTGGCTAGTTAAACATCTAATCAAATGTATGTATTAGATTAATAATGTTAAACATCATGCAATGCTTGGTAAGGCATAGTACAATATCGCGATGTGTTATCTGACTACACAAAGTAGACTGTACCCACGCCGGTCAATCGATTGGCTAGATAAAGCGTCTGGTGCACTCTGCCGGTCATCACACTATCGGGACTCAGGTATTCCCGGGGCTACTAGAGCGGGTCTCTAAGTAGGTTGTGTGAGGAAATCACTAGTTTAACGTAGCGGAAATTAAAATTTGATTTCCTTTTACTAGATCGTTCTTCGTTTAGTGTAATAAACACGATAAGTAGTTTGACGGTTATACCTTGATGATCTATACGATCGTCGCTTTGACCGTCAACGGAGAGTAGTTCAGTGCGCAAGTCGTCCACGTGTCCGGCCTCTATCGCTAATCCACACGAACCCCTTGCCGGAATCCTCCTTGGATTGCTATTGGAAAACTCTGGTTGCTAGACCGGCCTTTTTTCCTCCCAAACAAACTCACTATAGGTTGCTCTCTATTTTACACAAGAACTATGAGCTCTTGCAATTGTGATGTACAAAAGAGCTTGACACCCACCTCTTAATTATTGTCAAAAGTGGCGCCCCATATGTGTGGAAGAGAAGAAAACCTTTTCCCAATAAAATAAGGAAAATCTTCTAGATTGATTTATCTCTTTTATTATAATTAATTTTGCCAATATCTTATATTGAATATAATTATCTTATTACCATAAATCTATTTTTCCAAAATCAATTAATATATTATATTAATATTATGGTAATCTTATTAATTAAAGTGCACAATCCGAGTGTATCTTATACACACCAATGTGGCGCCCCAAAAGTCAATGAATTGACTTCCGGAATATTCTTTAATTAATATAATTAATATATTGTATATTATTTATTCATAATAAATAAATACCACCATATTAATTTACCACAATAACCTTTATAGTCTAGAGATAAACTTTCCTTATTTAGTTATCGCCTATAACCGCATTTTAATCCGACTCGATGTTCATATGTGTGTGACCCGATAGGCTTCCGAATATGTTGGCCGTAGACACAAAGTGCAATTTACTAAAATGCCCTTCATACCTAACGATCATGGGATAGCGTCTAGAAACACACCGTGACCCCCAATCATCGGAAGAGTCAAAAGGAATGACTACTACCTTTCATGTGAAGCAGTTACCGTGTAACTTACAATCCTATCGTTGAATTAATATCCATACGATCGTATCTCGAGTGTCAATACATTAACGATCGTATCTTATAATCTGGATATCACGCTCTCTCGGAATAACACATTTACTCCCACTTTGCAAAGATTCTCGAGAGCTAGACATTCCTTATAAGAAGGCCATTTCGGATATTCGATCCCAATCATAGGATACGCGATTCCCGGACGACCAATCATGTATACTCCGCATGCTTCAATATCATACCCAATCACTACCGCATGATCGCCCCGTGGTTAGGAGAAATCTCAATAGTGTCAAAGCATGACAATCCACACCGTGATGCCATGAAGACTCCGGTCAAATGGATAATTACACAACCGCCACATAGTGTGACACTTAATGTAAGTGGGTCAATCTAACGTACGCATTCTCTAATACACGTCTACGTACAGTCCAAGTGTCCCTACACTTCGATAGACGAGATCTATCCCTATCTTCTAAAAGATAGAAGACATCAAATACGTGCTAGTCTGATTATACTATCAATGTCCCATTTGATAATATGTAAGACTAGAGACTTTTAAGTACCAACCTTGTTATAGTGATTAGAGATCTCATCAAACCATAATCACTATCATGGTTTCTCTATCACAGATTGACACTGGGGACGTTACTATATATATACAACAAATAATATGAAGATAAACAATATATAATAACATAAGTGCTTTTATTAATCATAATAAAGTTATTACATGAACTAAATAGACTGTAAATGACCCGACCTGGTCGGATCCGGTCCCACCCGATTGGGTTTAGGACACCTTTCCAACAATCTCCCACTTGGCCTAAAGCCAATCACCCATATGCCTAAGCCCGTGCAAGTGAACATGTTTCTCATGCTTAGCTTGAGACAATGCCTTGGTTAACGGATCAGCTATGTTATAATCTGTATGGACTTTCTCTATCTTTACATCTCATCTATCTACTATCTCTCAAATCAAGTGATAGCGCCGTAGCACATGTTTGGACTTCTGATGAGACCTTGGTTCCTTTGACTGAGATATCACTCTATTATTATCACAGTAAAGAGGCACTGGACCTTCAATGGAGGGAACCACACCAAGTTCAGTAATGAACTTCTTCGTCCAAACTGCTTCTTTTGCCGCCTCCGAGGCTGCTATGTATTCGGCTTCCGTTGTAGAGTCCACAGTAGTCTCCTGCTTGGAACTCTTCCAGCTCACTACTCCACCATTAAGCGTGAAAACAAATCCAGATTGTGACTTAAAGTCATCCTTGTCAGTTTGGAAACTGGCATCTGTGTAACCTCGTAATACTAAATCATTGTTCCCGAATACCAGGAACATATCCCTAGTACGTCTCATGTACTTAAGGATATTCTTGACAGCAATCCAGTGACCATCACCTAGATTGGACTGGTACCTACTAGTCATACTAAGAGGGTACGAGACATCTAGTCTTGTGCATAACATGGCATACATGATAGACCCAATGGCCGAAGCATAAGGGATTTTACTCATTTGTGCCCTTTCCTCCACTGTCTTAGGACTCATTCCCTTCGACAGGTAGACCCCATGTGACATGGGCAGGAATCCTTTCTTGGACTGCTCCATGCTAAATCTCTTCAGCATCTTGTCTATATAGGTGGATTACGACAGACCAAACAACCTTTTAGATCTATCTCTATAGATCTTTATTCCTAGAATATAGGCTGCATCACCCAAGTCCTTCATTGAGAAGTTCTTGGATAACCAAGCTTTGACTAATTGTAACATAGGCACATCATTCCATATGAGCAATATGTCATCTACATAAAGCACTAAGAACACAATGGCACTCCCACTAACCTTCTTGTAAACACAGGGCTTATCTTCGTTCTTGATGGAATCAAACTGTTTGATTATCTCATCAAAGCGAAGATTCCAACTTCGAGAAGCTTGCTTTAATCCATAAATGGACCTTTGCAGTTTACACACCATCCTGGCGTCATTGGTTGTGAAACCCTTAGGCTGTGTCATATACACTTCCTTAGACAGGTTCCCGTTAAGGAAAGTTGTTTTCACATCCATCTGCCAGACTTCGTAATCATGGTATGCTGCAATAGCGAGCAAAATTCTAATGGATTTTAACATGGTAACTGGCGAAAAGGTTTTGTCATAGTCACTCCTTGTCTTTGCTTATATCCTTTTGCCACTAACCTAGCCTTGTAGGTAGTCACATTACCGTCCATGCCGGTCATTCTCTTAAAGACCCATTTACACCCTATAGGAACTATTCCCTCAGGTGGATAACTAATTTCAAAACTTGGTTGTCTTTCATGGATTCCATTTCAGAATTCATGGCTTCCAGCCATTTCTCTTTGTCATGCCTTAATAGCACTTCCTCATAAGTTCTAGGGTCCTCATCTTCCATGAGATACACGCCTGTGTACCTTTCGGGTTCACGGCATTCCCTGGTGGATCTACGAGGTGCTAGTGTGTCCACGGTAGAGGCTGGTGTCATATCTGTGTGTGGCAAGTCCTCTACTTCCATCAACTGACTGTTATCCGTAAGTGGTTCTCGAATTTCTTCATGATCAATTTTACTCCCAGTGATCCTATCTTGAATAAACTCTTTCTCCAGAAAGTAGCTAGTCCTGGCAACAAACACCTTTTGTTCCCCAGGATGGTAAAATTGGTACCCTTTGGTTTCCCTAGGATATCCCACAAATAGACATTTGTCAGACATGGGCTCTAATTTTTCAGGCATCATCCGCTTCAGGTAAGTCGGGCAACCCCAAGGTTTTAGATGACCTAGGCTCGGTTTTCTCTTAGTCCATACCTCGTATGGCGTAGAGTCAACCGTCTTTGATGGAACTCGGTTCAGTGTATAGGATGCGGTTTCTAGAGCATACCCCCAAAATGATTTTGGGAGAACTGCGTAGCTCATCATGGATCGTACCATGTTTAACAAAGTACGGTTCCTCCTCTCAGATATGCCATTCATTTGAGGCGTCCCTGGAGGGGTCCATTCAGGTAGAATCCCATTCTCCTTTAAATAATCTTGAAACTCTCCATCTAGGTATTCCCCACCTCGATCGGATCGAAGTGTTTTGATTTCTTTACCTAGTTGTTTCTCCACTTCACTTCTGAATTCCTTGAACTTTTCAAAGGCTTCAGACTTATACTTCATTAAGTATATATAACCATAGCGAGAATGATCATCAGTGAAAGTGATAAATAAGAGTATCCTCCTTTGGCTTGAATTGACATTGGTCCACACACATCAGTATATATGAGCTCAAGCAATTCATTGGATCTCATCCCTTTGCCACTAAAAGGTGACTTTGTCATCTTTCCAAGTAAACAAGCTTCGCATGTATCAAACGATTCGTAATCGAATTGATCCAACATTCCATCTTTATGGAGTTTGGAAATGCTATTCTTATTTATATGGCCAAGTCTACAATGCCATGAGTAGGATTCATTCAAGTCATTTGTTTTGTCTTTCTTGTTATTTATATTAAGTACGTCAACATTCATATCTAATATGTAGAGACAATTGCTAAGTATGCCAGTACCATAAAAGATTCCATCACGTGAAAAAGAACAACATTTATTCTCAAACGTAAAAGAAAATCCATCAACATCTAATGCAGAAATAGAAATAATGCTCTTCGTAAGAGCGGGAACAAAATAACAGTTATTAAGTTCTAGTACTAGCCCACTGGGCAATGAAAGAAAATAAACTCCTATGGCCAGCGCAGCAACACTAGCTCCATTTCCAACGCGTAGGTCCACCTCTCCTTTCCTCAGTTCTATAGTTCTTCTTAGTGCCTGCATATTCGAACAAATATGAGAACCACAACCAGTATCTAATACCCAGTGGTTTGACTTAGAAGAAGTAATGTTGATCTCAATCATAAATATACCTGAAGTCGAAGCATCAGAATGCTTCTTCTTGGTACTCAAGAAGCCTTTGCAGTTTCTCCTCCAATGTCCGGTCTCACCGCAATGGAAGCAAGCATCCTTGGATTTGTCTTTTGCTATCTTAGGCGTTGGCTTTGGTGCAGCCTTCGCCTTCTTGGACTTTTTCTAGGCTTTTGCCTTGCCCTTGCTTGAAGTGACCAGCAACACTTGCTTTCCCTTCCCCACAGTGCCCTCAGCAGTTTTCAACATGTTCAATAACTCCTCTAGGGAGCAATCTATCTTGTTCATGTGATAGTTCATCACGAACTGCGAGAATGAATCAGGTAGAGATTACAGAATCAAGTCAATACTCAACAATCGTTCCAACTTGTGGCCCAGCTTCCCAAGCCTCTCTATGTACCTGATCATCTTAAGCACGTGTGACCCCACAGCAGTCCCGGATGCCATCTTACAACCAAACAGGGCCTTCGAGACCTTGTACCTCTCAGTGCGAGACTGAGAAGCATAAAGTTCCTTCAAGTGGACCATGATTGAGTTGTTAGGAAATCTACGCGGGATCGCAGCGGAATTAAAAAATTTATTTCCTATCGACCCAAGATCGACTTCGTTTAAGCAATAAACAAACAAGTAGTAGACGGTGGTTACCTTGGTTGATCTAAAAGATCGACGCTTTGACCGTCTAAGGAGAGTAGTTCTGCATAGAGCCGCCCAAGTGTTCGGCCTCTACCGCTAGTCCACACGAACAGCCCGCCGGAATCCCATCATGGATTGCTATTGGAAAACTCCGGTTGCTAGACCGGCCCTTTTCCCCTCTCTCCAACCCTCCAAAAGATGCTCTCTATTTTACACAAGAACTATTAGCTCTTGGAATTATGATGTACCAAAGAGCTTGACACCCACCTCCTATTTATAATGAAAGTGGCGCCTCTTAGAAGGTGTGGAGGAGAAGAAAACCTTTTTCCAATAAAATAAGGAAAATATATTTGATTGATTTATCTCATTTATTATAATATCTTATATCAAATAAATCTAGGATATTGTCAATATCTTATATTAAATATTTCCAAGATATTGTCAATATCTTATATTGACTATATTTATTTTATTACCATAAATCAATTTACACATGTGTATATATCACATATATATAACACAATTAAATCTATTAATATCCAAACATCAAATATATCAATTTGATCAATTGGCATTTACGTATGTCAATCACATACATAAATTTAGCCGCCATATATATATTGGATATATATATATTAATATCTAATATTAATAATAGGTAATACCATTAATTAAATTGCACAATCCAAGTGTATCTTACACACTTCAATGTGGCGCCCCTTTGACCAATAAATTGGCTTCCGGAATATTCTTTAATTAATATAATATTATTAATATCTTGTATTTAATTTATTCATAATAAATAAATACCACCATATTAATTTACCACTATAACCTTTATAGTCTCGAGATAAACTTTCCTTATTTGGTTATCATCTATAACCACATTTTAATCCGGCTAGATGTTCTTATGTGTGTGACCCGATAGGCTTCCGAATATGTTGGCCGTAGACACAAAGTGCAAATTACGAAAATGCCCTTCATGCCTAACGTTCACGGGATAACGTCTAGCAACACACCGTGACCCCCAATCATCGGAAGAGTCAAATGCAATGACTACTACCTTTCATGTGAAACAGTTACCGTGTAACTTACAATCCTATCGCTGTAATAATATCCATACGGTCGTACGTCGAGTGTCAAACATTAACAACCGTATCTTATAATCTGGATATCAAGCTCTCTCGAAGTAACTCATTTACTTCCACTTTGCAAAGATTCACGAGAGTAAGACATTCCTTATAAGAAGGCCATTTCGGATATTCGATCCCAATCATAGGATACGCGATTCCCGGACGACCAATCATGTATACTCCGCATGCTTCGCATCATACCCAATCACTACCGCATGATCGCCCCATGGCTGGGAAACCTCAATAGTGTCAAAGCATGACAATCCACACCGTGATGCCATGAAGACTCCGGTCAAAAGGATAATTACACAACCGTCACATAGTGTGACACTTATCCGTGTAAGTGGGTCGATCTAACGTACGCATTCTCTAATACACGTCCACGTACGGTCCAAGTGTCTCTACACTTCAATAGACGAGATCTATCCCTCGCCTTTAAAGACAGAAGACATCTAATACGTGCTAGTCCGTTTATACTATCAATGCCCCGTTTAATAGTACATCGGCCTAGTAGACATTTAAGTATCAAACTTATTAAAGTGATTAGAGATCTCATCAACCATAATCGCCTATCATGGTTTCTCTATCACAGTTTAATACTAAGGACGTTATCATATAACAATTCATAATTGGTTCTTTAAAAGAACATATATATGACAACGAAAAAAAGCCATTTAATCTATATGTATAAACACAAAGAAATAGTAGAAATGATCCGACCCGGTCGGATCCGGTCCAACCCGATTGGGTTTAGGACACTATTCCAACAATCTCCCACTTGGCCTAAAACCAATCACTCGCACACACAAGACCAAGTTGAAACACAAGAGTCTCATGCAATACTCGCAACTAGCCCTAGCCATGAACAGATCGCTATCCGTGGGGACTCAGACTATCTTCATATCATGTTCCAAATTGACCAAGTCAAAGGAACCGCCTCAACACACACATGAATCTCTGACGAGACCCTGGTCCTTGCTTTAAGCAATGAATCCACTTACTATATCAGCTATATAGAAAGGGTGGAAGAACCGCACAAGGTTCAGGAATGAACCTTCTAGATCCATGTACTGCTCCCGCTGCGCCTCTAAGGCACTACTGTGTTTTGGCCTCGTTGTAGAATTTACAGTGACCCATATCCTAGAACATTTCCAGCTCACTGTATCACTTAATCAAAGTGACTGCAAACCCAGACTGTAGCTCCCACTCGCCTTCATAAGACTTAGGATATACGTCTGTATATCTGCGTTTATCTAATTCCAAGTTTCAATAAACCAGGAACTCTCCCTTAACTTGTTTAAGGATATTCTCGACATTCACCAGATTTACTTTCATACTTGCTCATGACTATTCATGGACTATGAACATCCGGCATTACCTATAAGATGGTTCCTATCGCAGTAGCGAAGGAAACCTTCCATAAGCATCATCATTCACCTTATCATTAGGACGAACGTCCTAACATAGATAGATCTTGAGAACACCGACTAGCAGTATCCCCTGTCACGATCTATGCTAAACTTCCTTTTAGCATCACATCTATATAGGTAAACTATAATATAACAGCAGTTAAATCTATCGCTATAGATTCTTATTTCCAAAATAAGAACTACTAATCCAAGTGCTTTTGTAAAGACCTTGAACTACCAAACATTAATTGACTGTGACATGGGGTGATAATTCTCGAGAGAGATATCCAATACCTTACTCAAAAATCGTAACACACTCCCACTATCTATCTTGCACATGGGGCATATTCTTCTTTTGACTATATCAAACTCCTTTGATTATCAAACAAAGAAATTGTATAGAGAAACTTGTTTGAGTCCATAAATGGATCTCATGGGCTTACATATCATGTTATCGTCTATGAACATTGAGCTGTCTGCCCAACGTCTTCAACACTATCATATAGCCATGATACAAAGTTACAACAAGCATAATCTGAATAGAACTGGGCTCAGCCTTATAGGGACATTCCCTCTAGGTAAGACAGACTAGGTTCACAACCTGGTTGTCACTGATGGAATCTAATTCAGATATTATGGCTCCTGGCCATATCTCTCAAACCTGCCTTTCAAACATTCTTTCATAAGTCGTGAGATATTCATTCTTCAAGATGAACATACCAACAGACTTTTCAGGCTTGAGGTTATCCACAGACTTACAGAACTTTTGTGTGCACTGAGCAGTGTTCTACACCTCATCGTCATACGGCGTCTGCTCATGTTCCTATGGTTGAATATATCTTTGTGGTTCTCAAACTCTTTTGAGATCTGATTCACTCCTACTGTTTCTCTTGGAAGAAACGCTTCCTTTAGAAGACAGCATGTTTGAAGACAAACATTTTGCTCCACGGACAAGTAAACAATATCCAGCGTACTTGCTAAGATATTCCACAAAGTTGCATATGTCGTACTAGGCTCCAAGCCTTTCTGACTGTGCCTATGAAAACTTCAAATCATCGGTTAAGATAGATTCGACATTATCTTCTTCCATATCTAATATGGAATTTATTCAACCTTTATTCTTTGGAACTGGGTTAAGTATAAGGGCACTATCCCGAAACGGGAAGGGATACTTCGCATGGCTTGCGTCACACCTTTATCATATAAAGTGTTGTTTCCATTTTGGGAACACAATCTAATTGTGTATCCCAAAGATGGTATCCTTCAAGGGAAAATCTTATTCCTTTTCAGACGACTTCTGAAACACCCTTCAGGTATTAATTACTTCAATCCAATTGAAGATTAATTCCTAAATAGCTCAGCAATCTCATATTCGTGCTTGCTCGAACTTTTCGGGCTTTCCGAATTGTCGTACTTCAATAAGTACATTCAACTATTTCTAAAACAGTCATAGAGATTAATAAACAATTATTTGTGGCATTAATTGTCATAAGCCAACAAACATCGGTATGTTTAGGCTTTAGACAATTTTTCTAGAATTTATAACCTTTTCATAAAAGGGTATTTTAGTCCTCTTTGGATAAGATATGTTTAACCCACATGATTCATAATCATATGGTTCAACATCATCAGAATGACGTTTAATTACACGCTTCTCTTCCAGAGAGACTATGTCTAGAACAACTACAAATATCAAGGATAACAGCCATTCAAATATTTAGTTGAGATCTCATCACATATATCAACTATATAGTGACTTCAATCTAGTATGTTAGATTCAGTGACCTTCCAACTTTATCGGAATAACATTTATTCTTTACAATTGAATATGTATACTAAATCCTAACAAATAACTAAAAGTATGTTCTTCATAAGAACCGGAACATAATAACATTTATTTAGTTTCCTTATCAGTTTACTAGATCCAGAATGTGGTAAGTGTTACAACGTTTGCTTCACCTTCCATATCTGTATTAACCTTTCTAATTTAATCACACTCGTAAGATATCATATATCTTAGAGTTGACTTTGAACTTAGACAGATTTATCTCAACTCACTTGCCTAGAATAGAAACTTCAATAAATTCTCTATTTAAGCACATGCCCTAACTTTCCTTTTCAACCCTTTTAAGCACTTGAAAAATGTTTCTTAGTGTAGTCTTCATAAGACTTAAGAAAGATCACAAGAGCTATGTCTTTGATTTCCTTTCATAAAGAAAATCTAATGTTTATTAAATAGTTTATTTAACCTTTCGAATCGTATTCAAAACATTGACTATTTAATTAACCTTTAAGCAATGATAGAATTAAGTCGATACTTAAATCTTACTATTTTGAAAACAACCTTTTCAAAATTAAACGTGGTCATTCTTATCCAACGTTTGAATTAATTGTCATCGTATAACTGAATGATCATCTTGGATCGTATCCAATATATGACTAATTCGTTGAAACTTATTTCAAATGATTTAATCACATCATGAGCTTCCGCTTTCATTAATAATTAAAGCCTTGGAGTACTCCATCAAATATGTAATCTCCTTGTCTCTAACTACTATAACGGGATTGCTCGTGTCATTGCTTATTTTAAAAGGATTAAAATTTACTTAACCATATTTGAGAACGTTTCTCAAAATTAACAGTCATAATTTGGTTTTACTAATCGAGAATTAAACATAAATATAAAGTTTGCTAAAACTACAACATAAAAATGAAAATAAATGAGTGTTGTTGTTTATACACGCAAAATAAAAAATGGTCTTTTGGTTTATGATTTTGCTCCCACTAGTCAACTACTTCCAATTGACTTTCAAGAATTATTAATTTCTTTAGTGGACAAGATCCCACTAAACTACCGCGACCCCCGCTTTGGCTGGTGGGCCGAAAATAGTCTAATAGGTAGACAACAACCATTTGTCAATCGTATCTTATACGACTCTTGTTGTTTGACTAGTCAACGCTTTGACAATTTTTATCTTATGAAGTAGTCAAACCCTTGCCTCTAAAATCCAAACGACCCCGCTTTGGCTGGTGGCCGAGAGAATTCTTAGTCAAGTCACAACCCCAATATTCGTGAGATCTCATACGATCATATCTCGATAACGACGATATACCCGAGGTAGGTCAACCCCCTGCTTTGGCTGATGAGTTTGTTCGGTAAAAACGAGTTTTACAATTTATAACCGAAACACCCCAAGTATAAGGATCGTAGTATAGGGTGTTTACGGGTCGTCCTAAGGGAGTGGAATGTTTATCGGATTCAAATATAAATCTATATCAATTATGTCACAATTATCTATCTAAACTAAAGCTGGAACTAACTACAACCTAAACCTAAGAATTGAAACTAAAACAGGAATAAAAACAAGCAGAAAATAAGAAAACAGAAAGGCGGATGAGCGTTCACTAAAGTGAACGAGCGTCTGGAAACTAAATCTAATGGACGAGCGTCTGGATTGATGCAGAACGGATTCCTTGATATTTCCATCTTTATCTTGATTGATTTCTTTCCTTATCTCTTCTATTTTCCCATATCTTTGATTGATCATCTCGAAATTAAGTCTCCTAAAAGATAAATGAACATTGCAAAATGTAATGAAATCCAAATAATCATAATTAAATCAATTAAACACTTAAAATAACCAATTTTGCAAATAACCATATTAAAATGACATTTACCTAATAATTACACTTCAACCCTTAATTCTCATGTAAATTACGCAAATGTGGGGAAAATAATAATGAAATAAACCCTTAATAATCATATAAATATGGCCTTAACAACTCCCCCACACTTAACTTTTTGTACGTCCTCGGACAAAACAATCAAAACTATAGCTCAGCTTTATAAATAATCCACATAGATCTCTAACTCACGTAACAAAAGATACAACAACTATAGCAAATGATACCATCACGAGAGATAGATTCGGTGTAAGGGTGACAAGCCATTCTCAATCTAACAAGCCTTTCAAAGAAATATCCTCTCAAAAATTCCAATGACTATCCTAGGTACAAACAAGAATAGCTCCACTCAAAGCCTTCCCACACACTCAGTAGGATAATCCCTACAGCATATCATGCGGTTCTACTGGGTATAAGATCCATGATAACAAAGACTTCACTTTATTTTTACTCATCATTTCCAAAATTTTCAAATTTGACGCATATCAGAATGAGCTCTTACCCATCATAGTAGAATAGGATGTTTCGTGATAACACCCTACCTTACTCAAATCATAAGGCAGCTATAGACTGACTGTCGTGAGCTTTTGGTCATCATAGTGGAATAGGACATTTCGAGATAACGCCCTACCTCACTCCAATCATAAACCAGCTTCCGACAAACGTATTTATTAATAATTGCTCACTCACTTTATTCATTCACTTTTCAAAGTCATAAGTTACATCTCACTTATCACATTCAAACGTTATGATATTCACAGTACACGGTCTAACTAAGGTGTTACTATACTGACCTTCCTAAGATAAATCATTAAAAATAATGAAAGGATATAATTCAAAAATCTTGCTTCAAAATCAAAGGCTTTCGTGAGTGAAAAACGAAACTATCTCCATAAAAGTAAAACATGCTATAATTATCTCACTAAGTCACATACTATCATCGTTAGAAAACTACAACTAGCAAGCATTTAGTTCCAATTATATGCTCGAGACTCACAAAAAATTTTAAATTTAGTGGAAAATTTAACATTCACTTTTTACTCATATTTCAAAGGATATAGCATAAAAACATACCCAAACACCCCCCCACACTTAAATCACATTATGTCCTCAGAATGTGCAGAATAAAAGAAAAAGAAAACTTAGCTGGTTTCAACAGTGGTTGTCGGATGAAAGTTGGCAGAGGCCAGGCCGGAGCATGAACATACCGCGACAACTCGAATAGACAACACTGGACAAGTAGTAACTCGAAAACCTGCTCAAAAGTATCTGCAACACTCGACATACCATATAATCTCGGGGTACACGGGGTATATAAGCAACACATAACACAAAACACTTACAATGAACGTAAGAGGAATAACCATCAACACAAAATCAACTAAAGTATTATTTCTAAAACAATAAAACAAAACAACCTAAGAAAAGGAAACGAACAAAAGAAAACTAGGTGCCTCCTAGGAGCGCTCTTTTAATGTCAATAGCTTGACACAAAGTTCAAGAATCAACCCGGATCGGGCCACTTTGGTTTAACTGCCGCCACCTCAGTATCGGAATTAGAATTACTAGGGCGGAAGTGATTTTCACCACAACAACAAGTCAAGTGCGCAATAAGTTCATTAAACTTTTCTCTCCAAACTACACTGACTCTCTTCGTCTTGTTCTTGCGCACGATAGGCATAGACATAGTGGTATGATCAGAAGTCTCAACAGAAGGTACCTTACGGGTGGATATAGGAACGTCATCATCATCTGACTCAAAGAAATAAGATGGAATCTCCTCACAAATCAGGACATCTGTACTCTCATCTCTTCTTTGGAAATAAAGAGTCTCAGGCTTTTCCTTTGGTTGCCCAAAATATTTCTTAAGTCTATGACCATTCACTTTGAAAGCTTGATTACCATACCCGTTCAAAGTAATTACTCCACTTGGATTAACCTCGAGAATCTCAAAGGGACCAGACCATCTAGACTTGAGTTTACCAGAAACAGTGAAGTCCGGTATTATAGAGTAAAGCCATTTCACCAACTTTGAATTCTCGGTCCTTGATCTTAGCGTCATGGAGCATCTTCGTTCTTTCCTTGCTAAGCTTAGCATTCTCGTACGCTCTGAGTCTGAATTCGTCGAGCTCGTTCAATTGTAACAACCGTTTCTCCCCACAGAGTTGGCTATCGAAATTTAAGAATTTAATTGCCCAGAAAGCTCTGTGTTCAAGTTCGACAGGTAAATGACAAGCCTTGCCATAGACCATTTGGAAGGGTGACGTGCCCATCGGGGTTTTAAATGCAGTACGATAAGCCCACAATGCGTCATCCAGCTTAAGACTCCAATTAGATCTATTATTGTTCACGGTCTTCTCCAAAATTCTTTTCAAGCTCTGGTTGCTTACCTCGACTTGGCCACTGGTCTGAGGATGATATGGTGTACCAACTTTGTGTTTGACACCATATTTTTCAAGGATCTTGTCAAGCGGCGCATTGCAAAAGTGAGTACCTTCATCACTAATGAGTGCTCTCGGACAGCCAAATCTGGTAAAGATATTCTTTTGCAAGAATTTCTTCACGACTTTATGATCATTAGTTTGGGTAGCTATGGCCTCGACCCACTTTGAAACATAGTCGACACAGACGAGGATATATTTATTACCGCACGAAGATGGAAAGGGTCCCATAAAATCTATGCCCCAAACGTCGAAAACTTCGCATTCAAGAATGGGCTTAAGTGGCATTTCCATCCTACTACTCGTCGTCCCGCCTTCGGCACCTATCACAACCTTTACAAAAGGCTTCGCATCTTTAAACAGAGTCGGCCAGTAGAATCCAGCTTGAAGGATCTTTGCAACCGTCTTTGGTGTTCCATAGTGACCTCCGGTAGGACCGCTATGGCATTGTTCTAGGATATCCCACCGATCATGCTCAGGAACACACCTTCGAAGCAACCCATCTTTACAGACTCTGAACAAATAAGGATCTTCCCATACGAGATATTTAAGATCAGAAAAGAACTTTTTCTTCTCCTGATACGTCATATCCTCTAAATGACCACTCGCTAAATAGTTGACGTAGTCGCATACCACGGCCTAACCGTTTCAAGCTTCATCAATTGCTCGGTCGGAAAATCAATGCCTATATCATTGTGATTCTCTCGCACCCTCATTTACTAAGCGAGATAAATGATCACCACAATATTCTCACTACCTTTCTTATCTTTAATCACAAGGTCAAACTCTTGTAAAATCGTAATCCATCTAAGTAACCTTGGTTTTGCATCTGCTTTGTCCATAAGGTAGCGCAAGGCCGCATGGTCGGTCCAAACAACAACTTGAGACCCTAGAAGATAACTTCTAAACTTGTCAATGGCAAAAACAACAGCTAAGAATTCCTTCTCAGTCGTAGTATAATTGCATTGAGCCGGGTTCAAGGTACGACTCGCATAATAGATGGGCCTGAACCTTTTATCAACTCTTTGACCTAAAACTGCGCCTACGGCGTAATTAGAGGCATCGCACATCAACTCGAAAGGCTTGGTCCAGTCAGGTGCAACTAAAATAGGGGCACTGATAAGCTTGTTTTTCAGACAATTGAAAGCTTCTTTGCACTTCACATCGAACAAGAAATCTACATCATCTTTCAAAAGATTTGATAAAGGCTTGGCAATCGTAGAAAAATCTCGAATAAACCGCCTGTAGAAGCCAACGTGTCCTAGAAAACCTCGTACCTCTTTCACTGTCTTAGGGTACGTCATCCTTTCGATGGCTTCGACCTTAGCCTTATCAACTTGAATACCAAAGCATTGGACACCTTATGTCCCAAAACGATTCCTTCGTCTACTAGAAAATGGCATTTCTCCCGCTTAAGCACCGATTCTTCTCAACGCAACGTTGGAGTACCATATCTAGGTTCTCTAAAATTTCATCAAAACTATCGCCGTAGGCGAGAAGTCATCCATGAAGACCTCCATGCATTTCTCAACAAGTCCATCAAAAATGGCCAACATACACCGTTGAAAAGTCGCGGGTGCATTGCATAGACCGAATGGCATTCTACGAAAAGCAAAAGTACCGGATGGACATGTAAACGTGGTCTTCTCTTGGTCATTGGGGTCGATGGCTATCCGGAAGTAACCGGAGTATCCATCAAGGAAACAATAATACTTGTGACCACTCGCCTTTCAATTAGTTGGTCAATGAAGGGTAAGGGGAAGTGATCTTTTGCGGTGACTTCATTCGGTCTACGATAGTCAATACGTACTCGTAGCCGATCACGAGACGTAAGGCAACTTCCTCCCCTTTTTCATTCTTTTCGACCGTGATTCCACCCTTCTTTGGCACAACTTGAGTAGGGCGACCCACTCGCTATCGGCGATTGCATAGATGATGCCCATGTCAAGCCACTTTATCACTTCTTTCTTGACAACCTCTTGCATATGCGGATTCGGCCTTCGCCGAGGTTGTCTTACCCTTTTAGCTCCTTCCTCCGTTCGGATTTTATGCATGCATATGTCCGGGCCGATCCCTCGGATATCACCCACTTGCCAACCGAACGCGAGGATGTTTTTCTTAAGCACTTCTATCACCGTGCTTCTTGCTCTTGGTCGAGTTTCGAAGAAATGATCAAAGGCAATTTATCTCCATCCTTAAGAAAGATATACTTAAGGTGTTTTGGAAGCGGTTTAAGCTCTAAATCAGTAGGTGGTTGCTCAATACTAGACTTTAACGGGCCACCTTTCTCCTTATGCGCTTGAAGTGGTTGACAGTAGAACACCTCATCTTCCCGAGGCTCAACCCCAGAAAGGTACTTGGATCAAATCATCCATCGGAATCCTCCGGTCAACACTTGCTTCCTTTTTCTTGTGATCGATCATTTTTCTTAACTCTTCATCTTTAAGCTCTTCTGCCAGCTCTTCCCAATCATCTACTTCCCAATGAGTAGCTTCTCTCCAAAACTCTACCTCGTCCCAACTACCCATCGAGCTTCTTCTTCACCGGGATGAAGTCTTCCCGACTCGGCTCTTTGAAATCATTGTTTGTTGCTTTGGGCATCTCCATGCTTCTAACTCAATAACGGCCCAAAGTGAGCGAGTGAAGATGACTCGTCAATGCCTACGGCTTGAAATGAATTAGAAGATGGTCCGCATCAGCCGGATCCTCAATGTCCATGACTTCAAAAACACCTATCTCTGTCAACTCCTCTGCTTCTTCAAAGTAGGCATCTTTTTCGTCCTCATAGATAGCTTCGACAAACGATATTTCATCAATTACGGCTCTTTCAGGATGTGTCCCTCGTGCGAAGGTGACAGATGTGTCACCGACTCTAAGAGTAATCTGTCCTTTGCAGAAGTCGATGAGAGCATTGGAAGTGTCCAAAAAAGGTTCGGCCTAGAATTAGAGGCATTTCCTTATCAGGTGGATAATCTAGGATAACCCAGTCGGTAGGGAAGACCAAATGTTCAACTTGAAGGAGAACATTAGCTACACAACCGGCTGCAGTCCGGCTAGATTTACCTACCATCTGAAGAGAAATCGGGCGTTCCCGCATCCTTTTATCTAACCCGAGCTTTTTGCATACGTTTAATGGCATCACATTAATAGAGGCCCCTTAGTCGCATAAGACGTTTTCGAATAAATGACCTTCGATCTCACAGGAGATTGAAGGTCTGCCAGGGTCACCTCGCTTAACAGCAATTTTCTGTGAAACCATCGCGCAATCTTCGCGTAGCACTTCTTCAGCCATCCCCTGAAGTTTTCTCTTACTCCCACAGAATTCTTTAAGATACTTAGAGCATTTAGGCATTTCAGACAATACCTCAGCTAAGGGCATACTAACTTGAGTGTCTCTAAGAATCCTCCTCACTCCAGCATACTGCTTGTCGTTAGTGAGGGCTTTTGTTAAGGGTGATTTTATGTGATTTATATCGTTATATTTTGTAGCAATTCTCTCCATATTCGTATAATTCGCATAGAAATTAAGCGTTTAATTGATTTATTGAGCAAATGAGTTTTAAAAGTATTTAAGTGCAAATTCGGGTTAATTATGTGATTTTATTGGTAAATATCTTTATATATGTGATGTTACACTTTGCACGTTTTTATTATTGTAGGTACAACGAGCATATCGTGGACGAGTCAACGAGTTTGAAGGGTTTCGAGCTGCATTTTAATTGAAGATATATCTAGAAGGGCAAAATTGGAACTATCATATTTTTATTAGGGTTTTATTATTTTAAGAAAAGAAAAAAAGGGATAATTGTTACCCTAGCTCGAAGAAGATTATAAAAGGACGGCATTCGACGGCGAACGAACACGAAATTTCATCTGGAACGGAGGCAGAGCTCAGAAAATCAAAAAAAAAAAAGAGAGAAGCACTCGGTCGACCGAGTGCACACCTTCGGTCGACCGAGCCAAAAATATTTTTTTTTTTTTTTTTTTTTTTTCGTTCGTTCGAGGATGAGTAGAGGGCGAGTCCGAATTGAACAAGCTTTGTGAAACCGTCTCGGCAACGTTTTGATCTCAACTTTGGATTGTCGTGAGTTTAATTAAAGTTGTATCTTTATTATGTTTTTATTGATGTTATGCAATTTCATTGATGAATGTATTCTTGTGTGATGTTTGATATGTGATGAGAATCGTTTTGTTAAATTTAGGTCACCATAGTAAAGATTGGATTTTTAACCTAATTAACGATAGTTGTTAGGTTGAAATCCGATTATGAGATTGAATAAATTTCACACCTTGGTAATTAAAGCGTTAATCTTTTTGTATCGATAGACGAAAAAGATTGATAGGCGAATTTTTCTAAGAGATTAGAAATTCATACTTATGATAGGTGAATCACAATTTTTATTAAATAATCACTAGACAATCCGAGAGAAGAAATTGAACGTTGCGAGATAGGTGGATCATTGCTTGTTCGTTGTTACATTAATTGAGAAAAACCCATTGTTGCTTGTTCTTCGTAGCAATCTTAAGATTTTATTGTCTTTTTAGTTTATAGAATAGAATTGTTTTCGTCATTCGGTTCGCAACTATCTTCGCCGGCTTTAGATTTTTAATCTTAAATCGTCAGTTTAACTTTATTGTTTTCATTACTAGTTCATTTTGTTTTGTTATTCTAGTTGTAGTCTTTAATTGTTAAGTGTAGGTTAGTTTTATTTTTCTCGTGACAACTTTAGGAAATTTATTAAAACTAGACAAAGACGATTCCCCGTGAGTTCGACTCCGGTTTTAATCATTATACTACGATCCACCGCACTTGGGGTAAACCGGATTTATTTTATTACTTGTTATATTTCGTTTAGCATAAAAATCCGTGACAAGTTTTTGGCGCCGTTGCCGGGGAATCGGTGCGGTTGTCTAGTTTTTTTTTGTTATTAGTTTTTCGTAGGTTAGTGCCCTTAGTTTGCTGTTTACGTTAAATATAAAAATAAAAATAAAAAAAAAAAAAAAAAATAAAAAAAAAAAAAAAAAAAAAAAAATTTAATTAGTTCGGTCGACCGAACCATCACTCTCGGTCGACCGAGTGTTAAAAAAAAAAAAAAAAAAAAAAAAACATTCTTTACGTTCTCTCGTTCGTACGTATTATTATAGTCTCTTTTTCTGTTTTATTTACGTTTTTTTTTTACTTTAGAGTTTAGTGTAGCCTTTGTAAGAAATTCGTGCGGACAACTTGTTTTTGGTCCGGTTTATGCAAACCCGGAGTCATAAGGGACCGTTGATATACACCCCCGACCCCGAGCAAAGCATAGTTCGGCCAAACGGGCGGTTTCTCCGTTCGCGGTTTTGGAAGACGAGCCGAGCAAGACCTCGAGGAACGGTTAGGCGAGGAAATCAACGATTTTGTAGTAATGGTGCTAACAATCAACGAACGTTGGCGGACTACGCCATGCACAGCGCGATCAAAGTCAACCACGCAATTGTTATCCCCGCCATTGCTTTCTCGAATTTTGAGCTTAAGCCGGGACTCATCCAAATGATGCGGCATGCATCGATCTTTCACGGGTACCAATCGAGAACCCGCATACTCATTTACATACATTTACGGAGATATGCGATACCACTCGCATCCGGGGAGTAAGTGAAGATGCGGTGAAGTTAAAACTATTCCCGTTTTCCTTAAAGGGAGAGGCTAAAGAGTGGTACGGCTCTCTCCCCCAAATTTGAATCTATCACAACACAGGCGAACTCGAACAAGAGTTTTTAAGTCGGTACTTCCCACCTTCGAAGACGCCGGTGTCGAATGAGATCTTTACCTTCTACCAGAAGGAGAATGAATCATTCTTCGAATGTTGGAAGAGGTTCAAATCTCTTTTAAGAAAATGCCCCCACCATGGCTTGCCTAAGGAAAGGCAAGTCAACACTTTCTTCGGTGGACCGACCGAGCTTACTAAAGGCATGGTCAACGGCTCTTACGGTGGGGCTTTCCTCAAAAAGACACACGATGAAGGATGGGCCTTGTTTGAAGACATTGCCAAATACAACTATGCTCCATCCTATCGGACCATCCAAGCGCCTCCTCCTCCCAGGTGGAGGAAGTCAATGTTCAAAGTCGATAGCCATGCTTTGCAAAAGCGGATGGCAAGTCCTCAAGTTCCAAACCCGATTAATCGGACTCCTTCGTTTCCGCGAGAACCCTCGGGTTACGTATTGCGAAAATTCTTTGTCGGACGGTCACATGTTTGGCCAATGTCAATTTCAGTCCCCCTCTGCTCATCAAGTCAATGCTGTTCATAACAATGGACAGTATAATCCAATCACATGCCAAGTATGTGATGATCCGGGAGCACCTTTGCTCGCTTCGTCCCATGATTGGGCAGAATGCTGAAATTAATGCTTTCTCTGGCCAGTCCAATCAGAGATTTAATAATCAATACTCTGGCCAGAGTAATTTTCAAAACCAGGGTTTTCATCAAAATCAAAATTTCAACCCCAATTCGAATTTTCAAAATCAGAGCTTTAATCGAAACCCTGGGTTCAATCAGAACCAGAATTCCAATTTTCCGAATCCACAGCAAAGGTTCAATCAGAGTTGGCCTGCCAATTCTAATTCTCAGTTTCAAACTCGGCCTAGCCGACCATCTCCCCGAACTTCCAAAACTCTCAAGGCCCCTCCCACTCAAATGATATAAAAGCCGAATGGAATTCATTTCGAGAGGAGCAAAGCGAGACAATGAAAAGTCTTGAGAGGCAAATCGGGCGGTGGGGCCGAGCGGTTAGCTTCCGGACCGTCGGGGCGGTGCCCGACTTTACGGAAAAGAATCCAAAAGGCGGTCAAGTCGCTCACGCCGATTTAAGCGACGATCAATGCACCGACTGGTACCTTCACCTCCATACGGTAGAGAAGAGGCCGGTGCAATGAATTTGAGAAGTGGTTCTCAAGTTGGTGGTCCCCCGGCTTCCGGGGAAACCACTAGCCCCTCCCCGCCGGCGATAAGGCGGGAGGGGGAAATGAGCAACCATCATCCCCTCGGCTGCAGAAGACAAATCGGGTGGCGATCCCCGATAAAAGAAAGAGTTGAGATTCCTCAAGTGGCTGATCCCTTGAGGAATGAAGAATCAATTGGAAGTCCTCGGGTGGGCGATCCCGAGGAATGATGAGTTAAATGATAGTCGGTGGCTGATCCCGACTAACAAAAAGAATGAAAAGACGGTTCGGTGGAAAGATTTGGAAGACAAGGCCGTTAGTTCGTCCTCGAAGAAAGTATTTTCCGAGGATGATTTGAAAAAGCTTCCCTTTCCACCTAGAAAGAGCAACATCCCGTTGAGCGAAGATAAGAAGTACGAAAAGGTGCTTAAATTGTTGAAAAATACTCGGGTAAATGCGCCATTATCCGAGGTCTTGGTCGAGATGCCTAAGTATACAAAGTTCATCAAGGATGTTGTATCTTCCAAGAAGAAGTTAGCGAGGAATGGATCAAGCAGTTGGTAAGGAGTGTTCTCTGGTTAATTATGAAAGCTTACCAATCAAGAGAAGCGACCCAGGAAAATTTGTGCTCACATTGCAGATGGGGGGATTAGTCTTCCCAAATTCCTTATGTGACCTGGGTGCATCTATCAGCTTGATGCCATTATCGTGTGCAAGCATTTGGGTTTACAAAGTCTTCTAGAACCCACTACCATGAACTTGCGGTTCGATAGATCTTCAAAGAAAGCCTCGGGGATCTAAAGGACGTATTGGTTCAAGTTGGTAGGTTTACCTTTCCCGTTGGCCGGTATGTTTTAGATATGGAGAAAAATGAGAATGTCCCTCTGACGATTCTTGGAAGACCTTTCCTATCTACGGCTAGAGCCCTCATCGATTGTGATGGTGGGAAAGTAACTATCCGAGTTGGTGACCAAGAGGTGAGCTATAGCGTTTCTAAATCTATTCAAGTACCCTCCGGTTCTCCAACCGGCTTTTCCATTGAGGAGACGTCGATGACTTCAATGACTTCATGGATAAGCAAGTCTTGGGCTGTAGAAGCAAGAATATGAGCGATTGATCGATAATCTGAATAATCATGGTGTGGTCAATCTAGACCAGTTAGCAGCTGATTTTGAGGATGGGCTACGAGAAGAAGCTTTGGCAGTAGGGCCACTAAGTAAACTCGACGATGTTGAGTTGAGGAGTGGAGATCTTAAATCAAGTCTAGAGGAACCCCCTGTAGACTTGGTTCTGAAGCCGTTGCCTAAACATCTTAAGTATGTATTTCTGAGAGAAGGTGACCGGCTGCCTTTGATCATCTCTGCCAAGCTATCTCGAATAGAAGAGCTTAAACTGTTAAACGTCTTGCGCAAAAATGAGAAAGCCTTTGGATGGCAGGTGGGAGATATCCGAGGGATATCTCCCGACATCTGTATGCACAAGATCAAGACGAGGAGGGTGCAAAACGAGTTAGACCACCTCCAGAGAAGGCTTAACCCTCATATGCAAGAAGTAGTCAAGAAGGAAATTATAAAGCTTCTAGATATGGGTATCATTTATGCCATTGCAGACAGTGAGTGGGTATCCCCAACTCAAGTAGTTCCCAAAAAAGGTGGAATTACTATTGAAAAGAATGAGAAGGGCGAAGAGATAGCATTGAGGCTCGTTACTGGATACAGAGTATGTATCGATTATCGAAAACTCAATGAGGTCACACTAAAAGATCATTTTCCCCTTCCATTCATAGACCAGATGCTTGAGCGTCTGGCGGGGCACGCATTCTCTTTGCTTCTGGATGGATATTCGGGATACTTCCGAGATACCCATCGATCCTGTTGACCAAGAGAAGACTACTTTCACTTGCCCTTATGGGACATTCGCCTACAGACGGATGCCATTTGGTCTCTGTAATGCCCCGGCCACCTTCCAAAGGTGTATGATGGCAATCTTTGACGGGCTAGTTGAAAAGTGCATGGAGATTTTTATGGATGATTTCTCGGTCTTTGGTCAGTCCTTCGATGATTGCCTCGATAATCTTGATCAGGTGTTGTCTAGATGTGTGTGGAAAAGGACTTAGTGCTCAATTGGGAAAAATGCCATTTCATGGTAGATGAAGGCATAGTTACGGGCCACAAAGTGTCGGCCAAAGGTATAGAAGTAGATAGGGCCAAGGTTGAAGCTATTGAGAAGATGAGTTATCCTAAGAATGTTCGGGAGGTCCGAGGTTTTCTCGGACATGTCGGCTTCATAGGAGGTTCATCCGGGACTTTTCAAAGATTGCCAAGCCCCATGTCTACTTTACTCAAAGAAGACGTTACTTTTGATTTTGATGAGAATTGCAAGCGCGCGTTTGAGGAGCTTAAGAGTAGGCGATCTCTCTCTCCAATTCTTATATCGCCGGACCGGAACCTACCCTTTGAGCTTATGTGTGATGCATCCAACTATGCTGTTGGTGCAGTCTTAGGGCAAAAGCTTAATGGAAAGTTCCAGCCTATCTATTATGCCAGTCACACACTGAATCCTTCTCAAGTTAACTACACGACAACTGAAAAGGAATTATTAGCCGTAGTCTTTGCTATGGATAAGTTTCGTAGTTACTTGCTAGGTGCTCAAGTGATTGTGTGGACTGACCACGCTGCTTTGCGATATCTCATGACTAAAAAGGATGCTAAACCGCGCCTACTGCGTTGGATACTGACCCTACAAGAGTTTGACGTTCAAATTAAGGACAAAAAGGGCAGTGAAAATGTAGTGGCGGATCACGTTTCTAGAATGTTAAGTGAGGAGAAGAGTGATCCTGATGATATAGATCTTTACTATCCTCTAGAAAACATTATGTTGATAGACGGTTGTCCTCCTGTTGTTCCATGGTATTCTTCCATTGTGAACTACCTTCATGCCCGTTATCTTGATCTGAAATGTCTTATCAAGAGAAGAAGAAGTTCTTCTACGATATGAAATATTTCGTTTGGGATGAACCTTATCTTTTCAAGATCTGTAAAGATGGTTTGCTTAGGAGATGTGTTCCGAATCCGAGCAACGCGATATAATCGAGCAATGCCATAGTGGACCCACGGTGGTCACTTTGGTCCTTGGAAAACGGTTGCGAAGATCTTTCAGTCCGGTTTCTATTGGCCTACAATTTTTAAGGACACAGAAGCTTTCTGTAAAGCTTGTGATAGGTGCCAAAGAACCGGTACTCTGACAAGGCGTTTTGACATGCCTTTAAAACCCATCTTAGAATGCGAAGTCTTTGATGTATGGGGTATCGATTTTATGGGACCATTCCCATCATCTTGTGGTAACAAATACATCTTAGTCTGCGTAGACTACGTATCTAAATGGGTGGAGGCTCAAGCCACAACTCATAATGATCATAAAACGGTCATGAAATTCCTAAAGAAGAATATCTTCGTGAGGTTTGGATGTCCACGTGCCTTGATCGGTGATGAAGGGACGCATTTACGCAACCGACCTCGGAGAAAGTCCTTGAAAAGTATGGTGTTCGTCATAAGACGGGTACACCATATCACCCGATGACTAGTGGTCGGGTTGAAAGGAGCAACCAAAGCATCAAGAAAATCCTGGAGAAGACGGTAAACATCATAGAAAGGATTTGGAGTTTGAAGTTGGATGATGTACTTTGGGCCTACGAAGCGCCTATAAAACCCCTATGGGTACATCTCCATATCAAATGGTCTATGGTAAACCATGTCATCTGCTGTCGAGTTAGAGCATAGAGCTTATTGGGCTACAAAGTTTCGAACTTTGATTCCCAATCTTGTGGAAAACATCGGCTTGCGGCGGTTGCACGAGTTGGACGAATTCGGACTCCAAGCCTATGAAAGTGCCGGGATTAGTAAAGATAAGATGAAGCTACTCCACGATGCTAAGATTAAGAAGAGAGAATTTCAAGTCGGAGAACAAGTTCTTCTATACAATTCCAGGCTACATCTGTTTCCTGGAAAGTTGAGGACACGTTGGTCCGGTCCCTTCGAGATTCTCCAAATTATTCCTGGAGGCGTTCTAGAACTACGCGGTTATGGTGACCAACCGTTTCGAGTGAATGGTCAAAGGTGCAAGCACTACATAGGTGAACCTAAAGAGAAACCTTTGATTGTCCGTTTCCTCGATATCCTCGGGTGTGGTGCTACAAAAGTCGAAGAATTCGACGAGTTTTCACCCGACCTGTTTTCAGAGGATGGCGGTAATAGTCAATCTGAAGAAGTTCTAGTGGTAGTTGGGATATGGAAGAGTATTGGAAGGAGCGTCTACTAAAATGTCGGCGAAGCTTCGAAGCTTCGAAGAAGAAGAAGTCAACCATGGGGAAGTTTAAACGTGTTTGGAAAGCCATCAAAGATTTTACCCCATGTGTTAAGTCTTTTCGCGACCGAGCGCTAACCAAAGTATCGATGAGGTAGTGGGTGCGAGAAAAGTCAAATGGCTTTGATCAGTGAGATTTAAACGGTGTCGAGCTAACGACATTAACCAAAAGCGCCACTAGGGGCAACCTAGATATCCTTATTTGTTTTAGTTATTTTCGTTTTTGTTCTTTTCTTTGATTTATTTGTTTTGTTCGAGTCTAATTAGGGTAATTGTTGCCTCTGCCTTGTCGGTTGTTTCGATTTCACTTTATCATTCTCTTTATCTTCCTTGTGCCATGATATAATCCCTGTTTCCCCCGAGTTTTTCCGTGTTCATCGAGTGGTGCAGGAATACTTCTAGCTGATACACGTTCTATTTGTCACTACGACGTTGGCCTTTTCATGCTCCGGCCTGACCAACGATTCGCGTATCTGTTGAAATCAGCTAAGTTCTTTTTCTATTTTACTTTCTGCACAACATGAGGACATGTTGATCTTTAAGTGTGGGGGAGGGGAATGATGATTTGATGTGTATCTATACACGTTTGCTTAACTAGTTGTGTTTCTATGCAAAATGAGCTAGAATTTTCAAATTTTTTCGACACTTTTGTTTTTGTTTTGTCCCGAGTCGGCAATTCAAATCTATGTTCGTTATTTTTATAGTCATTTATGCTATATATCATATGTTCAATAAGTTAGTTTTTTTCACACGAGATCTATTTTCACGAGCCATAGTGAACGATGAGCTATAATATAAAGTTATACCCCTTTTTGACGAGTGATTTCGATTTCCTTATAAGTCATGTGCTTAGTGCTACGTATATATCTTGAGATTTATGATAGTTTGTATTTAGATCCGGAGTATGATATCTTGTGAATATCTAAGGTTTGAATGTGATAAGTAACGCGTAACTTATTGTCAAATGAAAAAGATGAAAAATATGAAGAATTATTGGGTGTGTCGACAAATTAGTCGATGATTTGAGTGCGATAGGGTATACCATGTATGTCCTATACCACTATGATGACTAAAAGCTCACGACGATCGAAAGAAGCTGCCTTATGATTTGAGTAAGGTAGGGTATATCTCGAATATCCTATTACGCTATGACGGGCAATAGCTCATTCGATGTGCGTTTAAATGTGAAAATAGTTAAATCAACTTATATAAGAAGTGGTATGAATAAAAGACTTAGTTATCGTATACCTTATCCCCGGTATAAACCGACGGATATGTTGTAGGGATTATCCTCGAGTATGTCGAAAGGTCCTAAATGTATTCTATCATCTTTTTCGGGATATGTTACGTTTTGTAGGGTGCATCTTATAAGTATCAGTTATCTCTAGTTTGAAGGGGGTATTAGCTAGTTTGCTTTGAAATTTTCAAGTTTGGACTTAGTGGAAGTTTGTTATGGCTTTGCACACACACCGGGGTGAACTTCTAATTTATTGACTATGCGTTGTATGTCTTGAAGTGTCTATATTTTTCCCGAGCCTTTATCTTGTTTTGTTTTGCTCGGGACGAGCAAAAGCTAAGTGTGGGGGAGTTGTTAAGGGTGATTTTATGTGATTTATATCGTTATATTTTGTAGCAATTCTCTCCATATTCGTATAATTCGCATAGAAATTAAGCGTTTAATTGATTTATTGAGCAAATGAGTTTTAAAAGTATTTAAGTGCAAATTCGGGTTAATTATGTGATTTTATTGGTAAATATCTTTATATATGTGATGTTACACTTTGCACGTTTTTATTATTGTAGGTACAACGAGCATATCGTGGACGAGTCAACGAGTTGAAGGGTTTCGAGCCGCATTTTAATTGAAGATATATCTAGAAGGGCAAAATTGGAACTATCATATTTTTATTAGGGTTTTATTATTTTAAGAAAAGAAAAAAAGGGATAATTGTTACCCTAGCTCGAAGAAGATTATAAAAGGACGGCATTCGACGAGCGAACGAGAACACGAAATTTCATCCGGAACGGAGGCGAGCTCGGAAAATCAAAAAAAAAAAAAGAGAGAGCACTCGGTCGACCGAGTGCACACCTTCGGTCGACCGAGCCAAAAATATTTTTTTTTTTTTTTTTTTTTTTTTTCGTTCGTTACGAGGATGAGTAGAGGTGAGTCCGAATTGAACAAGCTTTGTGAAACCGTCTCGGCAACGTTTTGATCTCAACTTTGGATTGTCTGTGAGTTTAATTAAAGTTGTATCTTTATTATGTTTTTATTGATGTTATGCAATTTCATTGATGAATGTATTGTTGTGTGATGTTTGATATGTGATGAGAATCGTTTGTTAAATTTAGGTCACCATAGTAAAGATTGGATTTTTAACCTAATTAACGATAGTTGTTAGGTTGAAATCCGATTATGAGATTGAATAAATTTCACACCTTGGTAATTAAAGCGTTAATCTTTTTGTATCGATAGACGAAAAGATTGATAGGCGAATTTTTCTAAGAGATTAGAAATTCATACTTATGATAGGTGAATCACAATTTTTATTAAATAATCACTAGACAATCCGGAGAAGAAATTGAACGTTGCGAGATAGGTGGATCATTGCTTGTTCGTTGTTACATTAATTGAGAAAAACCCATTGTTGCTTGTTCTTCGTAGCAATCTTAAGATTTTATTGTCTTTTTAGTTTATAGAATAGAATTGTTTTCGTCATTCGGTTCGCAACTATCTTCGCCGGCTTTAGATTTTTAATCTTAAATCGGTTTAACTTTATTGTTTTCATTACTAGTTCATTTTGTTTTGTTATTCTAGTTGTAGTCTTTAATTGTTAAGTGTAGGTTAGTTTTATTTTTCTCGTGACAACTTTAGGAAATTTATTAAAACTAGACAAAGACGATTCCCCGTGAGTTCGACTCCGGTTTTAATCATTATACTACGATCCCTGCACTTGGGGTAAACCGGATTTATTTTATTACTTGTTATATTTCGTTTAGCATAAAAATCCGTGACAGCTTTCTCTTTCCTTTTTGGTGGATAAGGAAGGGCTTTATCATTCTTCGTGGCCTGATTCTTTATCGCCTCATCCTCCTTATCCTTCCATCTCACAAACTTTTCTTCCTTTTTCTTAGTCAGGGGTACAACCTCCTGACTCTCCTTCCTTTCCTCATCATCAGAATTATTTTCGTCCTCCGAAGAATTGTCACTAAGCTCCTCATCGTTGCTTTCGGCATGTGGTTTCGATTTCCCCTCCCGAACTCATGGCGTCGGGAGGGGCTACTCGTTTCCCGACACCTTGCCGGGTCCAGGCTTTCTTACCACTTCTCAAAGTTACTTCATTCAACTCCTCTTCTTGCCCATACTCCCACCGAGGTGTAATGGCGGTGCAAACATTCACATCGCCTTTCGGATTTCTCTCGGTATAACTCGGAAGTTTACCGTGAGGTCTCGCTTGCTTGCCGGTCTCGCCATTTGACCAACTTGTCTCTCAATTGCTTTAACACTAGTAGACGAGTCTTCACCATGTCTACCACTCATCGAATTTGTGTTGAGGGACACACGAGGTGGTATGATTATTGTTCTGAGTTTGATTCCAGCCACCTTGAGGCCTTTGGGAGTTCTGAACTGGCCTTTGATAGTTCGAGTTGAAAGAATTCGAATTTGGCTTGATTGAAGTTTTGCCTGAAGTTTTGCCAGGTGGTAACTTGGCTTTATTGAAGTTTTGGTAACTTGGCTTGATTGAAGTTTTGCCTTTGAAATCCTGAATAGTTCTGGTTCTGGTTGAAGTTTCGGAAGGGTTGGTTTTGATTATCCATTAAGTTTACCTCCTCCGTCATCTCAGTCCCTGCCTGTGTTCCAAGATAATTCACCTCAGAAGGCTGCATCTGAAGATTGGCCACCGCTTGCTTATCGATTCCATCCGAGCAACCAACACCGTGTATCGGATTGCTTGCGTACCTTCTTTCTTAACAATATTGGTCTTCTTAGAGTCGACCACATGTTGTTCTTGGCAATTGTCTCGGCTACTCTGTAAGCGGCCTCATCACCTCCCCTAAGAAGGATCCATGAGCCGTGGAGTCAAGATAGTCTCTATTAGGTTGAGAGACACCTCTCGTAAAACAGCCCAACAACTCATGTCCGTCATATCCGTGATTGGGGCATTTCCTCATCAACGATTTAATCTCTCCCAAGCCTTGCCAACAGCCTCATCCTCCAACTCGCTCGAAAGCTATTTCCCGTTTCATCTCCATAATCTTGCCTGGTGAAACCCACTTAAGAGCGAAGGCTCTTTTGACATCATTCCATGTATGGAGGGAATGATGTGCTAACGACTTAAACCATCTCGCTTGCTTCACCTTTTAAAGCAAAAGGAAATAGCTTCAACTTTACGATCTCGTAATCAACACCAGGATAATGGCCTCGCTTCACGCATTTGTACGAATGTGGACAAGAAGTCGTGCGGGTCTTCTTGAGCAAAGCCATGGAAAGAGCTATTTTGGACTAGTGCAACTACTCCATTTTTAAGGTCGAAATTTACTCCCCCATATCGGGTGGACGAATAGGTCTATGTCCCTCGAGAAAATCTTGATTAAGATATGGAGTGTAGGGGTCCCGGTTCAACCGATTAAGCTTTGGTTTTGGCGGAATTGTTGAAGTTGTTGATTTATGCCGCTTGCCGATTCTCGTCGTTGCTTTGCAGCTTGCATTTGTTGAAGGAGTAAATTTAATCGAGCTTGGGGATCGGGATTTGGAATTGGTGGATCTTGATCCGCCATTTTGTCCAAATCAGGGAGAAGCCTTCTTCTAAGGATAGATCGTTCAGGCTCAGGATCAAAGATCAGAAGTCCCTTCTTACTTCTCGTTTGCATAAACCAGAAGAAATGAGAAGGTTTGATGGTTTAGAGGGAGAAAAGAAAAGAGAAGAGAAGAAAGAAAAGAGGTGATGATCAAACAGACTGAACTGGCGTCCAGTGTTAGTGGACGTTCGTTCAGAACTGAACGCTCGTTCAGTTGGATGAACGTTCGTTCAGAGGACAGAATTGAGGTAGACGGGCGTTCAAGTTGTTGAACGCTCGTTCAGATACGAAAACCTAAAAACTAAGGTTACCAGAAATAAAAAAACGAGATAAAAAATAAAAGCAGAAAAGACTTATGGAAATAAAATCAAACAAATCTATAATTACGGAAACAGATCTAAGCTATATATAAAAAAATAAGGAAAATAATTGAAAGAAAATCAAATAAAATAAAACAGTAATAAATGTAATCCTAAAATTAAACGAAACTGGAAAAGAAACCTACCTACGAAAAGATTAAAAACAAGAAAAACACTAAGACGGCAAAAAAAAAAACGTGTTGAAATCTTCTAGGGCCAAAATGGAGGGGAAAACAGTGGATTTTGACCTCGAAAACGCACTGAACGGCCTACGGCAGTTCACCACGTCGTCGGCGTCGGAACGAGCTTTCCGAATTGGGGTCCTGCGTTCCAAACGGACACTCGAGCCGAAAGTTACGGCCAAAATACTACTGCGTGCTAAAAACGATCCCTTTTGACTCAGAAAATTGTCCTAAATAGAATCCGACAACCGTTACCGACTCCCCGGCAACGGCGCCAAAAACTTGTTCGGTAAAAACGAGTTTTACAATTTATAACCGAAACACCCCAAGTATAAGGATCGTAGTATATGGTGTTTACGGGTCGTCCTAAGGGAGTGGAATGTTTATCGGATTCAAATATAAATCTATATCAATTATGTCACAATTATCTATCTAAACTAAAGCTGGAACTAACTACAACCTAAACCTAAGAATTGAAACTAAAACAGGAATAAAAACAAGCGAAAAATAAGAAAACGAAGGCGGACGAGCGTTCACTAAAGTGAACGAGCGTCTGGAAACTAAATCTAATGGACGAGCGTCTGGATTGATGCAGAACGGATTCCTTGATATTTCCATCTTTATCTTGATTGATTTCTTTCCTTATCTCTTCTATTTTCCCATATCTTTGATTGATCATCTCGAAATTAAGTCTCCTAAAAGATAAATGAACATTGCAAAATGTAATGAAATCCAAATAATCATAATTAAATCAATTAAACACTTAAAATAACCAATTTTGCAAATAACCATATTAAAATGACATTTACCTAATAATTACACTTCAACCCTTAATTCTCATGTAAATTACGCAAATGTGGGGAAAATAATAATGAAATAAACCCTTAATAATCATATAAATATGGCCTTAACAGAGTTGGATCCGAACAAGGGCTCTTCACCGTCATTATAATATGGGGAGGCAATTTCAACTTGATTCTTTTGAGGTGGAAGTATTTATGTAAATTAATTCACTTAATTAATTTTAATTATGGTCTCATCATAAATATGTCTATCTCTATAAACATACATCCTACACATTTATCTAGATCGTGCCTAGTCATGCATCTATCGTATCATATAAAATAAATACAAGCACAAAATAAATGAATGCGTAAAATAACCGGTATGATCATGGACTTTTCCTAGGTGCGGTTTCGAATACAAACTGACGAAACCGCGGGTCACAATCTAAGGGTAGCTGCAACCGCCAATAGGATCTTTAATGCTCCATTCTTCAATGGGATCTTTATTTTCGTCTTTCTTTGGTCTCCATCTTCTGCTCCATTCTTGTTACATTTAATTCTATCTAATAAAATAAATACACCCGCCGTACACGGGGGGGAGCCAACGGGAATGGGATAATTGCAGAAAATAAACTAGGTCACGTTCTTCATAACGGCCTAGGACAATTTTTAAACCAACAGAAAAATTAAATCATTTACATCTATCCTATCGGTCGAGTCCATGATCAATCGGGGTCCATATAATCATATTATATCTACTATATCTAATCCATACAATAAAATCTTATGAAAAAGATAAAATTAAATTTTAACTACTTGCGTCTTAATTAATCAATTAACATTTAATCTATTAAATAATTTTATCCAATCAATTAACTAATTAACATTTAATTAATTAAATGATTTTAATCGAAATAAAATTAACGATTAATTTTAAACGATTTTAATTTTAATTTTAATTAATTAGAACTATTCTAAAAATAAATCAAAATTAAAATTATTTCACTTTTGTTTCTTTCCTTTTGATTCGTAATCAAAGGGATGCCTTTGGTTTCCTAAACCAAATTTGGTTTAGGCCTGGCCACTTTCCAAAATCAAAATTTTGGAAGTGGCCTAGGCCTAGGCCTTTTACAAATCAAATATTTGGAAAGGGCCTAGGCCTATTCCAAATCAAATATTTGGAAAGGCCAAATAATTTTGGTTTAGGCTTCGCCACTTTCCAAAATCAAAATTTTGGAAGTGGCACAGCCTAGCCTTTTTTCAAATCAAATATTTGGAAATGGCCTAGGCCTATTCCAAACAAAGTTTGGAAAGACCATTATTATTTTAATGCCATGTGGCATCCCAATGGCCCAAACTATTTGAACCATTGGTTAGCCACATGACAACTAAACAAAGGGAAATTAACAATCACAACTATGAACCATATTGAATCACAAAATACACAAAACAAAAATTTGGAGATCCGCCAGCATTGACCGGTCAACCGACAGCCGGCGCGGCCCTGCTGCCGCCGCCGCCGCCGACCAGCCGCCGCCGCCGACCAGCCGCCGCCGGTAGGGTGGTGCCGCCGCCAGTCGGCCGAGCACCACCAGATCTCTTTTTTTTTCTTTTCGTGTATCAATTTTGCAAATCAAAAATCTTTCATCTTTTAATTACGTGATTTAAACGATAAAATTAACTACGCAATATAACATGCTTATTGCTTAAGCTCGAAGCTCTCTCTGATACCACTGTTAGGAAATCTACGCGGGATCGCAGCGGAATTCAAAAATTTATTTCCTATCGACCCAAGATCGACTTCGTTTAAGCAATAAACAAACAAGTAGTAGACGGTGGTTACCTTGGTTGATCTAAAAGATCGATGCTTTGACCGTCTAAGGAGAGTAGTTCGCATAGAGCCGCCCAAGTGTTCGGCCTCTACCGCTAGTCCACACGAACACCCGCCGGAATCCCATCATGGATTGCTATTGGAAAACTCCGGTTGCTAGACCGGTCCTTTTCCCTCTCTCCAACCCTCCAAAAGATGCTCTCTATTTTACACAAGAACTATTAGCTCTTGGAATTATGATGTACCAAAGAGCTTGACACCCACCTCCTATTTATAATGAAAGTGGCGCCTCTTAGAAGGTGTGGAGGAGAAGAAAACATTTTTCCAATAAAATAAGGAAAATATATTTGATTGATTTATCTCATTTATTATAATATCTTATATCAAATAAATCTAGGATATTGTCAATATCTTATATTGAATATTTCCAAGATATTGTCAATATCTTATATTGACTATATTTATTTTATTACCATAAATCAATTTACACATGTGTATATATCACATATATATAACACAATTAAATCTATTAATATCCAAACATCAAATATATCAATTTGATCAATTGGCATTTACGTATGTCAATCACATACATAAATTTAGCCGCCATATATATATTGGATATATATATATATATATTAATATCTAATATTAATAATAGGTAATACCATTAATTAAATTGCACAATCCAAGTGTATCTTACACACTTCAATGTGGCGCCCCTTTGACCAACAAATTGGCTTCCGAATATTCTTTAATTAATATAATATTATTAATATCTTGTATTTAATTTATTCATAATAAATAAATACCACCATATTAATTTACCACTATAACCTTTATAGTCTCGAGATAAACTTTCCTTATTTGGTTATCATCTATAACCACATTTTAATCCGGCTAGATGTTCTTATGTGTGTGACCTGATAGGCTTCCGAATATGTTGGCCGTAGACACAAAATGCAAATTACGAAAATGCCCTTCATGCCTAACGATCACGGGATAGCGTCTAGCAACACACCGTGACCCCCATTCATCGGAAGAGTCAAATGCAATGACTACTACCTTTCATGTGAAACAGTTACCGTGTAACTTACAATCCTATCGCTGTAATAATATCCATACGGTCGTACGTCGAGTGTCAAACATTAACGACCGTATCTTATAATCTGGATATCAAGCTCTCTCGAAGTAACTCATTTACTTCCACTTTGCAAAGATTCACGAGAGTAAGACATTCCTTATAAGAAGGCCATTTCGGATATTCGATCCCAATCATAGGATACGCGATTCCCGGACGACCAATCATGTATACTCCGCATGCTTCAGTATCATACCCAATCACTACCGCATGATCGCCCCATGGCTAGGGGAAACCTCAATAGTGTCAAAGCATGACAATCCACACCGTGATGCCATGAAGACTCCGGTCAAAAGGATAATTACACAACCGTCACATAGTGTGACACTTATCCGTGTAAGTGGGTCAGTCTAACGTACGCATTCTCTAATACACGTCCACGTACAGTCCAAGTGTCTCTACATTTCAATAGACGAGATCTATCCCTGCCTTTAAAGACAGAAGACATCTAATACGTGCTAGTCTGTTTATACTATCAATGCCCTGTTTAATAGTACATCAGCCTAGAGACATTTAAGTATCAAACTTATTAAAGTGATTAGAGATCTCATCAACCATAATCGCCTATCATGGTTTCTCTATCACAGTTTAATACTAAGGACGTTATCATATAACAATTCATAATTGGTTCTTTAAAAGAACATATATATGACAACAGAAAAGCCATTTAATCTATATGTATAAACACAAAGAAATAGTAGAAATGATCCGACCCGGTCGGATCCGGTCCAACCCGATTGGGTTTAGGACACTATTCCAACATGAGTAGGCGTCCAAAGACTCATGCTGTTTCTGCAGTTCAGGTGTCATAGAAGCAAGCATGATACATGTAGCATCAGTACTGTCAGAACAGTGCTTGTTATACTTCTCGATAGCATCTGCAGCCGAACCCTCAGCGTGCTTTTCCGGTAGGACCTCGTCTAAGACATAGCCAATCTTCTCGTGCCTCAAAACGATTTTGAGGTTTCTTTCCCAATCGAGAAAATTAGTCTCGTCAAGCTTGTTTTCGATGATAAAACGAAGGTTCAATTTGTTTGACATTTTCTACAACAATAAATAAAGATAGAACAAGTGAAAGCTCATGTATAAAAACCCTAAATTTTCACTTAAAATTTTATAAGGTTTTACTCCCACTAGCCAACGACTCCCAATTGGCTTTCAAGAAAATAATTTCTTTAGTGGGCAAGATCCCATCCAACTACCTCGACCCCCAGCTTTGGCTGATGGGCCGAAAATAATTAAACAGGTGGACAAAGATTTGTCGATCGTATCTTATACGACTCTTGTTGTTTGACCAGTCAACTCTTTGACAATGTATCATCTTATGAAAAAGTCAAACCCTTGCCTCTAAAATCCAAACGACCCCGTTTTGGCTGGTGGCCGAGAGAATTCTTAGTCGAGTCATAACCCCAATATTCGTGAGATCTCTTTCGATCATATCTCGATAACGATGATATACCCGAGGTAGGTCAACCCCCGCTTTGGCTGGTGAGTTGGGTCCGAACAAGGGCTCTTCACCGTCGTTATAATATGGGGAGGCAATTTCGACTTGATTTTTTATGTTGGAATAATTTTAAATTAATTCACTTAATTAATTTGGTTTAATTATGGTCTCATCTACTAGTATATTACTACTATATCATATAAAGTAAAACATACACAACATTCCGCGCACAAAATAACCGGTATGATCATGGACTTTTCGTAGGTGCGGTTTCGAATACAAACTGACGAAACCGCGGGTCACAAACTAAGGGTATCTGCAACCGCCAATAGGATCTTTATTGATGTACGCCAATGGGTTCTTTATCTCTCCTTGGTGTTCAACTTCTTGCTCCATTCTTGTTACATAATAATTTATCTAATAAATAATTACACCCGCCGCACACGGGGGGAGATAACGGGAATGAGATAAATGCAAAAAGTAAACTAGGTCACGTTCTTCATAACGGCCGAGGACAATTTTTCAAAAACCAACATAAAGAAAACATTCCCATCTATCCTATTGGTCGAGTCCATGATCCATCGGGGTCCATATAATCACATTATATTTACACATCTAATCCATACAATTTTTTCTTATGAAATAGATTAAATTCTAATTTTAACTACTTTCGCGTCTTTAATTTATCACATCAAATAATCTAATAACTTTTTATTAATTATATGACATAATCGAAAATTAAAATTAACATTTAATTTTAAATCGATTTTAATTTCAAATAAATTTGAACTATTCAAAATAAAATTAAAATTATAAAGTCTCCTATTTGTTTCCTTTCCAAAACTAAATTTGGTTAAGGCCTGGCCACTTTCCAAAATCAAAATTTTGAAAGTGGCCTAGGCCTAGGCATTTTAAAATCAAATATTTGAAAAGGGCTAGGCCTATTTCAAATCAAATATTTTGAAATGCCAAATAATTTTGGTTTAGACTTGGCCACTTTCCAAAATCAAAATTTTGGAAGTGGCTTAGGCCTAGGCCTTTTAAAAATCAAATATTTGAAAAGGGCCTAGGCCTATTCCAAATCAAATATTTGGAAAGCCCAAATAATTTTGGTTTAGGCCTAGCGACTTTCCAAAATCAAAATTTTGGAAGTGGCCGAGGCCTAAGCCTTTACAAATCAAATATTTGAAAAGCGCATAGGCCTATTCCAAATCAAAATTTGGAAATGCCAATATGCCATATGGTTTCCCAATGACCCAAACTATTTGAACCATTGGTTGGCTATATGACACAACTAAACAAACGAGATATCTATGCACAATAAATATCACAAAACGAAAAGGGTCGATCTCCCCCATTGAAAGAGGACAGCCGACGGACAGCAGCCCTAAAGCCGCCAGGGGGGCCGCCGCCAGTCGGCCGAGCCCCCCCAAAACCCTAATTTTTTTGTTGTTTTAACGTCTCGTGATTTAAATCTTGCATCTATCGATTAATTACTACGCAATTAAATTATGCTTATTGCTTAAGCTCGAAACCTTTCATTGATACCACTGTGAGGAAATCACTAGTTTAACGCAGCGGAAATTAAAATTTGATTTCCTTTTACTAGATCGTTCTTCGTTTAATGCAATAAACACGTTAAGTAGTTTGACGGTTATACCTTGATGATCTATAAGATCGTCACTTTGACCGTCAACGCAGAGTAGTTCAGTATGCAAGCCGTCCACGCGTCCGGCATCTATCGCTAATGTAACGCCCCAAATTTTATAGCATATAACGAGAAGGGTATAGTCGTCAAAAGTAAAAATAATAATAATTATCAGTCATAGTAGTGACTTGTTATACAATAAGTACAAAACTTATTTTCTTTATATCACTTTTGTTCATATTATTTAAGTATATATATACAAAGATTTGTAATGTTTAGTTTTTATATTTGGAGGAGAACAAATGGATGGTTATTTGTGTTAGTTTATTAAAAATGTCGGCAGATGATAATTTTAGATTAGGAAGAAAAAATAAAATGAAGAGGTTAATTAACTTTGGTGTTTTTACAAATTAATTTTTTTAGACTAAATGTTATTAGACAATAAATGTGCATAAATGTTAGTATAAATAATCCTGGTAACCATTGATTGGCTTCAAAACACGTTATATATATATATATATATATATATATATATATATATATATATATATATATATATATTGCTCATATCCATTTTCATGTTTAAGATACAATATCCGTTACAAATTTGACATTAACACAACTATAAATATCTATTTTACTCATCTATTCATTAATGCAAAGTCTTTTACTTAATCTTTCCGTTTAGCAGTTACAACAAGCTTTTAGAAGAGCCTAATTCATCTCCATTGTAATTATGTCGGTAACCAACATCACTCCATCTACATATAAATATGAGTGATCTCAATTTTCATCTAATTTGCACAACACAATTTTCTAAATAGCTAACCACATCCAGGAACCTTTTGTGTTCATAAGCTTCTTCATCCACATTTGACAGAGAAGAGGCCATCAGCTTCATGCCATGAATACATCCACAACAATATATTTCCGTCGATCACTCCTTCCGTTTAACAGATAGCTCATATGCGCCACCAAATCACTATCACTCAAGCCCCAAAATCTCATCATCGAGCCTTACCGGTCAAAACCACTACGTACACATTTTCTGGTTATCTCCGGGAGCTGCAAATGCAATCGTCGTGAATGCCACTCGTATCATCTCGTATCAACATCTGAATACCCTACCTCAGATTGTTACATCGTCATTTTTTTTTTAACCAAATGACCATGAATCCAAATTGAGAAAATTCATTACCATTGTTAATTTGTTCTGCTCGTAGAAGATAATAATAGTAATAATTATAGAATTAAAGAAAAGAAACCTCTATGTTTTTTGATGGTATGCATTTGAAGAAGTTGGTGGATCTTTGGAAGATAAAGGAGTTTGGGTGTGAAATAGCCAGGCCGAAAGTGCTGACGAGTTATGACGAGGAGAGGGAAAATGTTTTGGAAGATCAAATTTGGCATCTGGCATAGGGAAAAAAACTTTTCTAATTAAAAGAAAGAAAAGAGTTTTAAAGGGGAATGTTGTCACGGGTTGCTTTTATATTCGGATAGTTAACCGAGGAGCAAATCAAAGGTGTATGACAAATACTCAAGTGTTCGATTAACCGTTAGCTTTGACCACGTGTGAGTCTTTTATTTTGATATAAAGCCAAAGTGTGTTTTCTATTATTTTTAAATATTTTGTGTATATATATCGAATGAACTTTTAAACTCGGAAGTCATTTTCAAATGATTTCTTTAAAATTAAACGACTTGATTTGAGCTAGTGCACATTTTTATAAATAAATAAAACTGATACTTGGAATTGACGGATAATGCTCGCTCGCTCGCTCGTGACACGAAAGTGTCAAAGCTCTGGTGGCTAGGGGGATTAGAGTTACTGCTCTAGGAGAACGGCTAGTCACCGGTCTCGGGGCCTCTTGACTCGAAGTCTTTCCGACAGTAGCTAGAGTGCTCACTCGTAAGAGTGGGGACGGTACATTTTCCCCGAAGATTCATGCTACAGCCGGGAAAGCAAGGGCTGACGGTTGGTGCGTGGGTCCTAGGGCATGGACAGGGTTGGCTGGAGCCGTGTAGGAGGTTTACACGGTGAAGGTTGATTCTTTTCCCTGACAATCGGCCGGAGTTGTCAGGCATGGCTAGTTCTCGTGGAGTGCGGTTGAAATCCCTGGGTAAAAATGGTGTTAGGGCGGTACTTGACTCATCGGCTCGGCCAAAGCTGATGCTTGTAAAATAAACTCGACATGTTTTTTCTTAATGCTTGTGCACTTCAATATTGAAATTTGTACTTTTCATTTGTTCTATCAACTAATAAAAGACTTCCGCTTTGTTATTTGTAAAAGTTGATCAAGATATTTTATTTATATATATATATATATATATATATATATATATATATATATATATATATATATATATATATATATATAACGCTTGCACACGTGGCTCATACCAGGCCCTTTTCTTGTGACACCTCGCTTCCTTGTTTCTTTGTCTCTTTTGTTTTTTTTTTCTTTTAAAAATATATGTACAGGTTTTGATCAAGGAAAAAGAGAAATTGTATGCGATGTTTGATCGAGATTCGAAGATAAAAGAAATTAATGTTTTGGATGGTACTTCATATAATTTTGAGAGCTAATGTAATTTTTATGAGTTGTAATATTGTAATGGAAATAGTTATTGAATTAATGTAAAATTAACTTGTGGATTTATTATGTTAAATTGTGGATTTAGAGGATTATCTTGGGATTTCTAGTCTTAGTATTGAAGTCGCGGCGAGAGCTTCGCAACCCCTCCTAGAATGACCCCAGTGGACCTAGGGGTCGGGAGTAGGGTATTACAGCTAATCCACATGAACCCCTTGCCGGAATCCTCCTTTTATTGCTATTGGAAAACTGCGGTTGCTAGACCGGCCTTTTTTCCTCCTTCACAAACTCACTATAGGTTGCTCTCTATTTTACACAAGAACTATGAACTCTTGCAATTGTGATGTACAAAAGAGCTTGACACCCACCTCTTATTTATAGTCAAAAGTGGCGCCCCATATGTGTGGAAGAGAAGAAAACATTTTCCTAATAAAATAAGGAAAATCTTCTAGATTGATTTATCTCTTTTATTATAATTAATTTTGCCAATATCTTATATTGAATATAATTATCTTTTACCATAAATCTATTTTTCCAAAATCAATTAATATCTTATATTAATATTAAGGTAATCTTATTAATTAAAGTACACAATCCAAGTGTATCTTATACACACCAATGTGGCGCCCCAAAAGTCAATGAATTGACTTCCGGAATATTCTTTAATTAATATAATTAATATAATTAATATCTTGTATATTATTTATTCATAATAAATAAATACCACCATATTAATTTACCACTATAACCTTTATAGTCTAGAGATAAAATTTCCTTATTTGGTTATCACCTATAACCGCATTTTAATCCGACTCGATGTTCATATGTGTGTGACCCGATAGGCTTCCGAATATGTTGGCCGTAGACACAAAGTGCAATTTACTAAAATTCCCTTCATACCTAACGATCACAGGATAGCGTCTAGCAACACACCGTGACCTCCAATCATCGGAAAAGTCAAAAGCAATGACTACTACCTTTCATGTGAAGCAGTTACCGTGTAACTAACAATCCTATCGCTGAATTAATATCCATACGATCGTATCTCGAGTGTCAATACATTAACGATCGTATCTTATAATCTGGATATCACGCTCTCTCGGAATAACACATTTACTCCCACTTTGCAAAGATTCTCGAGAGCTAGACATTCCTTATAAGAAGGCCATTTCGGATATTCGATCCCAATCATAGGATACGCGATTCCCGGACGACCAATCATGTATACTCCGCATGCTTCAATATCATATCCAATCACTACCGCATGATCGCCCCGTGGTTAGGAGAAATCTCAATAGTGTCAAAGCATGAAAATCCACACCGTGATGCCATGAAGACTCCGGTTAAAAGGATAATTACACAACCGCCACATAGTGTAACACTTAATGTAAGTGGGTCAGTCTAACGTACGCATTCTCTAATACACGTCCACGTACAATCCAAGTGCCCCTACACTTCGATAGACGAGATCTATCCCTATCTTCTAAAAGATAGAAGACATCCAATACATGCTAGACTGATTATACTATCAATGTCCCATTTGATAATATGTAAGACTAGAGACTTTTAAATACCAACCTTGTTATAGTGATTAGAGATCTCATCAACCATAATCACTATCATGGTTTCTCTATTACAGATTGACACTGGGTACGTTACAATATATATACAACAAATAATATGAAGATAAACAATATATAATAACATAAGTGTTTTTATTAATCATAATAAAGTTATTATGAACTAAATAGACTGTAAATGACCCGACCCGGTCGGATCCGGTCCAACTCGATTGGGTTTAGGACACATTTCCAACAGGTTGCACCCAGTTGTCCTAGTACATCCTATTACTAGGCATAGATCCCTTGTTATTCATGATGTAACCAACTTGAGCTAAGCTAGATAACTTTGGAACCTCATGTTATGCTATGAACATAATATGATAGTTAGCTAGGGCTAATAATGGAATGAATTAATAAAAGACGGCATTGCTTTTATTTCTTTATGAGACCGACGTTATACGATCTTCTACGCAGTACTAAGTACTTATGTACTTACCCCTTTACTTTATGTTTGTCTTTCTCTTTCCTCAAAGAAGATGAACAGGTTGCTAATGATGATGAGTTCTTCAACGATGACGTGTGAGATGGAGCTCTTGAAGACTTAGTTTCTTTTAGTTTTGTTTCTTTCAATAAAGTTGTTGATTCAAGTTCAAACAATGTTGTCTTTCTTTTGGATTAGTTTCGTTTGAGTTCTTTTGGTTTTGAATGTTGGATGATTTAGTTTTCTCCATTGGATTTAGTTTTCGCAGCATTGAAAACCGTGTGTTCGATCTTTTGTTTCCCGAGTCGTTTTATCTTCCGCGTCGTTTTAGTTTTGATGTGTGACGTAAGGCTTACATATATTATTGAATTTATTTGATAATATTTGTGCCAAGCGCTCTTTCTGGATAAGGAGCGGTACAGTTGGTATCAGAGCGAAGGTTTTCCTTCCTGTGTAGGACTTGATTTCTTCTTTAAGATAAGTGTTAGAGCTTTAGTAACCCTCTTTTTTCTTGGTTATAGAATAGTTCTTACTAGAGGAGGAGCTAATACGAATAACACCACGGCGACTACCACCCAGACAGTTCATACTGAGGCAAAAGTTACTGAGGTTATGATTCCGAGAAGGAGGAGAAGTGGACCAGCTACCCGGGGCCCTACAGTTTCTCAAGTGAACACCCCGTTTGTGAGCAACATCATGCATGGGGTGAATCAAGGACCAGACATTGTCATCAGGGGTAGAGTGGAACAAGGGGGTCCTTCACAGTTTAACCCCAGCATACCGTTTATCACTACTTCAGCAGGAGTAACACTAGGAATGTCGGTTCCTCCAATGACCACAAGTTGGACAGGATTAGGACTTTCTCATCCACCGGTGAGTACCTTCCCAACCGTCTCTGTGCAACCTCAGCAATCGCCTGTGCCACCGGCTAGTCAGTTCTTCAGTCGTCCAAAGACATCAGCGTTTTTCTCCACACCACTAAGCTTTATGCCTCAACCAAGGTTCTTCCTCCACCACCGCTTAGGTCGGATACTTTTGTAGCACCTGGCTACACCTATCCACAACCGACTTACCCGTATCAGACGTATCCGCAACAGACCCACCCCCAACAGCATGTTCAGTAACCTCAACCACAATATCAGAATGCCCCACCAGTTCAGCAGCCGATATAGCATCAATAGTTTGGGGGTTATGACAGGCCAGTAGATTGGTATGATAAGATGAAGAAGCACAGGGTGCCAGAATTCTTTGGTAATGTTGAGCCAGCAGCAGCAGAATTGTGGAATCGTGGGTTTGAGAGTACGTGCAGAAATATGAAAGCTCCAGAAACTGAATGGGCTCAGTTAGCAGTATCCATGTTGGCTGGAAATGCAGAAAGTTGGATGGAAACTTATGAACAAGTTAACCCAAGGATCACGGATTGGGCAGTGTTTAAGGATTTATTCTACAAGGAATACTTTCCTAGAACAGCACAGAATGCAAAGGACAATGAATTTCTGAGTTTGAAACACGGAAGATACGCTACAGTGACTCAGTACTCCTAGAAATTCCATGAGTTAGGCAGATTCTACCCTGAAATCATGAGAAGCGAAGAGAAGAAGATTGACAAGTTCATGGAAGGATTGTCACATGATGTGGCAAAGGGCATGCTAGGAGATAGACCTACTAGCATGGCAAACGTCATGGATAGAGCTTTGATTGCAGAAAGATTTGCTAGTAAACAGACGGTTGTAGTTGGAGACAAGAGGCCTTTCTCGAATTATCAAGGGAATAATAGAGGAGCACCGCAGCAGAATGTTAAGAGGATAGGAAATCCGGCCACTAGGTGTTCAGCAAGTGGAACACCAACGGTTTGTGATAAGTGTAACAAGGCACATACAGGAGAGTGCATGGCAGGTAGCATGAGTTGTTTCCACTGTGGGGAAGTGGGACATTACTCGAGAGCGTGTCCTAAGAAGCTCTCTCAAGGTAATCAGGTAGTAGGATGAGGTAACCAACAGGGTAATCGTGCCACGGGTAGCAGACCAGTTCGTGTCTTTGCAGTAGATGCAGAACCGGAAGAGTTAGATGATCTTGTGGTGACAGGTACTTTTCAGTGTTTGTGTTTATTATAGATATTTAATATGATATAGCGCACATATGATATTATATATTTGTACTTAAATTGATTCACTTGTTAGGTACCATAATCATAGATAATCTAGCAGTTTCAACTCTGTTTGATACTGGAGCTTCAGGGACTTTTGTTTTCTCTAAGATAGTTAAGAAGTTGAACCTACCCCTTAAGGAATTGGAGAGACCTTTGAGTATAACCATACCTTTGGACAGAGTTACTAGATGTGCTCAGGTCACACCCCAAGTTGATATTAGAGTTGGGACGTATAGGTGCCAGCATGCTTTGACGGTGTTGGATTTCTCAGATTTTAATGTTATCCTGGGTATCGACTAGTTATCCAAGAATTATGTCTACTTGGATTGTAGGGGTATGAGGGTGATCTTTAAGGCCCCAGGGAAATCAGCTAAGACGTTTCAGGGTAATGTATACAAGCCTAGGAAGGGTCGTCATCTGATTCTCTCCGCAGTTAAAGCCCTAAGAGCTTTGAAGAAGAGTTTCCAGGGTTTTGTTGTTTATGCGTTAGATAAGGAAAAGCATAAAACCGAGTTAGGAGAGACTCGTGTAGTTAAGGACTTTCTTGAAGTTTTCCCAGAAGATTTTCCAGGACACATGCCTGATAGGGCCATAGAGTTCGAGATCGAATTGATCGCAGGAGCATCACCAGTAGATAAAGAACCTTATAGGATGGCACCAGCGGAGTTGAAGGATTTGAAAACTCAACTTAAGGAGATGCTAGAGAAAAACATCATCCAGCCAAGTACATCACCATGGGGAGCACCGGTCTTGTTTGTGAAGAAGAAAGATGGGAGTATGCGTTTGTGCATCGACAACAGAGAGTTGAATTTACTGACGAACAAGAATAAGTATCCTTTACCAAGGATTGATGATCTGTTCAGTCAGTTGCAAGGTAGGAAGGTGTTTGTAAGATTGATCTTAGGTCCGGTTATCATCAGTTGAGGATCAAGGTGTCAGATAGACCTAAGACAGCCTTCAGTACGAGATATGGACATTATGAGTTTTTGGTCATGCCGTTTGGACTCTCTAATGCTCCATCGAAGTTCATGGAATTGATGCAAAGAGTTTTCATGACTTATCTCGATAAGTTTGTGATAGTTTTCATAGGCGATATCTTGGTATACTCTAAGGATGAGAAAGAGCATGTAGAACACCTAAGGATAGTTCTACAGACCTTAAGAGAGAACAAATTGTATGCCAAGTTTACTAAGTGTGAGTTTTGGTTGGACCAAGTTAGTTTTCTTGGGCATATAGTTTCTGGAGAAGGTATTAAGGTGAATCCAACGAACATAGAAGCCGTTGCTAAGTGGCCTAGACCTACATCAGTGACTGAGATAAGAAGTTTCTTGGGTTTAGCTGGGTACTACCGGAAGTTTGTGCAGGATTTCTCTAAGATAGCTATACCTCTCACGAGGCTTACTCAAAAGAACGTTAAGTATGAGTGGACCAATGAATGTGAGGAAGCTTTTCAGACTTTGAAAGAAAAGTTGACAACAGCACCTATGTTAGCATTATCGGAAGTTTTTGATAACTATGATGTATATACGGATGCATCGGGTCAAGGTTTGGGTTGTGTTTTGATGTAATCAGTAAAGGTAATTGCTTACGCCTCTAGGCAATTAAAGGTGCATGAGAAGAATCACCCTACACACGACTTGGAGTTGGCAGCGGTGGTGTTTGCTCTAAAGCTTTGGAGACACTATTTGTATGGTGTCAAGGCAAGGATCTTCACGGATCATAAGAGTCTTAAGTTCTTCTTTACTTAGGAAAATCTGAACATGAGACAAAGAAGATGGTTGGAGTTTGTGAAAGATTACGACTTGGACATTCAATACCATCCGGGTAAAGCGAATGTTGTAGCTGATGCACTTAGCCGGAGATCGGATAATGCTATCACTACCTTGCAAGAAGTTGTGGATCAGTTGGATGGGATGCAGATTCCAGTGTTTGAGCGGAAGGGTGAAGCTCAGATTTTGGCACCATTGATGGCAAGGTCAGATTTGCTAGATGAGATTCGGGCTAAGCCAGATAAGGACCCTGTGTTGTTTGATTTGATGCGAGTAGCTCGAGAGAAGCCTACAGTAGGCTATCAGTTGGACAAGAGTGGTCATCTTTGGTACGGAGACCGTTTGTGTGTGCCCTATGTGGATGGCCTAAGAGAGAAGGTTATGGATGAAGCTCATAAGATTGCTTTTACGGTACATCCAGGAGCCACTAAGATGTATAGAGATCTCAAGGAGAGATATTGGTGGCCTAGTATGAAGTTAGGGATCGCATAGTTTGTGGCAAGATGTGATACATGCCAAAGAGTGAAAGCAGAACATAGAAGACCAGGAGGTTTGTTGAAACCCTTGGAGATACCGGAATGGAAATGGGAGAATATCACGATGGATTTCATCACCGGTTTACCTAAGACTAAGGGCGGTCATGATATGATTTGGGTGATCGTGGATAGACTTACAAAATCAGCCCATTTCTTGCCATGTAAAGTGGACATGCCTATAAGGAAGTTCGCTACTATGTATATCAACAATATAGTGAAGCTTTATGGTGTGCCTCTATCCATTGTATCCGACAGGGATAGTAGATTTATCAGTCGCTTCTGGAAGGGTTTACAGAAAGATTTTGGGATGAAGATTGATTTGAGTACAGCGTTTCATCCACAGATGGATGGGCAGTCAGAGAGAACAATTCAGACTCTCGATGATATGCTTAGAGCTTGTGTTTTGGATGCCGGAGGATCATGGATAGATTACCTCAATTTGGCTGAGTTTGCTTACAACAATAGTTACTATGCTAGTTTAAGAATGCCACCTTTTGAGGCCTTGTACGGTAGGAAGTGTAGAACTCCACTTTATTGGGATGAAGTGGGACAGAAACACATCACAGGTCCGGAGATGGTTCATCAAGCCAAGGAGAAGATCGAGTTGATAAGGAAGAATCTGAAAGCCGCTCAAGATCGTCAAAAGACTTGGGCCGATTTTAGAAGAAGACTGCTAGAGTTTGAGGTCGGGGATAGAGTTTACCTTCGAGCGTCTTCGATGAAGGGTGTCAAGAGGTTCGGACAAAAAGGAAAGCTAAGTCCAAGGTATGTAGGACCTTTTGATGTCGTTGAAAGAGTTGGGAAGTTGGCTTATAGGCTGCGGTTACCAGAATCGATGTCTAGAGTCCACAATGTCTTCCGTGTATCGATGCTTAGGAAGTGTCTATCTAAAGTGGATGTGGAATCTGAGATTGATCCGGAAGTTTTACAAGATAATCTTTCATACGTGGAGAAGCCGATAAAGATTCTGGATAGAAAGGAAAAGATGATAAAGAGGCGAGTGATCCCGTTAGTGTTAGTGCAATGGAGCAATCATGCACCGACTGAAGCCACTTGGGAAGTGGAAGCGGACATGTTCAACGAGTTCCTAGAGTTCCCTCATCTACCAGGTATGTTCTAGTTTCGAGGACAAAACTCCTCTTAAGGGGGAAGGAATGTAATATCCCAATTTTTGAAAAAGGGCAAATTCGGTCTTTTAACAAAAATCAGAATATTATGTTATTTAATTAAAGGATTTAAGAAGAAAAAAGGGTTAATAAGGATGTAATTAATTAATTGGGATTATAAAAGGAAAACTAATCCTAAATTAACCTAATCATAGTTCTACGTAAAAATCATCAGAGTGGCGCTAGTGTTGAGAAAAAAAGAAGAGGAGAGACTTTCTAATTTCAAGGCTAATCCGTTGCTCTTTTCAACAGATTGTTAAGGGTGAATTTATACGATTTATAACGCTATATTCTATGATGTTTTTCCCCGTATTTGTACTAAATTGCATAAGAAACGAGTATTTAATGGATATATTGAGCAAATGAGATTTTAAATGAGTTAATCGCAAACTTGGTTAATTTATGTGTTTTAATTATGTTTTTACGATTATTTGGACATTATTACATTTTGCGATGTTTTTAATGTGTTATAGGTGCGTGCTTGATGTTTAAATGATGATCAAAAGGAGATAAGAGTCGAAATATTTGTTGATGAAAGAGATAATGAAGGAATTGACAAGAAGAAAAGAGATAAAGATCAAGAAATCGAAATTCAATCATATTGGACTGGCGTCCAGGTCCCGTCCAGTGGACGGGCGTTTGCTGAAACTGAACGAGCGTCCAGGATGACATCTTTGATTCAGAAAGTTTGGACGCTGGAGTGGACGCTGTGTGGACGAGCGTCTGGTCATGACTCGGCCCGATTCGAAGTTCTATTGAAGAGTGGACGGGCGTTCATCCTTTCCAGACGGGCGTCCAGCCACCGCCTTTGCTGAAACCGACCTAAACACTTATAAATAGACGCGTTTTCTGCAACCCTAAGGACCACAATTCGATCCCTGGCCGCCCCAGGCCCTTTGGGGGCGCCCTAGCTGCGTTTTCCCACCATCATAAACATCTTTTTATCTTCCTTTTTATTTATATGATTTGTATTCCAACGATGGATAGAGGCTAAGCGTTTTGAACAAGCTTGTGAAGCCGATCGAGCATCAACTTGATTTCTTCTTTGGATTTGTTTTGTGAGTTTTATTAAAGCTTGTATCTTTATTATGCTTTCATATTGATTATGCAATTATATCGATGGATTGTTGCTTGTTGATGTTTAATGTTGATGAGAATCGTTGTTAGACCTAGATCACCATATTAAAGATTGGACTTTTAACCTAAAAATAACGAGAGTTGATTAGGTTGAATTTCTAGGTTGCTAGATTGAGAAATCTTACACCTTGTTACGGAAGCGTTAATCTTTAAGATCGAAAGATAGAAGATTAATAGGCGAATTATCTACGAGAGTAGAAATTCATACCTTTGATAGGTGAACCACATCTTTACTAAATCTTCACTAAACGATCTAGGGTAGAAATTGAGAGTTGCGAGATAGGTGGATCAATGCTTGTTCTTCGTTAAAATTAATTGAAATCATCTTTGTGCCTTGTTCTTCGTTGCTAGCTTAGAATTTTATTTTCGTTTTAATTTATAGATTAGAGTTATTTTCGTTCGCAATTATCTTTCCTGGCTTTGGACTGACAATCCTCTGTCCAGTTTACTTTTCGTTTTGTTGTTTTAGGTTTAGAAATAATTGGTATCAATCTTAGGAAAATTAATGAACTAGATACCCCGATTCCCTGTGACCGACTCCGGTATTAATCGCTATACTACGATCCCTACACTTGGGGAATACCGGATTTATAAATTTTATTACTTGTTTGCTTTGTTAGATAAAATCCGTGACAAGTTTTTGGCGCCGTTGCCGGGGAACCGGACGGTTGTCTAGTTTTTGTTTTTCGTTTTTCTGCTTGTTTTTGTTTTTCCTGTTTTTATTTCATTTTAATTTCCTGTTTTTAGTTGATAAACGTTTAGGTAATTAGTTAATTAGGGTTTTAGTTTAGGGTTTAAGGTTCTTTTGTGATTAGTTCCCCTCTACCTCTTCTCTCTGTTTCTGTTTCTATTCTTTCTATTCTTTCATTCCCCTTCTTTTCTGTTATTTTCTGCAAATTTCATGCTTCTGTTCTTATTTTCCGCTACCAAACGGGCGTCTGGGATATTGGACGCCCGTCCGCTGGAAAATTATCAATTCTGTTCTGTTTTTATTTACTTAGACGAGCGTCCAAAAAATTTGGACGGCCATTCAAGTATTTTTCCTTTCAGAGGAGCGTTTGGACCACTAAACGCCCGTCCAGTCCAAATTCCACCCGGACGCCCGTCCAAAACCTTGGACGTCCATCTGGTCCCTTTTTCTTCAATAATTTTGTTTCTTTTTCTTCTTTCCTTTTCTTTTCTTTAGGTTTTTAATTTCGTAGTTTTTAGGCTTCGTTTCACTTGTTTTTCGTCCGGTTTATGCAAACTCGGAGTCAAAAGGGACCGTTATTCTACACCCCTGACCCCGAGCGAACCGTAGTCCGGCCAAACAGGCGGATTTTCCGTTCTGCGGTTCTGGCAGATAGAGCCGAGCAAGATCTTGAAGATCAACTAGCAAAGGAAATCACTGATTTTGTGATAATGGCCGCTAATAATAGACGTACGTTGGCAGACTACGCCATGCCAGGCAAAGTCAAAGTCAACCCGGCTATTGTTATCCCAGCCATTACTGCACAAACCTTTGAGTTAAAGCCATGACTTATCCAGATGATGCAGCATGCATCAATTTTTCATGGCTATCAATCAGAGAATCCGCATACCCACTTACATACGTTCTTAGAGATATGCGGTACTACACGCATCCAAGGAGTAAGTGAGGATGCGATCAAGCTTAAACTATTTCCATTTTCTTTGAAAGGAGAGGCTAAAGAGTGGTACACCTCTCTCCCTTCGAATCTATCACCACACAGGCGTAACTCGAAAAGGAGTTCTTGAGTCAATATTTTCCACCTTCAAAGACGGCCCAGTGTTTAAATGAAATATTCACTTTCTATCAGAAAGAGAATGAATCTTTCTTCGAATGTTGGAAGAGATTCAAGTCTCTTCTTAGAAAGTGCCCCCACCATGGCTTGCCACTGGAAAGGCAAGACAACACATTCTTCAGTGGATTGACCGAGCTCACCAAGGGCATGGTCAATAGTTATTCTGGTGGGGCATTTCTGAAGAAAACACCTGAAGAGGGATGGGCATTGTTTGAGGACATTGCAAAGTACAACTACGCCCCCTCTTATCAAGCAATTCAAGCACCCCCTCCTCCCAAGGTTGAGGAAGTCAATTTGCAAAGTTTGATCGCCATGCTGCAGAAGCAGATGGCAACACCTCAAGTTTCAAATCCGATAAATCAAACTTCTTCTTTTCCACAGAACCCTCAGGTTCTGTACTGTGAAAACTGCTGTCAGACTGGCCATATGAATGGCCAGTGTCAATTTAATCCCCCTGCACCTTATCAAGTGAATGATGTTCATGATTATGGACAGTACAATCAAGTCACATGTCAGAATTGTGACGAGGTGGGGCACACTTCTAGATTATGTCCTATGAACGGGCAGAATGCTGAAGTGAATGCATTCTATGGCCAGAACAATTTTCAAAGGTTCAATCAGTCTTCTGGCCAGAATAATTTTCAAAACCAAGGGTTTAGTCAACCTTCAAGTTTTAATTCTAATTCGAATTTTAATTCGAATCAGAATTTCAATAGAAACCCTAGTTTTAATCAGAATCAAAATTCAAAATTTTCCAATCCTACTCAAAGGTTCAATCAGAATTGGCCCGCCAATTCTAATTCTGCAGTCCAAGGTTGGCCCAGCCAGCCCTATTCTCCAAATTTCCAAAACTCTCAAGGCCCCTCCCAATCTACCAATCTTGAAGCTAAATTGGAGGAGCAAAGTAGATCGATGAAGAATCTTGAGAGACAAATTGGGCAACTGGCTGAACAGTTAGCTTCTAGACCCCCAGGGCAGCTGCCCAGTTTCACTGAGAAGAATCCAAAGGGTGGTCAAGTTGCTCAGGTTGACTTGAACAAAGGCCCATGTACTGACCTCGTGTCATCAATTCAATACGGTAAAGAGGAGGCCAGTGCAATGAATCTGAGAAGCGGTACTCAAGTTAGTGGTCCTTCCCATCAGGGAAACCACTAGCCCCTCCCCGCCATTGATAAGGCGGGGAGGGGAAGCCGAGCACCTACACTCCCCTCAACCGCAAGAGAAAACTCGGGTGGCTGATCCCCGAGAGGTGAAGAAGTTGGTGATCCTCAAGTGGCTGATCCCGAGGACCGAAAAAGCAAGCGAAAGTCGGGAGGGTGATCCCCGACTATAAAAAAATCGAAAAAGCGTTCGCCGGAAAGATCGGAAGACAAAGTCGTAAGTGCATCCTCAAAGAAAGTCTTTTCGAGAGTGACCTTAAGAAGCTTCCATTTCCACCGAGAAAGAGCAACATCCCCTTGAGTGAGGACAAAAAGTACGGAAAGGTGCTGAACCTTTTGAAAAATACTCGGGTAAATCTTCCATTATCGAAGTCTTGGTCGAGATGCCTAAGTATACAAAATTCATCAAGGATGTTGTGTCTTCGAAAAAGAAGTTAGCGAGGCATGGAAAGGCAAATTGGTGAGGATTGCTCCATGATTAATTATGGAGACTTACCAATTAAAAGAGGTGACCCTGGCAAGTTCGTACTTACAGTGTTAATGGGAGGTCTAGTCTTCCCCAACTCTTTGTGTGATCTAGGTGCCTCTATAAGTCTTATGCCAATGTCTGTATGCAAACAGCTCGGTTTACAAAGCCTTCTAGAACCCACTACTATGAGTTTACAATTCGCTGATAGATCTTCTAAGAAAGCTTCGGGGATCCCGAAAGACGTTTTGGTTCGGATTGATAGATTTACCTTTCCGGTTGATTGGTATGTTTTAGATATAGAGAAAGACGAAAACGTCCCCCGATTCTTGGAAGACCCTTCTTATCTACAAACTAGAGCCCTCATCGATTGCGATGGTGGGCCGGTGACTATCCGAGTTGGTGATCAAGAGGTGAGTTACAATGTCTTAAAGTCCATTCAAGTACCCTCTGGCCCTCCAACTGGCTTTTCCATTGAATATATGACGGATGATTTCACCGATTATATGGATAAGCAAGTCATGGCTGTAGAAGCTGAATATGAGCGATTGATTGATAATTTAAATACTCATGGTGTGGTCAATCTAGATCAATTAGCAGCTGATTTTGAGGGAGAATTGTTGGAAGGAGAAGCTTTGGCAGTGGGACCACAGAGTAAACTCAGTGATATTGAGTTGAAAAGTGGAGATCTCAAGTCGAGTTTAGAAGACCCCCCTGCAGATTTGGTGTTGAAGCCGTTGCCTAAACATCTTAAGTATGTGTTTTTAAGAAAGGTGACAAGCTTCCATTGATTATATCTCGCCAAGCTTTCTCGTTTAGAGGAAATGAAACTTATCAACGTCTTGAAGAAAAATGAAAAAGCCTTTGGTTGGCGGGTAGGAGATATCGAGAGGATATCTCCGGACATATGTATGCACAAGATCAAGACGAATGAGGGTGCGAAATGCGTTAGACGATGCCCGAGAGGAGGCTCAACCCTCATATGCAAGAAGTCGTAAAAAAGGAAATCATCAAACTTCGGACATGGGAATCATTTATGCCATCGCGGATAGTGAATGGGTTTCCCCGACTCAAGTAGTTCCCAAGAAAGGAGGAATTACGATTGAGAAGAATGAGAAGGGAGAGGAAATAGCATTGAGACTTGTCACTGGTTACAGAGTCTGCATCGATTATCGAAAGCTCAATGAAGTAACCATGAAAGATCACTTTCCCCTTCCATTCATTGATCAGATGCTTGAGCGTCTGGCGGGACACGCATTCTACTGCTTCCTAGATGGCTATTCAGGATACTTCCAGATACCCATTGATCCAGCTGACCAAGAAAAGACCACCTTCACCTGCCCATATGGTACATTCGCTTACGGTGCGAATGCCATTTGGTCTCTCGCAATGCCCCGACTACATTTCGGCGATGTATGCTAGCTATCTTTGACGGGCTTGTAGAAAAGTGTATGGAGATTTTTATGGACGATTTTTCGGTTTTTGGTCAGTCTTTTGATGATTTCCTTGACAATCTTGATCAAGTGTTATCCAGATGTGTGGAAAAGAACTTAGTACTTAATTGGGAAAAATGCCATTTCATGGTAGACGAGGGAATAGTTCTTGGCCACAAAATCTCCGCCAGAGGTATAGAAGTTGACAGGGCAAAAGTGGAAGCTATCGAAAAGATGAGCTATCCCAAGAATGTGCGTGAAGTGAGAGGCTTTCTTGGACATGTCGGATTCTACAGAAGGTTCATTCAAGACTTCTCCAAGATAGCCAAGCACCTGTCCACTTTACTAAAGGAAGACGTTGAGTTCAATTTTGATGAGAGTTGCAGGCAAGCGTTTGAGGAGCTCAAAAATCGTTTAATATCTGCTCCAATTCTTATATCGCCTGACTGGAACCTACCTTTTGAGCTTATGTGCGACGCATCAAACTATGCTGTTGGTGCTGTTCTAGGGCAAACGATCAAGGGGAAGTTCCAGCCCATCTATTACGCCAGTCACACATTGAACCCCTCTCAAGTTAACTATACGACTACTGAAAAGGAACTATTGGCCGTAGTTTTTGCTATGGACAAGTTTCGTAGTTACTTGTTAGGAGCTCAAGTGATTGTGTGGACTGATCACGCTGCTTTGCGGTATCTGATGACTAAGAAAGAGGCCAAACCGCGCCTACTACGTTGGATACTGACCCTACAAGAGTTTGACGTTCAAATAAAGGACAAAAAGGGCAGTGAAAACGTAGTAGCTGATCACGTTTCAAGGATGCTAAGTGAGGAAAAGGATGATCCAGATGATATAGATCTTTACTTTCCTCTGGAGAACATTATGTTGATAGACGGTTGTCCTCCTGATGTTCCATGGTATTCTTCCATTGTAAACTACCTTCATGCCCGATATCTCGATCCGGAAATGTCTTATCAGGAGAAGAAAAAGTTCTTCTCTGATTTGAAATCTTTCGTTTGGGATGAACCTTATCTTTTTAAGATCTGTAAGGATGGTTTGCTTAGGAGATGTGTTCCTGAATCTGAACAACGGGATATTATTGAGCAATGCCACAGTGGACCCACTGGAGGTCACTTTGGTCCATGGAAAACCGTTGTTAAGATCTTCCAATCCGGTTTTTATTGGCCTACGATCTTTAAGGACACAGAAGCTTTCTGTAAAGCTTGCGATAGATGCCAAAGAACCGGTACTCTGACAAGGCGTTTTGACATGCCTTTGAAACCCATCTTAGAATGCGAAGTCTTTGATGTATGGGGTATCGATTTTATGGGACCATTCCCATCATCTTGCGGTAACAAATACATCTTAGTCTGCGTAGATTATGTGTCAAAATGGGTGGAGGCTCAAGCCACTCCTCACAACGATCATAAGACGGTCATGAAATTTCTAAAGAAAAATATCTTCGTGAGGTTTGGATGTCCACGTGCCTTGATCAGTGATGAAGGGACGCACTTCTGCAACCGACCCCTAGAGAAAGTTCTTGAAAAGTATGGTGTCCGTCATAAGACAGGCACACCATATCATCCGATGACTAGTGGTCAGGTTGAAAGGAGCAACCAAAGTATCAAGAAAATCCTGGAGAAGACAGTAAACAGTCATAGAAAAGACTGGAGTTTGAAATTGGAAGATGTACTTTGGGCATACAGAACTGCCTATAAAACCCCTATGGGTACATCTCCATATCAAATGGTCTATGGAAAGCCATGTCATCTGCTGTCGAGTTAGAGCATAGAGCTTATTGGGCTACAAAGTTTCGAACTTTGATTCCCAATCTTGTGGAAAACATCGACTAACGATTACATGAGTTAGACGAATTCGGACTCCGGGCCTATGAAAGTGCCAGGATTAGTAAAGATAAGATGAAGCTACTCCACGATGCTAAGATTAAGAAGAGAGAATTCCATGTCGGCGAACAAGTTCTTCTATACAACTCTAGGTTACATTTGTTTCCTGGAAAGTTGAGGACACGTTGGTCCGGCCCCTTCGAGATTCTCCAAACCATTCCTGGAGGCATTCTGGAACTTCGTGGTTATAGTGGTGACCCATTTCGAGTGAATGGCCAAAGGTGCAAGCACTATATTGGTGAACCTAAAGAGAAACCTTTGAATGTCCGTTGCCTCGATATCCTCGGGTGTGGTGCTACGGAAGTCGAAGAATTCGACGAGTTTTCACCCAACCTGTTTTCAGAGGATGGCGATAGTGATCATTCTGAAGAAGTTCTAGCTGGTAGTTGGGATATGGAAGAATTGGAGAGGGAGCGTCAGTTGAAGCGTCATCAGAGGGCTCAGAGAATGAAGAGGTCAACCATGGGGAAGTTTAAGCGTGTTTGGAAAGCTATTAAAGATTTCACCCCATGTGTGAGATGTTGTTTCTGCAGCCACACTACTGATCAGAGCTTACACGAGGTAGTGGCTGGCAGAAAAGTCAAATGGCCTGATCCAGGCTGAGCTTTAAACGGTGTCGAGCTAACGACATTAACCAAAAGCGCCACTAGGGGGCAACCTAGATATCGTTCTTTTAGTTATTCTTGTTTTTATGCTTTGGTAGTTTTAGTATTTAAGTTTAGTTTATTAAGTTTTGGCCTTACTTAGTTTTGCTGTTGTTTACATCTGTCAGTTAGTGTGCTTTCTAGATATGGATTTCGGTGTTCAGCCAGAGGAGTTACCTTTCCTTAGAAAGATCCCACTGATCACTGTAGATGACGGACCGGGAGGAACCATCGTTTTGCACGTAGATTTTGACATTAGTACCCGCGTCAAGACGGTCACCTATGTTCTCATTGTTCCCCGTTGTTCGGGAGGTGGAGACTTTACTACTGAGGAGTTACAGGCAGCTCTAGGACGTCCATACACGATCCTCAATGATCCGATGCTGACAGATTTAGCGCTAGTGCTGCAAGCTGAGCATTTTCGAGGTGTTGTTGTAGCTGGTGAGGATTGGGGTTTACAAGATGAGTATGACTTCCCTCCGGCGATTGACATGCTCCGCCGTCTTATTCGAGTGATAGATTGGTCGGCCGTTTACGATGATTAGCGTTCTTAGGATGTTTCGTCGAGCAAACGACGTAAAACAAAAGCGCTGAGTGGGAGGCAACCCACTGTTTTCTATTTGTTTTTATTTATTTTCTAGTAATTTTATGTACTCTGTTTGATTTGAATTTGTATTTTTGAAGTTCTATTTAAGTTTAATAAGAAAGTGCAATTTTGAATTTGAGTTGTATGGAAATTTTATAATTTTTGCACTTTTTCCTGCATGGACGCCCGTCCAGCTGTCTGGACGCCCGTCCCCCATGACCAATTTTTGGACGAGCGTCCACTAAGCCTGGACGCCCGTCAGCTTTCTTCCCTCCAATCCTGTATGTGATTTAAACTCTTGGACGAGCGTTTACTAAACTGGACGCCCGTCCAGTTCATCTGATTTCCCAGTGGACGCCCGTCCGCTGAGTTGGACGAGCGTCCAACCTCTGTCTATATATGCCCCCTCCGACAATGAACCTTCATTTTTCTGAATTTCAAACGTGAAAAAACGGTTCTTCTCCCTCCTTTTGCCCTAAAATCCTCGATTCTAAACCATTTCAGGCGATTCCAAGTGCTACAGACCGCTCTTGATCCCCTCTCTTTGATTTTCATAACCAAATTTCCCAACACACAATATTTTTGGAGAATCAGGCCCCATTGAAGTCCGGCTTTTTAGAGAAAAAATTCGATTTTGGAGCCCATTTTGGTGTTGTTTGGACTGATTTTCACCTCGATCAACATCTACTCACCTTGCTTGGTAAGTTAGTAACACATTTTCTAGTTTTTATTCACGTTTTTGCGAGTTCGATCTTTGGGTCGGCTCGTTCACTTGAATATCATCATAATTCGTTTTTTCTCTGGTTTTGTGTTTCTTTCTGCTCTGTTTTGGTGCTGTGGTGTTGTGATGGGTGATGAATGGGTTGTTTGGTGATGGTTATGGTTGTGGTTGTGGTTTGGTTGTTTTGAAATCCCGCTTTGGATCTTAAACGGGTATCTTTTGTGCGAATTGGGATTGTTTGGTATAGACTAGGCTTGAAAATGGTTCATAAGAAAACAGTCGTGAAGAGGCATGGTAAGGAAGTGGCCCGGGAGGCGGGGAAGAAGCGCAAAGAGATTGACCCAACCTTAGTTGATCCTAACCGTGGTGTGAGCATTCGGGAGCAACCCCTTAGAGCCACCCAAACTAGGGCAACCTTAAGAGATGAGCCAACCTCGGACTCTGAGACGGATGATGATGTTCCATTGGTACGGATGCCTCGGGGTCAGAGAGGTGGAGGATCATCTAGGGCTGGGGAAACTGTAGAAGCTACCCGGGAAGAGGATCCGGTTGTACCTAGGGCTGCCCAACCTAGGAATAAATCTAAAACCGTCGCTCCCATGCCATTGCCTCGTAGATTCGTGAACCCTAGAGCCCATGAGGTTTATACTAAACATTACTTCTCAAGGAACATGTTGGTTGAGAGGGCTATTTTGGAGGCGAAGGTCAATCCGGGGTTCGTTAAGTTGCTTAAGGAGAGGAAATGGGAAGCCTTGATGACAATCCCGACTACCCCGGTGAATAGCTCCCTAGTTAGGGAATTTTATGCAAACTGTTCGGAAACCGACTTGGGGACAAAGGTAGTCGTGGTTCGAGGGGTGGAAGTTCCATTTACGCCGGAAGTGATTAATCAGAAATACAACTTGGCGGCCTTTGAGGGACGGGATTATAAGGAGGAGATTGTGCATAGGCAGAGTTTGGGACAGGATCCTTTGGAGGAGTTGAGATTGAGAGTTTGCCCGGATGTGGCCTGGACATTGAGACCGGGAGGAGACCGGAAGGAGTTGGTTACCACGACCTGGACGGAGGACTGGAAGGTCCAGTGTCGATTCATTCAGAGTCGGTTGTTGCCTAAGAACAACTTGACACATTTTCATATTGGTGACCTGGGCATGTTGTATGCGTTGACGTTTGGCTTGAATGTGGATGTGGGACAAGCTTTATATGACGAGATCTCTATTAACCAGAAGGTTTACACGCGGAGCTTGATCGTCCCTCACCTGATCCACAGTTTGTGTCTCGATGCCGGTGTGCCTGAGTTTGGGGCCGATCATAAGCCGAAGAACCCTAGGCCTTTACAGTGAGAAAAGAGTAAGTCCTCGGGACATTCTGAGCCGGAGGCACCTCAGGAGCCTGGTTCTTCATAAGCACCACCTCGACCCTCCTCCCTTCCTACTTTATCTCCCGCTGTCAGGATGCGGTTAAGCATGGCAAATAGTTTCCGGGAATGGCTGGGTGATATTCGGGATACGCAGAACAACATTTTGTCGATTCTTCAATGTATCTGTGAGGGCCGGCAGCCGAGGGACGAAAGAACCTTCAATCCGAGCTCCGTTGATTATCTCTTTGCTGATGAGATTGAGCAGGTCATTGCGGATGTTCTACACGACTCTGAGTCATCTTCAGATGAGGAGCAGCCTGACTCGGCAGCTAGGGCTACGGAACCACCTTCTGGACCCTCCTCTGATCCTCCAGCTGATGATTCTGCGGCGCCGAGCCAACCTTGATCTTATTTGTCTATTTTTACGTTGGTTGTTTTGTATTGACATTTTTACTTATATGGTTCGTTGAAATTTTGATATTTCTACTATTTATTTTCGCTGGATCATGTAAGCCATAAGGCGTCCGTACTTTTACTTCTACTTTGTTTCAATTTTTGGTTGTGTTGGATACTTTATCTCTTGTTAATACTTGATTTTGCTATCTCTTTTCATTTTGGTATAATTCCCCGTTTCCCCCGAGATGTTTCCGTGTTTGTCAAGTCGTGCTGGTATATTTTTCGCGATTTTGTCGAGCTACATTGTCTGGTTACGAGTTCTAAGTGTAACTATATAGGCTCCGGCCTGACCGACATTCGAGTAACGCTTGAAATCAGCTAAGTCTTTTATCTTTTCTTTCATTCTGCACAACATGAGGACATGTTGATCTTTAAGTGTGGGGGAGGGGAATGAGTGACGTGTATCTACACATTTGCTTATATCAATGTGTTTCTATGCAAAATGAGCGAAATGAGCTAATTTTCAAATTTTTCCGACATTTTTGTTTTTGTTTTGTGCCGAGTGAGCAAATGCATATTCTTTGTTCGTTATTTTTATAGTCATCCAAGCTATATATCGTCTGTTTAGTAAGTCAGTTGTTTCACCTGATCTATTTTTCACGAGCCATAGTGAATGATGAGCTAATTTATAAAGTTATACCCCTTTTGGATTAGTGATTCTTGATTTTCTTATAAGGCATGTGCTTAGTGCTACGTATATATCTTGAGATTTATGATAGTTTGTATTTAGATCCAAAGTATGACATACTGTGAATATCTAAGGTTTGAATGTGATAAGTAACACATTGTCAAATGAAAAAGTTGAATTAAAAGAATTATTGGGTGTGTCGAAAGCTGGTCGATGATTTGAGTGTGATAGGGTATAGCACGTATGTCCTATACCACTATGATGATTAAAAGCTCACGACAGTCAGGAGAAGCTGCCTTATGATTGGAGTAAGGTAGGGTATATCTCGAATATCCTATTCTGCTATGACAGGGCAATAGCTCATTCTGATGTGTGTTTAAATGTGAAAATGGTTAAATCAACTAAATGAATTGTTATGAAATGAATATAAGACAGAGTTATCGTCTACCTTATCCCCAGTAGAAACTGATAGATATGCTGTAGGGATTATCCTCTGAGTATTTCAGAAAGGCCCTAGATATATCCGATCATTCTTTTCGGGATATTTCACGTTTGTAGGGTACATCTTATGAGTATCACTTATCACTAGTTTAAAGGGGGTATTAGCTAGTTTTGCTTTGAGTTTCTCAAGTTTGGATCTAGTGGAAGTTTTCTATGGCTTTGCACACACACTGGTGAACTTCTGATTTATTGGATATGTGTTATATATGTTTAGATGTCTATCATTTCTCGAGCCTTTACTTTGTTTTGTTTTGCTCGGGACGAGCAAAAGCTAAGTGTGGGGGAGTTGTTAAGGGTGAATTTATACGATTTATAACGCTATATTCTATGATATTTTTCCCCGTATTTGTACTAAATTGCATAAGAAACGAGTATTTAATGGATATATTGAGCAAATGAGATTTTAAATGAGTTAATCGCAAACTTGGTTAATTTATGTGTTTTAATTATGTTTTTACGATTATTTGGACATTATTACATTTTGCGATGTTTTTAATGTGTTATAGGTGCGTGCTTGATGTTTAAATGATGATCAAAAGGAGATAAGAGTCGAAATATTTGATGATGAAAGAGATAATGAAGGAATTGACAAGAAGAAAAGAGATAAAGATCAAGAAATCGAAATTCAATCATATTGGACTGGCGTCCAGGTCCCGTCCAGTGGACGGGCGTTTGCTGAAACTGAACGAGCGTCCAGGATGACATCTTTGATTCAGAAAGTTTGGACGCTGGAGTGGACGCTGTGTGGACGAGCGTCTGGTCATGACTCGGCCCGATTCGAAATTCTATTGAAGAGTGGACGGGCGTTCATCCTTTCCAGACGGGCGTCCAGCCACCGCCTTTTCTGAAACCGACCTAAACACTTATAAATAGACGCGTTTTCTACAACCCTAAGGACCACAATTCGATCCCTGGCCGCCCCAGGCCCTTTGGGGGCGCCCTAGCTGCGTTTTCCCACCATCATAAACATCTTTTTATCTTCCTTTTTATTTATATGATTTGTATTCCAACGATGGATAGAGGCTAAGCGTTTTGAACAAGCTTGTGAAGCCGATCGAGCATCAACTTGATTTCTTCTTTGGATTTGTTTTGTGAGTTTTATTAAAGCTTGTATCTTTATTATGCTTTCATATTGATTATGCAATTATATCGATGGATTGTTGCTTGTTGATGTTTAATGTTGATGAGAATCGTTGTTAGACCTAGATCACCATATTAAAGATTGGACTTTTAACCTAAAAATAACGAGAGTTGATTAGGTTGAATTTCTAGGTTGCTAGATTGAGAAATCTTACACCTTGTTACGGAAGCGTTAATCTTTAAGATCGAAAGATAGAAGATTAATAGGCGAATTATCTACGAGAGTAGAAATTCATACCTTTGATAGGTGAACCAAATCTTTACTAAATCTTCACTAAACGATCTAGGATAGAAATTGAGAGTTGCGAGATAGGTGGATCAATGCTTGTTCTTCGTTAAAATTAATTGAAATCATCTTTGTGCCTTGTTCTTCGTTGCTAGCTTAGAATTTTATTTTCGTTTTAATTTATAGATTAGAGTTATTTTCGTTCGCAATTATCTTTCCTGGCTTTGGACTGACAATCCTCTGTCCAGTTTACTTTTCGTTTTGTTGTTTTAGGTTTAGAAATAATTGGTATCAATCTTAGGAAAATTAATGAACTAGATACCCCGATTCCCTGTGACCGACTCCGGTATTAATCGCTATACTACGATCCCTACACTTGGAGAATACCGGATTTATAAATTTTATTACTTGTTTGCTTTGTTAGATAAAATCCGTGACACAGATGTATCAAGAGGAAAATACTCTACGGAAGGAGAGGATCGTTTTGATACCAACATTCCCTAAATCCGTTAACGTAAGTTTTCCCCTCATCGTTCTTGGTGATTAGGGTTTAATCACCATTGTTAAGGTTGAGTTTTTCTGAGTTAAATTTCGTAGTAATCAGTTTTGGTTCGAATCGTTGTAGGTTCGGATTTCTAAAGTTTAACTTTTTCAAGGTTTTGGTAGCATAGATCGTAGTAGCTCGCAGTTTAAGGTAACGTGGTGTTCTTATCGTATGATTAAGGTGTTGTAAAGTTATAGAGCAATTTGTATGGTTATTTTCGTGGTTTATAATCTGGTTAAGTCGGAGTTTGGGGTGGAATTGGGTTGGAGGTCATATTTTGACAGTTGCAGATTTCTGGGATAAACCAGGCAAACGAGTGTTTGCACAAGGGCAGACGGGCGTTTGCGATCGTTGCAACTCAAACGAGCATTTGGGGTTTATAGACGGGCGTTTGAGTGTTGGAAACTTGATACAGGATGTGGCCATTTTTCACAAACGAGCGTTTGGGGAGTTGTAAACTTTCGTTCAAGGCAAATGTGCGTTTACAGGGTGTTGAACGTGCGTTTGGCCTGTTTATTCCATTTTTACTGTTTTGTCGTGTCAGCTTGGTTTCAGGCTTTATAATTATGTCCTTACTGCTTAAACCTATGTGACAAAGACTTGAACAAGCTTTTGATGCGTTTAGTTCCGGCACCATATGGATTCCCTAAAAAGATGAAGTGTGGGACCGTCGAAAGCTTCGGATTTGCCTTGTGCTTCGATAAGCTAGGGTTTATCGATGTCTGTGTATGTGCTAGGTTTTGTTAGAGTCTAGTGGTATTAAGAAGAGGGAGTAGACTGATAGGTGAACCTTTTATGTGAATCAACTTAGGTGGCTAGTTAAACATCTAATCAAACGTATGTGTTAGATTAATAATGTTAAACATCATGCAATGCTTGGTAAGGCATAGTACAATATTGTGATGTGTTCTCTGACTAGACAAAGTAGACTGTACCCACGCAGGATAATCGATTGGCTAGATAAAGCGTTTGGTGCACTCTGCCGGTCATCACACTATCGGGACTCAGATATTCCCGGGGCTACTAGAGCGTGTCTCTAAGTAGGTTGCACCCAGTTGTCCTAGTACATCCTATTACTAGGCGTAGTGCCATTGTTATTCATGATGTAAGCAACTTGAGCTAAGCTAGATAACTTTGGAACCTCATGTTATGCTATGAACATAATATGATAGTTAGCTAGGGCTAATAATGGAATGAATTAATAAAAGACGGCGTTGCATTTATTTCTTTATGAGACCGACGTTATACGATCTTCTACGCGTTACTAAGTACTTATGTACTAACCCCGTTACTATATGTTTGTCTTTCTCTTTCCTAAAAAAAGATGAACATGATGCTAATGATGATGAGTTCTTCAACGATGACGTGTGAGATGGAGCTCTTGAAGACTTAGTTTCTTTTAGTTTTGTTTCTTTCAATAAAGTTCTAGATTCAAGTTCAAACAATGTTGTCTTTCTTTTGGATTAGTTTTGTTTGAGTTATTTTGGTTTTGAATGTTGGATGATTTAGTTTTCTCCATTGGATTTAGTTTTCGCATCATTGAAAACCGTGTGTTCGATCTTTTGTTTCCCGAGTCCTTTTATCTTCTGCGTCGTTTTAGTTTTGATGTGTGATTTAAGACTTACATATATTATTGAATTTATTTGATAATATTTGTGCCGAACGCTCTTTCCGGATAAGGACTCGGTGTCCGGGAACGGGGTGTTACAGTTGGTATCAGAGCGAAGGTTTTCCTTGCTGTGTAGGACTTGATTTCTTCTTTAAGATAAGTGTTAGAGCTTTAGTAACCCTCTTTTTTCTTGGTTACAGAATGGTTCTTACTAGGGGAGGAGCTAATACGAATAACACCACGGCGACTACCACCCAGACAGTTCATACTGAGGCAGAAGTTACTGAGGTTATGATTCTGAGAAGGAGGAGAAGTGGACCAGCTACCCGGGGTCCTACGGTTTTTCAAGTGAACACCCCTTTTGTGAGCAACATCATTTATGGGGTGAATCAAGGACCAGACATTGCCATCAGAGGTAGAGTGGAACAAGGGGGTCCTTTGATAGCAAAATAACTAACCGCTAACTTTGACCGACAGAGTATCGGGTCAACGGTAGTATAGTGTTGTCAAGGTCGAATCCACAGGGAGTAATGTTCGAGTACCAAAGTCGACTTAGAACTTAGTTCAGGTCAAAATAGTGGGGGAAAGGTATTATACTACTACAAAAGTAAAGATTGTACTACTGAGTTTACTTCTAGATATTAACGGGTATAGTCGAACTATGATCCCACGAGCTACTTTTACCCCTAAGGAAGGACTTAACAGGGAGCGTGTCTTAACCGACCTACCTATCTACCAATGTAGTTTAACGACATCCACGGGTGCCAACTCCTAATTCTAGCGATTAGGCTGAACAACTCGATCTAACCACCCTATGTGAAGTTAATTAATTCTCCCTTTAGAAAACCGATTAACCTAACATGATTAAGCTCTAGAGTCGCTTGAACAACGATGACAAACCTCTGTATTGGAAACGGACCTAACAACTAGGCCGAATCTACGCAACGATCCTAAAACCCCTTATCCCACACCTCACCGCAAAATGCATCTATAAGTTTGATGTGTGTGACAGTGAACTAGGTGATCAATCTAATTCAAAGGCGTTAAAATAAGTTTTAGGACGTGGATTAATCGTTTAAACATAATTTGCTCACTTCACAACTCCCAATCTCATCCCCCTTAGGGTTTTCGCTCGCCTTCACATAATTCGACTACACATGAATTTAGCTACTCATAATTATGCTAATAACCAAAATAAGAATTGAAATCATGCTAGAAATAATAAAAGAGAAAGTACTCATTACCATAAAACTGAGGAGAAATCTGATCTGAAAAAGTATGACGAAATAATCCACCAAAAGAACAATCTTTGGAACTTGAAACATAAAACTAAGCTATAGAAAGTGTTTAGAATCAAAGGATGTTATCTAGGGAATCAAGGGATCAAAGGGTGATCAAACTATACTAAAATCGCACCAAAATCGCTCAAGAGAAGTCTAAAGTCGGCAAAACATCAGTAGGGGCTGAATGAGCTGCGTATTTATAGAGTAGGTCAAAATTCTGCTACTGTCGGTCCTGGACGCCCGTCCAAGTCATGTTAGACGCCCGTCCGCCTGGAAAACATAAAGATATTTGGCTTCATCTTCAATGGACGGGCGTTCGCATTCCTCTAAACGCCCGTCTGGTGAATCGTGTCTTGAGGCTTTTTGAACCCTGGACGCCCGTCTGGAACTCTGGACGTCCGTCTGTGTTAACTGAGCTTTGTGAATCGGGCTGAGCCTACACAAACGCCCGTCTGGGGGTCTTTTGGACGCCCGTCCAGCTGAAAATCAAACTTTCTGAATGAAGCATCAATGCTGTGGACGCTCGTCTGGAATGGCAAACGCCCGTCTGATGTGGCCTTCCCTCAGACGCCCGTCTGAGGTATAGCAAACGCCCGTCTGGCTTGTCCTCATTCCAAACTTAGCTTTTCTTCACTTTTTATGCCACGTTCGGGCCACGATCACGTCTCATAGTCCAAAACATCATCTTCCGGGTCCTCGAGTCACCTAGGTCCTGCAATAACATAGACAAACAAACACCACGCGTAATTCCGCAAGACAAAAGAGCTCGGAAAAGAGTGAAATATCGCTAAAAAGGCGGAGTTTACTATCGATATGACAGTTTAACTCCCCGTGCATATAATTCTCGATATTACTCTCGAAACGGTCTATATCTACCCAAAACATGCCAATAAGGTGATAAATGGGGGTTAAACTGCACACCAAAGTACAGTAAAGTTGACTCCCATCAACCACCCCACACTTAGCCTTTGCTCGTCCTCGAGTAAGTTAGGTGCTCTAAAACAGATCATGGGATCAACTTTACGATACATGCATAGCGCTCACGACATCAAGGCAAAAGTAAAGTAGACACTGAACGCACACCACTTGACTCTATCTTACCACGAAAACGAAGTGTGTGTGATATAAACCGAGGGCTACACTCAAAATGATCACCGGCTTTGAATACCGGCCAAATGACAACACATAACTCATACCGGGCTAGAATCTCCACTAATCGAGGCAACCGAGGCTAAATACGGTCAAGTAGGACTTGAAGGGTTATAATGTCAAGCTCGGGACGGGGTTAATCGAAATGAAATTTTGGGACTGGAGAAAGAGAAAAACACGAGTGAACCTAATCATTTCATGTACTCCTTCGAAAACATACCAAACCACACCAAAACTCCTTCGATTTTTTCTGTACTAATTTATAGACAACCACAACCTTAACATCATACTTTTATTTACTCAAAACATCCTCCTTTGACTCCTTCTTTTTTTTTTAAAACTTTATTCAAACTTCTCCCTTTTTTTTCATTTTTTTCATTGCTTTTCATTTTTTTTTTTCTCTTTTTCCTTCTTTCTTTTTTTTTTCTTTTCTCAACTTTATATTTTTCCTCGAACCAACAAGCCTCACAATAGATTCCTCGAGCTCCTCCCCATCATTATATTAGCTCGTACCAACCAACCCCTCTCAAAACATGCACCATCTCCCACCCCACACTTGCTTCAGCAAGTGTGTCTAAAGTAACAATTAAGTCCATTCGTAGGGTGATCAAAAGGAACGTGACCAATAATCAAGCTCAGGGTTAGGATAATACAGGCTAAGTAACCAAATGGCTCATTTCGGACGGTGGTCAGACCGTCCTATCAAGGCTTAGAGGGGTTACGAGGGTATAATGTTGGGATTTTGGCTTGTTTGGCTCTGGCTAGGTCAAAGAAGCGCCATAACTCTTATCCCGTATCCGGCCTAGGTCAACCTTACTATTTCGCCTCGAAACTAGTGGTATAAGTGTGTATAGCAACCAGACTAAGTACAACCAAGGTCTACGTGCATTAAAAAGGGTTCGTATCGTGACAAAATAAAATCGCCCGGCATACATTACTCATCTACTAAGACATCTACCAAATCCATCGTGAGAAATATGCATATAACGCGGTGTCAAACCGTGAAAAGTTTTAAAATTTTAAGGCACGAACTGACTCGAAAACGGACATTAACTAAGCATATCACAATTAACGGCACATTTATCAATCGAAACAATAAAGCTAAGTCGTATCCACCCCCCACTTCGAATGAAGCACTGTCCTCAGTGTGTGAATGAGATAGAAAATGAGACTTAGCTTTAGACCCGGCAGAAAGGCGCTATCGAATCCCGTAACAGCCGTGAGAAAACACGACCCCAATCCCTATACCAAAACAAAAACAACCACAGCAAAGCATGCACGGGACATGGTCCACGTGCCAATATATTGGGTAGCGAGGGGGAATAACAATAAAACGGCCTTGTCACGTCAGAAAACTCGATACGCAAGTGTAAAGCACACAGTGGATTGCTATAGATGGATAAACGACCCAAACGGGTTAAAGCACAGAACATCTACGCATAAAAGGTAAAACCACAGAGGTTTGACATATAAAAATAATCCACAATGTGTACCAAAATCCAAACACAAGTACGAATGTGCCTTAAGGCTTACAAAACCCATCATAAAAGTAGCAAATCAAGTCCGACAGTAGCATTAAATAACATATAAATGTATCAAATAGGCTCAACAGCTCCTAAACAAACCTAACACCGGGCGCAGACGATAAAAGGAACAGCAGAAAACAAAGAAAATCACGTCCGTCCGGGTGCTACATCATCACAAGCAGTGGTGGCACTGTCTAAAGGAGCATCAGTGGGAGCTCCGGTCTCGGCCGCCTCAGCCTCAGCCGTCTCCTCGTCAGATGACGATGCATCCTCTGCCACGATCTGTGTGATGGCCTGCTCAATATCATCCGAGAAGTGATAGTCCATGGTGATTGGGGCAAAAGCTTCCGGATCCCTCGGGAGTCGACCCTCACTCATCAGCATCAGGAGAGTCAGAATATTATTCTCCGTTTGCTGTTGATCCTCCATCCAGTTCCTGAAACTATTAGCCATGCTCAACCTCATCCTCATGGAGGGAGAAATAGAGAGAACTGGTGGTGCCGGAGTCGGAGCCGAAGACGAACTGGGCTGCTGTGATGCCATGCGCTCTAGCTGTGCCGGGGTCCGTACTTTCTCTCTCTGCAACAACCGAGGATTCTTAGGCCGGTGATCCTCCTTATACTCCGGGACCCTAGTGTCCTGACACAAGCTGTAAATCAGATGAGGGCAAATCAGACAGCGGGTGTAGATCTTCTGGTTCATGGCCAACTCATCATAAATGGCCTGACCCACATCCACATTTAACTTAAAATTGAGGGTATACAACATCCCTAGATCGCCGATGTGGAAATGGGTCAGGTTGTTCTTAGGTAGCAACCGGTTCTGGATAAATCGGCATTGGACTTTCCAATCCTCCGCCCACGTCGTCGTGACCAACTCCTTTCTTACCCCACCGCCGCCAAGAGTCCAAGGTACATCCGGGCATACCAACAATCGGATATCCTCTAACGGGTCCTCCCCCGCATCCTGTTTCGCCTTTATCGCCTCTTTATAATCCAAGCCCTCGAACGGTGCCAGCCCATATTTCTCATTGATCACCTTGGCACTAAGCGGGACTTGGACCCCCCGAACCTTAACCATCCCCGTTTCTAGGCTTGACTCCGAAAGATTTGCGTAAAACTCACGCACCAAGGTCGCATTCACTTTTACCTCCGGGGCTGTCATCAAACCCTTCCACTTCCTATCAGTTAGGTTTTTCACGAAGTTCTTGTCCACATTATACTCATGGAAGGCTCGCTCTGTAAGCATCGTGCGGGTGAGGTAGTGCTTGTTATAAACCTCTAAAGCTTTGGAGTTCACAAATCTCCGGGCAAACGGGATCGGGGGTCCTCCAGTTCCTATTCTCTGGGTTCTAACCGGCTCCATTATTGGCTCACCCCCTTCAACCCTAGCTTCAGGTGCAGCCCTAGGCTCCCTCACTTCTTGCTCAACCCTAGGTGTCGGCACAACGGTTCTCTTTCTCACCAACGGCTCATCATCCGTCTCAGATTCCGACTCATCTCTCAAGGACACCCTAGCCTGACTCTGGGCTGCCCTAGGGGGGTTTTGTCTCTCTCTGATCTCCACCCATCGGTTTGGATTCACCGGTCTAGGTTCAACTGTTTTCTTTTTCTTACCGGCATCCCGAGCCATCTCCTTCCCATAACGTTTCTGCCCCGAGGCCCCCTCTTTACCACCAGTACGCACCATTATATCAAACACTGAACAACCACAGCAGATCCCAAACACACAGAACACAATTCACAACCCGATTATCGTCCAAACGGGATTTCCCAACACAACACCAATCAAACCACACCAAAACCGACCCACAACCGTAATGCAAACGTCCATAATCAATCAATAGCACCCCCAGATCATCATCAAAGCAAAAGCAACACAAAACAAAGAAAAACAAGCCCAGTCAGTGGCAGTTCGTTTAAGGGCCGACTCGAAAATCGTACCAAAAAAAAAACGTGAATTAAAACATGAAAATCTTAGAGATTCTTACCAAAAAGGATGCTAGGATGATGATAGAAGTGATTAGAAGTCCGAATGATGCACGAAATGGCCAACGCTTGGATTTTTGCACCTTGAAAACCGCCCCTTGCTAGGGTCTCGAATCCGGCCAAAAAGTGTTTGTTGGTGGATTTGGGTTTGTGAAATGAAAAGAAGAGATCAAGAGGTGTTTGAGGGACTTTGAATCACTCCGATCGGGTCAATAACGAAGATTTTAGGGGCAAAGGGGCGTGAAAAGTCGGGTTTGGTGATTTTTAAAATTGATTCGAAGATTGAAGAAAAGGCTGGGGTATTTGTAGAGGGAGGGTCAGACGGGCGTCCGGCTCAACCGGACGGGCGTCTGCCTGGGCAATGAAGAACTGGACGAGCGTTCGCCTCAATCCGGACGCTCGTTTGACTATCAGAATTACATTCAGAGTTGGGCGATTTTGGACGGACGAGCGTCTGTCTAGGGCAGACGCCCGTCTGATGGCCAACTCAGACGGACGGGCGTTTGAAAAGAGTGAACGCTCATCCGGCCCCAGTTCTATGCAAAACACATAAATTTTGATCCCTTGTGATTCAAACCGTTATTCCAACACCATTTATCATCAAAACTCAGAAAAACTCAGAAAATGGTGAGTTGCCTCCCACCGAGCGCCTTTGTTTTACGTCGTTGGCTCGACGAATGACTTATACTGTGCCGGTTTTTCATAGTTATACTACCGGCACGAACGAGGAAGCGAGGATAGAAAAAATGTGATGGTGGAGTGATAATAGCAGAAACGTCAAAGTTTAAAGTCCATGACGAGACTCAGAACAGATTGATCAAGGCTCGGGATCAGTCAAATGCACAATCTCGAGAGCCTCATCGAATGGTAACTTTTCATACTTTTTAAGACAAAGGCCGTTCGTGATGAACGTCCCATGCTTCGGATGTGTCACCTCGATGGCTCCCGAGTCGAAAACTCGTAATACCATATATGGTCCCGACCACCTCGACTTAAGTTTGCCTTGAAACAAGTGGAGGCGAGTGTTATAGAGAAGGACCTCATCACCTATGTTGAAAATACGTGGTTTGATCAACTTATCGTGAAGCATCTTGGTCTTCTCCTTATACTTCGCCGAACAATCGTAAGCTTGAAGGCGAAACTCATCTAACTCGTTCAACTGGCCCATCCTTCTCTCACCGATCAATGCGTCGTCCATATTTAGATTCTTAATCGCCCAATAGGCCTTATGCTCTACCTCTACCGGGAGATGGCAAGCCTTGCCAAAAACAAGCATATAAGGTGACATACCTATGGGTGTCTTGAACGCAGTTCGGTGTGCCCAAAGTGCATCATCCAACTTCTTTGACCAATCCTTAAGGTTGGAATTGACTGTCTTCTCCAGGATTCTCTTGATTCCCCGATTGGATACCTCTACTTGGCCACTAGTCTGGGGGTGGTAGGCAGTTCCCAATTTATGAGTGACCCCATACTTCATTAAAAGCTTATCAAATTCTCTATTGGCAAAGTGACTTCCATTGTCACTTATTATCGCTCGAGGTACTCCAAACTGGGATAGAATATATTTCTTAAGGAACCTTATGACTACATGTTTGTCATTAGTAGGCGAAGCAATTGCCTCAACCCACTTTGAAACGTAGTCACAGGCGACAAGAATGTACTTATTCCCGAAAGAAGATGGATATGGTCCCATGAAGTCTAAACCCCATATATCAAAAACTTCACACACTATTATCGGTTTCTGGGGCATCTCATTTCTCTTGGAAATCCTTCCGGAGCGTTGACGTTTACGGTGATTTTTACGATTTATATTACATTATTTCGTAACAATATCCTTTGTATTTTATTAATTTTTATAGAAAATTAAGTGTTTAATGGATTTATTGGAAGAATGAAGTCGGAAAGTATTAGAGTGCAAAGTCGGGTTATTTACGTGATTTTATTAGAAATTATCTATTTATATATGTGATGTTACACTTTGCACGTTTTTATTATTGTAGGTACAATGAGCATATCGTGGACGAATCGAAGAGTTGAAGGAGTTCGAGCAACAATTTATTTGAAGATTAAGGAGAAGGATAAAATATGAAGTATCTTATATTTTTATATTAGGGTTTAGATTTCTTTTACCCTAATCTCGAAGACAAGCATTATAAAAGGACGGAGTCATCAGTATTCAGAAAAAGACATAAGAATTCACCCTGAAACAAAAATCGGCGCAGAACCCGAGAAATTTTGGATCGGTCGACCGAACCCCTTCTCTCGGTCGACCGAGCATTATTTTTTTATTTTATTTTATTTATTTTGTCTGGAATTAATGATGGTTAAAGGCTGAAGCAGTCTGGAACAAGCTTTGTGAAGCCGTCTCAGCAGCGTTTTGATTTCAACTCTTGGATTGTTTGTGAGTTTAATTAAAGATTGTATCTTTATTATGTTTTTATTGATGTTATGCAATTTCATTGATGAATGTATTGCTGTGTGATGTTTGATTTGTGATGAGAATCGTTGTTAAATTTAGGTCACCATAGTAAAGATTGGATTTTTAATCTAGTTAACGATAGTTGTTAGGTTAAAGATCTAGATTATGAGATTGACAAATTTCACACCTTGATTAGTTAAAAGCGTTAATCTTTTAGGATCGAGAGATGAAAAGATTGATAGGCGAATTTTTCTAAGATATTAGAAATTCATACCTTCGATAGGTGAGTCACAATTTTTATTAAATCATCACTAAATAATCTAGAGAAGAAATTGAAGGTTGCGAGATAGGTGGATCATTGCTTGTTCGATGTTACACTAATTGAGAAAAAAACATTGTTGCTTGTTCTTCGTAGCAATCTTAGAATTTTATTATCTTTTCAGTTTATAAAATAGGATTATCTTAGTTAGTTCGGTTCGCAACTATCCTTCCTGGCTTTAGATTTTTAATCTTCTGTCCAGTTTAACTTTATTGTTTTCATTACTAGTTCCTTTTGTTTTGTTATTTTAGTTGTAGTCTTTAAATTTTTTAGGATATGACGTTTTTACTTCTCGTGACAACTTTAGGAAAATAAATCAAACTAGACAAAGACGATTCCCTGTGAGTTCGTCTCCGGTTTTAATCATTATACTACGATCCCTGCACTTGGGGTAAACCGGATTTAATTTATTACTTGTTATATTTCGTTTAGCATAAAATCCGAGACAAGTTTTTGACGCCGTTGCCGGGGAATCGGTACGGTTGTCTGGTTTTTATTAATTTTTCCGTTTCTGTTTTGATTTTTCGTAGGCAGGTGCTCTAAGTTTCTCTGTTTACATAAAAAAATAAAAATTTGTTCGGTCGACCGAACCCTGACACTCGGTCGACCGAGTGTTATATAAAAAAAAAAGAATATATATATATATATATAATTTTTTTTTTCTGTTCTCTGTTCTGTTCTGTATTATAATCTCTTTTTCTGTTTTATTTACGTTTTTTTTTACTTTAGATTTTAGTGTAGCCTTTGTAAGAAATTCGTGCGGACAGCTTGATTTTGGTTGTGGTTTATGCAAACTCGGAGTCAGAAAGGCCCACTGCTTTACACCCCTGACCTCGAACGAACCATAGTCAGACCAAACAGGCGAAGAGTCCGTCATGCGGTTCTTCCAGACGAAGTAAACACAGCCGATCTAGATTTCGAACGAAATCTAGCATAGGAGATTCAAGAAATCGTCATCATGGCTGCAAACGATAGACGTACGTTGGCTGACTACGCCATGCCTGGTGAAGTCAAAGTCAACCCAGCGGTCGTTTTGCCGGCTATTACTGCTACAACATTTGAACTTAAACCAGGTCTTATCCAAATGATTCAACACGCATCAATCTTTCATGGTTTCCAATCTGAGAATCCTCACACTCATGTACACACATTTTTGGAAATATGTGGTACAACTCGCATACAAGGGGTAAATGAGGATGCAATAAAATTGAAGCTATTTCCGTTTTCCTTGAAAGGGGAGGCGAAAGAGTGGTACAACTCTCTGCCTTCCGAGTCAATTACCACCTGGGCCGAACTCGAGATAGAGTTCCTGAGTCAATATTTCCCACCATCCAAAACAGCCCAGTGCCTAAGTGAAATTTTCACTTTCTATCAAAAGGAAAATGAGTCTTTCTTCGACTGTTGGAAGAGGTTCAAAGCTCTCCTTCGAAGATGCCCCCATCATGGTTTGGACTTGCAGAGGCAAGTCAACATGTTTTTCAATGGATTGACCGAACTCACTAAGGGTATGGTCCATAGTTCTTCTGGAGGGGCATTCTTGAGGAAAATACCTGCAGAGGGGTGGGCATTATTTGAGGATATTGCCAAATACAACTATGCCCCCTCGTCTCATGCTATCCAGGCACCACCTCCTCCTCCTCCTAGGATCGAGGAGGTAAATATGCAAAATCAGATTGCCATGCTGCAACAGCAGGTGGCTGCTCTTTCAATGTCTCCAAATCCAACGAATCAGAATCTATCATTCCCGCAGAACTCTCAAGTTCTGTTTTGCGAAAATTGTTGTCAAACTGGCCATATGGTTGGCCAGTGTCAATTCATTTCCCCTTCAACCTATCAAGTCAATGCTGCCCAGAATCAGGGACAGTACAATCCAGTCACATGCCAGGCATGTGATAATGTGGGGCATACCGCTCGTTTCTGTCCTATGGTTGGACAGAACGCTGAAGTCAATGCGTTCAGTGGCCAGCAAAATCAGAGATAAACAATCAGTTCTCTGGCCAAAGCAATTTTCAAAATCAGGGTTTCAATCAAAACCCAAATTTCAATCAGAACCATAATATGAATTTTTCCATTCAAAATCAGAGGTTCAACCAGAACTGGCCGAACAATCTAAATCTGATGTTTCAAAGTCGGTCTAGCCAATCTTTCCCACAAAACTTCCAGAACTCTCAAGGCCCCTCTCAATCTAGTGATCTTGAAAGCAAATTGGACTCCTATCAGAAGGAGCAGAATAATAATTTCCAATTCCTTCTTAGCACAATTAAGAATCTTGAGAGGCAGCTCGGGCAAGTAGCTGACCAAAAAGCTTCTAGACCCTCGGGGCAGTTACCTAGCTTTACTGAGAAGAACCCCAAGGGCGGTCAAGTGGCTTAGACCGAGTTAAATCAAAGCCAATGCACTGATCTAGTTCCCACAGTTCCTTATGGTAGAGAATAGGCCGGTACTATGAATTTGAGATCCGGCACTCAGCTTAGTGGCCCCCTGAACCAGGGAAACCACTAACCCCTCCTGCCAATGATGAGGCAGGAGGGGAAGTCGAGCGACCATGTTTCCCTGTCCTGGATGAGAGTACTCAGGTGGCTGATCCCCTGAGAAATAAAGAGTTTGATAGTACTCAGGTGGCTGATCCCCTGAGAAATAAAGAATTTAGTGAGAGTCAGGTGGCTGATCCCCTGACTGGTAAGAAAGGTGAAAAGGTGGTGAGGTGGATAGATTTAGAAGATAAAGCTGTTAGTTCATCCTCAAAGAAAGTGTTTTCTGAGAGTGATTTAAAGAAACTTCCGTTTCCACCTAGAAAAAGCAACATCTCCTTGCATGAAGACAAAAAGTATGAAAAAGTGCTTAATATTCTTAAAAATACTCAGGTAAATCTTCCATTATCTGATGTTTTGGTTGAGATGCCTAAGTATACAAAGTTCATCAAGGATGTTGTTTCCTCCAAAAAGAAGCTCGAAGACATGGATCAGTTGATTGGTGAGAATTGCTCTATGATTAGTTATGATGAGTTGCCAATCAAGAGGGGTGACCCTGGGAAATTTGTGCTCACATTGTTGATGGGAGGCTTAGTCTTTCCAAATGCTTTATGTGACCTAGGTGCATCCATTAGTCTGATGCCATTGTCTGTTTGTAAACAGCTTGGACTAGATGGTCTTTTAGAACCCACAACCATGAATCTTCAATTCGCTGATAGATCTTCCAAGAAAGCTGCTGGGATATTAAAGGATGTTTTAGTTCAAATTGATAGATTCACTTTCCCAGTTGACTGGATTGTCCTGGACATTGGGAAGGATGAGAACGTCCCGTTAATACTCGGCAGACCTTTTCTTTCTACAGCCCGAGCCCTCATTGATTGTGATGGTGGCAAAGTGACTATACGAGTTGGTGATCAGGAGGTGAGCTACAATGTCTCTAAAGCTATTCAGAGACCCTCTGATTATCCAACCGGCTTCTCTATTGAAGACATGTCGGATGACTTTAACGACTACATGGAAAAGCAAGTCATGGTCTGTTGAGGCGAATATGAGCGATTAGTAGAGAATCGAATAATCATGGTTGGGTGAGTCTAGAACAACTAGGAGAGCTGAATTTGATGAAGGTTCGTTGAAAGGAGAAGCTTTGGCGGTAGGACCACCGAGTAAACTCGGTGATGTTGAGTTGAAAAGTGGGGAGCTTAAATCTAGTTTAGAAGAACCACCCGCATTTGGTACGAAGCCATTGCCTAAGCATCCGAAATACGTGTTCTTGAGAGAAGATGACAAGCTTCCATTAATTATCTCTCGCCAAGTTATCCCGGTTAGATGAGATGAAGTTGTTGAATGTGTTAAGAAAGAATGAGAAAGCCTTTGGATGGCAAGTGGGAGACATCGAGGGATATCTCCCTACATATGCATGCACAAGATAAAGATCGAAGAGGGTGCTAAGTGTGTTAGACGGCCCCGGAGGAGGCTCAACCCTCACATGCAAGAAGTAGTTAAGAAAGAGATTATCAAGCTTTTGGACATGGGTATTGTTTTTGCGATTGCTGACAGTGAATAGGTGTCCCCTACTCAAGTAGTTCCTAAGAAAGGAGGAATTACTATTGAGAAGAATGAAAAGGGTGAAGAAATAGAATTGAGGCTAGTGACGGGTTATAGAGTCTGTATTGACTACAGAAAACTCAATGAAGTCACGAAAAAAGATCATTTCCCCTTCCCTTTCATTGACCAGATGCTTGAGCGTCTGGCAGGACATGCATTATACTGTTTTCTTGATGGTTATTCGGGATATTTCCAGATACCCATAGACCCAGTCGACCAAGAAAAGACAACTTTTACCTGCCCTTATGGTACATTCGCTTACATGCGAATGCCATTCGGTCTCTGCAATGCCCTAGCTACATTCCAAAGATGTATGCTGGCAATCTTTGATGGGCTTGTCGAGAAGTGTATGGAGATATTCATGGACAATTTCTCAGTCTTTGGTCAATCCTTCGATCACTGTCTTGCTAATCTTGATCAAGTATTATCCCGCTGTGTGGAAAAGAACTTAGTCCTAAACGGGAAAAATGCCACTTTATGGTAGACGAAGGAATAGTTCTTGGCCACAAGATATCAGAAAGAGGAATAGAAGTAGATAGGGCAAAAGTTGAAGCTATAGAGAAGATGAATTTCCCTAAAAATGTGCGTGAAGTAAGAGGTTTCCTTGGATATGTTGGTTTTTATAGGAGGTTCATTAAGGATTTTTCCAAGATAGCTAAGCCCCTTTCTACTTTACTTAGAGAATATGTCGCTTTCAATTTTGATGACAGTTGCAAGCATGCGTTTGATAAGCTTAAGAGTCAACTGATTTCCGCCCCGATCATTATCTCTCCTGACTGGAACCTACCCTTTGAACTAATGTGTGATGCATCCAACTATGCTGTTGGTGCAGTCTTAGGTCAGCGTATTAAGGGAAAATTCCAGCCCATCTCTTATGCCAGTCACACACTGAACCCCACACAAGTAAACTACACGACCACCGAAAAGGAATTATTGGTCGTAGTCTCGCAATGGACAAATTTCGTAGTTACTTGTTGGGCGCCGCGATCCTTGTTTGGACTGATCACGCTGCTCTGCGCTATCTCATGACGAAGAAAGATGCTAAACCGCGCTTACTACGTTGGATACTGATCCTGCAAGAATTTTGATGTTCAAATTAAGGATAAAAAGGGCAGTGAAAACGTAGTAGCTGATCATGTTTCGAGAATGCAGAATGAAGTAGAGAAAGAGCCTGAAGACATAGACCTTTACTTTCCTCTTGAAAATGTTATGCATATAGACGAGTGCACTCCAGATGTTCCGTGGTACTCCTCTATCGTCAACTACCTGCACTCCCAGTACTTAAATCCAGAATTTTCTTATCAGGAGAAGAAGAAATTTTTCTCTAATTTGAAAACCTTTGTGTGGGATGAACCTTACCTCTTTAAAATCTGTAAAGATGGATTGTTGAGAAGGTGTGTTCCCGAATCAGAGCAACGAGATATCATTGAACAGTGCCACAGTGGGCCTACTGGTGGCCACTTTGGTCCCTGGAAAACCGTTGCTAAAATCTTTCAGTCCGGTTTCTATTGGCCTACGATCTTCAAGGATTCAGAAGCTTTCTGCAAGGCTTGTGATAGGTGCCAACGAACCGGAGCTTTAACTACGCGTTTCGACATGCCATTGAAGCCCATTTTAGAATATGAAGTCTTTGATGTATGGGGTATTGATTTTATGGGCCCATTTCCATCTTCATGTGGAAACAAATACATCCTAGTCTGCGTTGACTATGTGTCAAAATGGGTGGAGGCTCAAGCCACTTCTCGCAATGACCACAAAACGGTCATGAGCTTTCTGAAGAAAAATATTTTCATGAGATTTGGATGTCCCCGCGCCTTAATCAGTGATGAGGGAACGCACTTCTGCAACCGGCCATTAGAAAAAGTCCTTGAGAAATATGGTGTCCGGCACAAAATTGGCACACCATATCATCCTATGACTAGTGGCCAGGTTGAGAGAAGTAATCAAAGTTTGAAGAAGATCCTGGAAAAAGTTGTGAACAGTCATAGAAAGGACTGGAGTTTCAAACTGGATGATGTACTATGGGCGTACTGTACTGCCTATAAAACCCCTATGGGTACATCTCCCTATCAGATGGTGTATGGAAAACCGTGCCACTTGCCAGTCGAATTAGAGCATAAAGCGTATTGGGCCATTAAGTTCTTGAACTTTGATGCCCAGTCATGTGGTGAACATCGACTGATGCAGTTGCATGAATTGGATGAGTTTAGACTCCAGGCCTATGAGAGTGCCAGGATTAGCAAGGACAGAATGAAACTCCTTCATGATGCTAAAATCAAGAAGCGAGAATTTCAAGTTGGGGAGCAAGTCTTACTTTATAATTCCAGGTTACATCTGTTTCCTAGGAAGTTGAGGACGCGTTGGTCCGGCCCCTTTGAAATTCTTCAAATTATTCCCGGAGGTGTTTTAGAGCTGAGAGGTCATGGTGACCAGCCATTTAGAGTAAATGGTCAAAGGTGCAAGCACTATATTGGTCAAACTAAAGAAAAACCTTTGATTATTCATTTCCTCGACATCCTCGGGTGTGGTATGACTGAAGTTAATGAGCTTGAAGAATTCTCACCCGACTTGTTTTCCGAGGATGACGGCAGTGGCTTGGTCGAGCAAGTTATGGCCGGGAGTTGGGACATGGAAGAGTATGAAAGGGAGGCCAAGTTAAAGAAGAAACTGAAGAAGAAAAGGTCGACAATGGGGAAGATTAAGATCGTTCGGAAAGCAGTAAGGAACCTAACCCCATGTGTTAGATGCTGTTTTTATGGCCACACGAATTATCAGAGCTTACACGAAGTAGTGGACGGAAGGAAGGTTAAATGGCCCGACCCGGGCTGAAAAAAAAGATTGTCGAGCCAACGACATAAACCAACAGCGCCACTAGGGGGCATCCAAGATATCTATATATATATATATATATATATATATATATATATATATATATATATATATATATATATATATATTAGTCATTTTTCAATTACTCTTTTGTCTTTGGTTTATGTGTTTTAGTTTTAAGTCTAATAAGAGTGTTGTATGAATCTGCTTCAGTTCGGCTTTGTTTTGAAATGGATTACGGAGTTCCCCCGCATGAGATCCCATTCATTCATAGAATCCGCCATATAACTCTAGATGATGGACCTGGAGGAACGCTTATCCTTGACGTTGATTACCATATCATCACGCGCGTCAGGACCATTACTTATGTTGTCATTGTACCCCACACTGTGGGTGGTGGAGAGTTTAGTACTGAGGACCTTCAACGTGCGTTAGGACGGCCGTATACGATTCTAAATGACCCGATGCTTACTGATTTGTTGCTGGTACTCCGTGATGAACATTTTAAAGGAGTAGATGTTGCGGGAGAAGATTGGAACTTGCAAGATGAATATGACATTCCTCCTGCGATCGATATGCTTCGTCGCCTAATCCGGATTGTAGATTGGGGCGACATCTATGAAGATTAGCTTGGGCTAGTGTTTTGTGTTTCTATTTTCTTCGTGTATCCCAGTATTTTTTGCATTATTAGTATATCTGCATATCATTTTGTAGCATTATGTTTATGTGTCTGTTGTCATTTTGTTGCATAAAGCCCTGCTACTTTATAGTATCCTCTATCGTTACTTTTGCGCGACGTATTATACTCCCCTGTGTTCCCCGAGATATTTCGTGTTTCTCAAGTAGTGCAGGTACATTTTTAGCTGTTTTGTCAAGCTAGTATTGAAGTCGTTGCTGGAAAAGGACTACATATGACATCTCGAACGTTGGCCTTTTCATGCTTGTGCCTGACCAACGGGTCGACTTTCTATACCAAATCAGCTAAGTACTTTATTTCTTCTTAAATTCTGCACAACATGAGGACATGTTGTTGTTTAAGTGTGGGGAGGGGTTGTATGTACCTAAAATTGTGCTTAATCTATTACCATGCTTAGAAAGAGCTGAAAACTTGAAAATTTTTAAATTTTTTTTGTTTTTTTGTTCCGAGCAAGTTCATATTTTGTTTGGCTTACTACTGTTGTGGTTTCCAACCGTGGCATATTATAGTCATTGATGCTTTATACTGTATGTTTAGTAGGTCAGACGTCTCACCCGACATACATTCACGTAGCCATGTTAAATGACGAGCTATAAATTATAAAGCTGTACCCATTTAGATTAGTAACATTTGATCATCTTATAAGTGTTCCGTGCTTAGTGCTAATGTACGTGTCATGGGAATTATAATAGTTTGTATTTAGAATCAGAGTATGACATACTGTGAATGTCCTAAGTTTGAATGTGATAAGTGAAACGTAACTACTGTGCTTGGGAAGTTGTTGTTAAAATAATGAAAAAATTGGGTGTGTCGGAAGCTGGTCGATGATTGGAGTGAGGTAGGGCGTACCACGAATGTCCTATACCACTATGATGACCAAAAGCTCACGACGATCGAAGAAGCCGCCTTATGATTTGAGTAAGGTAGGGCATATCCCGAATGTCCTATTCTACTATGACGGGCAATAGCTCATTCTGATGTGCGTTTATATGTGAAAGTTAATTGAATCAACTTACGTAAGGAAAGTGGTATGGATAAGTGGAAGACTTAGTTATTGCCTATCTTATCCCCTGTATAAACCGACAGGCATGTTGTAGGGAATATCCTCTGAGTATGTCAGAAAGATCCTAAACACATTCTATCATCCTTTTCAGGACATGTTACGTTTTGTAGGGCACATGTTATAAGTATCATCATCTTTTTCTAGTTTAGATGGGTATTTGCTAGTTGCTTGGAAAGTTTCAAGTTTGGACTTAGTGGAAATTTTATATGGCTCTGCACACACACCGGGGTGAACCTCTAACTTATTAAATACGCTGTATACTTGCTGAAGATGTCTATATTTATTCTTTTTGGTTGGAACTTTGTGGTACTAAGTAAATCTAAGCCTTGGTCTTGTTTTGTCTTGCACGGGACGAGCAAAAGCTAAGTGTGGGGGAGTTGTTTACGGTGATTTTTACGATTTATATTACATTATTTCGTAACAATATCCTTTGTATTTTATTAATTTTTATAGATTTTTGTCCAGAAGGACAAAATTATCACAAAATCGGGATAGAAGGAATCTGTAATTTAATAAGGACAAAGTAACAATTATGAAGTAACAAATATGAAGTAACAAATGTGGAATAGAATAAATATGAAGTAACAATTGTGAAACACAAAGTAACATTAACACGTGAAGTAACAATTTTAAAGTAACAATTGTGATTTTTGTCCTTTATAATCATGAAAATGTTACTTTTGTCCTTCCAGACCCATTTATTAATTTTTTTGTCCTTGTGGCCCCTTCCCCCTAATTTTTATAGAAAATTAAGTGTTTAATGGATTTATTGGAAGAATGAAGTCGGAAAGTATTAGAGTGCAAAGTCGGGTTATTTACTTGATTTTATTAGAAATTATCTATTTATATATGTGATGTTACACTTTGCACATTTTTATTATTGTAGGTACAACGAGCATATCGTGGACGAATCGAAGAGTTGAAGGAGTTCGAGCAACAATTTATTTGAAGATTAAGGAGAAGGATAAAATAGGAAGTATCTTATATTTTTATATTAGGGTTTAGATTTCTATTACCCTAATCTTGAAGACAAGCATTATAAAAGGATGGAGTCATCGGCATTCAGAAAAAGACATAAGAATTCACCCTGAAACAAAAATCGGCGCAGAACCCGAGAAATTTTGGTTCGGTCGACCGAACCCCTTCTCTCGGTCGACCGAACCCCTTCTCTCGGTCGACCGAGCATTATTATTTTATTATTTATTTATTTTGTCTGGAATTAATGATGGTTAAAGGCTGAAGCAGTCTGGAACAAGCTTTGTGAAGCCGTCTCAGCAGCGTTTTGATTTCAACTCTTGGATTGTTTGTGAATTTAATTAAAGATTGTATCTTTATTATGTTTTTATTGATGTTATGCAATTTCATTGATGAATGTATTGCTGTGTGATGTTTGATTTGTGATGAGAATCGTTGTTAAATTTAGGTCACCATAGTAAAGATTGGATTTTTAATCTAGTTAACGATAGTTGTTAGGTTAAAGATCTAGATTATGAGATTGACAAATTTCACACCTTGATTAGTTAAAAGCGTTAATCTTTTAGGATCGATAGATGAAAAGATTGATAGGAGAATTTTTCTAAGATATTAGAAATTCATACCTTCGATAGGTGAGTCACAATTTTTATTAAATCATCACTAAATAATCTAGAGAAGAAATTGAAGGTTGCGAGATAGGTGGATCATTGCTTGTTCGATGTTACACTAATTGAGAAAAAAACATTGTTGCTTGTTCTTCGTAGCAATCTTAGAATTTTATTGTCTTTTCAGTTTATAAAATAGGATTATCTTAGTTAGTTCGGTTCGCAACTATCCTTCCTGGCTTTAGATTTTTAATCTTCTGTCCAGTTTAACTTTATTGTTTTCATTACTAGTTCCTTTTGTTTTGTTATTTTAGTTGTAGTCTTTAAATTGTTTAGGATAGGACGTTTGTACTTCTCGTGACAACTTTAGGAAAATAAATCAAACTAGACAAAGACGATTCCCTGTGAGTTCGACTCCGGTTTTAATCATTATACTACGATCCCTACACTTGGGGTAAACCGGATTTATTTTATTACTTGTTATATTTCGTTTAGCATAAAATCCGAGACAGTTGACAGGCGTCACATGTCTTAACATACGCATGTGCATCCTTGAAGATAGCGGGCCAGTAAAACCCACTTTGTAACACCTTCAACGCTGTTCTCTCGCCCGAGAAGTGGCCACCGGCCTCTTTATCATGGCAGAACGAGAGAATGCTCACTATCTCACTGTCATCAACACACCTCCTCAGGATTCCATCCGCACATAGCCTAAAAAGTAAGGGGTCTTCCCACACATATCGGTTCACCTCGCTATAGAACTTCTTCTGATTCTCGTCAAACTCCGGATCTACGAATCCACACTCGTGATAATTAACAAAAGGGGCATACCATGGATTCCATTTCTTCCCTCTCTGAATAAAGTTTCCCTGCTTAACCGGGAGCATCGTATCCACTACGAACAACTGCTCATCCCGAAAATGGTCATCAATATCAACTTTGACAAAACATCTCTCTTCACCCGGCTCCATCCTACTCAAATGGTCAGCTACTACATTCTCACATCCCTTTCTATTCTTAATCTCTACGTCGAACTCTTGAAGGAGCAAGATCCACCTCAACAAGCGTGGTTTTGCATCCTTCTTGGCAAATAGGTATTGCAACGCAGCATGGTCAGTGTGAACTATGACTTTCGACCCAACCAAGTACGACCGGAACTTGTCGAAAGCAAAGACAATAGCTAAAAGTTCCTTCTCAGTTGTGGCGTACTTCTGTTAAGCCGAGTTCAGGGTATGGCTCGCATAGTAAATGGGTCGAAACAGCTTGTCGACCTTCTGACCTAGGACAGCTCCTACGGCATAATCACTCGCATCACACATCACTTCGAACTCCTTGGACCAATCAGGTGCCACCAAGATAGGGGCGGAAGTAAGAAGTTTCTTAAGGGTTCGAAAAGCATCTAGACATGCCGCATCAAAAACACCGGGGGCGCCCTTCATCAACTGAAGAGTAAGAGGTCTAGCAATTTGGGAAAAACCCGGAATGAATCTACGATAAAAACCTGTGTGACCCAAGAATGACCTTAGAGTCTTCAGATTTGTCGGCATAGGAAGCTTAGAAATTGCCTCTATTTTGGCTCTATCGACCTCCATCCCCTTCCCCGACATCTTATGTCCTAACACAATCCCCTCAGTTACCATGAAGTGACACTTTTCCCAATTTAAAACCAAGTTTGTCTCCTCACAACGCGCAAGCACCTTATCAATATTAGACAAACATTCATCAAAAGTATCACCAAAAACACTAAAGTCGTCCATAAAGACTTCCATGAAACGCTCTATCATATCAGCAAAGATGGCAACCATGCATCGCTGGAATGTCGCGGGTGCATTACACAACCCAAACGGCATTCTTTTGAATGCAAAGGTGCCATACAGACACGTGAAAGTAGTCTTATCCTGGTCATGTATATCGATGTGAATTTGATAATAACCACTAAAACCATCCAAAAAACAATAAAATGCATGACCACTCAGACGCTCTAGCATTTGATCAATAAAGGGGAGGGGAAAATGATCTTTCCTAGTCTTATCGTTTAGCATGCGGAAATCAATACAAACTCTGTGACCAGTAACTAAACGAGTAGGAATGGGCTCACCTTTATCATTAAGCTCAACTGTGATGCCTCCTTTCTTGGGTATGACTTGTGTGGGACTCACCCACTCACTGTCAGAGATCGCATAAATTATCCCCAATTCCAGCATCTTTACCACATCTTTCCTCACCACCTCTTGCATGTGTGGGTTCAGCCCTCTCTGAAACTGCCTAACCGGCTTGGCACCCTCCTCAAGGATGATCTTGTGCTTGTAGATATCAGCACTAATCCCTTTTATGTCAACCATCTTCCATCCGAAGGCCTTTTTGTGTTTCTTTAGAACATGGATCAACTTAGCTTCCTGCAAAACAGTTAGTGCAGACGAAACAATAAGAGGAAGTAATTCATCAGGTTCTAAAAACACATACTTTAGATGCTCAGGAAGTGGCTTCAGCTCCAGATCAGTAGGTGGTTCCTCGATTGACGGCTTTGGCAGCTTGCCAGTCAAACCGAACTCTAGCTTCTTATTCCAGCTTGCGTCGACAAAAGGAGTTGCCTCCAAATGGTATACTTGAGCTCTCATTCTTGGATCGTCATCCTCAGCGGTGCTTGACTTCATCAAGCATTCTTCCATTGGTTCTTGGTATCCCTGCAGGTTAGTGTGCTCCAAAATACAAGGATATATAGCATCAACAGAAAAACAATCACTCTTTTCATCATCAGGATGCTTCATTGCATTATAGACATTTATGGCCACACTCTCTTTCCAGACTCGTAGTATGATCTCTCCCCTCTTTACGTCTATCAAGGTCTCTCCTGTGTTCAAGAAAGGCCGACCTAACAAAAGCGGGGCATTGGCATCCATATCTAAGACTACGAAGTCAACGGGGAAAACAAACTTGTCAACCTGCACTAACACATCTTCAGCTACCCCCATAGGTTTCCTAACAGACCTATCTGCCATCTGTAGGGTCATCCATGTTGGTTCTAACTTACCCAACCCCAATTTCTCAAACACTCCTCTAGGCATCAGGCTCACAGAAGCCCCTAGATCACGTAACACATTTTTAAACACAGTTTCTCCAATGGTAATTGGGATGGTAAAACTACCTCTATCTTGTAGCTTGGGGGGTATCCTATTCTCAAAGATTGCGGAACATTCCTCACTCAAATGCACCATCTGTTGCATCCTCTCCTTACTTGATAACATTCCTTTCAAAAATTTAAAATATGGGGGAATGCTCGAAATTGCCTCTAATAGGGGAATATTTACCTCTACCTTTCTTAAGAGATTCAGAAATTGCGCCTGACCTTGGGTCAGTATGTCCTTTCTGGGTCCTTTAGGAGGATAGGGTAAAGTATTAACATCAAAATCAGGGGGAGGGGGAGGAATTCTGTTTTTCTTACCTTTCTCTTTGGGTGGTGAGGGATCTTCTTCTTTAATGTCCAAGACCACATAGTCTTTCTTCGGTGCTGCCCCTTCCACTGCTTTCTGGTTTGCCTCAGCCAATGCCTTTTTCGTCGCTTCCAATTCTTTCCTCATTGCCGCCATTTCTTTCTCCACACTGCCTACTTCCAAGTCCTCAATCTTGACTTCACCATACATAGCCCCATCACGGTCGACTGCCTTCTCTTTCCCAGCCTTATCGGTTTCTGCTTTCTCGGCCCATAATTCCTTCCTCTTGTCACTCAACCCAACCTCTTTACCACTTCGTGTGAACACAGCATTCACACCCGTTGGGTTCCTCTCAGTGTTACTCGGGAGTCAACCACTCAGATTTGTTTTCAATGTGTCGGTTATTTGACCCACTTGGGTCTCCAAGTTCCGAATGGCAGAATGTGTGGCCACTTTTTGCTCTACAACATTCTTGTTTAGCTCAGAAACAATCCTGTCTAATCTCTCCAGAAGTATCTCAGCGGGCGTCTTCTGAACACCAGAATTGTTTGATTGCTGACTGTTTTGGTTGTTCTGGTGCAGATGAGCATTCGGATGCTGATAGGTGCCAGAATTATTATTTCTTGATGGCTGGCTCGCTTGCTGATTCTGATTACTTTGACTCTGGCCCCAATTCTGCCCTTGCTGTTGCTGTTGGCCTTGTGACTGAGATTGCGGATTCTGACTATTTTGATTCCAGCCTTGATTCTGATTCTGGTATGAACTCTGATTCTGGGGGTTCTGATTCCAAGGTCGGTTGTACGAGCTTTGGTTTTGCCTAAAACCTTGGTTCTGATTACTGTTTCGATTCCAATTCTGATTCTGGCCCTGGTTCCAACCTTGATTCTGCTGATTCTGATTCCATTGCCCCTGATTTCCTTGTCGAACATAATTCACATCATATTGTTGTGGATCATCACCCATACCATAATCCATTTGAGGCCCTTGCTGATTATCAAAGTTCTAAGTCCACTGTTGCTGGCCAAACTCTTGCTGATTCATATTTGGCTGCCCCATTGCATACACATTCATTCTCTGCTGATCATTCTGATTGCCAGATTGCTGTTGTACTGGAGTAGGTGTCAACTGTTGTGGGTAAGTGGAATTTTTTGATGATGCACATTCCATGGCAGAATGTCCACGTCCACAAAGTTGGCATTGCTGTGCCTTTTTCCGTTCTAATTCCATTCGGTCCATCTTTAGGACCATTTCTTGCATCTTGTCGTGCATGGCCGATTCTCGATCGAGTTCCTCTTTTAGCGACTTCACACTTTCCATGGGGGCTTTCTTCTTCTTTCTGCTCGACCCTCATTGTCCTTCTCCATCTGCCGAATTCTCAATCTGTCTCATAGCTTGTTCTGGCGGCAGATTCATGATATCTCCGCCACTGGCGGCATTCAGCTTATTCTGGTCCATCGGCTCTAAGGCCCTGAATAATATAATAACATGTTCCACCATAGAAAAACCGTGTGGAGGGCATCTCTTCAGTAGACCCCTGAATCTCTCATAAGTCTCTTTTAAGGTCTCTCCCTCGAGACCGTCAAACGAAGAGATTTCTTCTTTCAGATCCAGAATCTTCGCCGGAGGAAAATAATTCTTCAGAAACACTCGCGTTACATCTGCCCAAGTATGTAGTGAATCATTGGGTAATGAATCAAACCAATCTTTAGCAGCTCCTCTCAGTGCAAACGGGAAAACTATCAGCTTTATTGCCTCGTCACTAACCCTATTATATCTCATTGTCCCACAAATTTGAAGAAAATGATCTAGAAATTTGTTTGGGTTCTCAGTCGACTTCCCGTGGAACAGGGCATGTTCCCCCAACATATTCAGAATGTTCTGCTTGATGTCCAAGTTGTTTGCATTAATTGGGGGCACTTTAATCGGATTGTGCCCTATAACTTCCTGAGGAGCAGTGACGTAATCTCGGCAAACCCTCGGTCGTTGTACCTGCTGAGCCATCTGTCACGGATTTATCTAATGAAAACAACAAGTAATAAAATTTATAAATCCGGTATTCCCCAAGTGTAGGGATCGTAGTATAGCGATTAATACCGGAGTCGATCACAGGGAATCGAGGTATCTAGTTCATATTAATTCTTCTAACTCTAAACAAAAACAAAAACAGAAAGATAAACTGGACAGAGGATTGTCAGTCCAAAGCCAGGAAAACATCGTTGCGAACAAAAGTAAATAAAACTATAACTAGGAAAACAATAAAACTAACGAACATGATAATGACTGAAGCAAATCAACATAGGACAAACCATGATCCACCATCCCGCAACCCTTAATTTCCTGCCTAGATTATCTTATGAAGATTTAATCAAAGATGTGATTCACCTCTCAAAAGTATGAATTCCTTCTCTCGTAGATAATTCGCCTATCAATCTTTTATCTCTCGATCTTAAAGATTAACGTTTTCAAACCAAGGTGCAAGATTTATTAGATCTAACAATCTAGATATTCTAACCTATCAACTCTCGTATTTTTAGGTTAAAAAGATCTATTCTTTCCTATGGTGATCTAGCGTTTACACCGACTCTCGTCATACGGTAAACATCAATAACAACAATCTCTCGATATACGTTGCATAAACATATAATCATGGAAAAGAAACAAGCTTTAAATTGAAATCATTCATAAAATTATTCAAAGGAAAAGAAATAAAAGAAAGCTGAAATAAACGATCTCACAGGCTGTTCATGTTGCAGAGCTTCAGCATCAGCATAGCAGTAAACAGGAAATAGAAAAAATGAATATAAAAACAAGAAAAATCGCAACCCCAGCCTCCCCTAAGGGGGCTGGGGCCGCCTAGGGTTTTCTCCTAATGATTGTGTATCAATAGGTCTCAATAATGTATGATTAGGGTTGGAATACGTGCTGATATTTATAGAAAACTGAGGCGGCTGTGCTGATGTCGGCTTAAGGACGCCCGTCCGTCTTGTTGGACGCCCGTCCACTTCAGCGTCCAAATTCTCTGAATCAACTTCCTCCCTTGGACGCCCGTTCACTATTCTAGATGCTCGTCCATGAAAATATCCATCTATCCTGAATCAAGTCACCTTCATGGACGCTCGTTTGGATGATCAGACGCCCGTCCATCCTGGACGGGACTTGGACGCCAGTTCAGCTGGATCAACAACTTGATTTCTTCATCCTTATCCTTTCCTTCCTTCTCTATCCTTTATCAAATTCCAACTTTATCTCCTCTCTATCATATAATTCGAACTTGATCTTCATTTGATCATTCTTTGGGTCGAGAATATGCATCTACATGACATCAAAAACATCGCAAAATGTAATAATATCCAAATAAACATGAAATCAACAATAAAATGCATAATTCAACTATTTTTGCGAATAAACCATTTAAAACCTCACTTGCTCAATAAACCAATTAAACGCTCATTTTCTATGCAAATTATACAAATATGGAGGAAATCATTATAAAATATAACGGAATAAATCGTATAAAATCACCCTTAACACCATCTGTGGCTGATAATCCTGTTGTTGTTGCTGTTGATAATACTGCTGCATAGGTGGTTGCTGATTATACGGGTTTTGGAACCCCTGTTGATTTCCTTGATTCTCTAGCATCTGCAGTACTCGATTTACCGTCTCTTGGTCTAATTCGGGTCCAAAGTTCTGTGTATTCTGAGTATTTTGTCCTCCCCTGTACTGTCCAATCCATGTCCTCTGATTAAGCTGTGGGGTTCTCAACTGACGCAACACTGTGTTGTCATCTCTTAACGGCTCATGACGAGGGGTCCTCGGTGGAGTATGCAATGGTAGTGTTGCGTTACCAACAGTAATGTCTGAGGTTTGCCCTTGTACATTGTGCTCGATTAAGGGTTCTTTGCCATCTCTATGATTCGGTGAATCCTCCATTCCCTCTGAGGATTCTGAAAGTGAGGGTAAGCTTTCTACTGTCCCTTCTTCTTCGAACAAAGGGTTCGGACTAGCAACTAGAAGTTCTCCTCGGCGTTGACTATTTCTATGACGTGCAAAAGCCTCAATTTCTTCAATTGGCTCGATAAGTGGTTCTTTGGAGCTTCGGGTCATTCACTGACAAACAAGAAACAACAAGAAAACAAAATAAAAACGACCTAAGCCCAAGCTTTCGGTCAACTTACAAGATATCAAACGTTACTCCCCGGCAACGGCGCCAAAATTCTTGATAGCAAAAGAACTAACCGCTAACTTTGACCGACAGAGTATCGGGTCAACGGTAGTATAGTGTTTTCATGATCGAATCCACAGGGAGTAAGGTTCAAGTACCAAAGTCGACTTAGAACTTAGTTCAGGTCAAAATAGTGGGGGAAAGGTAATACACTACTACAAAAGTAAAGATTGTACTACTGAGTTTACTTCTAGATATTAACGGGTATAGTCGAACTATGATCCCACGAGCTACTTTTACCCCTAAGGAAGGACTTAACAGGGAGCGTGTCTTAACCGACCTACCTATCCAATGTAGTTTAACGAGATCCACGGGTGCCAACTCTTAATTCTAGCGATTAGACTGAACAACTCGATCTAACCACCCTAGGTGAAGTTAATTAATTTTCCCTTTAGAAAACCGATTAACCTAACATGATTAAGCTCTAGAGTCGCTCGAACAACGTTGACAAACCTCTGTATTGGAAACGGATCTAACAACTAGGCCGAATCTACGCAACGATCCTAAAACCCCTTATCCCACACCTCACCGCAAAATGCATCTATAAGTTTGATGTGTGTGACAGTGGACTAGGTGATCAATCTAATTCAAAGGCGTTAAAATAAGTTTTAGGACGTGGATTAATCGTTTAAACATAATTTGCTCACTACACAACTCCCAATCTCATCCCCCTTAGGGCTTTCGCTCGCTTTCACATAATTCGACTACACATGAATTTAGCTACTCATAATTATGCTAATAACCAAAATAAGAATTGAAATCATGCTAGAAATAATAAAAGAGAAAGTATTCTTTACCATAAAACTGAGGAGAAATCTGATCTGAAAAAGTATGACGAAATAATCCACCAAAAGAACAATCTTTGGAACTTGAAACGTAAAACTAAGCTATAGAAAGTGTTTAGAATCAAAGGATGTTATCTAGGGAATCAAGGGATCAAAGTGTGATCAAACTATACTAAAATCGCACCAAAATCGCTCAAGAGAAGTCTAAAGTTGGCAAAACATCAGTAGGGGCTGAATGAGCTGCGTATTTATAGAGTAAGTCAAAATTCTACTACTGTCGGTCCTGGACGCCCGTCCAAGTCATGTCAGACGCCCGTCCGCCTGGAAAACATGAAGATATTAGGGCTTTATCTTCAATGTACGGGCGTTCGCATTCCTCTGAATGCCCGTATGGTGAATTGTGTCTTGAGGCTTTTTGAACCCTGGACGCCCGTCTGGAACTCTGGATGTCCGTCTGTGTTAACTGAGCTTTGTGAATCGGGCTGAGCCTACCCAAACGCCCGTCTGGGGGTCTTTTGGACGCCCGTCCAGCTGAAAATCAAACTTTTGTGAATGAAGCATCAATGCTGTGGACGCCCGTCTGGAATGGCAAACGCCCGTCTGATGTGGCCTTCCCTCAGACGCCCGTCTGAGGTATAGCAAACGCCCGTCTGGCTTGTCCTCATTCCAAACTTAGCTTTTCTTCACTTTTTATGCCACGTTCGTGCCACGATCACGTCTCATAGTCCAAAACATCGTCTTCCGGGTCCTCGAGTCACCTAGGTCCTGCAATAACATAGACAAACAAACACCACGCGTAATTCCGCAAGACAAAAGCGCTCGGAAAAGAGTGAAATATCACTAAAAAGGCGGAGTTTACTATCGATATGACAGTTTAACTACCCGTGCATATAATTCTCGATATTACTCTCGAAACGGTCTATATCTACCCAAAACATGCCAATAAGGTGATAAACGGGGGTTAAACTGCACACCAAAGTACAGTAAAGTTGACTCCCATCATCCTTCACAGTTTTCCCGCAGCATACAGTTTATCACTACCCCAGTAGGAGTAACACCAGGAATCTCGGTGCCTCCAATGACCACAAGCTGGACAGGATTAGGACTTTCTCATCCACCGGTGAGTACCTTCCCAACCGTCTCTGTGCAACCTCAACAAGCGCCTGTGCCACCGGCTAGTCAGTTTTTCAGTCGTCCACATAAATCAGCGTTTTTCTCCACCCCACTAAGATTTATGCCTCAACCAACGGTTCTTCCTCCACCACCGTTTAGGTTGGATACTTTTGTAGCACCACGCTACACCTATCCACAACCGACTTACCTGTATCAGACGTATCCGTAACAGACCCACCCCCAACAGCAAGTTCAGCAACCTCAACCATAGTATCAAAATGCCCCACCAGTTCAGCAGCCGATACAGCATCAACAGTTTGGGGGTTACGACAGGCCAGTAGATTGGTATGATAAGATGAAGAAGCACAGGGTGCCAGAATTCTTTGGCAATGTTGAGCCAGCAGCAGCAGATTTGTGGAATCATGGGTTTGAGAGGACGTGCGGAAATGTGAAAGCTCCGGAAACCGAATGGGCTCAGTTAGCAGTATCCTTGTTGGCAGGAAATGTAAAACGTTGGATGGAAGCTTATGAACAAGTTAACCCGAGGATCACGGATTGGGCAGTGTTTAAGGATCTATTCTACAAAGAATACTTTCCTAGAACAACACAGAATGCAAAGGCCAATGAACTTTTGAGTTTGAAACAAGGAAGATACGCTACAGTGACTCAATACTCCCAGAAATTCCATGAGTTAGGCAGATTCTACCCTGAAATCATGAGAAGCGAAGAGAAGAAGATTGACAAGTTCATGGAAGGATTGTCACATGAAGTGGCAAATGGCATGCTAGGAGATAGACCTACTAGCATGGCAAACGTCATGGATAGAGCTTTCATTGTAGAAATATTTGCTAGTAAACAGACGGTTGTAGTTGGAGACAAGAGGCCTTTCTCGAATTATCAAAGGAATAATAGAGGAGCACCGCAGCAGAATGTTAAGAGGACGGGAAATCCGGCCAGGAGGAGTTCAAAAAGTGGAACACCAACGGTTTGTGCTAAGTGTAACAAGGCACATACATGAGAGTGCATGGCAGGTAGCAAGAGTTGTTTCCACTGTGGGGAAGTGGGACATTACTCGAGAGCATGTCCTAAGAAGCTCTCTCAAGGTAATTAGGCAGGAGGACGAGGTAACCAGCAAGGTAATCGTACCACGGGTAGCAGACCAGTTCGTGTCTTTGCAGTAGATGCAGAACCGGAAGAGTTAGATGACCTTGTGGTGATAGGTACTTTTCAGTGTTTGTGTTTATTATAGATATTTAATATGATATAACGCGCATATGATATTATATATTTGTACTTAAATTGATTCACTTGTTAGGTACCATAATCATAGATAATCTAGCAGTTTCAGCTCTGTTTGATACTGGAGCTTCATGGACTTTTGTTTCCTCTAAGATAGTTAAGAAGTTGAACCTACCCCTTAAGGAATTGGAGAGACCTTTGAGTATAACCACACCTTTGAGCAGAGTTACTAGATGTGGTCAGGTCACACCCCAAGTTGATATTAGAGTTGGGACGTATAGGTGCCAGCATGCTTTCACGGTGTTGGATTTCTCAGATTTTGATGTTATCCTGGGTATGGACTGGTTATCCAAGAATTATGTCTACTTGGATTGTAGGGGTAGGAGGGTGATCTTTAAGGCCCCAGGGAAATTAGCTAAGACGTTTCAGGGTAATGTATACAAGCCTAGCAAGGGTCGTCATCTGATTTTCTCAGCAGTTAAAGCCCTAAGAGCTTTGAAGAAGAGTTGCCAGGGTATCGTTGTTTATGCGTTAGATAAGGAAAAACATAAACCCAATTTAGGAGAGACTCGTGTAGCTAAGGACTTTCCTGAAGTTTTCCCAGAGGATTTTCCAGGACACATGCCTGATAGGGCCATAGAGTTCGAGATCGAATTGATCGCAGGAGCGTCACTAGTAGCTAAAGCACTTTATAGGATGGTACCAGCGGAGTTGAAGGAGTTGAAAACTCAAATTAAGGAGATTCTAGAGAAAAACATCATCCAGCCAAGTACATCACCGTGGGGAGCACCGGTCTTGTTTGTGAACAAGAAAGATGGGAGTATGCGTTTGTGCATCGACTACAGAGAGTTGAATAAATTGACGATCAAGAATAAGTATCATTTACCAAGGATTGATGATCTGTTCAGTCAGTTGGAAGGTAAGAAGGTGTTCTCTAAGATTGATCTTAGGTCCGGTTATCATCAGTTGAGGATCAAGGTGTCAGATATACCTAAGACAGCCTTCAGTGCGAGATATGGACATTATGAGTTTTTGGTCATGCCGTTTGGACTCACTAATGCTCCATCGAAGTTCATGGACTTGATGCAAAGAGTTTTCATGCCTTATCTCGATAAGTTTGTGATAGTTTTGATAGCGATATCTTGGTATACTCTAAGGATTAGAAAGAGCATGAAGAACACCTAAGGATAGTTCTACAGACCTTAAGAGAGAACAAATTGTATGCCAAGTTTTCTAAGTGTGAGTTTTGGTTGGACCAAGTTAGTTTTCTTGGGCATATAGTTTTTGGAGAAGGTATTAAGGTGGATCCAACGAAGATAGAAGCCGTTGATAAGTGGCCTAGACCTACATCAGTGACTGAGATAAGAAGTTTCTTGGGTTTTGCTGGGTACTACCGGAAGTTTGTGCAGGATTTCTCTAAGATAGATATACCTCTCACGAGGCTTACTCAAAAGAACGTTAAGTATGAGTGGACCAATGAATGTGAGGAAGCTTTTCAGACTTTGAAAGAAAAGTTGACCACAGCAACTGTGTTAGCATTACTAGAAGCTTTTGATAACTATGATGTATGTACGGATGCATCGGGTCAAGGTTTGGGTTGTGTTTTGATGCAATCAGGAAAGGTAATAGCTTACGCCTCTAGGCAATTAAAGGTGTATTAGAAGAATCACCCTACACACGACTTGGAGTTGGCAGCGGTGGTGTTTGCTCTAAAGCTTTGGAGACACTATTTGTATGGTGTCAAGGCAAGGATCTTCATGGATCATAAGAGTCTTAAGTTCTTCTTTACTCAGGAGAATCTGAACATGAGACAAAGAAGATGGTTGGAGTTTGTGAAAGATTACGACTTGGACATTCAATACCATCCGGGTAAAGCGAATGTTGTAGCTGATGCACTTAGCCGGAGATCGGATAATGTTATCACTACCTTGCAAGAAGTTGTGGATCAGTTGGATGGGATGCAGATTCCAGTGTTTGAGCGGAAGGGTGAAGCTCAGATTTTGGCACCATTGATGGCAAGGTCAGATTTGCTAGATGAGATCGGGCTAAGCCGGATAAGGACCCCGTGTTGTTTGATTTGATGCGAGTAGCTCGAGAGAAGCCTACGCGTAGGCTATCGCTTGGACAAGAGTGGTCATCTTTGGTACGGAGACCGTTTGTGTGTGCCCCATGTGGATGGCCTAAGAGAGAAGGTTATGGATGAAGCTCATAAGATTGCTTTTGCGGTACATCCAGGGAGCCACTAAGATGTATAGAGATCTCAAGGAGAGATATTGGTGGCCTAGTATGAAGTTAGGGATCGCAGAGTTTGTGGCAAGATGTGATACATGCCAAAGAGTGAAAGCAGAACACAGAAGACCAGGAGGTTTGTTGAAACCCCTGGAGATACCGGAATGGAAATGGGAGAATATCACAATGGATTTCATCACCGGTTTACCTAAGACTAAGGGCGGTCATGACATGATTTGGGTGATCGTGGTAGACTTACAAAATCATCCCATTTCTTGCCATGTAAAATGGACATGCCTATAAGGAAGTTCGCTACTATGTATATCGACAATATAGTGAAGCTTCATGGTGTGCCTTTATCCATTGTATCCGACAGGGATAGTAGATTTATCAGTCGCTTCTGGAAGGGTTTACAGAAAGCTTTTGGGACGAAGACTGATTTGAGTACAGCGTTTCATCCGCAGACGGATGGGCAGTCAGAGATAACAATTCAGACTCTCGAGGATATGCTTAGAGCTTGTGTTTTGGATGCCGGAGGATCATGGATAGATTACCTCCATTTGGCTGAGTTTGCTTACAACAATAGTTACCAGGCTAGTTTGGGAATGCCACCTTTTTAGGCCTTGTATGGTAGGAAGTGTAGAACTCCACTTTACTGGGATGAAGTGGGAGAGAAACACATCACAGGGCCGGATATTGTTCAGCAAGCCAAGGAGAAGATCGAGTTGATAAGGAAGAATCTGAAAGCTGCTCAAGATCGTCAAAAGAGTTGGGCCGATGTTAGAAGAAGACCGCTAGAGTTTGAGGTCGGGGATAGAGTTTACCTTCGAGCGTCTCCGATGAAGGGTGTCAAGAGGTTCGGACAGAAAGGAAAGATAAGTCCAAGGTATGTAGGACTTTTGATGTCGTCGAAAGAGTTGGGAAGTTGGCTTATAGGCTGCGGTAACCAGAATCGATGTCTAGAGTCCACAATGTCTTCCATGTATCGATGCTTAGGAAGTGTCTATCTAAAGTGGATGTGGAATCTGAGATTGATCCGGAAGGTTTACAAGATAATCTTTCATACGTGGAGAAGCCGATAAAGATTCTGGATAGAAAGGAAAAGATGATAAAGAGACGAGTGATCTCGTTAGTGTTAGTGCAATGGAGCAATCATGCACCGACTGAAGACACTTGGGAAGTGGAAGCGGACATGTTCAACGAGTTCCCAGAGTTCCCTCATCTACCAGGTACGTTCTAGTTTCGAGGACGAAACTCCTCTTAAGGGGGTAGGAATGTAATATCCCGATTTTTGAAAAAAGGCAAATTCGGTCTTTTAACAAAAATCAGAATATTATGTTATTTAATTAAATGATTTAAGAAGAAAAAAAGGTTAATAAGGATTTAATTAATTAATTGGGATTATAAAAGAAAATCTAATCCTAAATTAACCTAATCATAGTTCTACGTAAAAATCATCAGAGTGGCGTTGTGTTGAGAAAAAAAGAAGAGGTGAGACTTTCGAATTTCGAGGCTAATCCGTTGCTCTTTTCAACAGACGTATCAAGAGGAAAATACTCTACGGATGGAGAGGATCGTTTTGATACCAACAATCCCTAAATCTGTTAACGTAAATTTTCCCCTCATCGTTCTTGGTGATTAGGGTTTAATCACCATTGTTAAGGTTGAGTTTTTCTGAGTTAAATTTCATAGTAATCAGTTTTGGTTTCGAATCGTTGTAGGTTTGGAGTTCTAAAGTTTAACCTTTTCAAGGTTTTGGTAGCGTGGATCGTAGTAGCTCGCAATTTAAGGTAACGTGGTGTTCTTATCGTATGATTAAGGTGTTGTAAAGTTATAGAGCAATTTGTATGGTTATTTTCGTGGTTTATAATCTGTTTAAGTCGGAGTTTGGGGTGGAATTGGGTTGGAGGTCATATTTTGACAGTTGCAGATTTCTGGGAAAAACCAAGGCAAACGATCATTTGCACAAGGGCAGACGGGCGTTTCCATCATTGCAACTCAAACGAGCGTTTGGGGTTTATAGACGGGCGTTTGAGTGTTGGAGATTTGATACAGGATGTGGCCATTTTTTACGAACGAGCGTTTGGGGAGTAGTAAACGTTCGTTCAAGGCAAACGTGCGTTTACAGGGTGTCGAACGTGCGTTTGGCCTGTTTATTCCGTTTTTACTGTTTTGTCATGTCAGCTTGGTTTCAGGCTTTATAATTATGTCCTTACTGCTTAAACCTATGTGACAAAGCCTTGAACAAGCTTTTGATGCGTTTAGTTCCGGCACCATATGGATTCCCTAAAAAGATGAAGTGTGGCACCGTCGAAAGCTTCGGATTTGCCTTGTGCTTCGATAAGCTAGGGTTTATCAATGTCTGTGTATGTGCTAGGTTTTGTTAGAGTCTAATGGTATTAAGAAGAGGGAGTAGACTGATAGGTGATCCTTTTATGTGAATCAACTTAGGGGGCTAGTTAAACATCTAATCAAACGTATGTGTTAGATTAATAATATTAAACATCATGCAATGCTTGGTAAGGCATAGTACAATATCGCGATGTGTTCTCTGACTAGACAAAGTAGACTGTACCCACGCTGGTCAATCGATTGGCTAGATTAAGCGTCTGGTGCACACTGCCGGTCATCACACTATCGGGACTCAGATATTCCTGGGGCTACTAGAGCATCTCTCTAAGTAGGTTGCACCCAGTTGTCCTAGTACATCCTATTACTAGGCGTAGTGCCCTTCTTATTCATGATGTAACCAACTTGAGCTAAGCTAGATAACTTTGGAACCTCATGTTATGCTATGAACATAATATGATAGTTAGCTAGGGCTAATAATGGAATGAATTAATAAAAGACGGCATTGCTTTTATTTCTGTATGAGACCGACGTTATACGATCTTCTACGCGTTACTAAGTACTTATGTACTTACCCCGTTACTTTATGTTTGTCTTTCTCTTTCCCCAAAGAAGATGAACAGGTTGCTAATGATGAGGAGTTCTTCAACGATGACGTGTGAGATAAAGCTCTTGAAAACTTAGTTTCTTTTAGTTTTGTTTCTTTCAATAAAGTTGTTGATTCAAGTTCAAACAATGTTGTCTTTCTTTTGGATTAGTTTCGTTTGAGTTCTTTTGGTTTTGAAAGTTGGATGATTTAGTTTTCTCCATTGGATTTAGTTTTTGCAGCATTGTAAACCGTGTGTTCGATCTTTTGTTTCCCAAGTCATTTTATCTTCCGCATCGTTTTAGTTCTGATGTGTGACGTAAGACTTACATATATTATTGAATTTATTTGATAATAATTGTGCTGAGCGCTCTTTCCGGATAAGGACTCGGTGTCTGGGAACGTGGCGTTACAGATTTCTTAGGTAAACACACTCGTTTTTGTTTACACTCAAAAACTCTATATGATTTCCATATACTCTACATCTGCTCACCACACATTTTTAATTTGTAAAATAAATTGTAAAAAAAAACACAATCATTCACAACCCCAATATTATACTGAGTAAAAACATTATGCAGATCTTTGGGTGTAAACTGAAAAGTACTCATTAACAATTCGCATAATGACTAATGCATTAACTTGAATAAATACTCATTATGTTATAGTATTATCACCACGTTTTTCATCTATATAAATATTATTTTTATCTATGCTATTTAATATCTAAATGTTCATTATATTTAATAAAAAAAATGAATGGGAGAAAAACACTTTCTAAGGGTAACACTTCTGGAAAGCACGTATGCACTTTTAGTATTTTTCGATTTTTATAACTTGTATAATGATCGATACATTAAGTTTTATAATACTATAACATAATATATAAGTAAAAGCATATGATTTAATAACATAATATAATTTAACATAGTATAAAGATGATAATGATTATGGTTTTATTCTAGTTTGATTTGATGTTAGTTAATGGTGATTGAATTTTTTTTTTTAAATGTTTAACGTGAGTTTTTGTTTTGAATTTTTAACGTTAAAATTAATTGATTTATTTTTTTAAAATGATTTAACGTATGATAATGATTATGGCCGGTTTTAATCTAATTTGATTTGATGATGGTTAATGGTAAACTAATTGAATAAACTTTTTTTTGGAAAGATTTAACGGATTTTTATGATAATGATTATGGTTTTATTCTAATTTGATTATTATTAATGGTAAAATTAATTGATATTTAAATTAATTGGTTTTATTTAAATATTGTATAAATAATAACATACAATAATTGATGCATTTCCCTTGTTCTGACCGGATGATGTGTTATTCATTTTGTTGTTGCCTCTTGTGATGACTGGTTTTCAATTATGTGCAATACGAAGTATCTCTTTGATTATTGATCCAAACCGGTTTGTCTCCAATTATGCGTAGAAATTGTGTTTGTATGGTGTCTAAGTTTTAGAGGTGAAGTTTAATCATGGTTCATATGTTTGGTTAGATGATTAGAATGCGAAGATTATTGTAGGTAGCTTGTTCAAATAACAATAACCATTCCGTAGAGGCTTCAAAATGCTTGTTCAAATCTAATAACAGTAAATAATGCGAAATAAAATAAGTAAGTTTCTATTGGCACCACGTTTTTACTTCCGGTACCACGCTCACTTCAAGCACTCAAAAAAATACTTCAAGAACCACAATTATTTTTTGTGAAAGTAACGCCAGTGACACTGAAGTTACTTTTAAAAAAACACTGCCAGTGACACTGACATTATAGTTACAGAAGTCTCAATGATTCTATTTTAAATGTAACATCACTGACTTTGACGTTCATAGTGTGGTACCGGAAATAAACAAATAATCAAAGAGTGTGGAAAGTAATTTATATGGAACCGTGAAAGATAATAATTTATATAGTGTCAATAGAACACCTAAAAATAAAACTCATATATTAAAAGCCCATGTATATTTAAAAGCCCATGAAAAATTGTCTATTTTGAAAATTTGTCTACGTTGTTTTTATTTTATTATTGTCTATTTTGAAAATTGTCTACGTTGCTTTTTATTTTAATATTTATCTGCAAATTAATTAATAAATTAATAATTGGAAAAAAGGAAACAAACTCACACTTTATAGTAGATAGATTGATAGATAGATAGATATAGATAGATTTTGTCCGGTTATTTAAACGACCACCGTTCGAGTAGTTCTCGGTCTTTTTGTCTCGTTTGGATGGTCACTTGGTTAGTTAGATGTGAATAAAGTTTTCGTCCATGGCACTCTTACGTACCGAAAATGTTTATATGACTCCTGTTTTTTTATATTTTATTTTAACTGTATGTCAATTATGTTTGCATCTTGGGTCGACGTATAGTGCGACTTGTCAGATACCGAGAATGATGTGGATGTTGTGATGTCCCGAAAATTCACGAAAGGGTAAAAGAGTCTTTTCGTGGGTTCGGGATTTATCATTTACCTTTCCATTTAGTTTTTAAGTGTGAAAATGGGTGTTGAAGGAAGGGTATTAGTAAGGGTATTTTGGGAAAAATGCAACTCCCTATAAATACCCAAACTTGAACCCTAAGACCCCAAAAACCTCATTCTTCTTCCTACACTTTTAAATCAAGAGAAAGAGAGAGGTGAAGCCATGAAAGCTCCCTCTTGAAGATTCAACTTTACCGGAGATCTAACCGTTGGATTTTTAGGATCTTCATATCAAAACGATCGCGAGGACGAAGGCTACGTATCTATCCAAGAAAATTCGTGATCAAGTAAGTGCCCCAAAGACCCGTTTTAGATCGGACGTTTTTACCCAAATCTAGTGTTGTTCTTGGTTGTTTCTTGAGCCCTCAAGCTTTTAGAATGAATCCTTACATCTTAATCTTCGTTTTGATTACTAGGAAGCTAGCTAAGGAATCATCTTGGTGGATTTAAGAGCTCAAAGTTTTCTAGATCTAGATTTGAAGACAAACTAAGGTAAGGGGGTGTTCAACCATATATTTAAATGTTGTTGTGCTTAATTTTATGTTCTTATATCCTTAGGATGTTGGATTTAGAGTTTGGTAATAAAAGTTTTGATTTTGAAATTGTTTTAGTGTTTGAAGTAGTGAAGAACACCATGATTTTGAATTAAAAATATATTTTCTTTAAGTAAGTCATTAAAGCAATATATATAGTTTAATGGAACAAATACTTTTTCCCAAGTCTTGGACCAAATTTCTTTTGCAGCATTAGTGTAGGGCTGCCGAGTTCTTCCCTTTTTCTTTCTTAAAGTTGGTCAACAATTATTATAATAATATAAATCTCTTTTGTGTTTGCCCAACAAAACAAAAGAAGGATGCAGGTTACCTTCCTTTTGTCTATTAAGACATTAATTACTTTATATAATATTTTATAGTCATATTTCATTTTTTGGTTTACTTTTCCTTCAGTGACCAAAAAGTTTTGCTCTCTCGTTATTATATTATAACCCATCTATAATGTAATTGCAAGGAGTATCGTCTTTGATACTTGTGTGAAGCTTTTTATATGGAGTGTTGTAAAGTGTAATGTGAGTGTTCTAGTGGCTTTGGCTCCGCACCATAATTCATGGGAGCATTGGAACATTTGTGTTGGCTTTATGTGACGTTGACTTGAGTTCGGTGTCGTCGATGTTATGTGACAAGTTAAGGTTATGGTTTACGGTGGCTTTGGCTCGGCACCTTGTAGAGACCCTGCGCGGGGAGAAAACTCGGGAGCATTGGAAACCTTATCTCTTATTCTTGTGGATGTTGGCTTAGTACCCAACATTTACGTGCAATGTGCTAAGCTATGATCTAAGGTCGTCTAGGGTTTAGAGTCCTTAAGAAGCCTTTTATGTGTAATCTACTGGTGAATGTTTAACCACTTAAATAAGTACTTGATGTGTCTAAAAGCTAAAACGTGTTGATCTATGGTGAGGTACGTTTCAACCCCGCAACATGGAATCATTGCCATACGAAATGGCTCTGAATCCAAGTTTTGTGCAATGCTTCCACATGATCTTGACATCATGCCACTTGATGGTGTTGAATGTGTTCGGATGCACGTTCTCATTCCGCTTAGTACCCTTGGTCAACATGTAACAAATGTCTTTGCTTTCTTCGAGTCTACTAGTTGAACTAGTAGAGTGTGGTGAGCGAGTGAAACATACTTGATCTTCTTTTGATGTTTATCGTGTTGTTGATGATGTTGATATGGTGCTTCTACCCTTTACTAAGTACGTTTGTACTTACCCCGTTATTATGTTGTTTTCCCACCCCGAGAAGGTGATGCAGGTGAAGATGATGAGTACGAGTACTACGAGGAGTGACCTCGTGCCATCATGAAGATTAATTATTTATCTTTATCTTTTGTCATTATCTAGCTATGTTAGACTTTGGATTAGACTCTAATGGTTTTTGTAATAGCTGGTTTAAAAACTTAGATTTTCCCTTTTTGGAGTTTTCTGTTCTATCTTGGATTAGATGTTGTATGGGCAACATTTGAATTTCCTATTCTACCCTTGGATGTAACAGTTTTAAATTCCGAGTTTTTTTTTTTATCTTCCGCTATGTTCTCTGTGATGACTTCTAGAGGCTTACGTGTATAATATAATTAAAAATTTAATTATATACGTGCCGGGCGTTCGATTTACGAATAAGGACTCGGTATTCGAAAATCGGGGCGTCACAGTTGGTATCAGAGCGTAGTTCCTTCCTTAGCTAGAGTTGAACTTTAAAGGATAAGTTTATCTTTTCTAGATTCACTAGCTAACCTATCTTTTCTTTGAGCAGATGGTTGGAACTAGAGCAAATCCTAATCGAGACGGAGAGGGCAGTTCTAGAGGTGTTAGAGGCAACAATGGTAATGAGCAAGCGAGTCGGCAAGGTCCAATCGGGACGGGGATCCGGGGCCCAATACCTACTCCCCCAAGGCCTCCACCACCTACTCCACCGGTTCATGAGAATCCACCAAATGCCCACCCCCGGCGGCGGATCATCTACATAGCATCCCCAACACCGAGCACCACCCTCCACCACCTGTTTATCCTCCACCAGTGTACGTTCCACCATCACCGGCTTATCATCCACCACCACCAAACTACCGACCTCAAGTACCGGTTTATCCACCACCATCTCCGGTTTACCATCCACCACCTAACGAGTACGAGCACCTCGGGCTCATCGGTTTAATGTTCATCCTCGGTTGCCCCACGGTTTGGACACCACTATGCACCACCTGAGCATGTGAGACCAGAGATGCAGTATCATGGATACCCTCCACAGCAGGATGCATTTATGGCCTATCAGTACAGAGCTCCAGGGTATCCACCTCCAGTTTATCATGCTCCACCAGTTCGCCACCATGCTCCAAATCCTTATGAGAATGCACAATTGTTGAACATTCTCAACAAGAGCCGTATAAGAGAGTTCAAGGGAAGCAGTGACCCTACTGAGGCAGAGAATTGGCTAAGGGATGTTAAGCAGCTGTTCGAGAACATGGAGTTTCCAGTGGATAAGTGGGCACTTTTAGCTAGATCTTTGATGATGGGATCAGCCCGAAATTGGTTAGAGATGATTGAGGCAAGTAAGGGAAAGATTTCCACGTGGGAGCAGTTTCAAGAACTCTTTCTGAAAGAGTACTTCCCTCAAGCTAAGCAGTCAGAGAGGGCCGTTCAGTTTCTGAAGCTCGAGCAGGGTATGATGACAGTGATGGAGTATCAGCAGCGTTTCAATGAGCTTGGACGCTATATGCCTGAGATCTTTAACAGTGAGAAAGCAAAAGTGGAGAAGTTCTACAACGGTTTGATCCGGAAGATCAAAGATGGTATGGCGGGGAAGAAGCCCAAGACTATGGAAGAGATGATGGATGCAGCTTTTGAAGTTGAGTTGATTCGAGGTACTTGCGGCCACACCGGTAGCGGTTGTGGGAGATAAGAGGCGAGTTCAAGGCGAGGCACGGCTTCGAGGGGTGCACCACGGCGAGCGGTTGCTAAGAGGGCGGCAACCTCTTCTACCACCTCGGTGACTCGTTCCCCACCACAGTGTCCCAAGTGCAGCAAGTACCATACAGGAGAGTGCAGGTTTGCAGCAACCGCCGCGTGCTATCGTTGCGGGAGCCCCTCTCACATGATTAAGGATTGCCCTCAGAGGAAGGACATTGGTGTTCAGCCGGCAGCAGTGAGACCCCTAGCAGTTAAGACCCCAGCAGGAAGGGCCAGGCCTTTGAGTACCGCAAAGTTGAATGCCATCGAGACAGAAGTTTATCAGGAAGAAGAGACAGTGATCACAGGTACCTTTTTATTTGAACGTCTGACTTCTGAAATGTCATTAGATGTTTACTTTAGAGATGCTTGTAGTTATCCATGTACTTTGTCCTTGTGAGCTAGGCACAATACATATAGGAGGCGTAGCTGTTTCCGCTTTGTTTGATTCGGGTGCTTCTAGTACCTTTGTGTCACAAAAGATAGCAGATCAGTTGAGGTTACCTTTTGGGAGGAAGAACAAACCCCTGAAGATCACAACACCTCTGGGAGAGCTAGTCAGAACAGTGAAGACTTTACCCAAGTGTCCTATCCAAGTTGGGAAATTTAGATGCAAACAGGACGTGACCGTGATGGATATCTCTGGATTCGATGTCATCCTAGGAATGGACTCGTTGTCTAAGCACCACGTTCATTTGAATTTGTCGAGCTAAGAAGGTGATTTTCAGACCTCCAGGCAAGAAGCCAATCATCTTTCAAGGCAATAATAGAAAGTCAGACAAGAGACGGTATCCAATAATATCAGCACTCAAGGCAGCCAAGGCACTACAACAAGGATGTGAGGGATACGTATTCTTTGCACTTGAAGTGGAGAAGACAAATCCAGAACTGAAAGACGTCCCTGTTGTTTGTGAGTATCCGGATGTTTTTCCCGATGAGTTACCAGGCCACACACCAGACAGGGTAGTGGAGTTCGAGATTAAGCTTGTGTCAGGTGCAGAACCAGTAGCTAAGTCACCTTACGAATGTCTCCAGCGAATCGAAGGAGTTGAAAGAACGAGTTGGAGGACATGCTCGAGAAGAAGATTATCCAACCAAGTACATCACCTTGGGGAGCACCGGTCTGTTTGTCAAGAAGAAAGATGGCAGTATGAGAATGTGCATTGACTACAGAGCATTGAACAACCTCACTATCAAGAACAAGTACCCTCTTCCCAGGATCGATGATCTCTTTAATCAGCTTCAAGGCAAGAAAGTCTTCTCGAAGATTGATCTACGTTCAGGCTATCATCAGATGAAGGTTAAGAAAGAAGACATCCCGATCACAGCTTTCAGTACACGTTATGGACATTATGAGTTTCGAGTGCTACCCTTCGGACTCACTAATGCACCATCTGCATTCATGGATCTGATGCATCGAGTTTTTATGCCATTCTTGGACAAGTTTGTGATTGTGTTCATCGATGATATCTTGATCTACTCAGCGGACGAGCAGGAGCACAGTGAGCACTTAAGGATTGTGCTACAGACTTTGAGAGAGCATGAGCTTTATGGAAAATTCAACAAGTGCGAGTTCTGGCTTGATCAGGTGAGCTTTCTTGGTCATGTGATTTCAGGTGAGGGAGTCAGAGTTGATCCAGCTAAGGTTGAAGCTGTAATTGAGTGGCCTAGACCGACAACAGTTACGGAGGTTCGCAGTTTTCTCGGTTTGGCAGGGTACTACAGACGTTTTGTTCAGGACTTTTCCCGAATAACTTCACCCCTCACAAAGCTCACAAAGAAGAATGTCAAGTTTGAATGGAACCAAGAGTGTGAGGAGGCTTTCCAGACACTGAAGACCAGGTTGACTACTGCACCAGTTTTGACGTTACCCGAGATCTTCGACGACTACGATGTCTACACCGATGCTTCAGGAATAGGTCTTGGATGTGTATTGATGCAAAAAGGAAAGGTCATAGCATACGCATCAAGACGGTTGAGACCTCATGAAAGGAACTATCCAACTCATGATCTTGAGTTAGCGAGTGGTTTTTGCTTTAAAGATATGGAGGCACTACCTTTACGGAGTTCGAGCTCGTATCTTTACGGATCACCATAGCCTCAAGTACTTCTTCACTCAGCAGCAGTTGAATATGAGACAACGGAGATGGCTTGAGCTAGTCAAGGACTACGACTTGGACATACAATACCACCCCGGTAAGGCAAATGTTGTAGCGGATGCTCTCAGCAGGAAGTCAGTTAATGCCATTACCGAAGTACCTAACGTAGAGGACAAACTACAAGGTTTGAGCATTCAGGACATGGGAAAGGCACCAAGAGTGTTTATGGCACCAATGTTGGCAAGATCGAATTACGGGACCGTATCCGAGAGAAGCAAGATGAAGACCCGCTTTTGGTTGATTTGAAGCGGGTTGCAAGAACTAAGCCGGCCGTGGCTATGAACTTGATCGACATGGAGACCTCGGTACATGAACCGTTTGTGTGTGCCAAATGTAGATGGTCTAAGGCAAGAGGTTTTGGATGAAGCACATAAGATAGCCTTTGCGGTTCATCCGGGGACGAACAAGATGTACCAAGAGCCGAAACGGTACTACGGTGGCCATCAATGAAGATTGAGATTGCGATTTCGTGGCAAGGTGCGACACTTGTCAAAGGATTAAAGCGAGAACATAGACGACCAGGAGGTTTACTTAATCCTTTGGACATACCGGAATGGAAGTGGGAAATGATCACAATGGACTTTGTGAGTGGTCTACCTCGCACCAGAAAAGGCTTTGATAAGATTTGGGTTATAGTGGATCGTTTGACCAAGTCGCACACTTTCTACCGATTAAAGAGAATATGTCTTTGAAGCGGTTGACCGAAATCTACTTGGATAACATCGTGAAGTTGCACGGAGTTCCCTTATCGATAGTATCGATCGAGACCCCGGATTTGTGAGTAGATTCGGAAGAGCTTACGGATAGCTTTTGGCACGAAGCTTGACATGAGTACGACTTTTCACCCACGGACGGATGGTCGGTCGGAAAGGACCATTCAAACATTAGAGGACATGTTACGAGCTTGTGTTTTGGAAGTAGGCGGGTCATGGGATGACTACCTTCCGATTGCAGAGTTTGCCTACAACAACAGTTTCCACGCGAGCATTGGTATGCCGCCTTTCGAAGCTCTTTATGGGAGGAAGTGTAGGACACCTCTCTATTGGGATGAGATTGGCGAGAAACAGATCACCGGACCGGAGTTAGTAAGGCAAGCAAAGGAGAAAATCGCCTTGGTTCGGAGGAACATGAAGAGTGCACAAGACCGTCAGAAAGTTTGGGCTGATTCGAGAAGAAGGCCGTTGGAGTTCGATGTGGGAGACCGGGTTTACCTAAAGGCTTCACCATTAAGAGGAGTTAGACGTTTTGGGGCTAAAGGAAAGTTAAGCCCTAGGTATGTTGGACCGTTTGTTATACTCGAGAAGAAGATTGGAAATTTGGCTTACCGTTTGGAGTTACCGGAAAGTATGTCTAGAGTTCACAACGTGTTCCACGTTTCGATGTTGAAAAAGTGTTTAACTCAAGTGGATGTGGGAGCCGATGTTGATCCGGAGTTGATCAAGGAAAACTTGTCCTATGAGGAGAGACCGATTCAGGTGCTCGAGAGGAAAGTGAAGAAGATCAAAAACCGAGAAGTTCCGTTAGTGTTGGTGCAATGGAGTAACCACACGCCTGAAGAAGCGACTTGGGAAGTCGAGAACGACATGTTTACCGAGTTTCCAGATTTCCAAAACCTCCCAGGTATGCTTTAAGTTTCGAGGACGAAACTCTTTTAAGGGGGGAAGGATGTGATGTCCCGAAAATTCACGAAAGGGTAAAAGAGTCTTTTCGTGGGTTCGGGATTTATCATTTACCTTTCCATTTAGTTTTTAAGTGTGAAAATGGGTGTTGAAGGAAGGGTATTAGTAAGGGTATTTTGGGAAAAATGCAACTCCCTATAAATACCCAAACTTGAACCCTAAGACCCCAAAAACCTCATTCTTCTTCCTACACTTTTAAATCAAGAGAAAGAGAGAGGTGAAGCCATGAAAGCTCCCTCTTGAAGATTCAACTTTACCGGAGATCTAACCGTTGGATTTTTAGGATCTTCATATCAAAACGATCGCGAGGACGAAGGCTACGTATCTATCCAAGAAAATTCGTGATCAAGTAAGTGCCCCAAAGACCCGTTTTAGATCTGACGTTTTTACCCAAATCTAGTGTTGTTCTTGGTTGTTTCTTGAGCCCTCAAGCTTTTAGAATGAATCCTTACATCTTAATCTTCGTTTTGATTACTAGGAAGCTAGCTAAGGAATCATCTTGGTGGATTTAAGAGCTCAAAGTTTTCTAGATCTAGATTTGAAGACAAACTAAGGTAAGGGGGTGTTCAACCATATATTTAAATGTTGTTGTGCTTAATTTTATGTTCTTATATCCTTAGGATGTTGGATTTAGAGTTTGGTAATAAAAGTTTTGATTTTGAAATTGTTTTAGTGTTTGAAGTAGTGAAGAACACCATGATTTTGAATTAAAAATATATTTTCTTTAAGTAAGTCATTAAAGCAATATATATAGTTTAATGGAACAAATACTTTTTCCCAAGTCTTGGACCAAATTTCTTTTGCGGCATTAGTGTAGGGCTGCCGAGTTCTTCCCTTTTTCTTTCTTAAAGTTGGTCAACAATTATTATAATAATATAAATCTCTTTTGTGTTTGCCCAACAAAACAAAAGAAGGATGCGAGGTTACCTTCCTTTTGTCTATTAAGACATTAATTACTTTATATAATATTTTATAGTCATATTTCATTTTTTGGTTTACTTTTCCTTCAGTGACCAAAAAGTTTTGCTCTCTCGTTATTATATTATAACCCATCTATAATGTAATTGCAAGGAGTATCGTCTTTGATACTTGTGTGAAGCTTTTTATATGGAGTGTTGTAAAGTGTAATGTGAGTGTTCTAGTGGCTTTGGCTCCGCACCATAATTCATGGGAGCATTGGAACATTTGTGTTGGCTTTATGTGACGTTGACTTGAGTTCAGTGTCGTCGATGTTATGTGACAAGTTAAGGTTATGGTTTCTGGTGGCTTTGGCTCGGCACCTTGTAGAGACCCTCTCGCGGGAGAAAACTCGGGAGCATTGGAAACCTTATCTCTTATTCTTGTGGATGTTGGCTTAGTACCCAACATTTACGTGCAATGTGCTAAGCTATGATCTAAGGTCGTCTAGGGTTTAGAGTCCTTAAGAAGCCTTTTATGTGTAATCTACTTGGTGAATGTTTAACCACTTAAATAAGTACTTGATGTGTCTAAAAGCTAAAACGTGTTGATCTATGGTGAGGTACGTTTCAACCCCGCAACATGGAATCATTGCCATACGAAATGGCTCTGAATCCAAGTTTTGTGCAATGCTTCCACATGATCTTGACATCATGCCACTTGATGGTGTTGAATGTGTTCGGATGCACGTTCTCATTCCGCTTAGTACCCTTGGTCAACATGTAACAAATGTCTTTGCTTTCTTCGAGTCTACTAGTTGAACTAGTAGAGTGTGGTGAGCGAGTGAAACATACTTGATCTTCTGTTTGATGTTTATCGTGTTGTTGATGATGTTGATATGGTGCTTCTACCCTTTACTAAGTACGTTTGTACTTACCCCGTTATTATGTTGTTTTCCCACCCCGAGAAGGTGATGCGGTGAAGATGATGAGTACGAGTACTACGAGGAGTGACCTCGTGCCATCATGAAGATTAATTATTTATCTTTATCTTTTGTCATTATCTAGCTATGTTAGACTTTGGATTAGACTCTAATGGTTTTTGTAATAGCTTGGTTTAAAAACTTAGATTTTCCTTTTTGGAGTTTTCTGTTCTATCTTGGATTAGATGTTGTATGGGCAACATTTGAATTTCCTATTCTACCCTTGGATGTAACAGTTTTAAATTCCGAGTTTTTTTTTTTTATCTTCCGCTATGTTCTCTGTGATGACTTCTAGAGGCTTACGTGTATAATATAATTAAAAATTTAATTATATACGTGCCGGGCGTTCGATTTACGAATAAGGACTCGGTATTCGAAAATCGGGGCGTCACAGATGTGATTCATCTGAACATTCGGCATGATCACAGATTTTCTATTAAGGATTTGGGTGATCTCACTTACTTTCTTGGTTGAAAGTCACCATTAATGCGCATGGTGTTCTTTTAACACGACATAAGTATAGGCAGCATGGATCCTTTGCATAAGAATGCAAGATGATAAACATGTGACGCTTATGACAACGTACCAATTAAGGATATTCCATATTCGAATTCTACTCAGTATCGCCAAATCCTTGGTAGACCAGAATACATGCAGTTCATGTAAATTAAACAATAGATTCAGAGTATCTTAATAGCGGAAGAAATCATCAGGATCGTTTCCTACATCCATTGTTATTTGACTCTGCTCCGTTGTGATGATGATTCCGATATCTCTCTCCTTGCCTACAACCGTGATGTGTTGGTTTCTTTCATATGCTTTATGATGGAATAAAGCATTGCTTTTATAGGCGGAGAGAGGGCCGAAATCCGAATGACCTAGGGTTTAGCTTTAATCTCGGCCGTCCATCAAAGCCGAGTTTTAATCGGATTTAAAACTCCTTTTAAATAACCAATAAATAATAAATAGCATATTTCCTAGGGAAAACGAATTTTCTATAAGACCACTATTACGGGGAAGAAAATTACTCGGGCTCAATAAAAGCCACGACATAATTCTCTTACATTCTCCCACTTGGTCGATTGGAATATTCATTAATGTTATCCTTGTAAGGATCATAAGGCACGTGTTATATGCTAAACATTTCCTTCAGTTGGTTAGCGTAAGTGTCATCATTAATCTAGCTGTCAATGGGAGTCACAGCGGTTACACATCATTCTGCAACATGTTCCCTTCAATGTACCACAACATTGACAACCGTCTTAACTAGACCATTAGCGGAGATTACATAACGGTCCCGTTATGTCTTTGCAAGAGACATTTATGTTTTAATATATCTATTCGTAAGGTGTACACAATGGAAAACAGAAAATAATAATGATGTAGAAGATTAACATTAGGAGCTTAACTTATGTCAAACGTAAGTACAAAATAAATAGCAGAACACGATAGTAAGGAGCTATCCTCAAGACTCATTCTTTCAGTGTCTCTCTGTTATGTCTTGGGGTAGTCCTTTCGTAAATATGTCTGCAACCATAAGATTTGTCATTATATGTTCAATAACAAACAAATATCTTCAAACATCTTGTTTCAGTAACTGATATTTAAGGTCCATGTGTTTTGGTCCCTTAGATATCATGTCATGCTTAGAGGATCCATGTCCCCTAGATTGCAGCCTCATAACATGCCACGTACTCTACTTTCATGGTGGATGAGTATGTCAACTATGACTTCTGGTTATTCCGTGATACGGCACCTCCGTTTAGAAGATATACATAGCCAAGAGTACAAAGTCTGGTGTCAGTTTATCCTTCAAAATCCGAGTCTGAATAACCAGTCACCTGTGGGTGTCCTGATTTTCAGTATGTGAGCATGTAATTCCTGTTCCTTTAAGTATCTCATAACTTTCTTAGCAGCTTTCCAGTGAGACATTGTTGGATTGCTTTGAAATGTACCCATCATGCCAACAACATGACTAATGTCAGGTCTTGTACAAACCTGTACATACTGTAAACTCTCTACAAGAGAAGCATAAGGATGTTTTTCCATTTCTTTACGTTCCAACTCATTCTGCGGAATAATATTAGAACAATAATGGAAGAACATGTCATCATGCCAAATCTTTCCGAAACTTTATCAATATAGGCTTTTGAGACAATCCTAAATATTAAGTGCCCTATCACGGAATATTTCTATCCCTAACACATAGGAAGCCCCGCTTAAGTCTTTCACTTCAAAGTTCTTGAAAATATCGGCCTTGGTTTCATGTAATACACCAAGATCACTGCTGGCCAATGATAGATCACCAATATACATAATAAAAAATATGAACACACTCCCACTGATCTTGAGGTATATGCAAGGGTCGATTGTGTTCTCATTGAAACCGAAAACAGTAATGGTTTCATGAAACTTTAAGTACCGTTACCTCGAAGCATGTTTCAGTCCATATATTGATTTCTTAAGCTTTCAGACCATGTCTTCATGACCGTCAACAATGAAATCTTTAGGCTGACGCATATAGACTTTTTCTTTCAAGTCTACATCCAGAAAGACTGTTTTCATATCCACCTGTTGTAACTCGAGATCATAATGAGCTACTATTTCCATGATAATTCTAAAGGAGTCTATCCTGGACACAAGGGAAATGTCTCTTTATAATCAATGCCTTCTTTCTGATTGAAACCTTTGGCAACAAGTCGGCTTTATATCATTCAATGTTACCATTACAGTCGTGCTTAGTCTTGAAGACCCATTTAAAGCCAACTAGTTTGTGTCCTGAAGGTGATTGAATGACTTCCCATACTTGATTTTCATCCATAGATTTCAATTCATCTTTCATGGCATCAATCCACTTACTAGAATTAACTTCCTTAATGGCTTGTGAAAACGAAACCGGATCTTTACTTGTCCCTTGTTCATATTCTACTTGATAAAGCATGTAATCATCAGGAATAGCAGATCTCTTTTGTATTTGAGATCTTCTTAATGCTGGTTCCTTTGGTGCTTCATTACTATTTTCATTGGCGATGATCTCATCATGGAGTTGTTGATCATTTATTGGATTTTCTTCATTGTTCAACGGTTCAACAATGGAGAGATTCCCAATACTTTTCGGAATAGGGTTAAAAGGGACGGGTACCCTTATTTCCTTTATGATCACATCATGAATTTTATCACTCCCACTGATTTCGCCATTCTTGTAGAATATAGCATTACCGGTTTCAACAATTCTCGTAATATGGTTAGGACATTAAAACCTATATCCTTTGGATTTTTCTGGGTAACCTTGAAGTAACCACTAACTGTTCTAAAATCCAATTTCTTTTCTTGTGAATTGTTAATTCTAGCCTCAGCTGGGCAACCCCATATCTGGAGATGTTTCAAACTAGGTTTCCACCCTTTCCACAGTTCAAAAGGTGTCTTGGGAACTGCCTTACTGTGAATCCTATTTGAAATGTAAACAACTATGCTTAAAGCATCCATCCACAATGATATAGGCATCAGCATGACTCATCATAGATCTAACTATTTCCATATACGTATGATTCTGTCTTTCTGCTACACCATTCCGCCATGGAGATCCAGGCGTTGTGTATTGAGCAATAATTCCAAGATTTTGGAGAAGTTTTGCAAAAGGTCCAGGATGTTGTCCTGTTTCGTCATACCTTCCATAAAACTCACCACCTCTATCCGACCTTATGATTTTCACTTTTCTATCTTGTTGTCTCTCGACTTCAGTTATGAACATTTGTAAAGTGTCCACAAATTGAGATTTGTCATTCAACAAGTATACATAACAATAACGTGAATAATCATCGATAAGGGTGATGAAATACTTTTCTCCTCCAAGGTGGGATCATCAAATGTCCACAAACGTCTATATGTAATATTTCAAGAAGCTGGGTACTTCTTGTGGCTAAATTGATATACAAAATATTTAATGAGGCTAATTTAAACAACACCTACATAAGAGTAGAGTATAGACAATAAAATAAGGTGCTCATGTGGGTAGTCACCATAAATTCTTCACATAATGTCGTGATACTCACACATAATTGAGTGATATTTTTGTAAAGAAGACGAACAAGGTATCTGTGGATATCGTTGACCTTCGTAATATACACTCCATTTATCTTTATGTTGTGATGATAAGATGAGTTTTCAGCAAAAGTGGTATTAAGATAAAAAGGGCTACACTTAAAAGCTAAAAACTTAATACAACATAAAAGTTGCTTATACCAACTAACTAGGGTCAAATACCAATGTGTTTCTTAAATTGACATATTCCTTAATTTGAACCATTTGTCAATTCAAATGAATATCAATAAATTTTCATTCACTTCACATAATGTGATTAAAACATTTATGCATCATCATGTCAGGTTGCTGTGGCTATACCCAACATTTGACACCATTGACATTCAAGTGTTGACAATCATACAAAAGTCAACTAAACATTATGTTGACATAACTATGTGCAATGTAATACTCAAATATGGTTCAAGTAATAATGTATATTGCCTTTCTTAAATTTACAAAATAAATATGTCATGATCTAATTACTAAACATAATGTGAATAGTCTTTATATGTCAAGAATTTGAGCTGCTGTGGTAATACTCTAAACTTGACACAATTATAAGACATATTTATAATCTTTACAATAATTCAATAATTTAAAGGCCAAATATGTCAAAACTTTTATATGAACCAAATATCAAAAAAAAATATGTAATTTGCACTTTAATGATATTTAGTCACTTTATCAACACGTGACTTTGTTGCTTCGGATATCATAACTTAATCATTAACAATAATAAATGATTAAACACACACAATATGTGACAACTAATATTCAAAATTATAGTCCTTCAAATTCATCACAATAATATGTACACAAATCGAAAGTAAAAACAGGAATGAACTGCTATTATAAAAGGGACCAACATCATTAGTCACATATTATTTATCACTTAATGTGCTAAATCATCATTTATTTGAAAAGAGAGCAATATGCTAATCAATTAGCTTTGTGTGACTAATTTCTTTGTGTCACCATTTATCACCATTGTAGGTGATAAATTAGTATTTATGCAATATATAAGGTATGATTTGATTGTTTCCACTTAATATGCACATAAATAATAATAATAATGTACACTTGATTATAACCATACACGTGCAAGCTAATGTCCCAACACATTCATATCTTCATGATTTTAGTTTTACCAAAATTACCTCATAATATCGCAATTTAATGTGAACATGCAACGAATCAACAAATATCATAAAATTGAAAACACGGTTGCGGGAATACTATAATGCAAACCCAAAAGGCATCGCCCCTCTATCTTTGTTATCGTTCTTTTATTTTATTTTGTGAGTAAACTTATCCCTAAATATATGTATAAACACAATTACATAACAACATATGAACACATAATGTTTCACAAACATATATGGGAGAAACAAATAAGCATAATTAATCACTTAATTTTATGTGACTAGTTGTTCAATGTGTCATCACTATATGAGACATATAACATTGTATGCAACACGTTTCTATATCTTTCTCATTAAATTACATAAATATGTATCAATCATCAAGTGGCATAGAACATTATATAATTCAATACGCTTAATAATAATTTTTGTATTAATCCATGAGCAGCATAATATACAAAATGCAATTATATTCTTTGCAATTTTTGGGGCCCAGTTAATTTTCTTTTTCAACAATAATAAAAAAAAAACAAAATAATAGAAAACAAAAAATGCAGTATGCTTCTTAAGCTACCGCCGCAATATAACGTAATTGCTTTTTCCATTTTTTTTTTTTTTTTTGAATTACTTTAAGGGAGTAAATAATATAAAAAAAAAGGGAATCCTGCCCTAATCTTGCCGCCGATGTGAAACTATTAGTCCATTATTGCAAACGGCGGACAAAAGGAAAAAAAAAAATATTTGTTGATCCTAACAGTATCATGCAGCTAGCAGCATAATACATTGAAAGCAAAATCACAGTAACTTAATTTGATCACATGTAAAAGCTACCTACGTGGAACCAAGAAAAGCAATTTATTCATATAAACTGGGAATAGCGTACGGGATCATGAATCGATTAACATAGATAATAGGTTGGCTCCGATACCACATGTAAATTAAACAATAGATTCAGAGTACCTTAATAGCGGAAGAAATCATCAGGATCGTTTCCTACATCCATTGTTATTCGACTTCTGCTCCGTTGTGATGATGATTCCGATATCTCTCTCTTTGCCTACAACCGTGATGCGTTGGTTTCTTTCATATGCTTTATGATGGAATAAAGCATTGCTTTTATAGGCGGAGAGAGGGCCGAAATCCGAATGACCTAGGGTTTAGCTTTAATCTCGGCCGTCCATCAAAGCCGAGTTTTAATCGGATTTAAAACTCCTTTTAAATAACCAATAAATAATAAATAGCATATTTTCTAGGGAAAACAAATTTTCTATAAGACCACTATTACGGGGAATGAAATTAATCGGGCTCAATAAAAGCCACGACATAATTCTCTTACAGTTCACACGCATTGGTCTTTCTTGTGTTGTAAATAAGTTATCTCAATACATGCATCGTCCTACTATTCCATTGGGTGCTTGTCAAACGGCTACTCCAGTAGCAAGCTGGTGTATCCACTGACGGGCAGCAACTTATCCGATCGACCACGCTCCAGTTATACGCTTATTCTGACGTTGAATAGGATAGAAATAAGGATGATTATTCCTCCACAAATTCTTATTTGGTTTATATTATCTTTGGTAAGCTATGATGCACGGATACTCCATTCTACAAGCGTATCCTGTATACGATACGTATCGGATACCGATACTCCGCTGATACTCAGGATACTCCATTGGATACGTATCTGGGTCAAATTGTAATTTTTAAAAGTTGGATACTTTACCGGATACACGTATCTTGACTACAGATACGGGTATCCAGAAAACATGATACTTAAAGAATGAGTTTGAACCTTAATATGTGTACATATGCGCGTACGCACACACACACACACACACACACACACACATATATATATATATATATATATATATATATATATATATATATATATATATATATATATATATATATATATATACATAATAGTCATTTTATTTTATTTATTTACGAGTTTAGTCCTTATATTTATTTTAATTATTTACGGTTTAGTCCTTATACTTTTATTATTTATAAATACATCCCCGTATCCGTATCCTATATTTTCGTAAAATCACGTATCTGCGTATCCCCGTATCCGCGTATCCCGTATCCACGTATCCGTATCCGTGCATCCTAGTTGGTAAGAATTTAGTGTCCTTGAAAGTAAAACTGCTTCTCCTGCTATTATCAGTAGCTTGAAAGAAAAATCTCATCAGTTTAAGATATCCCCACATCGGAAGTGTTAACCATACTCTTACCCATTTTGGAGACAAATATTGTCAATCTTTCTCTCACATGATACGACTTGGGGTTTTCAGCAGTACATTACTTACAAGCACGAAGCAAGTAATAAGATGAGAATAAATCTGTCATTTATTAATTATAAAAACAATTACAGAAATTGCCTTTCGGGCGCTACTTCCAACAATCTCCCACTTGCCCGTATAGACAAGCAACAATTGTCTTTCGGGCACTACATCCAATAATCTCCCACTTGCCCGTAAAGACAAGCAACAATTGTTTTTAGAGCACCACACCCTTATTCTTTCTATCCACAACACTCTGCCACTTGCTCTAAAGCAGATGAGACATATCTCCTAATTTCATATCCGCCAAGCTTTTATCAGTGACATTAAATGCCACGCATGTTGGTAAACTGATTAGCTAGGTTATCGGCTCGAGGCGATCTATAAGGACAGAAACGTCGCCTCTCTGCACGGTCTGTCTGATCAGGTGGTACTCTCTCTCAATATGCTTTTGACCTCTTGTTACTACGAAGATCATTTGCATAAGCAACCTCTCAACTGTTTTCACAGTAAAATGGTATCGGCTCATTGAGACCTGGAATCACTTCCCGATCCAACAAAGAACTTCTCAAGCCACACTGCCTCTTTAGCTGCTATGTAATCGACTAACAGAGTCAAATTGGCAATGCTGGATTGCTCCAGACTATAGCTCCATCACTATGAGAAAACACTGAGCCCGAGATCAATTAACGATCATCCTTAATTTGACTGTAAGTCAGAATCAGTGTAGTCCACAATACATAGGTATGGACCTGAATATAGACACATATTACTCCTCGTTCTCTGAAGGTACTTGAAGATGCACTATACTGCTACTCAAAGTCTGAAACCAAGATTCGACTTTAATTGACTTTTAATAATCTGACGTTCTCTATCCAAAAGAGAATCTATCCTATTTTCTCTATATCTGAAGACTAAGAGAATTATTCCGTGAGGGGTTGGGTAGGAAACCTCTCATTGAATCTAGCATTCGAAAATGCATCATCATCTTAACAATAAGATGAATGGGATACTGCCAAAGAACTTGTTCTCATGAATTCGACCGAATCAAATTCTAAGAATATAGTCCACTTCTCTGATTCAGAGAAGCTTTGGCTCGTCAGTTCTTGACTTCAGATAACACACCCATGTTGTTCACAACTATTTCAGTGTTACCTTTTATTGACACTAATGTCTACTAATTTACCAATATTGATTCTCTAGTCTACAAAAGACTCATCAATATTTTGGTCAAGCCCACACATTTAAAACAGGTGACTTTAATGACCTGGAGGTTTGCTTTAATCCACCAATGGATATAAGCATAGGCAGTCAATCTGCCATTGGCTTTAGGCTAAAACCCTTCTGTTCCGAATAAATTCAAGCTCCTTTGTACGGCAGGAATGTTTCAGGGCATCACCCCTGGTAATCTTCCTGCTTTCTATGAAGTCAAGCAAGGCTGAATGGTGAGAGTGTTCAAGGCATCCCCCCAATTGAACTATCTACTTCTCAGGGAATTACCCCTAGACCACTTGGCTTTGCCTTGAAAGTTAAACTTTCTCATTCATCCGACTCTTTTCATGTAGATCCAATTTCTCGCACTGGGCCTGAGACACTCAGGTGGATCTACAAGAGTGTGAACAGAACTGGAGTACCAAAACTCCATATATAGCTTTATGGCTTTATCCTAACCTCTTGTTTTTCAGAATCCTATGCAGCCCTCCAATGAAGACAATAGGCTATCAATCACCCCCAGCAGACTATAAATTGTGCATAATCATAGCGGGTCAATGGTTAAACCACACTCCCATTGTAGTTGGGTGGATTGATATTCTGATCTTGTATAACAGTGTAACCCTTACAACCAATGTTGGATGTGGTCTGATTAAATCGGAAAGTAACTCCTTGAGTAACTTTACTTCAAGGTCCAAGGTTGTTGTCTATACATTCTTCTGGAAATGATGTGATAGTACAACCGTCATTATCCGATCTTTAGAATCTTATAACCAACCTTTACTCATTGTATTAAGATATTTCATGAACAGTCACCATCTGAACGTGTATGAAAAATCTTCAGTCCTACCTTCAAGAACTAATGCTAAATGCCTCTATTTGCGGAAGTGGAGTAAATGTACTTCACTCATCATCCACAAATTCATAAGCATCTTCTAGGTAGACTTCTCGGTATTACATAATAATGCAAACCGTTATTTTGCAACTAATATCTTAATTGAGTTAGCAGTGTAACGTAGCATATCAATAACTATACAAGACAATACACGGTTTATCCTTTCAGTGAAATCATTTCACTCGGAGGTAGGCCAAGCATCAGTGCCAAAACTATGCCATAGCTTATATCTGAGCATGGAATACTCGTTTCTCTGGTAATATCAGAGATTCCTCCAAATATTTAGATAAACTAATCGGCGTTTCGAGTAGCCATTAGACAAAATGTCTATTATTCAAAAGCTCACATTAGCTTGTATCATTTATGAGACCCCGAAAGTCAATATAAACAAGTTGTGATACTTCTTTAGCTCTATTACATTTTCCTAATTGAAAGGTTACTTAGTCATTTTTCCTTTGAGATAGCGTTCTTAGACTGGGAAATATAGGAATCACCCTTAGCCAGTCTTCAGATCTTATCTTTAGGATATATGCACTAATTAATAGATGCTGAAGAATCGTTTATCTAAATACAGAAACCATTTGTCTTAATAGCTTATGATGTGCTACATGTACCTTTTCGGCATTACTTAGTGGTTTTGACTTTATCAGACAAAATTCCGAGTCTCAGAATCATATACAAATGTCATATACACTTTCTTTGAGGCAACTATATTATCGATTTGAAAATGAATCCATTCGTTCCAATGAATCCGAAAAAACAGAAATAAAATTTCTGCGATATTCAAGAATTAAAATCCGAAATTTGTTTCCTTATATCACTCCCACTATCTTAGCTTAAATAACTGTCCGTTGTCTACTCTTCATCATGAATGCTACCTTGTTCTTACAAAATAACTTTAGCTTCCGAGTCAAATTACTCGGTTAAGCAAATCTCTAAGGATTCATAGGTTAGTGATCCGAAATCACTTTCCTTATCCTTTACTTTCTTTTATTAAAATTTCTGTTTAGCCTTTAACTTATTTAGTTTTATATGACTTGTATTTTTTTTTACATTTACCTTCCCATTCTTGGCTTTCTATAAAGGAAATGGCCGTGAACTAGCAGTTCATTTGAGTAGACACTACTCGTGAACTGTGGGATGTCTAATGAGATTGATACCAAATTGATGTGCCTAAATCGTACTTCGGTCCGCGGATCCATATTCGGGTCTGACCGCCCACCGACATTAGTTGATGAGGCCACCGGCCATTTCTGCCCGCGAGCTCGCAAGCCAATTTAGGACCGCGAGCCTTCGGATCCATTCCAAGCCCCTAACCCTATGCAGCGACAAAATGGATTAGGGGGCCGACACGCGATCTCATCCGATAAACGGGTCCGCCAGCGACCTCGACCATAATATTCATAGGAACTATCTCAAGTTCGGCAAGACAATAGTATAAAGGGTACAGTGATCAGCGAGGTCATCAGGAGCGCAACCTATCGGCTCCGCTACGAGCCCGCTACTATAGCTAATATCTATTATGTACTGTATGTCATCACTTGTAAATAAACCGAACTTTAGTCGGTGGCTCCCCTATAAATAGAGAGCTTTGTAACCTCATTAAGGGTATGCTCTAAAAAAAAAAACAAATGGCAAAGTCAAATTGTCCCTTTTCTCTTATTAGAAAGCCCCACCGCCGGAATCCATTGCCGCCACCGAGCACCACCGGCAAACACCACTTAAATACACTTTTTATAGCCAGATATCCACCTCAAAATCCATTTACCGCAAACCTAATGTTTCTGACAACATCAGTTGGCTCCGTTACCGGAAATTCGACATTTTTCAACATTTTCCGGCCAGATGCAGAAATTCCGGCGGCCTGAAACCACCCATTTTTTTGTTTTCCGGCCAAGTCTTCAACAAGATCTACATTTAGATCTCAAAATTTTCAGCAAGATCTATAACCAAACCTACAAAATCTTTATCTAGATCTACAAGATTTTCATCCAAACCCCCAAGATCTTCAACCGGATTTCCATGAAAAGCTTCATCCGATTCTCGGCTACACTGCGCCATTTTCGGCTTCAAAAGCATCGGGGATGAAAGCTCGGTTTTCACCTTGAAAAGCGATTGAAAATCCGCCGAGACTTAGCCATGATTGAAGCTCTCTTTCTTCATAACAACTCGCTTGCTCCAAATTCACTCAAGCAAGCATCTACAGCATCCGCTTCATGCTCACATCTAATATAGCAATTTACAGCTCTAAATTAATTGATAAGAATAGCAACAAAAGTTCAGCAAGAAAGGCCCACCACTCAATCCAAGCCTCTCACCTCGTTTTCTCAAATTTTGAAACCGATTTGAAATGGAAACAACGAGCAAGCAGCATCAAGATTTAAAGGGCTGGATTTAAATAATGGAACACTAAAATGTCAGGAGAGTGCATGGTGTGGTAGTGGAGTGGGTGTTCGGTTCGCATATGGAGTCTAGTTTGACGGAAAAAGGAGCTGTGGTTTTATCACGAATATAGAAGATGAAGAGGAATGAATATTACAAGATGGGCTTCTTCGAATTCAGCCATTGCTTTGGAACTAACAGCATGTTTGGTACGGAGAAAAGTTAAGAAAAGAAAATTGTTGAGAATAGACATGAGAATAGAAAAGATGAGAAAAGAAATATATATATTCTCACAATTTGTTTGGTATGCTTAGAAAAGATGTTGAGAATAGAATTGATGGTCTTTTCTATTCTCACTCAATTTTTCTTCACCTTATCCTGAGAATTAAAAAGGTGGAAAAGAATTAAGATTTGAGAAAAGTCTCCAACTTGAGAAAATAACTTTACTATTCTCGATTAACCAAACATGTCCAACTTGAGAAAAGAAAAAAATCTTTTCTTTTCTCATCTATTTTCTCCCTACCAAACACACCCTAAGATCTTCATCCAGTGATTCACCGGGAACGAGCTCGCCCAAATCGAGCCTGCCGGCTTGCCAGAGATTGAGCTCGCAGTGATCGAGCTCACCAGGTTGCCGGGTCGTAAACACTCCAACAATGAGCTCTCTTTTACGTACTCTCCAGGTACGAGCCCTCACTGCAATTTATTCCTGTTTTTACAACTTGAATAATTATGCTTCATTATTGGGAATTCACCTCACTATAAGTGAGGGATAGAGCCATCTTTCGTACTCTTCGGCAGCTCGGCAAGCTCTAAGTCCGATCTCGGTCGGCAAGCTCTAAGTTCGAGCCATCGGCAAGCTCTAAGTCCGACCTCGGTCGGCAAGCTCTAAGTCCGAGCTATCGGCAAGCTCTAAGTCCGACCTCGGTCGGCAAGCTCTAAGTCCGAGCCATCGGCCAGCTCTAAGTCCGACCTCGGTCGGCAAGCTGTAAGTCCGAGCTATCGGCAAGCTCTAAGTCCGAGCTATCGGCAAGCTCTAAGTCCGACCTCGGTCGGCAAGCTCTAAGTCCGAGCCATCGGCACGCTCTAAGTCCGACCTCGGTCGGCAAGCTCTAAGTCCGAGCCATCGGCCAGCTCTAAGTCCCACCTCGGTCGGCAAGCTCAAAGTCCGAGCCATCGGCCAGCTCTAAGTCCGACCTCGGTCGGCAAGCTCTAAGTCCGAGCGATCGGCCAGCTCTAAGTCCGACCTCGGTCGGCAAGCTCTAAGTCCGACCTCGGTCGGCAAGCTCTAAGTCCGAGCCATCGGCCAGCTCTAAGTCCGACCTCGGTCGGCAAGCTCTAAGTCCGAGCCATCGGCAAGCTCTAAGTCCGACCTCGGTCGGCAAGCTCTTAGTCCGAGCCATCGGCAAGCTCTAAGTCCGACCTCGGTCGGCAAGCTCTAAGTCCGAGCCATCGGCAAGCTCTAAGTCCGACCTCGGTCGGCAAGCTCTAAGTCCGAGCCATCGGCCAGCTCTAAGTCCGACCTCGGTCGGCAAGCTCTAAGTCCGAGCCATCTGCCAGCTCTAAGCCCGACCTCGATCGGCAAGCTCTAAGCCTGACCTCGGTCGGCAAGCTCTAAGTCCGACCTCGGTCGGCAAGCTCTAAGTCCAAGCCATCGGCCAGCTCTAAGTCCGACCTCGATCGGCAAGCTCTAAGTCCGACCTCAAAACTTATTTCAACCAAGCCCGCAACAACCTTGCTTAAAACAAGGGGCCACACATTGTATTTTTAATTCAGTTAGCGAGCTCCACAGAAACAAGTAAGCTTTTAGCTCAATTATTTTTAACAAGTTCGATGCTTTAATTTCCTCGACCTTGCCAAAAACAAGGGGGCTATATATATATATACGGATACGTCGGACACAACACAAATAGCGGACTCGAAAACGGTGATATATTTCGAGCAAAAATGAAGGTGCGAGCTCAAAAATACTTTGGGAAAATCGTTACAAAATCAATGTAAATATTTATTACAAGCTCCATATCAGCGAGCTCATTTATTACAAACTATCTTATTACGAGCTCTCTGCTACAGGCTCGCCATCAACATGGATTTCTCTACAATGAAAAGCCCGTCGCTTCATGCACGGCACTTTAAGCCCGATTCTGCATTATCGGCATCTAAGCCCGTCGCTTCATGCACGGCACTTTAAGCCCGACAGAGCGTTGTCGGCGACCTAAGCCCGATAGAACGTTATCGGCGACTAAGCCTGTCCGCTACAATGCACAGCATATAATCGGTAATTCGCTACGCGATACAAACACTGATTCAAGCCCGATAAAACGTTATCGGCGATTAAGCCTGTCCGCAACAATGCGCAGCACATACCTGGTGGTTTTCACCAACACCAATTCAAGCCCGGTAAACGGTATCGGCACTCTAAGCCCGGTAAACGGTATCGGCACTCCAAGCCCGATAAACAGTATTGGCACTCTAAGCCCGACCTCAGCTTGGCATCATATTTGGAGCTCGCCTCGAGCATCTTCTATAAGCCCAACTCCAACTCGGAATCATATTTGGAGCTCGCCTGGAGCATCTTCTATAAGCCCGACTCCAGCTCGTCATCATATTTGGAACTCGCCTTTGAGCAAGCACTTTATAAGACCGACCTCTAGGTCGGCATCATATTTGGAATTCGCCTACGAGCGAACCTTCTTGTAAGACCGACCTATAGGTCGGCATCATATTTTGGAGCTCGTCTTCGAGCGAGCCCTCTACAAGACTAAAAGCTCTCAAGCCACCAAAGGCTAAAATAATCAACTACACACAAGCAACGAAAAGACCTACTCTGAGTACGGCACTTAGGTAAAGCTAACAGGCAATCCGCCACAACAGCGAGCCATCACAGTATTTCAAGGCAACATATCCGCAAAGACTATTACTCCCCGCCTAACATTTCAAGAAAATGATTAAGGCACGGAGTAGGGGGCCATTGATGTGACTAAATCGTACTTCGGTCTGCGGATCCATATTCGGGTCTGACCGCCCACCGACATTAGTTGATGAGGCCACCGACCATTACTGCCCGCGAGCTTGCAAGCCAAATTAAGACCATGAGCTTTCGGATCCATTCCAAGCCCCTAACCCTATGCGGCGACAAAAAGGATTAAGGGGCCGACACGCGATCTCATCCGATAAACGGGTCCGCCAGCGACCTCAACCATAATATTCAGAGGAACTATCTCAAGCTCAGCAAGACAATAGTATAAAGGGTACAGTGATCAGCGAGGTCATCAGGAGCGCAACCTATCGGCTCCGCTACGAGCCCGCTACTATAGCTAAATATCTATTATGTACTGTATGTCATCACTTGTAAATAAACCGAACTTTAGTCGGTGGCTCCCCTATAAATAGAGAGCTTTGTAACCTCATTAAGGGGAGGACAAAAAATGATATAAAACAAATGGCACAGCCAAATTGTCCCTTTTCTCTTCTTAGAAAGCCCCACCTCCGGAGTCCATTGCCGCCACCGAGCACCACCAGCAAACACCACTTAAATACACTTTTTATAGCCAGATATCCACCTCAAAATCCATATACCGCAAACCTGATGTTTCTGACAACATCACAAATCATTCTCGTCATCTTTGAACTAATTTTAAATTGTCTCCCTTTCAGCACGAGTGACAACAGTGACGTACTTATCAATGTCACTTAAGTTTGTAGGCTCAAGAGGAACATCCTTTTCCAAAGAATTAATTTGCATTCTCGATTATTGAGTTCAACGTTCTTGTTACTTTTCCACTTTTACGAAGTCATCATCAGTCAATCTTAATTATATAAGCAGTCTAGTCATCTTAAGATGATATGTAGTTGTAAAATAAAGTATGACAGAAATATAAATCAAATCATACACCACAACAAATAATAAAATTTTGGAATTATAAACATGATGACATGCATGCAGTTTATCCTACCATTTCAAGGATTTAATCTCACACCTACAGTGCCGCCTTAGGGTAGGTCAAAGAGGTGACGATTACATTGAGACAATCTCTCTCAACAATTAACTAAGAATCAGACATCTCAATTTGTTGTTGATTACCTTCCTTTTTCAGCCAAGATATTTTCAAAAATATCCTTATGAGTGTGACCTACTGTTTCGGATCTCAAAGTACGTCCTGATTATGCCACCTTAGGGTCGGTCAGTGACTCGACGAGTACCCAAAATCCTATCCTTCCGGAGACCAATCCATGCATTTTAATAGTGGTGAAGGCCATCCTTAGGGGGCCGAAATCAAAGCGGCATGAGGCGTCACCATTCTCTCACTTGCTTGTGTCAACAATAGAAGCCGTGGGGTCGGTTGTCACCTTACCGCTCCCACTCGTTATTTCGAAAAATAAGTAGTCTCATTGGGATTTTCAGAATTTCTTCATATTCCGTAAAACAATAAATCATGAATATTTAAGTTAATCCTCCCACTAGTTCATCGGTTCCGAATACCGTCTAACTAGTGTCACTATATTCATGATTTTCCAATTTCTCGATTTACAAAATTCCTTGTGTAGACACTACACAATTAAAATTCAACAAGAATTTTATAATCCTAATCCATTAGGACTTAATGAATTTTCTAATAATTCAAAAAACAATAAATTACAAAATTTCATAGCTCCCACAAGTTTATCGGTTCCAAATACCGTCTAACTATTGATACTCTATTAATGATTTTCCAATTTTTTGATTATTTAGAAAATCTCTTGTGTAGACACTACACAATTAAAATTCACCAAAGAATTTTATAGTCCTAATAATGTCATGATAAAAATTTTGGATCTCGGAATTTTTTCCAATAATCCGAAAATAGTTAAACATGAAAAGAAATCACCAAATTATCGGTTCCAAATACCGTCTAGTTAGTGTCCATCTTTTCACAATTTTCCAAATTTTCGGTTAATAAAATCCTATTTATGTAGACACTACGTTACCGAAATTCTCAAAGAATTTTAGATCCCAAAAACAAATTTACCAAGTAAATTTTAATTTTATCATGTGAATTTTATATGCAGATAAAATTCTGTTTGTTAAATTAATTTAATTAATTACTAAAATTAATCTAAACTAATTAAGTGTTCATACATGCCTAATTAATGTCATAATTAATTTTCTACATGTATGCATATGCTAGGAATGGAATTCATTAATATGATGCATGTCATGGTTATATTACATAAATAATCAAATAAGAAAATAAATGCGAAAAATTAAACCATTGAAATGGACCGTTGATACCCCCTTATCTAATCTACAAATTTAAATCGGTATAACAATTTTCTGGTCCATTTATTTAATAAACAGCCTTCTAGCCGAGTTGGTCCGGTGCTTTTTCTTCTACTTGGGCAGCGTGGGTTCGATCTCCGACTGTTGCAACTTTTATTTTTCTTTATAAAACTACAACCTTTCTGGGAAAATTTTTAAAAACGCGTCAAGGGGAATTGAACCGTGGTTTACATGATCTGAAACACACCTGTTTACCACCACGCTACTAGCTTTTCTTGTTTATGTTCTTCGAAATATCAAATAAATATAACAGGGCTGCCGACATGGTATGTGTTCTAACTACTAGGAAATTAAATTACAACCAATAAATTACATAATCTCCTATACCCGAAAAAATTGGGTTTACAATAGATCTAACGGTAAACAAGTATCAACCCGAATCCATCTCGTGAACCATAAACATTCAATCACGCATATATATAATAAACATAACAAGGATGCAATTTTTAATTCAATTCTACTCCTTATTAATCAGTTATGCAATCAAGATCGCAAAATCGCTTTAACCTGTCTCTGATACCACATGCTTGATATACAAAACCCGAATCCGGATCCGATCCATAATTGGATCGTCAGATCTAATTCAAAGCACCGATCGAGATACTCGATCATGCACAGCGGAAGCTACGAATTAAAATTCGTTTTTTTGATTTTACCATGATATGATTCGCATAATAAATTAATCTATAAGAAGGTTATTAGATTTACCCAACCGGAGAGAAGCCGTGATCTTCCGGAGTATGCAATCACTTCAGGATTAAGGTTAATCCATATATGATCATCTTGTGATTTAATAAGTTTCTTCAATCACGGAATTATATAAGAAATGCAAATTAAATCGGTCCAGTCCTATATGACTACATCATATATAAATGCCCTACTTAGATAACCAGTATCGACGGTCCGGATAAGATGGTCACACCATAAATTGTTCTGGGCGCATTAATGGTGATTTAATCAATAGACCTTATACTTTGATTAAGTTTACCACGGACTAATAGTTCAAGTGCATCACCATAAACTTAATCCTCATGTCTGACACACACTAAGTTATATGTCTATATATGATACGACTTGGGGTTTTCAGTAGTGTATTACATACAAGCACGAAGCAAGTAATAAGATGAGAATAAATCAGTCATTTATTAATTATAAAAACAATTACAGAAATTGTCTTTCGGACGCTACTTCCAACAATCTCCCACTTGCCCGCATAGACAAGCAACAATTGTCTTTCGGGATCTACATCCAACAATCTCCCACTTGCCCGTAAAGACAAGCAACAATTTTTGTAGAGCACCACACCCTTATTCTTTCTATCCACAACACTCTCCCACTTGCTGTAAAGTAGACGAGACATATTTCCCAATTTCATACCTGCCAAGCTCTTATCAGTGAGATTAAATGCCACGCGTCTTGGTAAACTAATCAGCTAGGTTGTCAGCTCGAGGCGATCTTTAAGGACCGAAATGTCGCCTCTCTGCATTGTCTGTCTGATCAGGTGGTACTCTCTCTCAATATGCTTTTGACCTCTTGTGACTACGAAGATCATTTGCATGAGCTACCTCTCAACTGTTTTCACAGTAAAATAGTATCGGCTCATTGAGACCTGGAATCACTTCCCGATCCAACAAAGAACTTCTCAAGCCACACTGCCTCTTTAGCTGCTATGTATTCAACTAACATAGTCATATTGGCAATGCTGGATTGCTCCAAACTATAGCTCCATCACTATGAGAAAACACTTAGCCCGAGATCAATTAACGATCATCCTTAATCTAACTTAAGTCAGAATCAGTGTAGTCAACAATACTCAGGTATGGACCTGAATATAGACACATATTACTCATCGTTCTCCGAAGGTACTTGAGGATGCACTATACTGCTACTCAAAGTCTGAACCCAAGATTCGACTTTAATTGACTTTTAATAATATGACATTCTCTATCCAACAGTGAATCTATCCCATTTTCTCTATATCCGAAGACTAAGAGAATTATTCTGTGAGGGGTTGGGTAGGAGACCTCTCGTTGAATCTAGCATTCGAAAATGCATCATCATCTTCACAATAAGATGAATGAGATACTGCCAAAGAACTTGTTCTCATGAATTTGACCGAATCAAATTCTAAGAATATAGTCCACTTCTCTGATTCAGAGAAACTTTGCCTCATCAGTTCTTGACTTCAGATAACACACCCATATTGTTCACAATTGTTTCAATGTTACCTTTTATTGACACTAACGTCTACTACTTTACCAATATTGATTCTCTGGTCTACAAAAGACTCATCAATATTTTGGTCACGCCCACACATTTAAAACATGTGACTTTTAATGACCTGGGGGTTCGTTTTAATCCGGCAATGGATATAAGCATAGGCAGTCAATCAACCATTGGCTTTAAGCTAAAACCCTTATGTTCCGAATGAATTCAAGCTCCTTTGTACGGCAGGAACGTTTCAGGACATCACCCCTGGTAATATTCCTATTTTCCATGGAGTCAAGCAAGGCTGAATGGTGAGAGAGTTTAGGGCATCCCCCCAATTGAACTATCTACTTCTCAGGGAATTACCCCTAGACCACTTGGCTTTGCCTTGATTGTTAAACTTTCTCATTCATCTGACTCTTTTCACGCAGATCCGATTTCTCGCACTGGGCCTGAGACACTCAGGTGGTTCTACAAGAGTGTGAACAGAACTGGAGCACCAAAACTCCATCTATAGTTTTATGGATTTAACCTAACCTCTTGTTTTTCAGAATCCTATACCGCCCTCCAAAGAAGACAATAGGCTATCAATCACCCCCAGCAGACTGTAAATTCTGCATAATCACAGCGGGTCTATGGTTAAACCACACTCCCATTGTAGTTGGGTGGATTGATATTCTGATCTCGTATAGTAGTATTTATCAGCGTAACCCCTTACAACCAATGTTGTATGTGGTTTGATTAAATCCATATGAAGTATAACTTTACTACAAGGTCCAAGGTTGTTATATATACTTCGGGATTAAGGTTAATCCATATATGATCATCTTGTGATTTAATAAGTTCTCTCAATCACGGAATTATATGAGAAATGCAAATTAAATCGGTCCAGTCCTATATGTCTACATCATATATAAATGCCTCACTTAGATAACCAATATCGACGGTCCGGATAAGATGGTCACACCATAAAGTGTTCTGGGCGCATTAATGGTGGTTTAATCAATAGAAGAAGATTACATCAAGCTCCAACACCATAAAGTCGGATTACATCAAGCTCCAACACCATCCATGTCACTTGGGAAGAAGAAGATGACCCAAAATGATATAATCTAAGAGAAGAGAACAAATCTATGCTAGAAACCAAACTAAATTAAATCTAATCTACGGGAATTGAGGGTTAGGAAGGATTTAGGGTAGTAAAAGGGAAGAAAATGGGAGAAAAGGGAAGGGGAGAAGAATGGAATAAAAAGCTCTCCCCCAAAATTCGATCCAAATTGGATTTATATGGCTGAAAAATGCTATCTGCACCACTTGGCGTGCGCCACTAAAGGTCTGGCGCGCGTCACTAAAAAGGCTGAAACTCTCTGAATATACAGTGACGTTTGGCGCGCGCCATGAAAGTTATGGCGTGAGCCAGTGTCACAGCATCTCAGCATAATCGCCATAACTTGAGTTGTAGACCTCCGATTGATGTGATTCAAGTTGCGTTCGAAATCTCATTCAATTGTCTACAACTTTCATGAAGACCACCAGTCCAGAAAATGCTTGTATCTTGGATCAAATTGCTGATGAAGTGAACATATGGTGAAAGCACCAACTTTTGATCTGTTTCCATTCCCGGGCTTTGGTTATGCCTCTCTAAACATCATGCCTTGTCTTCCGGGCTCACGAGTCACCTACTTCCTATATCACAACATTCAAACACATACCGAGCATAATTCCACAAGATAAATAGGTCTCGAAAAGGGTCAAAAACATTGTAAAATGCCGAGGTTTTTCATCAATGTGATGGATTACCTCTAAGTGAGTGTGCAATGCATTTAGCCCTATAAATGGTCTAAAACTACCCAATAAAAGCCAAAATTGTCATAAATGGGGGTTAAAACATGCACCGAAGCATAGTAAAGTTGACTCTCATCAACCACCCCCACTTAGCGTTTGCTCGCCCTCGATCAAAATAAGCATTTTAAATGAATCCAAAGAGTCTACATTACAAGCGTAGGTCAAGCCAATCACACATCAATGATAACTGACAAGCAAATGAGTAAATATATGCCACTTAATCCTACCTTATCAAGCAAACAGGATGTGTGTGTGTGTGAATAGCTTCTCCTACATTTACCACGGTACACCGGTTTGGATTATGGATGCTAGGTCATTGTGACTACACCATAGGCTCATACTTCATAAGCATCTCCACTAATCGGGGCCAAACCGAGGCTAAGCAAGGTCGAGTAGGACTTGAAAGGTTGTAACGTTAGGCTAGGGACGGGGCTAACCGAAGGGAATTTCTAGGGAATAAACAAGAAAGAGACAAAACGAGCAAGCTTAAACATGGGGTATAATAATACAAAACGTAGCTAGCTCTACCCTTCTCTAGCTCAATATGAACCTAGAAACATGATCCAAGAAATAAAATGCCATATCGCACTATGTCTCAAGTGTAACGAGGCAAAGATGTATAAGAAATCATGTTTCTACATTAAGGACTCATCCCAAACACCAACATCATATACAAATGAATACAAGAGTCCTAAAACACTTGGCTTTCTTTGACTCAACCTTTTATCTACTTTTCATAACTCTTTTATTTTATTTTTTTGAAATCAGAAAGACATAACAGAAAAACTATACATTTGCATTTATTTGGCTTGAGTCAAAGGCCATCACAAATACATAATATGAAAAACGAGCTCCTACCCTCCAAACCGTGTAATAGCTCGTAAAAACACCAACTCCTCTCAACATACACGCCACTCTACCACCCCACACTTGCCTAAGCAAGTGTGATAAAAAGAAAAGATTAAACTCAACTCGTAGGGTGTTCAAGGGAATGTAGACCACAAATAAGGCTCAAGGGTCAGGTAATTACGGGCTAAATACGAACGGCTAAGTGTCGGATGGGGGTCTAACCATCCTACCAAGGCTTAGAGGGGTTACTGTGGAATATGTCACTGGATGGCTATTTGGCTCTGGTTAGGTCAAAGAAATGCCATAACTGTCATCCCAAACTCTACCAAGGTCGGCCCTTCTATTTCGTCTCGAAGTTAATGGTATGAGTTCTAGGTAGCCGAATTGTGCCTAAGTCTACCATAATCGGTCACTGTCACCATGGTTTATGAAGTCAAAGCTATACGTGCATGAAAATCCCGTCTCCAAGATAAGGTAGTAAGCCAAGCAACATGCATTCAAACATTCACTAAACCATTTATCCTATCAATGTGGAGGCTCAACATACGAATGCAACATCAATACCATGGAAAATTTTAAAAAAGTGCTCAAATTTTACTAAAGTAGTGACCAAACGAAAAGCATACAACACAATGGCTCAAATCAACAAGGAAGCACATATCATAGCTAAGCCTACCACGCCCACTTTAAATGCAACACTGTCCTCAGTGTGTGAGAGAGAAAAGGAGCAAAAGACTTAGCTGTTTTACCAAAACCCGGCAGAAAGGCGCACTAGTAGCCCACGTGACATCTTCTAGTAAGCTCCATCTCGAGTATCTAAAGCCATAGAAACAAAAAGCAAGACAAACACATGCACGGGAAAAGTCCACGTGCCAAAAGATGGTGATAGATACGAGATATATAAAAATAGAAGCCATGCCACAAACAAAGTATCAAAGCATATCAACCATACTAGACGGGAATCGCACTGGATGTAAAGATAATCAAAAGAAACACAGAGCATCCACGCATAAAATAAGGCCATAGAGGCTCATATAAAAACATCCGCGCCTATGTACAAAAGCCGTAACCAAAAGGAAATTCTCACCCCAACTTCTCTTTTAAGACAAAACTCTCCCCTCTTGCACCCAAAGACCACTCCAAACACATTATTACTGCCAAAAAGGTGGGTTGTCTCCCCCCAAGCGCCTTTGTTTTGTGTCGTTGGCTCGACGGGATGACTTATACCATGCCAATTTTTTCAAAGTTATACTATTGGCACAGGCGAGAAAAGGTAGAAGTGCTTTGTTTAACGTCGTTAGCATCGACGTAGTGGCACTAAACGGACTCATACCTCAAAAGACTCAAAACAACAATTCAAATATTTTATTTCAAACAAGTATCACCAAAACCATCAACCAAAATCCGAGCTCAAAAAGATCAACAACTCAAGAAGACTAAAAATAGCAAGCATCACGGAAACCGAGTTCACTAGAAACTTACCTCTCACGGCCCTCGATGTTACCTCTTCCCAACTCGGGAATCCTCTTTTGTCAAAATCTCTCATCACCGTCTTCTTGTAATTTACATTCCATGGTAGTTGTCCCCTTTTACAAATTCTATGAGCTCTATCTACCGGTGAGTACACAAAATCGATCGCATAATACTCATCAACACAAGGTGGAAGAGTGTAATAATCCGGGACCGGCATGCTAATAATCTCCACTTCTCCCGGTAGCTCTACCACAGATGGCTCTTCAGTCTCATACGATTTAACCACACTCTTCATAATGACATCTTCATTTACTTCAATTGGGAGTGAGGGTGAAATGGGCGATCCCAGTTTCTCTTCCGACTCTAATTCTGTCTCATCAAACAGTGTGCTCAAATCTATCATACACCCTTCGAGTTCATCATTTTGCATTTCTTCGGGAGGCGGTGTAATAGATAAAATTTACACCTCTTCCATCTCCAAATCTTGCACTTCATCTTCATCCCAAAACGAGCTATTCTCATCACCAAAGAATTCTTGCTCAGTCATAACAATGGTCGGTTCCACCACACACTCCACCAAGGTTTCATCAATTTTCATCTCAAGGGGTGAAGGTGCAGTAGGTAGAACGTGAAACCTACCATAATCAAATATCGCAATTGGAGGTGGCACTTTGAGCAATCCCAACTCACTATCTGGCTCAGAAATCTCATCATAGCAAACTGAATCATCAACCTCACTCTCAACCTGAACTTCTTCAGTGATAACATCATCATCCCGGACCACCTCTATTGCACATGTCTCTTCCTCTTTCTCATGCCTCCTCTTTTCAATCAATTGCCCCATCCCGTCTTCAAGATTTCTTATATCGGAGTCAAAGCTTCAATTGAACTCTTGCATATCCATGTTCATTTGAATCAAACTCTCGTTCAATTGAATCAACTGCTCCATTTGAATGTCGGTGAAGCCTTCTTGTGGCATGGGGGAAACAGATCATACTGACTTTGATTCATTGGAGGTGAGTAGTAGGCTTGTTGCCATGCCAGACTCTGATCAAGTGGCTGAATATGGGTGAAGCTATCAACGCGTTGAGTATGAACACCGTAATCCTGATAAGTACTAGAGTTCGGACAACCCTCATAATGTTGTGGCTCATAACTTGAATAACCATAATTTTGACTTTGGTATGCACTAGGGCACTGATAAGCCCATGAACCTTGTTTACTCTGCTGTTGATACTGAGGCTGAGGCACGAACTGTTGTTGATAACATTGTTCAAGTGCCTGAGGTTGGTAGGGGTATTGTTGTTCAGGTGAGTAGTATTGATTGAAAAATCCATCCATTTAAGCTCAAGCTGCAAGATCTCAGAAAACAACAAGAACACAATCACAGTATCTATTCACCACCACCACCGCAATAGGTGGTGTGACTTTTCAACAAAAAGCCATCATCAAGAAAGAAAAAAAAAAGAAAACAACCTAGGCCTAAGCTTTCGGTTCACTTACAAGATATCACAAAAACATATTCCCCGGAAACGGCGCCATTTTGGTTGAGCTAAAATTTACCCCAACAAAAACAATTTATAAAGACTCGAAACCGTGGGCAAACTAACTTTCTAACCGGCAGTGTACCGGGTCGATTGCTAGCATAGCTACATGAGTACGAGGTCGAACCCAAAGGAGAAGTGTTTGTGAGTACCAAAGCGAACGTGTTACTTAGTCTAGGTTATCAATCTTTTTAAAGTGTTTTATAACTACAACGACAATTAAGCATTTCAATTAACAAGTCTAAAGATAAGAAAAGAAAAAGAAACTACTGAGAGGATTAGATTAAGGATTACGAGCATAGCCGAACCATGATCCCACTAGTTACTTACGCCCCCTCGAGTGACTTAACCAATAGTATGCATTTACCGACCAACCATAACCAAAGGTGCTTAACGATTATTCAAGGGTAACGGTGTCTAAACTGGTGATGCTATCTGAACAACTCTCCTTCATCACCTATGCTAGGCTAACCAATTCCCTCTTAAGGAAACCGGAAACCCCAACACGATAAGCTCTAAACCGATTAAACATTAAAACGAGTAACCTCACTTTGGGCCCGGTCTTAACAACTAAGCCGGGTCTACTCCGCGATCCTAGAACCCCTTTTCCCACTTCTCTCTATATAAACAACACTTTAGATTGATGTGTGTGACTTTGACCTAGGTGATCAATCTAGCCCAAATATGTTAAAACAAGTTCTAAGACAAGAATAAATCATTAGAGCATGAAAATAAGCACTACCCACTCCCAATTTCATCAATCTAGGGATATTTCACTAGTGTTCACATGATTCGACTATGTTAAGGATTTAGCTACTCATCATAAAACAAGAAATAACAATCAAAGCATGAAATCAAAGCCATAAACAAGATAGAAACTAGATTAGTTACCAAAATCATAGCAAAAGTCGGATTACATCAAGCTCCAACACCATCCATGTCACTTGGGAAGAAGAAGATGATCCAAAATGATATAATCTAAGAGAAGAGAAGAAATCTATGCTAGAAACCAAACTAAATTAAATCTAATCTAAGGGAATTGAGGGTTAGGAAGGATTTAGGGTAGTAAAAGGGAAGAAAAGGGGAGAAAAGGGAAGGGGAGAAGAAGGGAATAAAAAGTTCTCCCCCAAAATTCGATCCAAATTGGATTTATATGGCTGAAAATTGCTATCTGCAGCACTTGGCGTGTGCCACTAAAGGTCAGGCGCGCGTCACTAAAAAGGATGAAACTCTCTGAATAGCTACAATGACGTTTGGCGCGCGCCACGAAAGTTCTGGCGTGAGCCAGTGTCACAGCATCTCAGCATAATCGCCATAACTTGAGTTGTAGACCTCCGATTGATGTGATTCAAGTTGCGTTGGAAATCTCATTCAATTGTCTACAACTTTAATGAAGACCACCAGTCCAGAAAATGCTTGTATCTTTTATCAAATTGCTGATGAAGTGAACATATGGTGAAAGCATGCACCAACCACTTTTGATCCGTTTCCATTCCCGGGCTTCGGTTATGCCTCTCTAAACATCATGCCTTGTCTTACGGGCTCATGAGTCACCTACTTCCTGTATCACAACATTCAAACACATACCGAGCATAATTCCACAAGATAAATAGGTCTCGAAAATGGTCAAAAACATCGTAAAATGCCAAGGTTTTCCATCAATGTGATGGATTACCTCTAAGTGAGTGTGCAATGTATTTAGCCCTATAAATGGCCTAAAACTACCCAATACAAGCCAAAATTGTCATAAATGGGGGTTAAAACATGCACCGAAGCATAGTAAAGTTGACTCTCATCAGTGACACACACTAAGTTATATGTCAACATATGATTCGACTTGGGGTTTTTAGCAGTGTATTACTTACAAGCACGAAACAAGTAATAAGATTAGAATAAATCTGTCATTTTTTAATTATAAAAACAATTACAGAAATTTTCTTTCGGGCGCTACTTCCAACAATTAGAGATCTCATCAACCATAATCGCCTATCATGGTTTCTCTATCACAGCTTAATACTAAAGACGTTATCATATAACAATTCATAATTGGTTCTTTAAAAGAACAAAAATATGACAACAGTAAAGCCATTTATCATATGTATAAACATAAAGAAATAGTAGAAATGATCCGACCCGGTCGGATCCGGTCCAACCCGATTGGGTTTAGGACACTATTTCAACAATTACCTCAAATGTAAGAGCAATAGCCAGTAGTGGATCTTCAGTCAGTATGACTGCCTGCCCAGTCAGCATCAATATAAACATCCACAGCCCAGTTGTCTGATTTCTTAAAATGAAGGCCTTGTCCTGGAGTCATTTTGAGGTATCTCAAAATTCTATATACAACTTCCCAGTGATCCTTGGTTGGAAATGCATGAATTGGCTAACAAGACCCACAACATAGGAAATGCCGGGTCTGGTGTGGGAAAGATAGATAAGTTTTCTCACAAGCCTTTGATACATTTCTCTGTTTACAACTTCAGTGCCATGTAGAAGCTTCAAGCTGGGGTCAACTGGTGAAATAGTAGGTTTGCATCCAAGCATGCCTGTTTCTTGCAGGAGGTCAATGATGTACTTTCTCTGGGATACATATATGCCTTCACTAGTCCTAGCAATCTCCATGCCCAAAAAATACTTCACGTTTCCCAGATCTTTAACTTCAAACATCTTAGCCAGTAGGTCCTTCAATTTTTGTATTTCAAGATGATCCTGATCACCTGTTAAGATAATGTCATCCACATAAACAATTAGAATGGACCTTTTGCCATTAGTGATCTTAATAAACATAATATGGTCTAAATTGCATTGGATATATCCTGCAGTTTTAACAACAAAGGCAAGTCTCCCAAACCAGGCCCTAGGGGATTGTTTTAAGCCATAGAGTGATTTCCTGGGTTTGCAGACAAGACCCTTGTTACTGGGTTTCTCAAAACCAAGAGGAATGGTCATGAAGACTTCTTCATCTAGGTCTCTATTTAAAAAAGCAGTTTTAATGTCAAGTTGGAACCATGGCCAATCAAGATGGACAGCTAGTGATAACAAGATTCTCACAGAGTTTAATTTGGCTACAGGAGCAAAGGTCTTCTTATAGTCTAATCCATAGGTATTTGCGAACCCTTTAGCAACCAGTCTAGCTTTGTACCTGTTCAGACTGCCATCAACATTATACTTTATGTTAAATAGCCATTTACAACTGACAGGTTTCTTGCCTGGTGGAAGAGGGATCAAATCCCAGGTGTGGTTACTGAGAAGAGCAGACATCTCAGTTTGGATGGCACTCTTCCATTTAGGGTCATTGAAGGCCTTATAAATGTTCCTGGGTATGTATTGTTTGTCTAAGTTTCTAATAAACAAGCAAATGTAGGAGACAACATATCATAAGATATGAAAGTATAGATGGGGTGTTTAATGCACAACCTTTTACCTTTTCGGAGAGCAATAGGCCTATCATCAGCTTTAGATGGGAAAATAATACCCGATTGTTGATGCAAGCTATTTGTGGATTCTTTTGGAGGTATGACACTAGTACATTGAGAAACAGTAGGTGTGTTTTTTTACTTTTCTTCTTTTATAGACCTACTGAATAGGGAGTGTTTCAGTCTGCTGAGGCTCTGAAGATGCAGTCAGTTGTGGATCTGAGATTTTAGTCTGCTGAGGATTTGAGATTTCAGTCTGCTGAGGATCTGAGATTTCAGTCTGCTGAGGATCTTCTTGATCAATCTGCACATATGTTAGTGTAGGAGGGAAAATGGACACATGAATATAAAAAATGTCCCAATTGTCAGCACATTCAGAAAAAGTTCCAGTTTGATCATTATAAAAATGTGTTTCTTCAAAAAAACTGACATCCATGGAGTTATAAAACTTCCTAGTGCAAGGGGAGTAACATTTATACCCCTTTTGGTTAACAGAGTACCCAAGAAAGATGCATTTGTGAGCTTTAGGGTCAAGTTCACTTCTGTGCTGAGCATGAATGTACACAAAAACAGTGCACCCAAATATTTTCAAAGGTAGGTCAGTAGTGAGGTAAGTGCAAGAGTGAACTAACATTAGAGTTTGCAGGGGAGTTTTAAAGTTTAGTACTCTGCTAGGTAATCCATTGATCAAGTAAGTAGTGATGAGAGTCAACTTTACTATGCTTCGGTGCATGTTTTAACCCCCATTTCTGACACTTTTGGCTTGTATTGGGTAGTTTTAGACCATTTATAGGGCAAAATTCATTTCACACTCACTTTGAGGCAAACCGTCAAATAGATGGAAAACCTCACTATTTTACGGTATTTTAACCATTTTCGAGCCCTAGTTATCTTGCGGAGTTATGCTTGGTATGCGTTTGAATGTTGTGATGCAGGATCTTGGTGAGGTATGAGCCCGGAAGACAAGGCATGAGACTTAGAGTGGCATAACCGAAGCCCGGGGATGGAAACGGATCAAAAATAGTTGGTGCTTTCGCCTTACATTCACTTTATCTGATATTTTCTCCACGATACATGCTTTTTCTGGACTTATGTTCTTCAGGAAAGTTGTAGACAATTGAATGAGCTTTCAAACGCATTTTGAATCACTCAAATCGGAGCTCTACACATAACGATATCGCCAAATTACTGAAGGTCATCAATGCTGACAGGGCAATGCGCACGCATTCACTCGAATGCCTACGCATTCCTGGAGTAGAATGTGCGGATTTGGGGCATTTTGAGCAATGCGTGCGCATTCGAGTGAATGCGTACGCATTTGGATGTTTTTGGGCACCTATATATACCTTTTTACACAGTTGTTTCAGGATTCTTCACCCTCTAAGAACCCTAACTATTAGTATAGCTCGAAATTCCTCCCTTTTGGCTCTCTAAACTCTTTCTTACTTCAATTTCTCTTAGATTAAACATAATCTAGCTTAGATTCTTGCTTAACTATCTTGGATTTTGCATTTTGTATTCTTCTTCTTCCCCAAGTGACATGGGTGTGGATGAAGTTTGATATAATCCGACTTGTACTACGATTTTGGTAATTAATTCTAGTTCTCTTTCTCTTTTATGGCTTTAATCTTCTCTTTGATTGTTATTTCATGCTTTGTGATGAGTAGCTAATTTACTACATAGCTAAACCATGTGAAAGTTGAAGAAATCACCCTCTAGTTGATTAATTGGGATTGGGTAGTGCTTAATTGTTGTTATATCGATGAATTCATGTCTTAAAACTTGTTCTTAATGCGTGAATTAGCTTGATCACCTAGTTCATGAAGTCACACACCACTTTTATAAATGTATGTTGCGAAGGGGTGTGGGAAAAGGGGTTTTAAGATCGTTATCTACAATTGACTGAGTTGTTTAGATTGATTGGGTAACGAGGTTTGTCGGTGTAAATTGAGCGGCTCTAGAGAGTTTATCTTGTTTCGGTCAATTAAATCCTTAAAGGCGGACTGTTGAACCGGGCAAAGGGTACTAGGTTGCTGCATGGCGTCTAGTACTATCTTAGGAGTTTGCACCCATGAACGAGTCGATATAAGCATTAGGATGGTTGGTTGGTAGTTTCCATTCCCAAATAGTCGATTAGAGGGGCGAAAGTATTCAATTAGATCGTGATTTGGCTATGCCTCTTTCTCTCTTTACCTCTCGTTTAAGTATCGTTTTAGTATAAATTTCCATGAACAAACATTTGATTGACCTAAACTAAGTACGAAAATGACTTTGGTACTCGATTGATTCCTCGTGGGATACGACCTTGCTCACCACTGTAGTACTTCCGACCCGGTACTCTGCCGGTTAAGGTTGGTCGTTACTATTTTGGTCATCAAGTAGCAGTAAGTATGGCTTCACCCCAGAGATACTTAGGCACATTCATGGAAAACATAAGGGATCTGGCCATTTCAAGTAGGTGTCTATTTTTCCTTTCTGCAGTTCCATTCTGCTGGGGTGTTTCAACACAGCTACTGATATGGACAATACCTTTATCTTTTAAGAAAGTGCTCAAGTTAGATTCAAAATATTCCTTAGCATTATCAGTCTTTAGTACTTTAACTTTGGTGTCAAACTGAGTAGTAATCATCATATAAAAAGTTTGGAAGATAGTGCCTACTTCAGATTTGTCTTTCTTAAGATAGAGCTAAGTAACCCTAGAGTGGTCATCTATAAAGGCATATACTTCCAGTTACATTTTTAACTCTTGAAGGACCCCAAACATCACTGTGTATTAGGGCAAAAGGTTTAGATTGTACGCATGGAAGTTTGGCATAAAAAGATTTAGTAATCATAGCAAACTGGCAAATTTCACATTGCAAATGATTGAGATTACAACCTTTGAATTTTTCAGGAAACAAGGTTTGTAAATAGGCAAAACTTAGGTGGCCTAACCTATAGTGCCACACCATTACATCATCAAAATTAAAGCTATTGACACTTGAAGCAAACAACAACTTGTTCTTTCCAGAATCTTCATTCTCATTAATGATAAATAGTCCTGAACATGCCTTAGCATTGCCAATTATCTTCTGAGAGGAATGATCCTGAAATAAACACTGGTTAGCAGAAAACACAACGTTCTAGTTTTGGTCTTGAGTTAATTTTCCTATAGAGATCAAATTACAAACCATCTTGGAAACATAGAGGACATTATTCAGTATAACAGTATAAGTGATGGTTACATCTCCAGTCCCTTGGGCATATGAGATGGAGCCATCAGCAATCTTAACTTTGTGGTTGTGGTCACAAGGTTTATAATTAACAAGGATGTTCTTAGTAGCAGACATGTGAGAAGATGCCCCTAAATCTATGATCCAAGGGTTCTTCTTCTCAGATGTACTAAGGGCTGAGAGAAACATACCCGACTTAGCATGAGTGGCAGCCTCATTGACAATAGCTTCAGACAGTTGATGGGCCATATAGGATTTGATGGCCTCTAGTTGTTCTTTGCTAAAGGAAGGGCCTTCCTTCTTTTCTTCAGATGCCATCCTACCTTGGCTCTCTTTAGCATTTGGTCTGGAGGGTTTCCAGTTTTCAGGCTTGCCGTGTAATTTCCAGCAGTTTTCTTTAGTGTGGTTTGTCCTCCTACAGTGATCGCACCACAACCTATCCTTTTTGCCTTTGTTGTAGGGAGCAGAATTCCTAGAGTTTTCAGACTGTTCAAAGTTCTTCCCTTGAGATACAAGGGCTGATCCTTCAATCACAGCATCAGAAGTGGATCTGTCCTTGAGCATTAGCTTCCTTCTGCTTTCCTCATGTTTGATTTCAGAGAAAACAGTCTTAAGAGAAGGTAAGGGCTTTGTAGATAAGACCTTGCCCCTAACATCATCCAATGAGGGATTTAGACCCATAAGAAACTTAAAGATGCGTTTCTGGTCAATAACAGATTTATAGAGAGTTGCATCATCCACACTTTTTCAGGCAAGTTCTTCAAACATGTCAAGTTGTTGCCTTGCCCTAATAAGTTGGTTGAAGAACTGGGTGACAGAAAGATCTCCTTGCCTATACCCTTGGATTTGAGTCTCTATTTCATAAATCTCAGAGGTATTATCCTTTTTAGAGTAGAGTTCTCGAGCATAATCCCAGATTTCTTTGGCAGTATCATAGAACATGAAAGTCTCACTGATTTCTTTTGTCATGGACCTGGTGAAAATGGTCATGACTTGATTATTTTCGGTATCCCATGCTTCAAACTTTTCGTCCTTGACATCAGGTGGAACCTTGGATCCAGTAAGGTATCCCATCTTGCTTTGGCCATATATGAACATTTTTATGGATCTAGACCATAAGAGATAATTATTGCCATCAAGTTTGTGGTTAGTAAAAGGAGTGGGAGTCTGCTTAGTCAGCCCAGAACTTTGAGTATTCTGTGGCTCGGCTGAAGAAACCTCGGAGATAGAAGAAGAAGTCATTTCTGAATTTGCAGCGGATTAGAAGTTGAAAGAGTATGGCTCCGATACCATGAAGAATTTAAGAGAAACAAATAAGTATGAGAAATTCTTCTTATTATTTTTAACAGAAAAAGATGAGTATAAATAGATACAAGATATTTTTGGGGAGTCTTGGGGTTTGATTTGTGGAAGTAAATATCAGTAGACATACAGACAGCAACAATAAATGCTGTGTCTGCCAGCAAGATTAACCGTCTAAACCATAAAAGGATTAACGGCTGGAAAGTGGTTGGGAGAACTTAACTACAAACATATTAGGGAATTAAGATGTCCCATTAATATGTTTGTTACATAATAAGATAAAATATAATTCTGATATAATTTCTACAGAATGCTAACATCCATTATACAAGAAAGACACGAGTTGGTTTGATAGATTATGGTCATAAGGAGCAAGTACCAGCAAATTGGTAAACATAAGTAATCAAACCTTTATTTACGAAGCATCAAATAGGTTGCCAGAACTGCAAATTGGTAAACATAAGGTGAAGGGAAAAGGTGGGAATCAAGCCCTAGCCTTCCTCAAAAAACAACAAAAAAAAAGGTCTGCAATTAAAGATAATGCAGCTGCCTAAGTTGGTTTCACTCAACTTCTCTGCACTCTGAAAATTAGTCATATTTTTGTCTCTATGTCACCTCATTTTCACTGGACAAGGTTTCACTTCAATCCCAACAACTAAATATGACAGTACCTCAAAGGCTTTGTCAGCCCATCAGCAAGCTGATCACAAGAAGCCACATGCAGCACATTGAGCTTTCTCTGAATGACCAAATCTCTAATAAAAGGAATGTCCAACTCTATATGTTTAGTTCTGGAGTGTGAAACTGGGTTATGAGCAAGAGAATTGGCACTAATGTTGTCACATCAAATGACTGGAGTACCTGAAACTTTGAAGTGAATCTCATGGAGCAGGCTTTGAATCCACTTTACTTCTGCAGCAGCATTGGCTAGTGCTCGATACTCAGATTATGTGCTGGAACGTGAGACCGTAGATTGAAGACTTAGTCAATATCTTCTCATAACACATCGACATAGTGTATTGATAGAAAAATCTCAAGCTCTCTATCTGCCAGTCCATCTCTGGTGAAATAAGAAGCATATCAATCTCTAAGTGATCAGAGTTTCTTATGGCCAACAGCAAAGATTTCAAGTCAAACAAACCACTATCAGTGACCAGAACCATCAGTCAGTCACAAGGTTCCAAGTAACCAGAAAAAAATATTTCATTCGAGTGGCTAATCAAATTTTTAGTGTGTTTTTTTAGTAGAAAAAAAAAATATTTCTTTTCAGTTATGTAACATTCACTAGGCCATATGTAGTCTATCCTAGGGCGGTAAGTGAGCCGAGCTACTCGTGAGTAGCTCGAGATCGGCTCGAGCCAAAACCCGATTCGACTCGGTTTAAATCAGCTCGAATTCGAAATCGACTCGAAGATTAAATGCTCGATACTCGAGTAACGCAATACTCGACTCGACTACTCGCGAGAAAGCTCGAATATATATTTACATAAGCATATATGAATATTTATACACATATACATACAAACATAATTTTATAAATATGTTTATTATCTTTATATTTGTAATGAATGTAATTATAATATCAAAATTTATTGTTTTCGTTGCTTTTATATCTTTTGTATCATGTTGTCTATCAAATACATTGCATTAATAATCTAGTTTAGGACTCAATACATTATTCATTTTATCTTAAATAAGAAAATTCTTATAATAACCATCCAAAATGACATTTTTTGCTATTACCATGTGATAATTTAAATTATTTTCGAGTTAAATTTCATAAACTATTAGACTCGATAAGCTCGATACAAAACTCGAGCTCGGCTCGAGTTTGTAAAACTTCCTTGATTCTCAGCTCGAGCTCGAGTTCGAAATACGCGTACTCGAACTCGAACTCGACAATATTTTAAAATACTCTACTCGTTTAGAGCAATACTTGGTTCGACTCGCCTCGTTTACCCCTAGTACTGTCACTCTATCCTGTCAATACCCTTAGTAAGTTCAGTGTGCATTTGCAATCCCTCAAACATGTTATCAGGTATCTTAAAGGGACGATGGACTATGGACTGCATTTCAAGTCACACATTTTCCTAAATTTGGTTGTTACAGTGATGCAGATTGAAGGTGTGGTCCTCATGATAGGAAATCGTTGCAGGACACTGTACATCTAGGTAACTCTTTGGTGACATGGAGTTCAAAAAAAAGCTCTTTGATGCAGATTGAAGGTGTGGTCCTCCAACCATCACTGAATGACCGTGTTGGACGTCCCTGCATATCCTTATTGAACCCCAACCCAGCAAGAATTTTGGATGCCACAGCAACAGCAGCATCAGAGCCATCAGTCCTGATTTTTCGTAAAGCTCGGAAAGCTTCGCTCCGATATCACCATCGTCGTCGGCATCATCCTTCTGTGCAACATTTAGATGATATTGAATCCTGCAAAGAAGCAACCTCTTGCCGGACCTTCATGAGTTCTTCATTTGCTGACACAACTGCTTGAAGGGCAGTGGACCTTCATGAGTTCTTCATTTGCCGACACAAATCATCGCCTTCAACCGCTTGCTCAACCAACAGAACATCTATGTTCTTGGGTACAGGAATCTTCTTCCAAGCAAGAAACTTTAACAGAGTAGACTTCCCTTTACCATTGGGACCCACCAGTCCATATCTCTTTCTATGAGATACCTTACATGAAGCATTCTTCAAAAGCTCCTTCCCTTGTGCTGAAACAGAAAAACTATCTATTGTTATGTCTTGCTTTCATAATGGGATCCTGCCATGAATTATCTTGAAGTTTCATAAATGGAATTCAAAAAAAGACATAAACAGAAAGAATGTACGCAAAAAAAGAAAAGACAGTACCATTCACTGAGTTTGGCAAAAAGAAAGCTCAAAAAGTGTAATCATAGAGTGCATAATCCAATATGTGAGCCATTGTTGATCATCAGCCGTTGTCGACTTGTTCTCGATTTCATGATTGAAGCACAGCTGGAGAATCGTAAAAGGATAAAAGTCTGATGCTTGGGAAAAACACGAGGAAGCAAAAAGAAGACGAACACACAAACAAACAGTGATTTCAGATATAATGCTATGAAAGAAATTCACGTCAGAATAAAACCCACAAGCTCGGATTTTGTAGCTGCCCGGATCCAACACTTCTAAAAATAGAAAATCAAAGCAGAAAACAAGACGCCGATTACATAAACTTTCCTAAACAAAATGGACATCTTTATATTACTTACAGAGGGTAAACCAGGCTAACCATTGGCCTGCAAAAGATAGGAAAAGCGTCAGTCTTTTTTTTGTTGCGACAAATTTTCCATTCAAAGAGGAGGGAAATGGAAAGAGCAATGAAAGAAAGTAAAAAACACTAACTTTGTACTTGTAAATGTTACTATGAAGTGAACAAGATACAAAAATAAGGAGAATAAGATCTCTGTGCCTGCTATGCTTGCCAATATGGATATGAAACCTGATAAACACAAAAAGCCATCTTCTTCCATAAAAAAAAAAAAAAAAAACCATCTTCTAGATCTAGCTCTTGTGCTGTCAAGCCTAGGCCAAAATTACCCCAAAATCAATCTTCTTATATCGATGGCATTGATCTTCCTCCTGATGATGATGATGGGGAAGAGTCCCAACTAAATCAAGCACACAAGCATCGACTGCTACAGAAGAAGAATAGAGATGAACCAAAGTATCTTGAAATAGCCATCAGTGATAAGGAGCTGAAGAAGCGAGAAAAGAAAGAAATTGATAATGCTCAGTTAGCTGAGCGTGCCAAGGCAGAGGCTCTTAAGGACGGTTTTTACCGTCACTATTGGTAGGCGTATCTCTGTTCTCGAGCGCCAGGAGGATGAAGCTGTTGCTGATGTGAAAGACATAACAATAGACAGTGGCGGAACCAGGAAAAATTTTCGGGGTGGTCTTGGTATATAAACTGTAAAGCTAAAAAAAAATGTTGGTAGTGGGATTTGAACTTACAACCTAGGATTATGGAGACTGAAAAGAGTTTGTTCTTAAACCACTAGGATATAAAGCCATTTGTTCAATAAAAAGACACATAACATACTAATATTAACACTACTACTAATACAATAATAAAAATTTGGGGGGGGCTTGGGACCATATGGAGGGGGGCTTGGGACCATTTGGGGGGGGGCTTGAGACCACCTGGGTCAAGCCTTGGGTCCGCCCCTGACAATAGATAGTTTTTGTGTTTCAGCACAAGGGAAGGAGTTTTTGAGGAATGCTTCATGTAAGACATCCGATTGAAAGAGATATGGACTGGTGGGTCCCAATGGCAAAGGGAAGTCTACTCTGTTAAAGCTTCTTGCTTGGAAGAAGATTCCTGTACCCAAGATGAGATGTTGGTTGAGGAAGAGGTAGATGTTGGTTGTTGGTTGAGGAAGAGGTTGTCGGCTGATAAAACTGCCCTCAAGCAGTCGTGTCGGCAAATGAAGAACTCATGAAGGTCCGGCCAGTGCTTCTTCCATCTAATGTTGCTGAGGAGGGATGATGTCGACGACGGTGACTAAGGGAACAAAAACTCTCGAAACCAACCAACCGAACCGGATAAAATTGAACCAACTCGAGAAAATATGAACCTTGGTTTCCCGGTTAGTATTTATATGATTAAAAATCAAACCGTTTAATATAATTTGGTTTTAATAAAAAATTTGAAAACCGTTTCAAACTGGATACATGTTTCTATTAATGATACTACTCATCATATTTATATTTTGTATTTGTAATATATTAATTAACCATCATTAATTTCATGTCCTAAGCACTCAAGTTGTTACAATTTGCGCTCACTCGTCTCCAATATATTTGATCTTTTAAAAGAATAACATAACATAAATCAATCTATAAGTCACGACCTCTAACTCTCTTATCTATTTATGCTACATCAACAATAATGTTTGAGATACCTCATCATTTTTTCCTGGTATGTGCGAAAACTAGCAAGATTAATTCCACCCATCTCTCACTCACTTTTACATTCATATTTCTCCATTGATTTCAGTTAAATATTATTATGTCTTAAACGTGTTATTATTTATCTAAGTAATTCAATACCGTAAGTGTAGTTATTTAGTATGGTGTTAGTTGAATATTAATAATGTGCATATGTTAAATCTTTATTGATTTGTTGATATGTGTAATATAATATTATTTTTTATTTTATTCGTGCCTAGCTAGGAAGTTGGGTGGTAGGTGTCGTGTTTGTTGATTTGGATGATGTTGATAAGGTGATTGATTTTGGATTCTTACTTTGGCATGAGTAGCATTTGTTCAATGCAAATAATTTGTTAATCCATCTACGGATTCACTCATATAATGTGTAACGCATACATTACAATGTCATTTCATTATAAGTTGTGAGTTGCAATCAGTGATTTTATTTGTTTATGAAAACCGTAAAAAATCGGAACCAAGTCAAATTAAACCGGACCGAACAAATGATTTTAACCTAAAAACCGTTTCAGTTTTGGTTGAAAATTCGGAAACCGTTAAAACGGTTTGGGTTTATAAGTGTAAAAGAAAACGACCGAACCGGAACATTTTCACCCCTAAACTTGACAGCACAAGACATAGATCTTATTCTCCTTCCCTGGTTTCCCACTTTGCCTTCCAAAATCTGTCTTTTTCTTGCCAAATGCACTTCTTCAAATGTTACGACTCGCAAAATAACACAAGCTTCTTCACTAATAGCAAAAAATACAAATGGGAAAAACTACTGAAATAAGACCAACTCTATGATTGAGCGAAAAATCAAACACCATGTTTTGATGCAATGCAAAATAAGCAATAACTTTTGCAAATGGGACAAAAACAGTGATTCGAGTAATCAATCAAACTTACAGAAACTTTCTCACCTAGAAGAAATTGACAAGATAATAGAAGAATCAAACGATATGATGAGGAAAAGGATATGATTTATAACACCAAATCACTCGCACGCACACATACACACGAAAAAAGAAATCTAATGTTCATAGTAAAAGTTTATGAGGACAATAACCATGAAAGAATTTCAAACGCGGCAGCTAAATATTTTAAAATAATTAGCAGCATCACATAAATTAACAAACATAAGATTAAAACCCTAATAAATATTATAGGTTTTTGTCTAGAAGGACAAACTAATGGTTTTATTAGGCTACAAGGAAATGGATTATTAATTAGGACAAACATTAGTTAAACTTACCAAAATACCCTTTTTCTAATTAAACCTAATTAACCTAATTAGTTTTTCCCTCGTACAGACGCCCAGATGCATCATCGTTCAAAAACTAGTTTACCGATCAAACATTATGCTGGATAGAGGCGATACTGGAGGCGGTGGTAGCGGTGGAGCAGTGGTGGTGTCGAACCACGACATTGCGGCGGCGTTAGAGTCGCTCATCTGTAATAATCCGACTATCACTACTTTTAGCGGCGTCGTTCGGATTTGGAGGCTCGATTAGGGCTTGATCTTTCACATAAAATCGATTTTATCCAGTATCAGATCCATTTCTTGCTGCAACGCCAAACGCAGCAATGTCCGATTCCTCATATCCAGCATCAAAAGGACTATCATGTCTTCCATCGGAATGATGTTTGCCAACCACCGCAAACTTATATTCCTCATATGGTCAGCCATTTCGGTTTCCAGTCACCGAGGTTCGGCGTTCCTAATTGAATCGAAGATCTGAATGTTTGAACAATTTGGGGAGGAGAAGCAGGGGGTTGGGGAGGAGAAAGAGGGGTGACGGCTGTGCCGCCGGAGCTTAACGGTCGGATTTGAACGCCGGGGAAGCAGACTGCAATTTTTTTTATTTTTTGTTTTTTGAAAAAGTTTAGGGTTGTTATTACATTTTACGGGCTGTTACTACTTGTTTTAAGGCAGTTACTATTTTTTTCATTGGATGTTACGACATTTTTACGGGGCTGTTACTAATTTTTTTTAGGCTTTTAGTACTTTTCATTTGATGTTACGATATTTTTATGGGATGTTACTACTTGTTTATGAGATGTTACAACATTTTTACGGACTGTTACGACTTGTTTACTAGCCGTTACTAAATTTTATGGACTGTTACTATTTGTTTATTGACCGTTACGACATTTTACGGGTTGTTCTACATTTTTTTAGGCTGTTACTAATTGTTTATGGATGTTACGACATTTTAATGTTACGGGCTGTTACTCCGTTACGACATTTTACGGGCTGTTACTATTTATTTTTTAACAAATAAGGGCTGTTACTAATTGTTTTTAGACCGTTACTACTTTTTCATTGGATGTTACGACATTTTATAGGCAGTTACTACTTGTTTCTTGACTGTTACTATTTGTAGAAGGGTAAAAAGTAACAAGGGGTATTTTTGTCCAAATAATTTGTTTTTGTCCTTTATAACAGCTGAAAAATAAGAATGTCCTTGTAGACCCATTTATGTGTTTTTTTGTCCTTGTAGCCCCTTCCCCCTAAATATTATTGAACGAACACTACGAGGAACAGATCAAAGGTTTAATGACAATGTTCATGGCCGTAGAGCCGAACCAAAGAGAAAAAGATGAGATTTTACCTTATCAATATGCAAAAAATTTAATGTAGATTGATCTCTGAATTCTACCATTCGAATTGATATCCGATGATAGCCGACCCGAACTACGCCACGTGTCGTCCTCTAGGACGTATCGTTAATGATTAGTCGCTAAGATATAGGGCGTCAAGGGCCAAAGCCCCAGATACATAACTAAGGGCAGGTCCCTTACCCCAGGTCGGAGATCGGCCGCAGTTCCTCCTCCAGCCACCGCAGGTCGGTTAAGGCATGGCGAAAAGGAGCTGACCAGTTCGGCCATAGTGGCCAAGCTTAAGGGGGCTGAACGCAGGACGTAAGCACAACCCCGTTGTTATTCCACGTGCTGGATAAATAAATATAAATGAGGAAAGAATCCTCAGTCATAAAGATTGTAATCTTGAAATTAAATAAGTTCATAATTATCCCTAAATCATAGGGATTTAGGCGTGTATATCCTTAGGTAAATAATAATATAATGCAATTCCTTGCAGGACAAGGAAAGGGATAAGACATCTCCTATATAAACCACCCTAAGAAACTACGGAAGACTTGATTCCAATTCAATTATTGGATACGTAGGCAACTCAAGAGAAATAACTCGTGAGCTCAGTCTAAACACACATAAAACACACGTCTTTCTCTCATACGAATTAGGGTTTTAGGTTTTAAGATCTTTATCACAAAGGAGATTGACCCGCATTGATTCTTAGACAGTTTCCGGCATCGTCAATTGGCGCTAGAATGAGGGCCCTTCTGATAAATTGATCCAAAAAACCCAGAATCCCGTGTTCGACAATGGCCAAGAACACCGGCAAGAAAAATGCAGATCCTATAGATCCAACTCAGCAAGGTGGAGCCTCTACCATCCAGGGGGAAGGCCAGAATACGGCCGTGCAAAAAGCTACATATATTGCTGGGGATCAGACTCATCAGCCTGATCTAATCCTTCAAGATCCAGCCAACCGGGCGTACGTGAATGCCTTGAAAAACATGGATAACACAACTCTTAAGGTTATTTTTGAAAAAAAAACGCTGAAGGGGAGAGACCTCCAGATATCTCAGAGACAACACCCCCCAAGAGACTTATAAGAAGCAAGAGGTAGAGTCCAGTTTTAACACGGTAAATAAGAATGCTCAGAACCCTAATGACACGGCCAAGGCCGAACTAGATGCCTTGCTCGTTAGACGATCATATGACCTGCTCTGTGTGGCGCCTTTCACCGAGGACATCGATAACTACCCCCGACCAGCAGGGTTCAAGATTCCTAAGGATCCAAGGATCCTTATGATCACATGCATCAGTACATCTCACATATGAATTTGTACAACGCCTCAGATGAGATGAAGTGCAAAGCTTTCCCTGCACTGTTAACAGGAAGAGCCAGAGAATGGTTTAATAAGATTCCTCCAAGGTCGATCTCCGACTTTGGGACCTTAACTTGGAAGTTCGTCCATGCCTTCATCACAGCCCGTCCGTTCTCGAGGAACCAAACTCATCACTTAACTTTGAAGCAGAAGCCTGATGAGTCCGTACTGCACTTTATAAAGCGCTTCAACGAAGAATCCACACAGGTACGGGACGCTGATGATCGACTGCTGGTCGCCTCCTTCATGGCAGGTCAACGAGAGGGACGGGTGCACGCTAAGCTCAACAGTAAACTCTCTCAGACAATGGAAGAATGTCTAGATGTGGCCTACAAACATTGTCAGAGAGAAGAAGCAAATAGGCTCAAGAGAAAGATGGAGAAAGGTGAAGGAAAGAAGAACAGGTCTGAAGATAAGTCAGACAAGAAAAGGAAGTCGGTTTGGGATAGAGTAACGGCGCCAATCTCAGATCGGCTGGGCAAGAAAGGAGCTCAGCAGGATACAGACTTCATCCCTTTGAACAGATCTCACGAGCAGGTGATGTATGTCAACCGGATGATGAATTTCCACAATGTTTTACTCTAATTCCTTAAATATATAGTGACAATTCGTTTCAATTATAGTGAAATTTGTTATAAATCAAATCGTTTTTATTTCGTATTCATACAACTAATGTCTACATATTATCAATTAATGTTGAGCTCGTTAATTATAATTCATTATTAGAAACTATTAGTATTATGTTGGTGTTTGTTGTGCAGTGACATAGGAGAGCATAATAAGGAAATGGAAGGAAATTTAAAAACAAGCGGCTCATTTTCATGCAAAACTCAGATTTGGTGATGTCATGGCACAGGCCAAGACATCATATGGCGCAGGCCAAGACATCAAGAAGCTTGACAGTAGGTGCATTAAATGAATGTCAAATCTCAACCACTTTGGTTACTCATGGCGCACACCAAGAGCATCATGGCGCGCACCGATCTATTCAAAAATCTGACTTTTGCCATTTTACTATTGCAATACAGAGAAAGAAGGGGAGTTCGGACAGATAGTTTTTGAAGAAGAAACTTGAAGGAAACCTTATTATTAGAAGGCTCTCTTAGCCAAAACATCTATCAATTTAACACTTAAATCTTTGTACCATTTGAGAATTATCATTTTGTGGAGCTCAAGTCTTGCAATGGATGTAGAAAACAACTAGTTGTGTTCTATCTTCATAAAAAACTTGAGTGGATGAACCTCACCTCAAGTTCATCTTCTGAATTTGGTAGTCTATCAACTTTTACCTTGATCTAATTGTTCTTATTATTATGAATACTAGCTTTAACTTGTTAGTAGTTGTAATAATGAGTGGCTAGTTCTTTGTATTAACTAAGATGATATAGTAATGAAAGTTAATCCTTTTGATGTTTTGGAATTGATCGTTTATGTTGCTAGCTTTCATTGTGTTGAAATCCTCTTGCTTGCTTTGATTGATATTATGTCTATTGGAGTAATTAACCAATGTATGTACCTACACAACTAAGAAACCGAACGGAGACGTTAGTTGTGAGACGATGGTAAGAGGGACGGAAGGTAGAATCGACCGTAACGGAATTCGGTTCCTTATCCGGGGAATATGCATTCAAGCATTTATCGTGCCAAGTCAATTGGTTTAAGGTGCTTGAACCAAGGATAAGGCATAGTGTGATTTTATACACTCGTAGGAGGGAAAATCACGTGTTTAGGAATGTACCATTCACGCAATAGAACAATAATGGAAGGAGGTAGGTTGATCAATTCCAAATAATCTAAGGAAAATAACTTGAACTAAAGATCATATTAGTCGATTTCTTTTATCGTTTGAACAACCTTTGTAGCTAGTTATTAGTCTTTTAAACAAAAACTACAATACGGATCAAGATAATGACAACTAATCGGTGTTTAACCTCACATTTCCCTTGGGAGACGACCTTGACCACCACACTAGAATACAATTGACCCGGTACACTGCCGGTGAGATTGAAACCCTAGAAAGTTTGCATCAAGTTTTTGGCGCCGTTGCCGGGGAGTTGTAACTGTTTCTACTTACATTAGTTTAAAACTTGTGAAAGAATCAACACTTTTTCGTAACCTAATTCTGTTTTACTTTTCTTTTGGTACTTACCCTTGGTAAGTTACCAAGTGTCGTTCACTATTTTCTTGTTGTTTCTATTTTGCAGTTGATGACCCATTCTAGAAGCGGTAAGGCCCTCTCACTCCATACAAGCCCGACATCAACAGTTACGAGTTGAGAACAAGCAAGGTCTAACTAGCCAAGGACAACTTGGTGAAGAAACTTCCCAAGGATCATCTAACCAAGAAATAGACATGGCCGAGATCAGTGATGAAACACAAGGTGAACAAGGATTGAATCATGCCCAAGGACATGGTCAAAACCAAGCCAACCTAAATCCACCACCCCTTCATCCGCTTAACCCAAACCAAAACAATCAAAATCTCAATGACCGACAAACTCAAAATCAAAACCAAAACCGGAATCAAAATAACCGGAATAACCAAAACAACAATCCTCCATTTAGACCCTTTTGTGATCAAACAGTTGGAAGAAACCAACCAAATGATCCTATCCGTTTACCTAATGAATGAGCTAACAACTTTGAAGTGAAAGGTCATCTCTTTGGGTTGATTGATACTCGTTGCGAATTCTTTGGTGAAGATCACGAAGATCCACATCAACATCTTCATGTATTTGAGCAATTTTGCAACACGGCCAAGAGCCATGGTGTTCACAAGGAGTTGACAAGAATGTCAATGTTTCCTTTTTCATTGACCGGAAAGGCTAAAGATTGGTTTTAATCTCTTCCTCATCACTCATTGACTAGTTGGGAGGAAATACAAGACGAATTTTTGAAGCAATATTTCACACCAGGGAGGAATTTGAAATTAAAAGTTGAAATTGCTAACTTTAAGCAAGGAGTTGAAGAATCTCTCGGGAGTGCATGGGAAAGATTCAAGAAATTGTTGAGAGCTTGTCCCGATCATGGTTACACTCTTGAAATGCAAATCCAACTCTTTTGTAGACAGTTGAGACATGAGTCCCGTGCGGATGTTGATCATGCATGTGGTGGTTGTTTGATGATGCGTGATGCACAAGAGGTATATGATGCTATTGAAAGAATCTCGAAAAATAATAGAATGTGGGAAACCGGATCGAGCACAAGAAATGTCGCTTTTGTAGGAGAAGCTATATCCCAATCGGAAGTGTTAGCACAATTAGCCTCTCTCAACAAGAAATTCGACGGCATGCAAGCTAGTAAGAATTCGGAGATGTATGCACAAGGTGAATGCCCGATTGAGGAAATGAGGTATGATGATGATACAACTTTTGCAACGGATGAGTCGAGAGAACCTACAAATGAGGAGGTTAGTTTTATGCAACAACATCAAAATCTAAACAATGCTTATTCAAATTCCTTTAATGCCATAAGACGAGATCATCCAAATTACCGTTTGTCCGAAAATGCAACCAAGCAATATCAACCACCATTTCCTTTACAACAAATAACTTCCTACAATCCAAATTCCCAAACTCGAAATTTCCAAGGAAATTCCTCTAACTATCCAAAACATCCATCAACTCGATCCTACCAACAACACACCACCCAAAGCATTCCCATTACTCAAAATACAACTCAATCAAGTGAAAATGTTGACAAATGGGGAGCATTGATGGATAATCTTATGGAATCCATGATGACTTCTATGAGTTCGGTTACTAAGGATCTTAGCTCCTTAAGAACTACAATGAGTGGTCATGATACAATAATGAAGTCCAAAAAAGCATCAATGCAGAATGTAGAAGAACACATGAGTAGAGAAGGTGAAAGGAAGAGTAGTAGACCACCCGGTGGACTTCCTAGTAATACCGAGAGGAATCCAAGGGAGATTAATGTTATTGTTATTTGTAGTGGAAGAATTTGTGGAAGCAACGGTGTGGAAAATTCCGGAAATAACGAAGTGGAAGATGATTTGGATGACAAGTTTGAGAAGGAAGAGTTAAGCGAGGAAGAAGAGGAGGTTGTTGATGAGTTTTTGAGAAGAGATATATATGTTGAAAGGGAAAGTGATGATGAAAAGTGGGTGAAAATGCCTAGAATCTTGAAGAACCCTAGAGCAAGTGATTTAAGGACTTTATTTAATGAACATGTGAGAAAGGATCACGTTGAAGAACACGCAATTTCTAAAGACTCTCCACCGGTACACACTCAAAAAGCTCAAAGGGAACCAAATCAAAAATCGAGAAAGGAAAAGCAAGAAGACATTGATTGGCGGCCACCTAATGCACAAACTTTCGAGGAAGCTACTCCATCTCAACAAACGACAAGGGTAAGGGAGGTATAAATTCTAATCCCACTTTAATTGACCTTGAATCACTCCCGTATCCCCCAAAAGAACAAATTAAAAAGTTGAAGATGGCCAAAAAATATGCTTGCTTCCTTGATACTTTTCGCCATTTGAATGTTAACATTCCCGTAATTGAAGCTTTAATTAACATGCCTACTTATGGGAAATTTCTTAAAGATATTTTGACAAATAAGAAGCACTTAGAAGAATATGAGAAAATTTGTCTTAATGAGGAATGCTCCATGATTTTACAACATAAGCTTCCTCCTAAACTTAAGGATCCCGGTAGTTTCACCATACCATGTGAAATCGGGAGATTTTTGTTTAAGAGAGTACTTTGTGACCTCGGTGCAAGTATAAATCTTATGTCTTATGTGGATTATAATAAACTTGGAATATGAGAACTTAAAAACACGGAGATGACTCTCCAATTGGCTGATAGATCGATTAAATACCCTAAGGGAGTCATTGAAGATGTTTTAGTTAAGGTCGATAAGTTTTACTTCCCGGTTGACTTTGTGGTGATGGAAATGGAGGAAGGGTATTCAACACCCCTTATTCTTGGCCGTCCTTTCCTAGCCACGGGAAGAAATCTTATTGATGTTCAAAGAGGTGAGGTAATTGTGAGAGTTAACGAGGTTAAAGTCACTTTTAATATTTTCAAGGCAATGAAACATCCATACAATTCACGAGAATCATGTTCTTTTATAGATGCTATATCTTCTATTTGTGTGGATCGTGCTAACTTACAGGCCTTTGAAGATAAGCTTGAAGAATGTTTGGCTTTATCAATTTATAAAGAAGAAGAGAATAACAATGAAATGAAGGAAGTGATTTTTCACTTAGATGCCGGCGGCCCTTTTAATAGACAACCATGGCACCGGTACTTGGAGTTAGATTTGAGTGGACCAGTTTTAAAGCCTTCGACAGAAGAACCACCTAGAAATTTAGAGTTGAAACATTTACCTTCTAATCTTAAATATGCTTTTCTTGAAAATGATAAATTGCTACCAGTTATCATTTCTTCGTCACTAACCGATTTACAGGAAGATCAATTGCTAAGGATGCTTAGGAAGCATACGAAAGCATTCGGTTAGACGGTAGCAGATATTCATGGAATTAGCCCAGAAATTTGTGTGCACAAAATCATCTTGAATGACAATGCTAAGCCGTGTGCACAACCACAACGCCGTCTAAATCCACATATGCAAGAAGTGGTGAAGAAAGAAGTTATCAAGTTGCTAGAAATGGGCATAATTTCCCTCATATCGGATAGCGAATAGGTTAGTCCTACTCAAGTGGTACCAAAGAAAGGCGGTTTCACAGTTAAAGAGAATGAGAAACATGAATGGATTCCTACAAGGTAAGTGACAGGTTATCGCATGTGTATCGACTTTCGGAAACTGAATGAGCATACAAGGAAGGATCACTATCCACTACCGTACATAGTCCAAATGTTGGAGTGGTTGTGTGGACACAAATTTTATTGTTTCCTTGATGGCTATTCGGGATATTTATAGATTTTCATTGCGGCCGGTGATCAAGAAAAGACAACATTTACTTGCCCTTATGGAACCTTTGCCTATAAAAGAATGCCTTTTGGTTTATGCAACGCCCCGGCTACATTTCAAAGATGTATGATGTCAATCTTTTATAGATGATAATTCACGGCCTGTATGATGGCAATCTTTTATAGATGATAATTAACGGCTACATTTTTAGTTAAGGTCGATAAGTTTATGGACGACTTTAGTATTTTTGGAGATTCCTTTGATCAATGCTTATCTCATTTGGAACGTGTCCTACAACGTTGTGAAGATATGAATTTGGTTCTAAATTGGGAGAAGTGTCACTTGATGGTATTCGATGGCATTGTTCTAGGCCATAGAATTTCAGAAGATGGTATCGAAGTGGACAAAGCAAAGATTGAGGTGATCGAAAAGTTACCACCACCGGTAAACTTGAAGACCTTAAGAGGATTTCTTGGACATGCTGGATTTTATCATCGTTTTATTGCGGATTTCTCAAAAATTGCTAAACCCTTAAGCCATCTACTCGAGAAAGAAGTACCTTTCAACTTTGATGAAAAGTGTATAAAAGCATTTGACACCTTGCAGAAGAGATTGGTAAGTGCACCCATCTTAGTAGCCCCGGATTGGACTTTACAATTTGAATTGACGTGCGATGCGAGTGATCTAGCAGTTGGGGCCGTGTTAGGCCAACGTCATGATAAGGTTCTAAAAGTGATCTACTATGCATCTCATACCTTGAATACGGCACAAATCAACTATGCCACAACCGGGAAGGAACTTTTGGCGGTTATCTTCACCATGGATAAGTTTCGTTCTTATCTTATCGGTTCTAAGGTTATTGTCCACACCGATCATGCGGCACTACGACATCTATTAAACAAGAAGGATGCAAAGCCAATACTTTTGCGATGGATTCTACTTCTTCAAGAATTCGATGTGGAATTAAAAGACAAGAAAGGCAAAGATGATGTCGTGGCGGATCATTTGAGTAGATTAGAGATTATGGAAGAGGAAGGAAAAAGAAAGGAGATACAAGATTCATTCCCGGATGAACAACTTATGGTGATTGATGCACCTCCATCAATGCAACTTATTGGAAACAACCCGATGCAAAAAGAGGATTCACCATGGTTTGGTAAAATTGTTAATTATTTTACACATGGTTACATTCCACCTCATTGGACATGGAAAAAGAAAAATAAAATTTTCCTTGATTTGAAATTCTATTATTGGGAGAAACCAGACCTTTTTCGGAGGTGTTTGGATGGCATCATTAGGAGATGCATTCCTAATAATGAAATTTCGAGTCTACTATCCTTTTGTCATGAACGTGAAGTTGGAGGCCACCATGGTGGATGGAAAACCGCTTATAAGGTTTTAGAATGTGGTTTTTACAAAAGGCCTACGTTATATAGAGATGCACATCATTATGCTAAATCTTGTGAGTCATGCCAGAAATGGGGAAATGTATCTAAGAAACATGAAATTCCTCTCCACCCTATTTTAGAGTGTGAGTTATTGATGTTTGGGGCATCGATTTTATGGGCCCATTTCCTCCATCGTTTGGTAATAAGTTTATTTTGGTAATGGTTGACTATGTATCTAAATGGGTTTAAGCCCAAGCTCTTCCCACCAATGATGCCGGAGTAGTGATGAAGTTCCTTAAAAAGAACATCTTCACAAGATTTGGCACTCCTCGGGCTATCATTAGTGATAGAGGATCTCATTTTTGTAATCAACCATTCATAAAATTTCTTGAAAAGTATGGTGTGAAGCACAAGATAGGTACACCGCATCACCCACACACTAGTGGTCAAGTGGAAGTGTCTAACCGAGAGGTGAAACGGATCATTGAAAAAACGGTAGACACTAACCGCAAAAATTGGTCGGTGAAACTAGATGATGCACTATGGGCATATAGAACTGTTTTTAAAACACCCATTGGTTGCTCTCCTTATAAATTAGTATTCGGAAAATCTTGTCATCTTCCGGTTGAGTTAGAGCACCGAGTTTTTTGGGCTATCAAGTTTCTTAACTTTGATCCCCAAGCCGTAGGTGATCATAGGTTTGCTCCAACTCACGGAATTAGAAGAATTTCGTTTAGATGCTTATGAAAACGCCCGTATCTACAAGGAACGCACGAAGTCGTTTCACGATAAAAAGATTTTTCATCGTGAGTTCCATGCAGGTGATGTGGTGCTTTTGTATAATTCAGGTTTAAAGTTGTTTCCAGGAAAGTTGAGATCGAGATGGACATGTCCCTTTAATGTAACTAAAGCATATGCATCCGGAGCAGTGGAGCTCACTGACGGGAAAACCACGTTTCTAGCCAATGGACACCGAGTGAAATTGTTCGTCAAGGAGGAAGGCATTCATCAAATGGAGGAGGTGATGTTTCTCACCGACCCCCCATTCTGACTAATAAAGAGGCATAAGCTAGCTATAGACTATAAACTTAGAAACCCCGGGTACTATCTATCTTTTTACCGCTTATGCATCAATTTTGGTGAGTTTCTATGCTTATGTGTTATTTGTTTAAGTGGTATTAGTTGGTAGTTATCCCTACGATCAATCTGTATAAGTCCATTCGCTCTACCGTATAATCTTGTCGAGCCAACGACGTTAAATAAAAGCGCTACCGGGAGGCAACCCGTTAGACCGTATAAATTCTATTTTAAGTTTATCACTTGTCTTGATATGTGATATGCTTGATAAGCTTGGTGTGTTAAGGTGCTAGAAATTTTTCTAAGTATAGAATTGTGTAGGGATTGCTCTCTGAATGTGAATATTGAATTTTCGGTTCATTAGTTGATGTCATGGCGCACACCATGAAGATGTCATGGCGCGTGCCGATTTAATCCATAATTTCGATTTAATATCATGACTCATGGCCTGCGCCATGAGTATGTCATGGCCTGCGCCATGCTCACCATTTTCGAAACTGAAAATCAGTTTCCCTCTCTCCTCCTTTACACCAAATCAACCCTTTCACGCCTCCTTCTTCACCATTTTCAAAAATATTTTTCTTCTTTTTATCAAAACTCTTAGCAACCATCTTCTCTTCTTCTTCTCATCATCCCCTTATCATCCATCCCTCATCAATCCAATTCAAGCAGGTGAGTTAACGGGCGTACAAAAGGACGTTTTGTAGTGTTCAGGAGGAAATCACCATTAAATCCGGCGGCCCTCTTCCAATTTCCGGCCTAGCATTAATTTCCGGCGGCTAGCTTCTTCAAAACGGTAACAACTCTCTAAATTTGTTCAAATAAATTTATCTATCCTTTTTCATGATTTATTTAGTTTTAATATTAAACCGGAGGATGGGATTTAATTTTTGTTGGATAAATTGTTGTTGTTGCTGTGTTGTTGATATGGCCACCATAACCATAGATGTTAGACCAACCCTCTCGTAGTAAGAAAAACCCGTCAAGCAAGAAGCGTAAAACTATCCTAGTGCCTACACCCCAGTCGAGAGCTCTGACCTAAGCCGAGCAGGATGCTCTGTTTGAAAGAACAGCTTCTGCTGCAGCCCGTCAAAATTTTGCTAGGATCTTCAGTCAGCTCCCTTCTCTTTTAGAACGCACTTTCAACATTCAGCACATTACCCCTAGGCTTGCAAAAATCATTGATGACCACCATTAGGGAGATCTCGTTGCCGAACGAGTTGCGCCTATCAATTTTACGATGGTTGCGGAATTTTATTCGGTGTTGTCTAGTATTACCTCTGATGAGGTTCGTTCTGTCACCCTCCGCACCACCGTTATCCCTTTCATGCCAAAAATCATCAATAACTATTTTCGTATCCCTGCCATTCCTACCAGAGCTGAGTACAACACCGTTTGGGAGCTAGATAACCCATCTAAGCTTTGGGAACGAGCTGAGGCCTTTAGGAAGAAAGTTGACCCGACTGCCGATTGGGTTAATGGTAGATTCCCTTTTGGGAATACTATACGTGAAATCAGAGCTCTTAAGAACTTTCTCAGTCACAACGTCTGCCCCTTGCGTCATCTTTCTAGCTTCACTTTTGAGGAGGCCTGCACTGCCTCCGCTATTAGATGGTCTACCCGTTAACGTAGGCCACATTATTCATGCCAGGCTCTGTCATTTGCCGAGCGTGCCGAGATGGCAACATACCCTTCCCTAATCTTATCTCGGGCCTCTGCACGTTTTATTAAGTTACTCCACTTCCTAGTGATACGACGATTTCCCCGTCCTCAGTGCTCATCGGGCCGAACCTTCTTAAGACTCCTCCTCGTCGATCTTCAGTCCCTCCTGCATCTCAATCTCAGTCATCTGGCATTTCATGTCTGTTTACGCCTTCTTTGAGTCGATCTGCTCCTCAGTCAGGACCATCCACTCAGGACACAGCTCTGTCTGCCCGTCTCGACTTACATGATTCTGAGCTTGCTTTCCAACATGGTAGTCAGGTGGCTTTGTGTGCCAATATGACCTTAGGGTTTGAGAGGATGTGTCAATGGGCCAACGACATCCGAGTTGGTGTTAGAGGTCAACGTGAGTTTCTTGCATCCCTAAACCCTACTCTAACCCAGCAGTCCCTCTCGTTTCCCAACTGTTCTGTGACTCCCTATACCGTTCCTGATTGGCTGCCTGCTATTCCCATTTTCACTCCATATCAGCCTTATCCGTCTCTTGCCAGTGGTGGTTTGTCGGAGTCAGTTTTTACAAGTACAGGTTCGGAGACTCTGTCTCAGGCTGCCATGAGCTTGCCATCTTCCATGGATTCCTTAGTTCGGGTCTGAGTAAATTGGGATTAGAGAGCTCGGTTCAGATGACTACATTCGGTAATAGTTCAGGACAGTCCACTGCTGATTATGCTTCATCTGAGCCGATAGAGATGCTCAGTAACCCTCATGCATCTGAGTTTCAAGGAACAGGTATTCTCAGTCCGATGAGTTTTGCTCCAGCTAGCACTGTCGGGTGGCGTGGTATTGATCTCGAGAGTGCCTCTCATGACGTGGACGAGGACGAAACCTGATTTATTTGTCTTTTATCAGTTTTTATTTCAAACAATTTCATCATTTAACTTTTGACTATTTGGCTTACTTTATTTCAGTATTAAGTGAATCTATAACTATTATGCTTGTGACTCTTTCCTATTTTAGGGTTGTCAAATTTTTTTTTTACTATTTTGGGGTCAATCTGAATGTAAGTTTGCAGTATTTTGTTTGTATATCCGTGCTTTGCCATATCAGAATGTAATATTTTCCCTATATGCATCATTTTGATAATTTTTGGTCGACATGTTTGATGTCATGGCGTGCGCCATGCTAAGATCGGCGCGTGCCATAAAGCCTTATTTTCCCTCTGACATATCCATCCAATCGGTAGTTTTGTGATAGCTTTCAGTCACCTGGCGTAGGCCATGACACCTATGGCGCGCGCCAGTTTTTACTATTTCTATACAGAGAGTTTAGACCCATTTTCACCACCTTTCTTCCCCTCTTCTATATATTAGCACCCTATTTTCTCTCCTTTCTTAACCAAAAATAAAAAACCTTCCCTTAACTTTTATAATTCCTCATTATCATGTCCGCTAACAACGAACTTACACCACCACCTTCACCATCTTTGACTCCTCCAGATTCTCCAGACTCATCTCCTGAGCTCACACACCTCGCTCACCTCCCCACATCATCCAGTATGGCTTAGAATTGGCCACAACCATTATACCTAATATTTCATCCGTGCCCCAATTCATTATGAGAAAGGCCTGAATCTGAAGAAGCTGAAAGAATACTCCAAGGTCCGAATCGCTTAGGGCGGTTGGTCCTAGTTTCTCAAGGCCCCTCACGGTCGAATCAATGTCTCCATGGTGCGAGAGTTTTATTCGGTCCTTTACGGAGCCGGCTTGGTGAGTGGCACCCATGAAGTGCCGATGCGCGGTGTGCAAGTTCCTTTTAACCCGAGCGTCATAAATTCCTCTTTTCATCTATCTGAGACCTATGTTGAGCCCATGGCCCCTTACGAGAAAATGTGGAATCTTGACAATCCTCACCACTTCACGTATCATGTCCATGAGGCTATTCGTACTCTTTTTCCATCCAATCTAGGCCCGACCAACACTTTGATTGTTGATGACCTTGATTCCAACGTACGTGCATGGAAGCATTTTATTAATTCTAGAGTTATGCCCTCCACTCTGTTTTCTCACATTTCTGACGAGGAGCTTATCCTCCTCTATGCTATCCGGGTTGGTGCGCTCATAAATTGGGGCTCCCTCATTCACAACGCTGCTATCCATTTTGCTTCAGGTCAGTGTCACCCTTGTCAACCGCTTCCCTTTGCATGGCTTATTTCTCACCTGTGCACCCGTGTGGCGGGTTTGCCTACTTAGTTTGGTGATGAAGTTCTTCCGAGCCGTGAGACCCGCTCAGGCGTTCTGCCAGTTGACCCACCCGGGAACTCTTCCACCCCGCCCAGCTCGAGTTCTGATGATGAATGATAATGTCGGTGTTCTGTCAGTAGGATTTGTTGCTGGTTCGTTTTAAGTCTTTTAAGTTCTACCCGCTTTTAGTTTCAATAAAATTGTTGCGTCTGTCGCCTTTAGTTTCAGTTTCCTTTGATTGGTTGTAATCATTTGGTGCTAGGCACCTTTGTCGACTGTTGTTGTGTCCTTTCTATCCTTGTATAATATAGTAAGTTTGTTTCTTTCTAATTTATAGTTAGTCAGTTTCTTCCTTGCATGCATGCAAACACGTTCGGCTTGTGCCGAAATATCTCCTGGCGTGCACCATGCCTTTGAATTTTCATTATTTTATCCATATGCTTTTTCACGATTCAAGTTATCAACCATTAATTAATATAATCGATTTTGTGCTCTTCCCACTTACTACTTCTATCCTCACTAGTCATTGAGGACAATGCTAGGTCGTACGTGAGGATTAGAGCTTTACTCGGGAAACCACATAATTATTTCACTATATACTTAAGAAACACTTAACTTTTAGTCAAACTCGAACACTTAAGTGGATAAAATAAAATTTGGTACGAGTTAAGATATGTGATTAAGAGAATAGATGTTTTATCAAAGTGAGTAGCTTTAATGAGTTATAAATGCATTCTATCGTGATCCTGTGATTATAGTGTGAACACTTAAAGTTACGTATATTTCAAATTTTTGTTAACAAGTAAACTTTTATGTGATCATGCAAGCATGCCCCTTTAGCAACTAGAACATAGTTTTGATATCCTTTCGAGGCGAAATAGAAAGGTAATTAGAGTCGGAGTTAGGGATGACGGTCCTGGCATTTCTTTGATCTAGCTAGAGCCAAATGGCCTACCCAAACATAAATTTCCACCTGTCCCCATCTCATCCTTGTAGAGTGGTGAGACCCCACTCGAAACAGCCATTCATGATTAACCTCGCTATGATCCAACCCTTAACCGAATCTTGGTCTATATTTCTTTGTTATCCCGCAAGTATAGTAAGTTTCTATGGATTGTGCGGTGACGACTTAGGAAGTTGAGAGTTGGATGACACTTGCGGCACGATGTTGAGAAGCTATTTTATCGAGTTCGGAGCCATTATTGTACATTAGTTCATCTATGTATAATCCTTTTGTTGTTAAAAAAAAAGAGAAAGACACGTTTTCATTTCTAGTGTAAATATGATCAAATAATGGTTGTAGTTCAAAGAAAAATACAGAAGGATATCTTAGCAAAATCAAGTAATATGGGTTGGGAAGTTGAATAAGTTGATATGGTACGTTTATTCTCGTGTTGGTTATGAGGGAGACGTCTTTAGTGGCTATATAGGAGTAGAAGTACCGGCTCGTATTTCATTGGGGTCGAAGGTGTAGAATGCTTACTATCTTGCTCATTTTCTTTTGATATATCCTTTTTATCCCTAAGATATAGGGCGTTAAGGGCTAGGAGCCCCAGATACATAACTAAGGGCAGGTCCCTTACCCCAGGTGGGAGATCGGCTGCAGTTCCCCCTCCAGCCACCGCAGGTCGGTTAAGGCATGGCGAAGAGGAGCTGACCAGTTCGGCCATAGTGGCCAAGGGGGCTGAACGCAGGACGCAAGCACAACCCCGCTGTTATTCCATGTGCTGGATAGATAAATATAAATGAGGAAAGGATCCTCAGTCATAAAGATTGTAATCTTGAAATTAAATATGTCCATAATTATCCCTAAATCATAGGGATTTAGGCGTGTATATCTGTTGGAGGGATTTTGCATCATTAAACAAAAGAAAATTTATAAACCCTAACTACCATGCAAAACTAACTCCTAACCGGCCGAATACCGGGTAATTGATAGTAGAGCGAAGTGAGTAAGGGGTCGATCCACAGGGAATTGGGATGTTGAATCTAATTTCACTAATTCCTTTCAATTGTTACTTAGGAAAAACGAATAAACGAAAGAACAAATAAAATAAACGAAAGAGCAATTAAAATAAATCTAACCTACGAAATAAAATAACACAACCTTAACTAAACTAAAGATACATGGGACCAAACAGTGCACAAACCAAGTGATTTCAATCCTAGTTCATCTCATGATTTTAATTCAAATTGTGGTTTCACCTTTACACGAGTTACAAATCCCTAATTCCTTAGTGAATCTGTTTTCTCAAGCTATGGATTCCTAATTCCTTAGTGAGTCCAATTTATCAATCTCTCATCTTCCGAATGTTGAGATCGATTTACCAAACAAAACTCGGTGTAGATTCAGGTTAACTCTCGTATTTTAGAATCTAACAACCTAGATAATTAACCAATTAATTTGTCACATAATTAATGATTAAAGATCCTATCTTTCTATGGTGATCTAGTCTACGCAACTTCCGTATGTTGTAAACGTATCAATAGCAAACGATCTCTCGATCTAATTCACATCATAGCATCAAAATCATAGAACGATACAAAATAAATTAAAGATCATAAAAAACGAATAAGGACTGAATAAATTAAATAAATAAACTCACGTAGTTTGGTACATGATTGAATCCATGAATCGAAAACGGAAGAAAAACGACATCCTAATCTAACCCGGATCACCCGAGCACAAGGCTCGGGTGACCGGCCTTGAATTGCCCTCAGAGCTGCCGCTGCTGCTGTGATTTGCGGCTGAATGAATTTGATTATGGGGATATCTTTTTGGTTCCAAAGCTGCGCATATATATATATATAGATATCTTAAGCGGCTGCAATAATAATAATTAATTAGGGTTGGAAGTATGTCGGCTAATAAATTGCGGCTGGAGTATTTCCTCTTCCAATTAGGATTTTGGAATATTTATTGGAATAAAACTTCTAAAATTCATATCTTGAGTTGTAGACCTCCAAAAATTATGATCCGAATGTCATAAAAAAGCTCTCGGAAAACTCTACAACTTTCATTAAGGACTCTTCTTCAGAAAACGCCTTTTTGATTAGCCCGTCGTATTACGAGTCGTTTTCGGGATTTTCCCAAGCTTTATTTCATCTTCATCCTCTTGTATCTCTTTCTTTCCACTTTAATCTTCAATCAAACATCATTTAGACCTCTTCCATTCCACATTTGTGCACCTAAAAGATGACAAAACCGAGCAAAACGTAAAACCATACAAAATAGATAATAAAACCACGATATTTACTCGATTTTGCATTTTAACTATTCAAAACGTCATTTGCTCAATTAATCGATTATAAGCTCGAATTCTACGAAAAACATCCATATATGGGGAATATTGATATAAAATATATCCTTATAAAACACTACAAATTGACCCTTAACAACTCCCCCACACTTATCTTTTGCTCGTCCCGAGCAAAACAAAACAAAGTCAAGCTCGAGACAAATAAACATCCATACAAATATGAAGTATATTCAATAACTTAGAAGTTCACCCGTGTAGTGTGTGCATAGCCATAATAAACTTCCACTAAGTTCCACAATTTGAAAGTTATTCAAACCAAAACTAGCCCGGTTTCCCATCTAAGTTAGAAATATTCAAAAATTATAACGGGCACTTTACAAAACATACATATCCCAAAAAGAAATAGTAGAGAATATCTAAAACATTTCTGACAAACTCAGAGGATAATCCCTACAACATATCCTTCAGTTTATACTGGGTATAAGATTAACGATAACTAAGTCCTTACTTATTCATAATAATATATTTCAATTTTTTTCACTTTTTTCACACTTTTCTAACACACATCAGAATAAACTTTTGCCCTCATAGCAGAATAGGACATTTCAAGATAATCCCCTACCTTACTCCAATCATAAGGCAGCTATAAACTGACTGTCGTGAGCTTTTAGTCATCATAGTGGAATAGGACATACGTGGTACACCCTACCTCACCCAAATCATAAACCACTTCCGACACACACAATTACAATTATGTTTACTTAGAGATTTCGGTCGGTGGAAAAGATTATTTTCTAGTAGCACGGACCACCGAGCATAACACCTCAAGTAAACAATTTATTACTATTGCAAAGACTTAATCACGTTTCACTTATCACATTCAAACTTACAGATATTCACAGTATGTCATACTTTAATCCTAGAAAACAAACTACTAAACTTTTCAAGAATTGTACATAAGCAAAGAAACATGCTATAATCATCAAAAATCTCCAACTAAAATGGGGTAGGCTTTCAACATTTAGCTCATCATTTACTATGGCATGTGAAAAAGAGTGTCGGGTGAAACAACTAAAATTACTAAATATACAGAATATAGCAAAAATGATATAAACTCAAGCAAAGAGTCCGTACAGCGCTGTGTCCGTACTGCGCTTTATAAAGCGCATCAACAAAGAATCCACACAGGTGCGGGACGCTGATGATCTACTGCTGGTCGCCTCCTTCATGGCTTGTCTACGAGAGGGACGGCCGCACGCTAAGCTCAACAGTAAACTCTCTCAAACAATGGAAGAATGTTTAGATGTGGCCTACAAACATTGTCAGAGAGAAGAAGCAAACAGGCTCAAGAGAGAGATGGAGAAGGAAAGAAGAACAGGTCTGAAGATAAGTCAGACAAGAAAAGGAAGTCGGTTTGGGATAGAGTAACGACGCCAATCTCAGATCGGCTGGGCAAGAAAGGAGCTCTACAGGACAGAGACTTCATCCCTTTGAACAGATCTCACGAGCAGGTGATGTATGTCAACCGGATGATGAATTTCCATGATGTTTTACTCCAATTCCTTAAATATATAGTGACAATTGTTTTCAATTATAGTGAACTTCATTATAAATCGAATCATTTTTATTTCGTATTCATACAACTAATATCTACCTATTATCAATTAATGTTGAGCTCGTTAATTATAATTCATTATTAGAAATTACTAGTATTATGTTGGTGTTTGTTGTGTAGTGACATAGGAGAGCATAATAAGGAAATGGGAGGAAATTTAAAAGCAAGCGGCTCATTTTCATGCAAAACTCAGATTTGGTGATGTCATGGTGCAGGCCAAGACATCACATGGCGCAGGCCAAGACATGAAAAAGCTTGACAGTAGGTGCATTAAATGAATGTCAAATCTCAACCACTCTGGTTACTCATGGCGAACACCAAGAGCATCATGGCGCGCGCCGATTTATTCAAAAATCCGACTTTTGCCATTTAACTATTGCAATACAGAGAAAAAAGGGGAGTTCGGACAGATAGTTTTTGAAGAAGAAACTTGAAGGCAACCTTATTATTAGAAGGCTCTCTTAGCCAAATCATCTATCAATTTAACACTTAAATCTTTGTAAAATTTGAGAATTATCATTTTGTTGAGCTCAAGTCTTGCAGTGGATGTAGAAAACAACTAGTTGTGTTCTATCTTCATAAAAAACTGGAGTGGATGAACCTCACCTCAAGTTCATCTTCCGAATTTGGTAGTCTATCAACTTTTACCTTGATCTAATTGTTCTTATTATTATGAATACTAGCTTTAACTTGTTAGTAGTTGTAATATTGAGTGGCTAGTTTTTATTATTGACTAAGATGATATAGTAATTATAGTTAATCCTTTTGTTATTTTGGAATTGATCGTTTATGTTGCTAGCTATCATTGTGTTGAAATCCTCTTTCTTGCTTTGATTGATATTATGTCTATTGGAGTAATTAACCAATGTATGTACCTACATAACTAATAGAAACCGAACAGAGTCGTTAGTTGTGAGACGAGGGTAAGAGGGACGGAAGGTAGAATCGACCGTAACGGAATTCGGTTCCTTATCCGTGAATATTGCATTCAAGCATTTATCGTGCCAAGTCATTAGGTTTAAGGTGCTTGAACCAAGGATAAGGCATAGTGTGATTTTATACACTCGTAGGAGGGAAAATCACGTGTTTAGGAATGTACCAATCACGCAATAGAACAATAATGGAAGGAGGTAGGTTGATCAATTCCGAATAATCTAAGGAAAATAACTTGAACTAAAGATCATCTTAGTCGATTTCTTTTATCGTATGAACAACCTTTGTAGGTAATTATTAGTCTTTTAAACAAAAACTGCGATTCAGATCAAGATATTGATAACTAATCGGTGTTTAACCTCACATTTCCCTTGGGAGACGACCTTGACCACCAAACTAGACTACAATTGACCCGGTACACTGCCAGTGAGATTGGAACCCTAGAAAGTTTGCATCAAGTTTTTGGTACCGTTGCCGGGGAGTTGTAACGGTTTCTACTTACATTAGTTTAAAATTCTTGAGAAAGAAATAACACTTTTTCCTAACCTAATTCTGTTTTACTTTTCTTTTGGTACTTACCTCTTTGTAAGTTACCAAGTGTCGTTCACTGTTTTCTTGTTGTTTCTATTTTGCAGTTGATGACCCATTCTAGAAGCGGTAAGGCCCCTCTTACTCCATACAAGCCCGACATCAACAGTTACGAAAGGCAGTTACGAGTTGAGAACAAGCGAGGTCAAACTAGCCAAGGACAACTTGGTGAAGAAACTTCCCAAGGATCATCTATCCAAGAAATAGACATGGCCGAGATTAGTGATGAAACACAAGGCGAACAATGATTGAATCATGCCCAAGGACATGGTCAAAACCAAGCCAACCTAAATCCACCACCCCTTCATCCGCTTAACCCAAACCCAAACAATCAAAATCTCAATGACCGACAAACTCAAAATCAAAACCAAAACAGAAATCAAAACCGGAATCAAAATAACCGGAATAACCAAAACAACAATCCTCCATTTAGACTCTTTTGTGATCAAACAGTTAGAAGAAATCAACCAAATGATCCTATCCGTTTACCTAATGAAGGAGCTAACAACTTTGAAGTGAAAGGTCATCTCTTTGGGTTGATTGATACTCGTTGCCAATTCTTTGGTGAAGATCACGAAGATCCACATAAGCATCTTCATCTATTTGAGCAATTTTGCAACACGGCTAAGAGCCATGGTGTTCACAAGGAGTTGACAAGAATGTCAATGTTTCCTTTTTCATTGACCGGAAAGGCTAAAGATTGGTATTCATCTCTTCCTCATCACTCATTGACTAGTTGGGAGGAAATACAAGACAAATTTTTGAATCAATATTTCACATCCGGGAGGAACTTGAAATTAAAAGTTGAAATTGCTAACTTCAAGCAAGGAGTTGAAGAATCTCTTGGGAGTACATGGGAAAGATTCAGGAAATTGTTGAGAGCTTGTCCCAATCATGGTTACACTCTTAAAATGCAAATCCAACTCTTTTGTAGACAGTTGAGACATGAGTCCCATGCGGATGTTGATCATGCATGTGGCGGTTGTTTGATGATGCGTGATGCACAAGAGGTATATGATGCTATTGAAAGAATCTCGAAAAATAATAGAATGTGGGAAACCGGATCGAGCACAAGAAAGGTCGCTTTTGTAGGAGAAGCTACATCCCAATCGGAAGTGTTAGCACAATTAGCCGCTCTCAACAAGAAATTCGACGGCATGCAAGCTAGTATGAATTTGGAGATGTATGCACAAGGTGAATGCCCGATTGAGGAAATGAGGTATGATGATGATACAACTTTTTCAACGGATGAGTCGAGAGAACCTACAAATGAGGAGGTTAGTTTTATGCAACAACATCAAAATCTGAACAATGCTTATTCAAATTCCTTTAATTCCATAAGACGAGGTCATCCAAATTACCGTTGGTCCGAAAATGCAACCAATCAAAATCAACCACCATTTCCTTTACAACAAAGAACTTCCTACAATCTGAATTCCCAAACTCTAAATTTCCAAGGAAATTCCTCTAACTATCCACAACAACCATCAACTCGATCCTACCAACAACACACCACCCAAAGCATTTCCATTACTCAAAATACAACTCAATCAAGTGAAAATGTTGACAAATGGGAAGCATTGATGGATAATCTTATAGGTGTTGTATCTACTCAAGCTAAAAACATGGAATCCATAATGGCTTCTATGAGTTCGGTTACTAAGGATCTTAGCTCCTTAAGAACTATGATGAGTGGTCATGATACAAGAATGAAGACCATAGAAGCATCAATGGACAGCAGTACTGTTAAAGAGCAAGACGGACAGCAGATACCGGTCTTCTTCGTGAGCAAAGCACTCCGTGGACCAGAGGTCAGATACTCAAATGTAGAGAAGTTGGCACTAGCATTAGTGCATGCCTCAAGGAAGCTATGACCATACTTCCAGGCACATCCGATTACAGTAATCACCGATCAGCCATTACGGCAAATCTTAGGACGACCAGACACCTCAGGAAGATTGGCGAAGTGGGTCGTCGAGCTGGCAGAATATGATATTGATTTTCGTCATTGAACTTCCATCAAAGCATAGGCTTTAGCGGAATTCGTAGATGAGGTAATTGTTGATCGCCTAGAGGGTGATGAGCCATGACAGGAAGAAAATAAATGGAACTTGTATGTTGATGGAGCATCAAGCAAGGAAGGAGCAGCGGCAGGTCTCCTGTTCGTTAGTCCAAAAGGGGAAGAGTTCCCCTACTCCTTAGGTTTGGCTTCCAAGCCACTAACAACGAGGCTGAGTATGAAGCTTTAATTACAGGGTTCAAGTTGGCAAGCAAAGTCGGAGCATATAGTCTGCAAGTATACAACGACTCACAACTCATTGTCAATCACATCAATGGAGAATATAAGGCCAAAGAAGATCCCATGAAGAAATATTTAACAGTGGCTGAAACTCTGCTGGAAAATTCCAACAGGTCCAGTTTGACTGAATACCTCGAGCAGAGAACAGAAGAGCGGATGCCTTATCAAAGTTAGCGTCAAACTTTGTATCAGAGAAGAAAGTGCTGGTCGAACTCCTCAAAGAAAGAAGTTACGATCAACAAATATTTCATCTGATCAGGTAGGCCAGTACCTGGATGGACCCCATTGTGTCCTATCTTCGAGATAACATCTTGCCTCAAGACAAAGTCCATGCTAGAAAGATGAAACTCTTAGCAACCAGATATTCACTGTTCGAGAACGTCCTCTATCACAGGTCGTATACTCACTATGGCTTAGATGTGCAACAAGTGAAGAAGGGAACTACCTTCTAAGAGAGATTCACTTGGGAATTTGTGGAAATCTCCCTGGAGATCGGACTTTAGCAAGAAAGTGCAGGCTGTTCGGCTACTATTGGCCAACAATGTTAGAAAATGCCAAAGAGTTTGTGGGAAAGTGTAAATCATGCCAGGTGCACCATAATCTATCGCATCAGCCATCTCAGGACATGGTTCTAGTGGTATCCCCTTGGCTCTTTGATCAGTGAGGGGTAGATCTAGTGGGACCACTCCTGCGAGCTCCAGGAAATGTCCGTTTTCTGATCGTAGCAGTGGATTATTTCACCAAGTGGGTTGAAGCCGAACCACTGACTACCATAATAGGTAAACAGATACAGAAGTTTCTGTGGAAGAACATAGTATGCAGGTATGGAATACCAAAGACTCTGATTTCAGACAATGGAACTCAGTTTGAAGATAGAATTGTCAGAGAATGATGTGCCGAACTGCACATAACTCAACACTTCACCTCTGTTGGTTATCCCCAAGCTAATGGGCAAGTCGAACAGACCATTAGGCACTAGGCTGAAGAAACGTCTAGAGGAAGAAGGAGAGAGGTGGATCGAGCATTTGCCCAACATTTTTTGGGCCTACAGAACAACTCCCAACTCGGCCACCGGAGAAACTCCGTTCAGCCTAGCATATGGGTACGACGCAGTTATTCCTGCTGAGATTGGCCTGCCATCACCACGAGCAGTGTTCTAATCTGAGGATCAGCAATTAACTGAGCTCAGGCACTCAAAGGATGACCTGGAAGAGGCTCGGGATGTGGCCTTCATAAGAATGGCCAAGTATAAACAGCGAATTTCTCAGTACTACAACTCCCGAGTTAAACACTCATATTTCAAAGAGGGAGATCTTGTGCTCAGAAAGAATGAAGTCAGTAAGCAAAGACATCAAGGAAAACTTGACCCGAACTGGGAAGGCCCGTACAAAATGGTCAAGGTACATGGGAAAGGAGTATATCAGCTGGCTGATGCAAGTGGCAGGACCATACCACGCAGCTAAAATGACGTCAACCTAAGGAAATTTTATGTCTAGGACAGGTTCCAGACCTTATTTATGCATTATTTAATTTTTAAAGTTATATTCAAGTTAGATATGTTCAAACATCAGTTATTCAATAAATTTTTATTTGGTACATGCGTATTGTTTATTTCATATGATTGATCAAAGTTTGCAAAGGACAAAATCAAATAGTCTGCAGGACAAACCTAACGAACTGAGCCATAGGTCAGACTCAGAAAAAGTTTGCAAAGGACAAACTGAAATAGTCTGTAGGACAGACCCACCGAACTGAGCCGCATGTCGGACTCAAAAAAAGTTTACAAAGGACAAACTCAAATAGTCTGCAGGTCAGACCCAACGAACTGAGCCGTAGATCAGACTCAGGAAAAAGCATACAAAATAAAATCTATCAGTCTGCAGGATAGACCTTATGAACTGAGCCGTAGAACGGACTCAAATAAAAGTTTACAAAACAAACTTCATTAATCTTCAAGACAGACTATGTGAACTGAGCTGCATGGCAGACTCAGAAAGGATAAAACCATTACAAAAAAGCCGATCAGAGCTCATACTCGATCAAGGTTAATACCTAGAAAGTTTGAGACAAATCAAACTCTTCAAGTGTACATGACAGACGGTCAGTGCCGAAGTATGCGCAAAACTATAATACTTAGAAAGTTTGAGACAAATCAAACTCTCCAAGTCTACAGGACAGACGATCAGCGCCGAATTACGCGCAAAACAATAATACTCAGAAAGTTCGAAAATCAAACTTTCTAAGTCTGCAGGACAGACGATCAATGCTTACAATAAAGTACATCACTTAAAATGATAAGCTTATAAAGGATGTACTTCAGGGGGTAAAGGACCCTAAGCTATGCTCGAAATAGAAGCAAAGGTAAGAACACAAATTAAAAAATAGCAGTAAATGACTGAACGCCAAATAGAAAACTTGATTACAGAGCAAGTGCCAATTGATTACAGAGCAAGTGCCAAAAAGGCACAAATTGTCAAGAACAAAAAGCAAAAGTTGGAAATTATTACAAAATTTTCAACAAGTTTTTCAAAGAAAATAACAAAGGCCTTATCCTAAGAATTGGCAGCAGAAGCTTGTTTGCTGATGTTGGTCAGAGGGCGCACTAGAGAGCTGGGCTGAAGACAAACTTGCTTGCTATGTGGCAGGTCTACGACCATACTTCACATCCAGATCTTCACCAGCTTGAAACTCCTTAAGCCTGGCCTCATAGAGCTGATTGCCACCTAGCTTACAGAGCCTACCATGTTGAAGATCCGCAATGATCAGTTGAGGGCACTGCTCTTTGGCTTGATTCATGCCCAGGGTGTACCCGTGGCTTAAGATGGAGCCAAGTAAAACTTTCAAGGCCCCAGTGAAGTGGGAAGAGATTTTGTATTCATGAATAGCCTGAGCGATCCGCACAAGCATCGCGGTCTCAACCCCCTCATGATCAGTGTGGAGTTTGGCTAGGCCCTTCTCCCATTCAGTCCTGGCAGCTCGCAGCTCCCCTAACCCAGCCTACTAAGCATGCATAATCTTCTCCAGATCAACGATCTGGGCATCCTTGGACAGAGACTCTTCTTGGTGCTTGATGCGGCTGGCCGAGTGGTCAGCAATCCGTTTCTCTAGAGAAGCCTTCTGAGAGGAGAAGCTGTCAAGCCTGTGCAAAATCTCCTTCCCAGCCCGGAAGACCTGACAAGGATATACAGAGGTCAGTACGGTAAAGGATAGCGAAAAAGAAAGCAAATATGGAAGTGTGAAATAACATACCACTGAGGCTAGATCTTTGTCTGGCATCTCGGACAGGAAGTCACCTTGGGGAATAGATCCCCTCTCAGAAGTATCCTGGTCTCCTCACTCAACCCTGCCTCTTTTTCGCCCAGATCGGGAGCGCGATTAGAGTTGTCTTTCTGAGTCAGAACCGTCCAGGATGACCAGGTCGCCATCCTGTTGCCCAGTACGCTGCACAGTAGCAACCAAGTCCTCTTGTGGAAGACCCTCAGTATGAGGATCTTCAGGGTTGGTCTCCAAGTTGACCAGAACTGGCTCATGTTCGGCGCCAGCCCGAGGAGCCTCTGGGTTCACCACTTGTTCGTTGTTCACAGGAATAACCTCATCGTCCTTGAACGCCTGATAAAAAATGTCTGCAAAATCGGCCACTGCCAAGGAAAAAGACAGTGTCAGTATAAGTAAAAAAGAGTGCAGAAATAGAAAAAACGTGCAAAGTTAAAAAGTAAGTGCAGATAGTTTTCTACAAGTGTTATACTCTGCTTGGGTAAGCCTCCGATATGGCTCAGGTCCGGATTCAGCTAGGCGAGCTGCCTCGATCAGTTTAGAGGACTACTGTTCATGATCTAGAAAAAGGTTGGCTCCAGCGATGTCTTCCAATAAGCATTCACTGACTCCAGTGGGGCACACATCGGCTGGAAGCTGAAAGTAATTCCAGCCGCTCAGCTCAGGGAGTCCGCATGGCGGATAAAGAAGAAGTGGTTCTTCCACTTGTGAATAGAAGTCTTCCCATTTGACAGCATGGGGATGCCACTATGATGGTCTGTACGGCGTGGGAAGTAGTACCACCCGCTGTGATTCCTAATCTTCTTATGTTGGAAGAAGGTCCTAAACAAATTTACATCAAACTCCGTATCCATCAGTCTACAACAGATTGCAAAGCTGATGATCACCCTAACACCATTAGGGGCGATCTATGCAGAGCCCAGGTGATAATGCCTCAGTACGGCCAAGAAGGCCGGGCAGAACGGGACCCTATGGCCGCAAACGAATTGCTACTTGTATACAACACAATACCCCTCAGGGGGCTGATGAGCATACAAGTGTACAACCCCAGGCAGTTGGGGAGCGTACTGGTCCATATCTATACCATATTGGTTGCAAATTTGCAGAATACCTTCTTGGGTGAGTTTGGATCTAACCCCAAAACAACCTATGGCTGACCTAGCAGTCATGAGTGCCCTAATGCTTTGATTAAAGGAAGTAAACCTGAAGGAGGAACGGGGCCTAGAAGGGTTAGCAGGTTGGGGATCTACGATGAACTGCTCAGAATGACTACGAGCAGTAACCGTGTTAAGTGCAGGGATGTCTATTGGACCTCCAGGTTGAATACTTTCGACTTCAGATTCAGAATTAGACTCAAACTATTTCTCAATTGAACTACTAGATGCAATGCTCGCCCTCATTAACTGGGAAAAATATAAGAAAAGAAGACGAAGAACTCAGAAAACCAGAAAAAAAAAAAACAAGCGGAAAAGTGCTTACTTGGAAGTGTGAATTCTTCAGATAATCTTCGATTTAATAGACAATGGACAGAAGTGGGAAAGCCTGATTTGAAAGGACATGTTATAACCCCCTTCGGACATGTAAACAACGTTAGTTACGGGAAGAAGAGAAAATGCCTCGTATTCTGGGAAGCAATGATGACAGCCTATTTGATAGACTGTCTCCTGGCAGTTAAGTGATTCAAAACGCAAGGTTGGATAAGTCCGGCCGATCCACCAACTAAGGAAGATCTGACCAACTAGAAGTACGCTCAGATCTGGGGGGGCTTATGATGATAGCCGACTCGAACTATGCCACGTGTCGTCCTCTAGGACGTATCATAAATGATTAGTCCCTAAGATATAGGGCGTTAAGGGCCAGGAGCCCCAGATACATAACTAAGGGCAGGTCCCTTACCCTAGGTGGGAGATAGGCTGTAGCTCTTCCTCCAACCACCACAGGTCGGTTAAGGCATGGTGAAGAGAAGCTGACCAGTTCGGCCATAGTGGCCAAGGGGACTGAATGCAGGACGCTCAGCAGAACCCCGCTATTATTCCAAGTGCTGGATAGATAAATATAAATGAGGAAAGAATCCTCAGTCATAAAGATTGTAATCTTGACATTATATATGTCTATAATTATCCCTAAATCATAGGGATTTAGGCGTGTATATCATTAGGGAAATAATAATAATTATAATGCAATTCCTTGTAGGACAAAGAAATGGATAAGACATCTTTTATATAACAACCATAAGGAACTATGGAAGACTTGATTCCAATTCAATTATTGTATACGTAGGCAACTCAAGAGAAATAATTCGAGAGCTCAATCTAAACACACATAAAACACACGTCTTTCTCTCATGCGAATTAGGTTTTTTGGGTTTAAGATCTTTATCACAAAGGAGATTGACCCGCATTGATTCTTAGACGGTTTCCATCATCGTCAATATCCTTTAACACAGAAAAACGAATTAAGACTATATGAATATTCCTTGTTGGAAATAAAATTTATGTTTTTATGATGATTCATCACTTAGTTTATTAATTGTTCTTAACCCCATTGATGAAGTGTCATAACTAGCTGTTATAGTGCAAAGCAAAAAGATGTCTAGATACCAATGTATAGTGTTAAGGGTGAATTTATACGATTTATAACGCTATATTTTATGATATTTCCCTTCATATTCGTATAATTTGCATTAGAAATTAGTGTTTAGTAGATTTATTAAGCAAATGAGGTTTTGAATGAGTTATTCGTAAAATTGGTTAATTTTGGTTTTTTTAATATGATTTTATGATTATTCGGACATTATTACATTTTGCGATGTTTTTATGTGTTATAGATACCTGTTTGAGGCTCAAAGGATGATCAAAAGTTGATTAAGTTCGAGCTAATTGATGATAAAAGAGATAATGAAGGAATGAGATAGAGGAAAAAGAGATAAAGATCAAGAAATCAAAAATCGATCACATTGGACGAGCGTCCAGGTCCCGTCCAGAGCGGACGGGCGTTTGATAGATTGAACGAGCGTCCGGAGGAGCGATTTTGATACAGAGAGTTTGGACGCTGTCTGAACGGGCGTCTGAAGCAGTCCAGATCTATCTGGACGGGCGTTCACAAGAGCGGACGAGCGTCCGTCGGCCGACTTAGTGACACCGACTTCGAACTCTATATATAGCAGCTGTTTTCTCCACATATGAGAGACCGCATACACATTACTCAAACCCTAATCCTAGGGGAGGCTTTAGGCTGCGAGTTTCCTTAGTTTACAAACAGTTTTTCTTTAGATTCTTTTATGCAATTTTATTCAAACAATTCCAAGTTCCAAGAGGATGCTTAGAGGCTAAAACCCTTGAACGAGCGTTGTGAAGCCGTCCGACTCAACAATTCAGATCCGTTCTTGATTATTTTGTGAGTTTCTAATATAAGTTGTTTCTTTTATCATGCTTATTGTTATTTATGCAATTTCATATCGAAAGATCGTTGCTTGTTGATTGTTTTATTTGATGAAAATCATTTAAACGTTAGATCACCATGATAAAAGAATAGTTATTTGATCTATATAACGAGAGTTAATAGGTTAGATTTCTAGATTAAAAACGTTAAAGTTGACATCTTTGGTTAGAAGAAGCGTTAATCTTAGATCGAAGGATAGAGATTAATAGATGAACTATCTAAGAAATTAGGGTTCGTACTTTAGATGAGATGAATCACAACTTGGTTAGAGATCACGAAATAATCTGAATAGGAATTGAATGTTGATAGGATAGGTGGATCAATTGCTCGTTTGCTCGTCATAATTTGATTTAACCCTTAGAACTTGAATTGTTTAGTTAATCAATTTCCTTTATTGCATATTAGGTTTAGTTTAGTTTAATAGTTCGCAACCCGTATCTTCCCTGGCTTTAGATCATATCTTCTGTCCATTTTTACGTTTTAGTTAAGTTTATTTTGAGTTTCGTTTAGTTTTATCCGCTGTTTAGATTAGTTTTTCGTGACATAATTTAGTTAGACAAAAACTAGAGTTATCAATCGCCAGTTCCCCGTAAGATCGACCCGGTATCAACCTCTATACTACGATCCTTATACTTGAGGGAAACCGGATTTATAAATATTTATTACTTGTTTGCTGTGTTAGATAAATCCGTGACAAGTTTTTGGCGCCGTTGCCGGGGAACCGGACGGTTGTCTAGTTTTTGTTTTTCGTTTCTCTTGTTTGTATTTCATTTTAATTCCTGTTTTTAATTTCTGTTTTTAGTTGATAATCGCTTAGGTTATTAGGATATTAGGGTTTAAGGTTCTTCTTTCTCTTGTGATTAGTTTTATTCTATCTCTGTTTTTCTCTGTCTCTGTTCTTTTCTGCAAATTTTCTGCTTCTGTTCTAGTTTTCCCGCTACCAAACGGGCTTCTGGGAGCTTGGACGCCCGTCCGCTGGAAAATTTTCAATCCTGTATCGTTTTTGCTCACTTAGACGAGCGTCCAAACCTTTGGACGTCCGTTCAAGTTTTCTGAAGACCAGACGAGCGTTTGGGCATCCGAACGCCCGTCCAGTCCAAAAGTTGGGCAGACGCCCGTCCAAGCCTTTGGACGCCCGTCTGTTTCATCTCTTCCCTTAATAATCCTGTTTCTATTTCTTCCCTTCCTTTCTTTTTCTCTTCTTAGGCTTTAATTTTTAGTTTAGGTTTTTAAATTCTTAGTCTTTAGGTTTCAACCACTTGTTTCTGGTCCGGTTTATGCAAACTCGGAGTCAAAAGGGACCGTTACTATATACCCCTGACCCCGAGCGAACCATAGTCCGGCCAAACCGGCGGATCTTCCGTTCCACGGTTCTGGCAGACAGAGTCGAGCAAGATCTTGAAGATCGATTAGCCAAGGAAATCACTGATTTTGTAATAATGGCTGCTAACGATAGACGTACGTTGGCAGACTACGCCATGCCTGGTGCAGTCACAGTCAACCCGGCTATTGTCATTCCGGCCATTACTGCACAGACTTTCGAGCTAAGGCCGGGACTTATTCAGATGATGCAGCATGCATCAATCTTTCATGGGTTTCAGTCGGAGAATCCACACACTCACTTGCATACATTCTTGGAGATATGCGGTACCACACGCATCCAAGGAGTAAGTGAGGATGCCATCAAGCTGAAACTCTTTCCATTTTCTCTCAAGGGAGAAGCGAAGGAGTGGTATACTTCTCTCCCCTCTGAATCAATTACCACTTGGGCTGAACTCGAAAAGGAGTTCTTGAGTCAATACTTTCCACCTTCGAAAACAACCCAGTGTTTGAACGAGATTTTCACTTTCTACCAGAAAGAGAATGAATCCTTCTTCGATTGCTGGAAAAGATTCAAATCTCTGTTGAGGAAGTGTCCCCACCACGGCTTGCCATTGCAAAGGCAAGTTAACACATTCTTTAGTGGATTGACCGAGCTTACAAAAGGCATGGTCAATAGTTCATCTGGTGGGGCATTCTTGAAGAAAACACCTGAAGAGGGATGGGCATTGTTCGAGGACATTGCTAAATATAACTATGCTCCATCCTATCAAGCTATTCAAGCACCTCCCCCTGCTAAGGTGGAAGAGGTAAACATGCAAAGTTTGATCGCCATGCTGCAGAAGCAGATGGCAACTTCTCAAATTTCAAATCCGATAAATCAAACTTCTTCTTTTCCACAGAACCTTCAGGTTCTGTATTGCGAAATCTGCTGTCACCGGCCATATGAATGACCAGTGTCAATTTAATCCCCCTGCACCTTATCAAGTGAATGCTGTTCATGATTATGGACAGTATAATCAAGTCACATGTCAAAATTGTGATGAGGTGGGGCACACTTCTCGATTCTGCCCTATGAACGGACAGAATGCTGAAGTGAATGCATTCTATGGCCAGAACAACCAAAGGTCAAATCAAATTTCTGGCCAGAATAATTTCCAAAACCACGGGTTTAATCAATCTTCTAGTTTCAATCCTAATTCGAATTTTAATTCGAATAAGAATTTTAATAGAAACCCCGGTTTTAATCAGAACCAAAACGCAAAATTTTCCAATCCTACTCAAAGATTCAATCAGAATTGGCCCGCCAATTCTAATCCTGCTGTTCAAAGTCGGCCCAGCCAGCCCTATTCGCAGAATTTCCAAAACTCTCAAGGCCCCTCATACTCAAGTGATATCAAAGCTCAATGGGACTCATTTAGGGAGGAGCAAAATAGATCAATGAAAAATCTTGAAAGGCAAATCGGGCAGTTGGCTGAACAGTTAGCTTCTCGACCCCCGGGCAACGCCGCCCGCCACCGAGAAAAATCCCAAGGGTGGTCAAGTTGCTCAAACAGACTTGAACAATGGCCAGTGTACTGACCTCGTCCCTTCAATTCTTTATGGTAGAGAGGAGGCCAGTGCAATGAACCTCAGAAGTGGTACTCAAGTTAGTGGTCCTTCCCACCAGGGAAACCACTAGCCCCTCCTGCCATTGATAAGGCAAGAGGGGAAGCTGAGCACCTACACTCCCCTTTGCCAAAAGAGAACACTCAGGTGGCTGATCCCCTGAGAGGTGAAAAAGTTGGAAGTCCTCAGGAGGCTGATCCCCTGAGGGACGAAGAATCAAGTGTGAGTCAGGAGGCTGATCCCTTGACTAATAAAAAGATTGAAAAAGCCGTTAGGTGGAAGGATCTGGAAGACAAAGCTGTCAATGCATCTTCAAAAAAGTCTTCTCTGAGGATGATCTGAAAAAGCTTCCATTTCCACCAAGAAAGAGCAACATCCCTTTAAGTGAAGATAAGAAGTATGAAAAGGTGCTGAATCTCTTGAAAAATACTCAGGTAAATCTTTCATTATCCGAGGTCTTGGTTGAAATGCCTAAGTATACAAAATTTATCAAGGATGTTGTTTCTTCGAAAAGGAAGTTGCCAGACATGGAGAGGCTGATTGGTGAGGATTGTTCAATGATCAATTATGAAAACCTACCAACCAAGAGATGTGACCCTGGAAGTTTTCATAATGATTAATGGGAGGCCTGGTCTTCCCTAACTCTTTGTGTGACCTGGGTGCGTCTATAAGCCTCATGCCATTGTCTGTGTGTAAACAACTGGGTTTAATTGATCTTCTAGAACCCACTACCATGAATTTGCAATTTGCTGATAGATCTTCTAAGAAAGCAGCGGGAATCTTAAAAGACGTACTCGTTCAAATTGATAGATTTACCTTTCCCGTTGACTGGTACGTCCTGGACATTGAGAAGGATGGAAATGTTCCCCTGATTCTTGGAAGACCTTTTCTGTCTACAGCTCGAGCCCTCATTGACTGCGATGGCGGGCGAGTGACGATCCGTGTTGGTGATCAAGAGGTAAGCTATAATGTCTCCAAATCCATTCAAATACCCTCGGTCCTCCAACCAGTTTTTCCATTGAGGAGACGTCTGATGACTTCAATGATTTGATGGAAAAGCAAGTCATGGCTGTTGCAACAGAGTATGAGCGACTGGTTGATAATTTGAACAATCATGGTGTGGTAAGTCTAGAGCAGTTAGAAGCTGAATTTAAGGATGAGTTGTTGGAAGGTGAAGCTTTGGCAGTGGGACCGCTCAGTAAACTCAGCGATGTTGAGTTGAAAAGTGGAGATCTTAAATCTAGTTTAGAAGACCCCCCTGCAGATTTAGTGTTGAAGCCGTTGCCTAAACATCTTAAGTATGTGTTTCTAAGAGAGGGTGACAAGCTTTCATTGATTATATCTGCCAAGTTGTCTCGTTTAGAGGAAATGAAATTGATCAACGTCTTGAAGAAAAATGAAAAAGCTTTTGGCTGGCAAGTAGGAGATATCAGAGGGATATCTCCGGACATCTGTATGCACAAGATCAAGACAAATGAGGGTGCAAAATGTGTTAGACAGCCCCAGAGGAGGCTCAACCCTCATATGCAAGAGGTGGTTAAGAAAGAAATCATCAAACTGCTGGACATGGGAATCATTTATGCCATCGCTGATAGTGAATGGGTTTCCCCAACTCAAGTAGTTCCCAAGAAAGGTGGAATTACGATTGAGAAGAATGAGAAGGGAGAGGAAATAGCATTGAGACTTGTTAATGGTTACAGAGTCTGCATTGATTATAAAAAGCTCAATGAGGTAACCATGAAGGATCACTTTCCCCTTCCATTCATTGACCAGATGCTTGAGCGTCTGGCGGGGCACGCATTCTACTGCTTCCTAGATGGATATTCAGGATACTTCCAGATACCCATTGATCCAGCTGACCAAGAAAAGACCACCTTCACCTGCCCTTATGGTACATTCGCTTACAGGCGAATGCCATTTGGTCTCTGCAATGCCCCAGCTACATTTCAACGATGTATGCTGGCTATCTTTGACGGGCTAGTAGAAAAGTGTATGGAAATATTTATGGATGATTTTTCGGTCTTTGGTCAGTCCTTTGATGATTGTCTTGACAACCTAGATCAAGTGTTATCCAGATGTGTGGAAAAGAACTTAGTACTAAATTGGGAAAAATGCCATTTTATGGTAGATGAAGGAATAGTTCTTGGCCACAAAATCTCCGCCAAAGGTATAGAAGTTGACAGGGCAAAAGTAGAAGCTATCGAGAAGATGAGTTATCCTAAAAATGTGCGCGAAATCAGAGGCTTTCTTGGACACGTCGGTTTCTACAGAAGATTCATTCAGGACTTCTCCAAGATAGCCAGGCCCCTGTCTACTTTACTTAAGGAAGACGTTGAATTCAATTTTGATGAGAGCTGCAAGCAAGCGTGTTCCGTCGAAAAGTCTTAAGGCTCTACTACCTATAAAACTTGTTCACGGTTAAAAACATGTTCTAAAATTTATTTAAAAACCGACGTCAGCCCCAAGTGCAAAAGCTTGCAGCTAGTGGTGAAACCGGGTCGTATCCACAGGGACTTGTACGAAAATAACTTTTGCCTTCAATTTTCTTTTGTTTTTAGTGATGATTATTATCTTGAAAACTAGAAATAAAATAAAGGTTGCAAAAGTGAAAAGAAAGACGATACGTGAAAATTTGTTTAGAGAAAGATTAAAACAACTAGAACACACCGTTGATCCACCACCCCACCGAAATTAACAAGAAAGACACACATTCATTCGTAAGTATTGGATTATTATCTGCTAAAGAGGCATTTTCCCTTTCGGTTCATCGCCTTTTAATTAGTTCACCATTCTCGGTACAACTAAAGCATTTACGGATCAAAGATATGGATATAAAATCCTAATGTAACAATATTCTCCCTCAACTTACGTATGTTGGAAGAATATCATCACTCTCCTTCACGGTAATCTACGAATTCATCAACTTTCGTATCTAAATTCGATTAGCATGCAACACACATATAGTTCATACACATTGCACATAGACAAAGTAAACATGAAGGAAGAACAAGAAAGCTTACTAGAACAAATGAAAACGAAATCCTTGTTTATTCTGGTGATGGTAGCTTCACAATGGTGGTTCTAGCCTGGAGTCCTTAGCCAATCATCCTCGATTATGATTTCAGAATCAGGGCCGTAGCTCCAGCATTACAACAGTACTACTATTCTAATTTATTCTCGGCATAACGCCTACAGAGTATTTACATAAAAGACGGGAAAAGTAAAAGCTTGGCCAAGAGTGACCAAGGAGGGGCGCCTATTACAAGTGAAGGTGGGGGGGGTTTTATAGCCTAAGCATCAAGGGAATATGCTTAGAATATCCTAAGTTTGTTAGGAGGCATGTGGGAGGTGATGATTACTTAGCATGTGAAGGGGATGAGTCATACAAGAGTTAGTTACAAGCATGTGGAGTTTGTTGGGGAGGAATCATTGCCATCATTAGTCTTCACATGGAGTAACATGCAACCATGTGAGCTAAAATTATCTCCGGTTCGTCCGTAATTCCAGCAGTTCGGTAAAAAAATCATAACTTGAGTTGTAGACCTCCGATTGACGTGATTCAAAATGCGTTGGAAAGCTCATTTTAGTATCTACAACTTTCGTCAAGAACTCTTCCCCTGAAAATGCCTCTAAGTCGGGTCAAATTTCCATCGAAAAACAGGTTACGGTAGAAGTGCGTTGGACAAAATTGATTCGTTTAACTCGTAAACTCGTGGCATCTTCTTCAAAATCCATCTTTTAGACCTCAAAACATATTGTTACATGTGATATTTTGAAAACCTTGGTCACCAAGTTTGGGCCGAATCGAATCAAGCTTTCTTTATTCGAATCGAGCTTTCTTCTTAATCTTCATCCGATCTTCGTTTAAGCTCCTAATTTAACATGCAAGCGTACCTACATTTATGATAACATCGTGCAAAATGTAACATCTCATATTCAAAGATTTTTATCAATGAAACCACATAAACAACACAAATTTGCACTTAAACACTTTTAAAACTCATTTGCTCAATAATTCGATTAAACCCTTAATTTCTATGCAAATTATACGAATATGGAGGAAATCGTTATAAAATATAACGTTATAAATCATGTAAAATCACCCTAAACAAAGCGTTTGAGGAGCTTAAGGACCGTATAATCTCTGCTCCAATCCTTATATCGCCTGACTGGAATCTACCTTTTGAACTTATGTGCGACGCATCAAACTATGCAGTTGGTGCTGTTTTAGGACAAAGAATCAAAGGGAAGTTCCAGCCGATCTATTACGCCAGTCACACATTGAATCCTTCTCAAGTTAACTATACTACTACTGAAAAGGAATTATTGGCCGTAGTTTTTGCTATGGACAAGTTTCGTAGTTACTTGTTAGGTGCTCAAGTGATTGTGTGGACTGATCACGCTGCTTTGCGATATCTGATGACTAAGAAAGAGGCTAAACCGCGCCTACTACGTTGGATACTGACCTTACAAGAGTTTGATGTCCAGATTAAAGACAAAAAGGGCAGTGAAAACGTTGTGGCGGATCATGTTTCTAGAATGTTAAGTGAGGAAAAGGATGATCCAGACGATATAGATCTTTACTTTCCTCTAGAAAACATTATGCTTATCAATGGCTGCGCTCCAGATGTTCCATGGTATTCTTCCATTGTAAATTACCTTCATGCCCGATATCTTGATCCGGAAATGTCTTATCAGGAGAAGAAAAAGTTCTTCTCTGATTTGAAATCTTTCGTTTGGGATGAACCTTATCTTTTTAAGATCTGTAAAGATGGTCTGCTTAGAAGATGTGTTCCAGAATCTGAGCAGCGCGATATTATTGAGCAATGCCACAGTGGACCCACTGGAGGTCACTTTGGTCCCTGGAAAACCGTTGCTAAGATCTTCCAATCCGGTTTCTATTGGCCTACGATCTTTAAGGACACAAAAGCTTTCTGTAAAGCTTGCGATAGATGCCAAAGGACCGGTACTCTGACAAGGCGTTTTGACATGCCTTTGAAACCCATACTAGAATGCGAAGTCTTTGATGTATGGGGTATCGATTTTATGGGACCATTCCCATCCTCTTGTGGTAACAAATACATCTTAGTCTACGTAGATTACGTGTCCAAATGGGTGGAGGCTCAAGCCACTCCTCACAATGATCATAAGACGGTCATGAAATTTCTAAAGAAAAACATCTTCGTGAGGTTTGGATGTCCACGTGCCTTGATCAGTGATGAAGGGACACATTTCTGCAACCGGCCCCTAGAGAAAGTTCTTGAAAAGTATGGTGTTCGTCACAAAATTGGCACACCATATCATACGATGACTAGTGGTCAGGTTGAAAGGAGCAACCAGAGCATCAAGAAAATCCTGGAAAAGACGGTCAACAGTCATAGAAAAGACTGGAGTTTGAAGTTGGATGATGTACTATGGGCATACAGGACCGCCTATAATACTCCCATGGGTACATCTCCATATCAAATGGTTTATGGTAAGCCATGTCATCTGCCAGTCGAGTTAGAGCACAGAGCTTATTGGGCTACAAAGTGTCTGAACTTTGATTCCCAATCCTGTGGTAAGCACCGACTGCAACAGTTGCATGAGTTGGATGAATTCAGACTCCAGGCTTACGAAAGCGCCAGGATTAGCAAAGATAAGATGAAACTCCTCCATGACGCCAAAATTAAGAAAAGAGAATTCCAAGTCGGGGAACAAGTTTTATTATACAATTCCAGGTTACATCTGTTCCCTGGAAAGTTAAGGACACGATGGTCCGGTCCCTTTGAGATTCTCCAAATTATTCCTGGAGGCATTCTAGAACTACGAGGTAATGGTGACCAACCGTTTCGAGTGAATGGTCAAAGGTGTAAGCATTACATAGGTGAACCTAAGGAGAAGCCTTTGATTGTCCGTTTCCTCGATATCCTCGGGTGTGGTGCTACAAAGGTTGAAGAATTCGACGAGTTTTCACCCGACCTGTTTTCAGAGGATGGCGGTAGTGGTCAATCTGAAGAAGTTCTAGCAGGTAGTTGGGATATGGAAGAGTATGAGAGGGAGCGTCAGCTGAAACGTCATCAGAAGGCTCAGAGAATGAAGAAGTCAACCATGGGGAAGTTTAAGCGTGTTTGGAAAGCTATTAAAGGTTTTACCCCATGTGTAAAGTGCTGTTTCTGCAGCCAAACTGCTATTCAAAGTCTAGACGAGGTAGTGGCTGGCAGAAAAGTCAAATGGCTTGATCCAGGCTAAGCTTAAACAGTGTCGAGCTAACGATATTAACCAAAAGCGCCACTAGGGGGCAACCTAGATACCGTTATATTAGTTGTTTTTGTTTTGTGCTTTTGTAGTTTTAGTATTTAAGTTTTAGTATTTAAGTATTAGCTTACGAAGTTTTGCTTTTGTTTATATCTGTCAGTTAGTTGTGCTTTCTAGATATGGATTTCGGAGTTCTACCAGAGGAGTTACCTTTCCTTAGGAGGATCCCACTTATCACTGTAGATGACGGACCGGGAGGGACTATAGTGTTGCACGTAGACTTTGATATTAGTACCCGCGTCAAGACTGTAACCTATGTTCTTATTGTTCCCCGCTGTTCGGGAGGTGGAGACTTCACCACTGAGGAGTTATAGGAGGCTCTAGGACGTCCGTACACAATCCTCAATGATCCGATGCTGACAGATTTAGCGCTAGTGCTGCAAGCTGAACATTTTCGAGGTGTTGATGTAGCTTGTGAGGACTGGGGTGTGCAGGATGAGTACGATTTCCCTCCGGCGATTGACATGATCCTCCATCTTATTCGAGTGATAGATTGGTCGGCCATTTACGATGACTAGCGTTCTTAAGCTGTTTCGTCGAGCAAACGACGTAAAACAAAAGCGCTTGGTGGGAGGCAACCCACTGTTTTCTATTTGTTTTTTACTTGTTTTCTAGTGATTTTATGTACTCCGTTGTTTTCCATTTGTATTTTTGAAGTTTTGTTTAAGTGTAATGAGAAAATGCAAGTTTGAATTTAAATTGTATGCAATTTCATTATTTTTGCATTTTTCTGTCTTGGACGCCCGTCTAGTGAACTGGACGTCCGTCCACCATGCACAATTTGTGAACGAGCGTCCAAAACTCTTGGACGCCCGTCTGATAAACTCTCTTCAACGCTGTATGTGATTTGGCCGTCTGGACGAGCGTCTGTTTATATGGACGCCCGTCCAGTTCATATGCTTTCCAGCTGGACGGCCGTCCATGATCATGGACGCCCGTTCAGACATGCGTCTATATATACCCTGTAATATTCCGATTTTCAGGAAAGGGCAGACGTGTCTTTTTGCGAAAACGAAATATTAGGTTCGGTTTCCTTTTTATTCGGAGTTAATTATTTTGACATATTTATATATATAATTTCGAGTTTTATATATATAATTAAAAGAAAATTCAGTTTTTAGTGATCAAGGGCAATTAAGGAAAAGATTGACTCCTTTATTATGTTAAGACCTAACTTAAAAATCAGAAAGATTCAGTTTAAGAATTCCCCCCATCTCTGCGCAAGTTTGAGGAGAGAAAAGGCCAAGGAGTTTTCTTGATAATTGAAGCATCCGTTAACCGTTTTCAGATCACGCAAGTGTTTCGGAATCGTCGTGATAAGAGCATCGCTTTGGTATCAGTTCGGTTGCAAAGCAGCAGATTTTGAGGGCTGTTTGGATCAGTTCTGCGGCTGCTTAAGGTAAGGAAAACCAGTCCTATGAATTCAATTGTTGGCTAAAAGGAATAGATCATGATCTAAGGCAATTTATGTGTTAGAGCTTTGAGTTGTTGCTTTGGTAATTGTCTATAGAGGTTATGGTAGTGTTAGATGAGGTTTATGTGCTCAATGTGTTGTCTTTTTCTGGTTTTTGATTGAAATACGATCTGGAAATCGCATGGTGATGAAGTTAGGGTTTAGGTCGAACCCAGGTGAACGAGCGTCCGGTATTCTGGACGAGCGTCCAGCCTAGGTTCCACCTTGGACGAGCGTCTGGTTGTATTGGACGGGCGTCTGAGGTGCAATTTTACATTCAGGATTGAAATGGGTTTGGTGGACGGGCGTCCACTATTTTGGACGGGCGTCCAGTAAGCTTGAACGGGCGTCCAAGTCTTTAAACGGGCGTCCAGTTTTGTACTGCCTCCTTTCTATGTTAGTTGCTGTTCAGCTTTGAAAACATGCTTTAACTACATGAAACCTTTATATATGATATGTCAATATGGTATAAACATAGACAAGCCTGAATTGAGCTTCTGATTCGTTCAGTTAAAACACCGAATGTACTCTTAAAGGGAGTTGAAGTTCGGATCCGTCGGAAGAGCATGATAGGCTTGTGCTTTGATGAATTAGGATTCATCAATGTCTGTGTATGTGCTAGGACTTGTCCGTGTCTAGTGGTCTAGGAAGAGAGTAGTATGTGTGAGGGAGATTATTTGAAAACACTTAGGTTGGCTAGTTAATAACTTAATAAACAACGTATGTGGCTAGTAAAAGATTAAACAACATGTCTCTCTTGGCTAGGCACCAGGCTAAATCGTGATGCATGTGCTACCTCTGAAGGTGGAGGAACTTCGTAGGTCAAAAGACCCTAAGTACGGAGGGACTCTGCTGAGGTGTGCGTGCTATCGGAGTCTACCTTTTCTAGACTTCGTGGGTATTGGTGTGATCCACTAATATGTTGCAAAAGAGTGTCCCCGAGGTAGAAGAACTCGTAGGTCAAAGACCCTAAGTACGGAGGACTCGCCGAGGCGGATGCGCGTAGTGCCCTTGAGTGCGGTTGTAACATAGATAGGCTAAGTTAGAAACAGCTTAGTCACAACGTGTTGATGAGCATGAAGTGAACCCTAGATGGAGTTGGTCTCATTTAATCAACTAATTAAATAATTAACTTTTCGTTATAACTATGATTACTTTCATAGCTTCTCTTTCTTTCTAAGTACGTTGTACTTACCTCGAATGCATACTTTTTCTACGTGTTTGGGGACGAGAAGACGAACAAGTTTTCGAGGAAGAGTTTGACGACGACGTTTGACGCCGCTCGTTGAAGAATCAAGATGTTTCTTTTCTGCTTTTCTTTGGTTGTACTTTCCTTACTTTTGAGGTAGACCACCGGTTTTGACGATTTGTCGTATTCTGTCTTTTGGGATTTTCGTACTTTTCGAAATGAAATAATTTACATTTCTACCCTTAGATTTCTTTTCTACTCTTTAATTTTTTGGGAAAAATTTTATATACCCGAGTTTTGCTTCCATTTTGCTTTTGATTTGATACGACGTAGTAGAGGCTTACGTATAAAATGAATTTAATTTTATTTTATACGTGCCGAACGTTTCTTTTCCGGATAAGGACTCGGTGTCCGGGAACGGGGCGTTACAGTTGGTATCAGAGAAAAGCGTTCTTTAGACTTCCTTTCTTTAAGATAAGTTTCTTTAGATCCTTAGTAACGTCTGGTTTTCTTGATCTTTCAGCATGGTAACGACTAGGAGAGGCGTTCGTGGAGCTGGGAGCTCAGGGGTTAGTCAAGGGGCAGGGAGCCCAGTGCCCGTAGTAGGGGGCGGATTTGTGAGGCAGAATCCTTCGCCTCGTTTGAGTGTTTCACCACCACCCCATACAGCCACGCCTACACCTCGGACTCAACAGGATGTGTCACCGAGGCCGCATCATAATCTGCCACCCCGACCACCGCCAAGATATAACTACATTTATGGAGAGCCTGGACAAGCACCTATTCGTGTCACTGTAGTAGGCGACATTCCACCGATTAGTGCGCCACCACCAGTGACCAATGTGTATCCACCACCATCTAGTGCTTATCCTACGGTGTATCCTCGCGGCGGCGGGTCTTCTACCCTCCTCCCGTAGGTCATGTTCCTCAACCTACGGTACCACCTTCACCACGCTTTGACCACCAAAGGGCGTTGGTCATCCACCCTTTGGTTTTCGGCGCAGCCTCAACAAAGATCGGTCTTATCGGGGGTACTATCCGTATCGAATGAGCCTCAAGTAATCCCACCTTTTCCTCAACATCGCGATCGCCGCATGTATCTTTTGGTTACCCTCCGGTTCACCCACCAGTTAGACCGACTTTCGAGCAAGCACCAGCGGTGGATTGGTATACGAGATTGAGGAGAAACCGAGTTGAGAACTTCTTCGGTAATGTGGAGCATTCTAAAGCATAGGAATGGATAAGAGGATTCGAGAAAGCTTGTAGGAACATACATGTTCCTGAGACAGAGATGGCACAACTAGCGATCGGTTTTATGTCGGGAGCAAGCGAAGCATGGATTGATGCCGTTCAAAGCAAAGAACGGTAAGGTAACGGATTGGGAAGGGTTCAAGACGATGTTTTATAATGAGTACTTCCCGGTTACGGTTCAAGCGATAAAGCAAGTCAATTCCCGAAGCACAAGCAAGGTAATAATCCGACCGTGTCCCGCACACTAATAAATTCAATGAGTTAGGAAGGTTCTATCCGGAATTGATGAAGGTGGAAGAGAGAAAGATGGCCCTCTATAAGGATGGGTTGGCCTACGAGATTCGGTCGGGCATGCTAGGTTTCACGGCAAGGAATATGGCGAGTTGATGAATAAAGCCTTGGAAGTCGAGACTTTCGGAAGAGAGCTACAAAGGTTGTTAATAATAAGAGAAATTTCGGGACAAGTCAAGGCAAGGTTATAGGGGAGCACCACGGCAAGCGCCAAGAAGACTACGGCTCCTACAAAGAAGCTAAGGCCCCGAACAAGGCACCACTTTGCCCCAAGTGCAACGAAATCATACAGAGAGTGCGGCGAGTAGTAACGGTTGTTATGTTTGTGGTGAGCAAGGACACTTTTCTAGAGCGTGTCCCAACAGGGGAAACAAGAGTGGTTTGGGTCAAGGAAGCGGGAGAGGCGGCCCGAGCCGACCGGTTCGAGTTTTTGCAAATGGATGCTAGCTTTGTGGAACCAGAGGATGACGTTATTTCAGGTACCATGTTTTGTTTCATTCCTTTATTAAAATATTTTATGGCATGTTTATTCATGTTGTGATGTATTATGAATGAATGAATGTGCATCTTAGGTACGATAATGTTAGAAAACCTAGTGGTCAAGGCTTTGTTTGATACGGGAGCGTCAAATACTTTTGTGTCAACCAAGGTAGCTAGGAAGTTGAATTTACCTTCGGAGCCTTTAAGAAACACTTTGGAAATAACTACACCGTTAGGAAAGGTAACAAGGGTAACTAGAGTGATACCTCAAGTGGAAGTTCGAGTTGGACCTTATCGATGTAAGAGCGACTTTACAGTTTTTGACTTTTCGGATTTTGATGTAATCCTCGGAATAGATTGGCTACCCGAGAATTATGTACACCTGGACTGTAAAGAGAAGAAAGTAACTTTTAAAGTACCTGGGAAATCAGACAAGACGTATCAAGGGAATGTTATAAGCCGAGTAAGAAGAAACATCCGATCATATCGGCGGTTAAGGCAAGTAAGGGCTTGTCGAAGGGTTGTGAAGGCTACTTGTTGTATGCAAGTGGACGTGGAACAAGTGAAGCCTAAGTTCGAGGAGACTCCTATAGTGAGGGAATACCCCGAGGTATTTCCAAGAGTTACCGGGAAACATGCCGGACAGAGAGATAGAGTTTGAGATCCAAACTTGATACCGGGAGCGGCACCGCTTGCTAAGGCACCTTACGAATGGCACCGGCTGAATTAAAGGAGTTGAAAGCTCAACTTAAAGATATGCTTGAAAGGAACATAATTCAGCCCGACTCGCCTTGGGGAGCCCCCGTTTTGTTTGTGAAGAAGAAAGATGGCGCATGAGAATGTGTATCGACTACAGAGCACTGAACAACCTTACCATCAAGAATAAGTATCCTCTACCAAGGATAGATGATCTATTTAATCAGTTGCAAGGTAAGAAGGTGTTTTCCAAGATCGACCTGAGGTCCGGATATCATCAATTGAAGGTTAAGATAGCGGATATACCGAAGACGGCTTTCGACGAGATATGGACATTATGAGTTCCTTGTCATGCCTTTTGGACTCACTAATGCTCCATCGGCATTTATGGATTTGATGCAAATAGTTTTCATGCCGTACTTGGATAAGTTTGTGATAGTGTTCATAGACGATATCCTAGTTTACTCTAAGGATGAGAAAGAACACGAGGAACACTTAAGGATAGTGTTGGACACACTGAAGAAGAATCAGTTGTATGCAAAGTTTTCTAAGTGTGTCTTTTGGTTGGATCGAGTGAGTTTCTTGGGTCATGTCATTTCGGAGATGGCATTCAAGTTGATCCGGCAAAGATCGAGGCGCTTGAGAATTGGCCTAAACCTACCACAGCTTTCGAGGTAAGAAGTTTTCTTGGGTTGGTCAAGTTACTACCGGAAGTTCGTACAAGATTTTTCGAAGATAGCTACTCCACTCACCAGGCTGACACAGAAGAATGTGAAATTTGAATGGACTAATGAGTGTGATAAGGCCTTTCATACCTTGAAGAGTAAGTTGACTACGGCACCAGTGTTAGCAGTTCCGGAGATTTTTGATAACTACGATGTCTACACGGATGCTTCGGGATAGGGTTTGGGTTGTGTGTTGATGCAAGGAGGAAAAGTGATAGCCTACGCATCTAGACAGTTGAAGGTGCATGAGAAGAATTACCCGACACATGATCTAGAGTTGGCAGCGGTAGTATTTGCCTTAAAGACTTGGAGGCATTACTTATATGGAGTTAAAGCAAGGATCTTCACTGACCATAAGAGTTTAAAATATTTCTTCACACAAGAGAATCTGAATATGAGACATAGGCGATGGTTAGAGTTCGTTAAGGACTATGATTTGGATATTCAATACCATCCGGGTAAAGCGAATGTAGTGGCAGATGCTCTGAGCAGGAAACCAGTGGTTGCAGCTTCCAGTGTTGAGGCAAAGGGCGTAAAGGTTAGATGGGCTGGAAATCAGAAGCTTTGATCAATTTGAAGACAGGCAGTTTGTGGCACCGTTGTTGGCAAGATCAGAGTTGATGGATGATATACGGGGAAAGCAAGACGAAGACCCGGTTTTGTTGGATTTGAAGCGAGTTGCTAGAGAGAAGCCTACGGTCGGTTATGTGCTAGACAAGAATGGAAATCTTTGGTACCAGGATCGTCTATGTGTACCTAATGTTGGTGACTTAAGACAAAGGATTATGGAAGAAGCACATAGGATAGCTTTTGCGGTTCATCCGGGTGCTACTAAAATGTACAGAGACTTAAAGGAAAGATTTTGGTGGCCCTCGATGAAAGTGGAAATAGCCAAGTTTGTGGCCGAGTGTGATGTATGTCAGAAGGTTAAGGCGGAGCATAGATGACCCGGTGGAATGCTTAAGCCATTGGATATCCCGGAATGGAAATGGGATAAGATCACAATGGACTTCATCACCGGATTACCTAAGACAAGAGACGGACATGATTCAATTTGGGTAATTGTGGATAGATTGACCAAATCTGCCCATTTCTTACCGTACAAGGTTGACATGCCATTAAAGAAGATGACGACACTATATCTGGACAATATAGTGAAGCTACATGGAGTTCCAATCTCGATAGTTTCAGACCGTGATTCGAGATTTGTAAGTCGGTTTTGGAAGAGCTTGCAAGAAGCCTTCGGGACCAAGTTGGATTTGAGCACGGCTTTTCATCCTCAGACAGATGGACAATCTGAGAGGACCATCCAGACACTCAAGGACATGTTGAGAGCTTGCGTTTTGGAGGTAGGCGGATCATGGGATGATTACCTATCGGTAGCGGAGTTTGCCTACAACAACACTTTTCATGCAAGTATAGGCATGCCGCCGTTTGAAGCGTTGTATGGGAGAAGATGTCGCACGCCACTGTTTTGGGATGAAGTCGGGGAGAGACAGATTACAGGGCCAGAGATGGTTGAACAAGCAAAGGAAAGGGTTCAGTTGGTCAAGAAGAATCAAGGCGCCTCAAGACAGTGTAAGAGAGTTGGGCTGATGTTAGAAGAAGACCTCATGAGTTTGAAGTCGGCGATAGAGTTTACCTCCGGGCTTCACCGATGAAAGGAGTGAAACGCTTTGGACAAAAAGGAAAGCTAAGTCCAAGGTATGTTGGACCTTTTGAGATTTTGGAAAGAGATGGGACGTTAGCTTATAAGCTTCAGTTGCCAGAATCAATGTCGAGAGTCCATAATGTGTTTCACGTTTCAATGTTGAAAAAGTGTCTGACGAGGAATGATGTTGAAACTACGGTTGATCCAGAAATCCTACAAGATAACCTTGTTTATGACGAGAGACCGATCAAGATTCTAGACCGGAAGGAAAATATGATTAAGAGACGGATGATTCCCTTGGTGTTAGTTCAGTGGAGCAATCATTCACCCGAGGAGGCAACTTGGGAAGTGGAAAGCGACATGCTTAGTGAGTTCCAAGAGTTTGGGGATTTACCAGGTATGTTCTAGTTTCGAGGACGAAACTCCTTTTAAGGGGGGGAGAATGTAATATTCCGATTTTCGGGAAAGGGCAGACGTGTCTTTTTGCGAAAACGAAATATTAGGTTCGGTTTCCTTTTTATTCGGAGTTAATTATTTGGACATATTTATATATATAATTTCGAGTTTTATATATATAATTAAAAGAAAATTCAGTTTTTAGTGATCAAGGGCAATTAAGGAAAAGATTGACTCCTTTATTATGTTAAGACCTAACTTAAAAATCAGAAAGATTCAGTTTAAGAATTCCCCCATCTCTGCGCAAGTTTGAGGAGAGAAAAGGCCAAGGAGTTTTCTTGATAATTGAAGCATCCGTTAACCGTTTTCAGATCACGCAAGAGTTTCGGAATCGTCGTGATAAGAGCATCGCTTTGGTATCAGTTCGGTTGCAAAGCAGCAGATTTTGAGGGCCGTTTGGATCTGCCCCCGCGGTCGCTTAAGGTAAGGAAAACCAGTCCCTATGAATTCAATTGTTGGCTATAAGGAATAGATCATGATCTAAGGCAATTTATGTGTTAGAGCTTTGAGTTGTTGCTTTGGTAATTGTCTATAGAGGTTATGGTAGTGTTAGATGAGGTTTATGTGCTCAATGTGTTGTCTTTTTCTGGTTTTTGATTGAAATACGATCTGGAAATCGCATGGTGATGAAGTTAGGGTTTAGGTCGAACCCAGGTGAACGAGCGTCCGGTATTCTGGACGAGCGTCCAGCCTAGGTTCCACCTTGGACGAGCGTCTGGTTGTATTGGACGGGCGTCTGAGGTGCAATTTTACATTCAGGATTGAAATGGGTTTGGTGGACGGGCGTCCACTATTTTGGACGGGCGTCCAGTAAGCTTGAACGGGCGTCCAAGTCTTTAAACGGGCATCCAGTTTTGTACTGCCTCCTTTCTATGTTAGTTGCTGTTCAGCTTTGAAAACATGCTTTAACTACATGAAACCTTTATATATGATATGTCAATATGGTATAAACATAGACAAGCCTGAATTGAGCTTCTGATTCGTTCAGTTAAAACACCGAATGTACTCTTAAAGGGAGTTGAAGTTCGGATCCGTCGGAAGAGCATGATAGGCTTGTGCTTTGATGAATTAGGATTCATCAATGTTTGTGTATGTGCTAGGACTTGTCCGTGTCTAGTGGTCTAGGAAGAGAGTAGTATGTGTGAGGGAGATTATTTGAAAACACTTAGGTTGGCTAGTTAATAACTTAATAAACAACGTATGTGGCTAGTAAAAGATTAAACAACATGTCTCTCTTGGCTAGGCACCAGGCTAAATCGCGATGCATGTGCTACCTCTGAAGGTGGAGGAACTTCGTAGGTCAAAAGACCCTAAGTACGGAGGGACTCGCCGAGGTGTGCGTGCTATCGGAGTCTACCTTTTCTAGACTTCGTGGGTATTGGTGTGATCCACTAATATGTTGCAAAAGAGTGTCCCCGAGGTAGAAGAACTCTGTAGGTCAAAGACCCTAAGTACAGAGGGACTCTGCTGAGGTGGATGCGCGTAGTGCCCTTGAGTGTGGTTGTAACATAGATAGGCTAAGTTAGAAACAGTTAGTCACAACGTGTTGATGAGCATGAAGTGAACCCTAGATGGAGTTGGTCTTATTTAATCAACTAATTAAATAATTAACTTTTCGTTATAACTATGATTGCTTTCATAGCTTCTCTTCCTTTCTAAGTACGTTGCACTTACCTCGAATGCATACTTTTTCTATGTGTTTGGGGACGAGAAGACGAACAGGTTTTTGAGGAAGAGTTTGACGACGACGTTTGACGCCGCTCGTTGAAGAATCAAGATGTTTCTTTTCTGCTTTTCTTTGGTTGTACTTTCCTTACTTTTGAGGTAGACCACCGGTTTTGACGATTTGTCGTATTCTGTCTTTTGGGATTTTCGTACTTTTCGAAATGTAATAATTTACATTTCTACCCTTAGATTTCTTTTCTACTCTTTAATTTTTTGGGAAAAATTTTATATACCCGAGTTTTGCTTCCGTTTTGCTTTTGATTTGATACGACGTAGTAGAGGCTTACGTATAAAATGAATTTACTTTTATTTTATACGTGCCGAACGTTTCTTTTCCGGATAAGGACTCGGTGTCCGGGAACGGGGCGTTACATACCCCCTACTTCCATTCTTTATTCGAATCGAAAAATTTAAATTGCCAAACCCGAATTTTTGCCTCCTTTTGCTCGAAAATCCTCATTTCTACACCAAATTGGGCGATTCAAGGCCCTACAAACAGCTCTCAATCCCCTCTTTTTGGTTTTTCAAACGCAATCCATCAACATCCAACCGTTGTTTCGAATCAGTAATCTAGCGTGTGCGGTTTTCTTTTGGAAAAATCCGATCTTTGGTCTCGTTTGTTCACATTTAGGACTTCTAATCAGCATAATCATCATCCTTTCAACGTACTTGGTAAGATTTTATAAGCTTTTCGTGGATTATTTCACATTTTTCCCGAGTTCGATCTTCGAGTCGACTCTTTTGCATACACCCGTCTTATTTGTTTCCTTCTCTGTGTTTTGTTTGTTTTTCTTTCTTGGTTGATGATATGTGATGGTTATGGATGATTATGGACGGGTTGCATTGTGGTTTTGATGTTGGTTTGGTGTTGCTTTGTTTGGTGAATCCCGTTTGGACGATAAACGGGTGGTTGTGTTTGAATTTGGGTTTGGGATTGGTGTTTGTTTAGCATTAGGTTACAATGGTGCATAAAGCGATAGCTAAGAGGCATGGTAAGGGGGTAGCTACGGAACCTACGAAGAAGAAGAAGAGTATGGACCCCACTTTAGGCAATCCCAACCAAGGTATTCGTATTGGGGAGCGTCAGAATCCTTTTAGAGGTCAGTCTAGAGTTCCTTTACAGGATGAGCCTGAGTCTGGGTCTGACACCGATGATGAGCTGTTAGTAAGTATGCAGACTAGGGTGACAGAAGCTCGGGGTGAGCAAGTGGACAATGAGCCTGAGGGAGCTGAGCCGGCTAGACAGAGAGTGAGACCTGCTATCCCTTTGCTCGTAGATTCATCAACCCTAAGGCGATGGAGGTCTATAATAAGCATTATCTCACGAGGACGATGTTGATCGAGCGAGCTATCCTTGAGCCTCAAGTTGATCCGTTATTTGTGAAGACATTGCGGGATAGGAAGTGGGGAGCTTTGATGGTAACCCCGAGGACCCCGGTTAATGCTACGTTAGTCCGTGAATTTTATGCCAATTGTTCGGAGACAAATTTGGCAACTGGGGTGGTTACTGTTCGGGGAGTTAAGGTGCCATTTACACCGGCGGTTATCAATGGAAGGTACGGATTAGATCCTTTTGAGGGCTTGGACTATAAGGAGGCCATTAAAGCTAAACAGGATGCCGGTGAGGATCCGTTGGAGGAATTACGGATGTTGGTATGCCCGGAGGTACCGTGGACACTTAGGCCGGGTGGAGATAGGAAGGAATTTATAACTACGAGTTGGACAGAGGATTGGAAGGTCCAGTGTCGGTTTATCCAGAACAGGTTGTTGCCTAAGAACAACCTGACTCACTTCCACATTGGTGACCTTGGGATGCTGTATGCCTTGAACTTCAAGCTCAATGTGGATGTAGGGCAAGCAATTTTTGACGAGGTGACCATGAATCAGAAGGTGTATACTAGGTGCTTGATATGTCCGCATTTGATACACGGTCTCTGTCAAGATGCTGGAGTTCCCGAGTACAAGACCGATCACAAACCGAAGAATCCTAGGTTCTTGCAGAGGGAGAAAGTGAAATCTTCGGGTCAGACTGAGACTGAGGCTGAGGTAGCACGTGAGCCTGGTTCTTCTTCGGCACCGCCTCGACCATCCTCCCTTCCTACTTTATCTCCCTCGGTCCGAATGAGGCTAAGTATGGGTAACAGTGTACGTAACTGGTTGGAGGACATAAGGACGTCTCAGAACAATATTTTGACTATTTTGAAATGTATGAGTGATGGCTGGCCTGTAAGAGACGACAGAGTCTTCAATCCGTGCGTCATTGACTATCTTTATTCTGACGGGATTGAGCAGGCCATTGCGGATGTTTTGGAGGAATCTGAGTCTTCTTCCGATGAGGAGCACCCTGACTCAGTAGACAAGACTACGGCACCACCATCTGGACCCTCTTCTGATCCTCCGGCTGATGATTCTACGGCCCCGGGGCAGCCATGATTTTATTTGTCTATTTTTCGATTTTGATTTGCCCTAGATACTGTGATTGAATATTTTCGCTACTTTTGATTACGTGATTCATTGTATTTCGCATTTAGCTACTATTTCTTATTTCCGTTGGATCATGTAAGCCATAAGGCGTCAGTACTTTCATTTCTACTTTGTTTCGCCTTTTGGATGTGTTTAATGCTTTATCTTTTGGTATTACTCGGTTTTTGTATCTCTTTTCATTCTGGTATAATTCCCCATTTTCCCCGAGATGTTTCCGTGTTTGTCAAGTCGTGCAGGTATAATTCTAGCGGTTTTGTCGAGCTACATTGTAAGATTACGAGTTCTAAGTGTCACTATGTAGGCTCTGGCCTGACCGACGTTTCGAGTATCGGTTTAAATCAGCTAAGTCTTTTACCTTTTCTTTCGTTCTGCACAACATGAGGACATGTTGATCTTTAAGTGTGGGGGAGGGGAATGATTTGATATGTACCTATACATTTGCTTACATTCGTTATGTTTCTATGCAACATGAGCTAAAAATGAGCTAGAATTTTCAAAATTTTTCGACATTTTGTTTTTGTTTTGTCCCGAGTAGGCAATTCAATTCAATGTTCGTTATTTTTATAGTCATCCAAGCTATATATCATATGTTTGATAAGTTAGTTGTTTCACCTGAGATCTATTTTTCACGAGCCATAGTGAATGATGAGCTAATTTATAAAGTTATACCCCTTTTCGACGAGTGATTTTTGATTTTCTTATAAGTCATGTGCTTAGTGCTACGTATATATCTTGAGATTTATGATAGTTTGTATTTAGATCCGAAGTATGATATACTGTGAATATCTTAGGTTTGAATGTGATAAGTAACACGTAACTTATTGTCAAATGAAAAGTTGAAAAATATGAAGAATTATTGGGTGTGTCGGAAGCTAGTCGATGATTTGAGTGCGATAAGGTATACCACGTATGTCCTATACCACTATGATGACTAAAAGCTCACGACAGTCAGAAGAAGCTGCCTTATGATTGGAGTAAGGTAGGGTATATCTCGAATATCCTATTCTGCTATGACAGGGCAAGAGCTCATTCTGATGTGTGTATAAATGTGAAGTTAATTAAATCAACTTATAAAGGAAGTGGTATGAAATGAACGAAAGACTAAGTTATCGTCTATCTTATCCCCAGTATAAACTGATAGATATGCTGTAGGGATTATCCTCTGAGTATTTCAGAAAGGCCCTAGATATATTCTATCATCCTTTTCGGGATATTTTATGTTTGTAGGGTACATCTTATAAGTGTCATTTATCGCTAGTCTGAAGGGGGTATTAGCTAGTTTTGCTTTGAGTTTCTCAAGTTTGGATTTAGTGGAAGTTTTCTATGGCTTTGCACACACACAGTGGTGAACCTCTAAGTTATTGAATATGTGTTATATGTGCTGAGATGTCTATCTTTTCTCGAGCCTTTATCTTGTTTTGTTTTGCTCGGGACGAGCAAAAGATAAGTGTGGGGGAGTTGTTAAGGGTGAATTTATACGATTTATAACGCCATATTTTATGATATTTCCCTTCATATTCGTATAATTTGCATTAGAAACGAGTGTTTAGTAGATTTATTAAGCAAATGAGGTTTTGAATGAGTTATTCATAAAATTGGTTAATTTTGGTTTTTTTAATATGATTTTATGATTATTTGTACATTATTACATTTTGCGATGTTTTTATGTGTTATAGATACCTGTTTGAGGCTCAAAGGATGATCAAAAGTTGATTAAGTTCGAGCTAATTGATGATAAAAGAGATAATGAAGGAATGAGATAGAGGAAAAAGAGATAAAGATCAATAAATAAAAAATCGATCACATTGGACGAGCGTCCAGGTCCCGTCCAGAGCGGACGGGCGTTTGATAGATTGAACGAGCGTCCGGAGGAGCGATTTTGATACAGAGAGTTTGGACGCTGTCTGAACGGGCGTCTGAAGCAGTCCAGATCTATCTGGACGGGCGTTCACAAGAGCGGACGAGCGTCCGTCGGCCGACTTAGTGACACCGACTTCGAACTCTATATATAGCAGCTGTTTTCTCCACATATGAGAGACCGCATACACATTACTCAAACCCTAATCCTAGGGGCGGCTTTAGGCTGCGATTTTCCTTAGTTTACAAACAGTTTTTCTTTAGATTCTTTTATGCAATTTTATTCAAACAATTCCAAGTTCCAAGAGGATGCTTAGAGGCTAAAAGCCTTGAACGAGCGTTGTGAAGCCGTCCGACTCAACAATTCAGTTCCGTTCTTGATTATTTTGTGAGTTTCTAATATAAGTTGTTTCTTTTATCATGCTTATTGTTATTTATGCAATTTCATATCGAAAGATCGTTGCTTGTTGATTGTTTTATTTGATGAAAATCATTTAAACGTTAGATCACCATGATAAAAGAATAGTTATTTGATCTATATAACGAGAGTTAATAGGTTAGATTTCTAGATTAAAAACGTTAAAGTTGACATCTTTGGTTAGAAGAAGCGTTAATCTTAGATCGAAGGATAGAGATTAATAGATGAACTATCTAAGAAATTAGGGTTCGTACTTTAGATGAGATGAATCACAACTTGGTTAGAGATCACGAAATAATCTGAATAGGAATTGAATGTTGATAGGATAGGTGGATCAATTGCTCGTTTGCTCGTCATAATTTGATTTAAACCCTTAGAACTTGAATTGTTTAGTTAATCAATTTCCTTTATTGCATACTAGGTTTAGTTTAGTTTAATAGTTCGCAACCCGTATCTTCCCTGGCTTTAGATCATATCTTCTGTCCATTTTTACGTTTTAGTTAAGTTTATTTTGAGTTTCGTTTAGTTTTATCCGCTGTTTAGATTAGTTTTTCGTGACATAATTTAGTTAGACAAAAACTAGAGTTATCAATCACCAGTTCCCCGTAAGATCGACCCGGTAGCAACCTCTATACTACGATCCTTATACTTGAGGGAAACTGGATTTATAAATATTTATTACTTGTTTGATGTGTTAGATAAATCCGTGACATATAGGATTTATTAAAGTCTGATAGTTGTATAAGTTAAATCAGACAAGCACTGTAATTGTTCTTAACCAAAACTGAGAAATGGAGAAACTGACATTTTGACTAGCTGAGACTTTACGAAAAACTGACAACAGAGCAGATCTACAGAAGATTGAAGAAGGTAAGTTCGCTGAGAGTTACAGACTCAGTTGGCTTATCTAGAAGAATGAAGAACTGAGGGACACAGACTCAGTTATTGAAGAATGAAGAACGAGGGTTCAAACTCAGTTATGAAGATTAAAAGTCGAGACTTGTAAAGTTGGACTTCAGGCAAGATTGTGGTGACCTGAACTGACTTTATGGATCTTGTATGAAGACCTAAGAATCATAAGGACAATGAATTCTTAGATGATAAATCTATCATGGTGTACTCTGATTAAGTCAATTGTAATCAGATAAAAACTGGAGTACTGATATTTGAAGAAGAATAAAATTTCAGTTAATGCTCCAAGTCAGTAAGGAAACTGACAAGTAATAAACTCAGCGTAAAACTGATAAGGAAACTCAGTTTTACAAGTCAATCATCCAACAGACTGAAAGTACAGTTGTAAAGTAAGAAATCTCATTGGATGAGTCACTGACACAGCAGGAACGGTCAGAAAACATAGCCGTTACAAAGCAGGATGAATGTTAAATAAACCCCTATAAATAGATTACCTCTACAACATCAAAGAAGGGGGTTAGAGAAAAAGGCATGTGGTAACAAGCAAGAAAATTAAAAAGAAATTCATCTAGTCAAGAAAAATCAAATTGAGGGGGAAAGCAAAATTCAAAAAGAATACCTGCTAAATACTCAATTGCAAGATCAAGAAAATTTCTTCAAAGTGTTCAAGCATAATTCAAGATCTAATATTTGAAGAAATACAGAGCCGTGCTTAAATTATTTATCCAGAAGTAATAGCTCAAATCACAGTTGAATCATAGTCATTGATTCAAGATCTCAACTTTGATTCTATCAAAGGTTTAGACTGTGAAACACCAAGAAGGTGTGAAGGACAGTTGAGTGCAGTCAGGAAGACTGTGTTTGTGATGAGCTGGTGAAGAGGCAATTCTACCCTCCAAGGACCAGTGGTTCAAACAATTGAAGAGCAGCAATCCTACCTGTTCTACAAGTGTTTAGATAGTGAAGCTAGGGATTAGCCAAGGACTATCAGTTTAGGACTTTTTGTAACCGGGCCATCTCAAAGAAGTTCTAGTGGAATTTTCCTCCGCATCACAGGGGAAGAGAGGACGTACAGGATTACACCACCTGGAACCTCTATAATTCTTGTCTATTTACTTTATGCATTCATTCATTGGTTTTCATATTGAAATCATAGTTACTAGTTGTTAAAGGCTAATTTTTATCCGCTGCCAGTTAACGAGACTAAATATAAGTTAATAATAACTTATATTCAGTTAAGCTAACTGAACTCCGCACAAGTTAAAGGGACATGAACTGAAGATCAGTTTAAGTTTCAGAGAAACTCAGTTCCTGGGACTTTTCCAATTCAGGATTAGTTTTTGGTGACAAGTTTATTCACCCCCCCCCCCCCCCTCTAAACTTGTGTTAGCCTTTCCAAGGGACCAACAATTGGTATCAGAGCAGTTCTTCCTATTGTAGGAGATCCAAATTATCACTGACCAAAGAATAACTGTGCGTCAGTTATTTCCAAACAACCAACTGTTGAAAACCCTTACTGTACTTCATTACAATGGATACATCTAGAATTAGAAATTGGCTAAATAACCCCCTGACTGACTACTTGCAGAATGTTGTTTATGATTTCCAAGATCAAGTACTTGAAAGATTCAGTACTACAAGTTCTCACACAAATCCAGAACCTCATTTCAGTTATGATGAAGATATTGAGCTTAATGCGAATATTGTTGATGAATCCAGAGGATTTCCATCCTTAAGTGATCTTTCAGAAGAAGCGGAAAAAGAATTAATACGGGTGGCTGACTCTATAGAAGAAAAGCTAACCAGAGATCCATCTAGTATGAAGGTCATAGATATGGATGAGACCCTACCTACAAGCCATGGAGGAGAAAGTGATGAAGAAATCATATTGCTAGGAGCTACACAGACGAATGCTATCAATAAAGGGAAACAAGTTCTGATCAGCGATGATTCCTCAACATCAGGCTTATCTATCAAACATCAGGAGGTAAATGCATCTACATCTAAATCTCACACTATCCTGAACAATCAAAGAAATGAAGATTTCAATGAAACCTTAGATATACTCATAAAGCAATTAGAGATAATTCAAAAGAATTATGAGAATGTCAAAAAGGAGAAAAAGTTATTGAAAACTGAAATTTCAAGATTGAATGCTGAAATTAACCTAATCAAGAATAATAATGGAACCAAAGTGATTGGACCAACTGATAAACCAACAAATGTTGTAAACATCAGTAAATCATCAGTTGATCCAATCTCCAAAGTTCAATTCAAACCAGGAAAACCATTTGGAGATAGATCTGGTTTAGGGTTTGATAATCAGTATAACTCTAAGTTAAGACCAAAATCAGTTGCAATAAAATTTGTGACTACTCAACCGTCGAAAGCTCAGAAAACTGATAAAGTTATTAGAACTGATAGACACTCAGCACAACCAAATGCACGAGTTGCTAAAACTGAAAATCTGTTAGTAAAATTCATCAAGCTAACAGATTTTACAGAAAAACTCTGAAGGCTGAAAATAGTAAAACTGATTCAATATCAGTAAGAAAAATCTTCAAGTCATATCCATCTAAGGATAAAGATCATTCAAGGATCAGAGGGAAAGAAAGATTATTTCCTACAGATGAAGATTGGAATAGGTCGTCATATCAATTTCACAATCAAAACAAATTTAAAACTGTTATGACAAAACATGAAAAGTTTGTAAAAACTGACTTCACACAGTCAAAATATCAAGAAAGGTACAAAGTTGTATCATCACGAGCTAATCAGTTAGGACCCAAAAAGATATGGGTACCAAAAATTTCTCACTTTGTTTTGCAGGAAAAACACAATCAGTTGAGAACTGAAAAACGTAATTCACAAAACTGAGTTGCTTTCACAACCAAGTTTTTGAATTCAGCATGAGGACAAAAAATGAGAATATACAGCTGTCAACTCATCGTACCTTCTTTATTCACTTTTATCCAGCCACGGTTATCAAGAAAAGACGTGGTCCTTCTCAATCTAAATCGTTCATAATTTCCACACATCCACCTTTTTCACGATCTCAACTCATTTATGACAAGACGTTTTAAGTCCCACTCAATTCTTAACTACCCCCACTCCAAATTATAAATATCCAGAATTTTCTTTTATATAAATTCTTTACGCTTGAATTCTGAATCTACTCTCTGAATTTCAAATTTTCAATTTCTCAATCAAATCCAAAAAAATGACCTTCACTCGTGTTGAACCCGGAATGATCGTTTCTCTTGATCAATATATTGGAAAGTATGTTGATCAAACTCTAGTTAATTCTATTACGACAAAAATTCGAAAAAATAAAGGATTGGAAGCAGTTGATGGGAGTCAACTTTACGTGACTCCGGTGCATTAATCACCCCCGTTTATCACACTTTCAGCACAATTTTGGGTAAATTAGACCATTTACGGGGTGATATCGTGAGCTTATGGCACGGGGAACAAATCCATTACTTTGATGAATTCATACCCCTTTTTGTTGATATTAACCCCATTTCCGAGCACTTTTACCCTCTGGAATTGTTTGGATGTTGTGGTGGTTTGTGATATTGAAGGGTATTGGTGTCTCGAGGACCCAGAAGGTGACGATTTGTGGTGAAAAAGCATGACCGAGGCAAGACGAGGGCCTAAAAGGGAAAAAGTGAAGATTTGGGGAAACAGGGGTTCAAACGCACGTTTGAATCCCCCAAACGCGCGTTCCATGCCTTTAAACGCGCGTTTGAATCCCTAAACGCGCGTTCCAGAAGTTCAGACCAGATTCAGAGTTGAAGCCCTCTAAACGCACGTTCGGGAACCAGGCCAAACGTGCGTTCCAAGATCCTAAACGCGCGTTTGAACCTTCCTAAACGCGCGTTCCAGATGAAGAACAGTCAAGTCCCTGCCCATAATTTATGTGTAACGCACGTTCCAGCCAAGCGAGACGCACGTTTGAAGATCCCAAACGCGCGTTCCAGACCCTTAAACGCGCGTTTGGACCCTTTTTGCAGCAGATTTTCCCTTCACCTATAAATACCCCCCTTAGACATTTTCTTGGATATCAAGCTTTTCTTAGCAAAACTCTACCCATTTATTGCTCGAATTTTGTAATAGTTTAGAATACTCTCTCTTAATGTAAATCAACAACATCTTAGCTTAATCTTTCCATTTCTTAGCTTAGATTTTCATTCTAAACACTAAGAGACCACCTTTTAATTACTTCTTTATTTTGTACTTTTTGGATCTCAACTCGAATCTCTGCAATCTTATGGTATATTTCTCTTCTCTTTTACTTGTTATGGCTCTTATTTACTGTTTTGTACTTGTTTTGATTAGTATAATGAGTAGCTAAACATCTACATAGTCGAATCATGTGAAATTTGGTGAAATCACCCTTTGGGTGATGAAATTGGGAGTGGGTAGTTCTTTTTATTGTTGTATCTTGCATATTTCACGTCTTAGAGCTTGTTATAACGGATTTGGGCTAGATTGATCACCTAGGTCAAAATCACACACATCACTCTTGAGAGTTGTTCAGATGGAGGGGTGTGGGAAAAGGGTTCTAGGATCGTATTGTAGTGCGAGGTTACTCGTTTTTAACGTTTAAACGGCTCTCGTGCATGATTGTCTTGTGATTGAACCTCTTTTAGGGAAGGTTAGTTGACTAGGCATAAGGTGTTGGGGAAGAGTTGTTCAGACCTTAGCATCGGGATTAGGAGCACGTACCCGTGGAATTGAATGTAAGAGGTTATTGTTATTGCACTCTCCCGGTTTTGTCACTCCTTGGGGTGAAACTAGCTATTTTGATCATGGTTCGACTATGTCTCCTTAACTATCTTTAAAACTTAGTCGTTTAATCTTCTTTCTTTCTTTTTATCTTTAGACTCGTTAGTTAGAATCACTTAGTGTCGTTGTAGTTACAAATACTTTAAAATCATTGATCACCTAGACTAAGCATTACGTTCACTTTGGTACTTGCAAACACGATTCCTTTGGGTTCGACCTCGTACTCCTGTAGCTATTCTAGCAATCGACCCGGTACACTGCCGGTTAGAGAGTTAGTTTACCCACGGTTTCGAGTCTTTATAAATTGTTTTTGTTGGGTGGATTTTAGCTCAATCAGCAGTCTTCAACATCGATCTAAAAAGTGTTTGTTTAGAAAGCATCAGAGACTTCTATCAATTTGGAAGAACAATTGTGGAAAGAGAAGATACACAAACCTTCATCACCACTGTCAGTAATAAAGAAATCAAAGTAACTGAAGAATTAATTGCAGAAATCTTTGGGTTTGACAAATCTGGAGGATCAGCAGCCATTAAGTTGACTAAAGAACAGAAAGAGAAGTTATGGAAAGATATAGCAATTAATGGTGAATCTACTGTGCTACAGACAGGGAGCACAAGCCTACTCAAGCCAGAGTTTAATTTTCTTTCGAAGTTACTGGCAAATTGTATAATTGGGAATGCTGGAAACTTCAGCAATTTATCTGGAGCAAAACTTGATTTGCTTTACATAATCTGGTTTGAAAAGGATTTCAATTGGGCAAGGTATCTTTTTGATCAATTGATAGCACAATCAATTGATGTACCCAAAAGGAAGACCGATGTAAAGAAAGGAAGATTTTATCACAAGAAAACTTTAGCATTAGTGGTCCAAAGGATACTCGATCACTTTGGAGTTGCTAAAAGGAAAGAAACACCTGTTGCTGATGGAAAGATTGATATTAAAGAAGAAAAGACAAGAAAAAGGAAAGCTGAGAAAACTGAGACTGAACTCAAAAAGAAGAAAAGCAGGAAATCAAAACCACCTGCAACCGGAGATGAAGTATTAGCACAAATTGAAGATCTGAAGAAAAGAAGAAAGCAATTGGAAGAAACTGGAAAAGGTGCAACTGAGAAATCAACAGAAATGTCACCAACACAAGAAGCTAGAACTGAAGTTGCTGACAAATCTGCACCAGAAGTGCAAACTAAGATTAATCTTACCCAATCCATTCCAACCTTGGTAACTGAGGTCTTACCAATTCAAGAAGAAGCTGTACAAGAAATGGAAACAATGAAAGAAACTGAAGTTATCAACAGAGGACAGACTGTTGAAACTGTCTTGCAGAAAGAAGCTGTAACTCAGGGGGAACAAACCCTGAGAACTGATCCTGATTATGAAGAATCAGACAGCGATGAAAGACTGATTGATGAAGCAACATTGAACATGCTTATGTTGCTTTCAAAGTCCAAGTCTACTCCTCAAGAATCGGTACCCAGCTTGGAACAGGAGGAAACTGTTAAAGAATTTTCAATTCCTCAAACTGAAGAAAAGGAGGCTGAAGCAATAACTGAATCAACCAAGTTTACTCAATTGGATGAACAAGTTCATGAAGCTGAACCGACTAGACACACAATGGAAGAAGTTCCAATTGTTGAATTGGAACCTGAGCAAAGCGAAAAACAAGCCGTTGATGAAGAAGCAAGTGAAAAAGTCTTACAAACTGAGTCGATAATCTCAGCTTCAGAGATTGAGAAAGGAACATTAGTTGTTTCAGTTACTGCTGGGGGAGAAACCAGCAGAACAAATCTTATACAGACTGATGATCCCATGCAAATTGAAGTTCCTACTTAAGGAGAAGATCATGAGAGCACAAGGGATTCTGAGGACATCCTCACACCATTCAAATCTCCATCTGATCATACATAACTAATGAAAGCTGAGTATGAGCGATTGCAAAGATACAGAACTTGGAAGTTCAGTTCTATAAATGATCAAAGAAGTCAGCGTGCAGAAATGGAGATCATTGAGAAATGGGTATTTGACCTATACAACATCAAAAGCTTAATGGAAATTTTCAATACCGAAGATTTCCTAAGTCAAGGGTATGCGTTAATCAGAAACAGTTATTGGAAGGAAGCCTTAGCCAGTGGAAGCTCTAAGAAAAATGTTGATGATGATTTTGAGGAAGATCCTGACCTACAAAAGGGGATTCTTGCCTCTATACAAGAAAAGGAAACTGCAACAGAACGAAATACTGATGAAGACTCTATTAGTTCTGGTGGAAGCAGTGGAAGCTCAAGTTCTGAAAACTTATCTGGAACTCGGTCAGACAAAGAAGCAGAAGGAGGTTACCAGTCTCCCACTGATAAGTCCACACTTGAGATAGCAAGAACATTGGCAGAGATACCTGGAGAAGAATCAGATGATGAACTGGAAGCACATTTGTCACCAGCAAAAGTTATTGATTCATCAAGACTGGAGAAAGCTGAGAAACAGTCGGAAGAAGGAAGACAATCAGCTGAATTTAGAGAAAAATTGAAGGAAATCGTTCCTTCACCTCTAAAGCAAACCAATCTACCAGATGCTGAAACAAGCAAGTCAAAGGAACAACAAGAAAGAAGTTCACAAGATGTTCCTACTCAAGTTGATCTCATTAGATATTATCACAATGAGATACTCAGAATTCAGAAGGATGATAAGAGCTTATTCGGAAAAGTCTAAAAATCCCTAGAAGCCAGTCAAGATGAACGATCTAAACTGGAAAAGAAGTTAGATACTCTGAATAATGAGTGTCAAACCACTCTGCTTGAGATTCGGAAAACAACCACTGAACATGTCATGAAGAAAAATGAAACTCAAGAGAGATGGGAAGGCATTCTCGGCAATCTAGTGGACAGAATGTTCTTAATGGAACAGGGCTTAAAGGACTCAGTTGTGGCTCAAACCATATTGGCATCAACTCAACAATCATTGAATGCTTACATCAAAAGCCTGATTAATAAAGATGATGTCAATAAGGGGGAAAGTTTAGATATCTTAAAAGTCCATACAACTGAAATACCACAAGTCCTCACAAATATTGATGATAAGTTAAGTGAACTGAAGAAAGCAAGAGGAGATTTTACTGATGATGAGATGAAACTGATTATTAAGTACTCAGAACCAACTGACAAAAGAGTTGGTCTGGATTCTCATCTCTACAATTTGTTCAAAGACTTACCAGAGAGAGAAGGAGTGTCAAAAGAAGAATCTCTTGAAACATTTCTACATATGCAGAAGATACTTGTGCACTATTGGAATAAACTGATGAAATGGGAAGCAGATGGTACCTTAGATAAAGCTTCAGAGAAAGTTGAAAAGGCTGAACCTGAATTTATTCAAACTCTACTGAAAATAGCCACAAATGAAAGACTAAGGACATCAGTTTTCACATTTGCAACTCTATTCAAAAGTAAATTCTTCAAGGAAAACAATTTATCTCAGTCATGGAACATTTGGGCAAGCATTCATGGAATTGAACATTCAGCCACAAATGAAGAAATGAGAATTGTTGCAGAGAACTATGATAATCAACCAGGACATTAAATTCAGTTGTTTTACTTATGTTGTATTTTAACCTTGTAACTCAGCTATCAAATAAAGTTTCGGTTTCTCAGTTCATGGTGTTATTTATTATGTTTTGTCTTTTATCTTTTTGCATTGCTTTTAAGGAGGGTATTGACATCATCAAAAAGGGGGAAATTGTTGGAAATAAAATTTATGTTTTGATGATGATTCATCACTTAGTTTATTAATTGTTCTTAACCCCATTGATGAAGTGTCATAACTAGCTGTTATAGTGCAAAGCAAGAAGATGTCTAGATACCAATGTATAGGATTTATTAAAGTCTGATAGTTGTATAAGTTAAATCAGACAAGCACTGTAATTGTTCTTAACCAAAACTGAGAAATGGAGAAACTGACATTTTGACTAGCTGAGACTCTACGAAAAACTGACAACAGAGCAGATCTACAGAAGATTGAAGAAGGTAAGTTCGCTGAGAGTTACAGACTCAGTTGGCTTATCTAGAAGAATGAAGAACTGAGGGACACAGACTCAGTTATTGAAGAATGAAGAACTGAGGGTTCAAACTCAGTTATGAAGATTAAAAGTCGAGATCGTAAAGTTGGACTTCGAGTGCAAGATTGTGGTGACTCGAACCGACTTTATGGATCTTGTATGAAGACCTAAGAATCATAAGGACAATGAATTCTTAGATGATAAATCTATCATGGTGTACTCGATTAAGTCAATTGTAATCGATATAAAAGCTCGAGTACTGATATTTGAAGAAGAATAAAATTTCGCTTAATGCTCCAAGTCGGTAAGAAACCGACAAGTAATAAACTCAGCGTAAAACTGATAAGGAAACTCAGTTTTACAAGTCAATCATCCAACAGACTGAAAGTACAGTTGTAAAGTAAGAAATCTCATTGGATGAGTCACTGACACAACAGGAACGGTCAGAAAACATAGCCGTTACAAAGCAGGATGAATGTTAAATAAACCCATATAAATAGATTACCTCTACAACATCAAAGAAGGGGGTTAGAGAAAAAGGCATGTGATAACAAGCAAGAAAATTAAAAAGAAATTCATCTAGTCAAGAAAAATCAAATTGAGGGGGAAAGCCAAATTCAAAAAGAATACCTGCTAAATACTCAATTGCAAGATCAAGAAAATTTCTTCAAAGTGTTCAAGCATAATTCAAGATCTAATATTTGAAGAAATACAGAGCCGTGCTTAAATTATTTATCCAGAAGTAATAGCTCAAATCACAGTTGAATCATAGTCATTGATTCAAGATCTCAACTTTGATTCTATCAAAAGTTTAGACTGTGAAACACCAAGAAGGTGTGAAGGACAGTTGAGTGCAGTCAGGAAGACTGTGTTTGTGATGAGCTGGTGAAGAGGCAATTCTACCCTCCAAGGACCAGTGGTTCAAACAATTGAAGAGCAGCAATCTACCTGTTCTACAAGTGTTTAGATAGTGAAGCTAGGGATTAGCCAAGGACTATCAGTTTAGGACTTTTTGTAACTGGGCCATCTCAAAGAAGTTCTAGTGGAATTTTCCTCCGCATCACAGGGGAAGAGGGGACGTACATGATTACACCACCTGGAACCTCTATAATTCTTGTATATTTACTTTATGCATTCATTCATTGGTTTTCATATTGAAATCATAGTTACTAGTTGTTAAAGGCTAATTTTTATACGCTGCCAGTTAACGAGACTAAATATAAGTTAATAATAACTTATATTCAGTTAAGCTAACTGAACTCCGCACAAGTTAAAGGGACAGGAACTGAAGATCAGTTTAAGTTTCAGAGAAACTCAGTTCCTGGGACTTTTCCAATTCAGGATTGGTTTTTGGTGACAAGTTTATTCACACCCCCCCCCCTCTAAACTTGTGTTAGCCTTTCCAAGGGACCAACATTCCTTCTTCTTTCTTCTTGTTCTACAGCGCGCTAATTAGCGTTGTTGAGAAGGTGGTGCATGCGTGTGTTTTAGTCGAGAAACGAGAACAATAGGACTAATTCTTGGTTTATTTAATGGAATAGTAATCTATTCTTTTAGTTATTGTAGGAGATTTTGGAGATAATTGATAATTTATTTTTTATTTACCGTAGTAATTACTACCTTCATTTCAAAATATAATTCCATTGAATTTTCCATATAGTTTAAGAAAAGAGAAAAACAACAATATTACATTTTGCACAGGAATAAAGAAGATACTGTTATGAAATGATATATTGATGGATTATCTATTATTCTGATTGATTTACGTAGATTTTGGATTAATTCAGATTATTATGTTCACATTGTAATCTATACTATAAATACCCTCTTATACCATTGGAATAACATACAAGCAATTCTCTCTTCTTCTATACTTGTATTTTCTCTTGTTCTTCCTCCAATATTTTCTTAGTTTTATAACACGTTATCAGCACGAGACTCTACCAACAGAGTATTCCATTGGTGTCCCTTTTGGCGGTTCAGGTAAAATTTTATTATTGTTCATCACTCTTCTTGTTTTAGTGGCTAACATCGCCAAACAAGACTTTGTACCCCTAAACATATCGGGGGAAAATTATTTATCATGGGCCATGGATGTGGAGATGCACTTGGTATCTATGGGTCTTGGCAAAACGATTGTCACAAATAATACTGAGACAAGCCATGACCGTGCAAAGGCCATGATATTTCTCCGTCATCATCTGGATGAGGGATTGAAACATGAGTATTTAACGGTGAAATATCCGTATGAATTGTGGAACCATCTGAAAGAGAGGTTCGACCACTTGAAGTTGGTTGTTTTACCGAAAGCCAGATATGATTGGCTCAACCTGCGACTGTAGGATTTTTAATCAGTCACTGAATATAATTCAGCTATATTTAAGATCACATCACAATTGAAACTATGTGGTGAAAAGGTGACAGATAAAGACTTGTTGGAAAAAAAAATTCCACTTTTCATGCCTCGAATGTGCTCCTGCAGCAAATATCGAGAGAAAGGTTTAAGAGATATTCTGATCTCATTGCATGCCTTCTGTTGGCTGAGCAAAACAATGAGCTGGTAATGAAAAAATCATGAGTCCCATCCCACTGGAGCCAGTCCATTCCCTGAAGTGAATGCGACACAATCTTCAAATTTTGGTCGTGGTCGTGGTCGCGGACGTGGTCGCGTTGGAGATCGTGGTAGAGGCCGTGGTCGTGGAAAATATGCGACACATCAAATGAAAATTTTGGCAAGAAACGAAGCGATCCACCAAGATCGGACCATAACAACAAAGAAAAGAAAGTCCATGGTGACAAATGTTATAGATGTGGAATGGATGGACATTGGTCCAAGTCATGCCGTACGGCAAAACATCTTGTTGATCTTTATCTGGCATCTCAGAGAAAGTCAGAAAACGGTGTTGAGGCAAATCTTATTGATCAGAAGATTGATGATCTGAATTTTGATATGCCATTGATGTCATCCATAGAAGATGTTGATTTTTTCAATGACACCGCTTGAAGGCTCCGGTTTATTGTGTCTTTTGACACATTATTTCCTTTGTCATTCTAATAAAGTTGTTTGTGCCCTTTTGCACTTTATTTTATGTCATCCCAATAAAATTGCTTTAGCAATTATTTTAGTATTGTTTTATGGGGGAATGAGGGAGAAGGACAGAAATATTTCATCAATTGAGTAGAATGACAGTCCTTTGAAACTTTTGCAAAAAGGACAAAGCTATTTATCCACTGTCGAAATTCACTTGTGTTCGAAATTCACTGTTTAAATTCACTGCCGAAATTCACTGTCGAAATTCACTAATTTTTAAAATTCATTGTCGAAATTCACTGATTTTCGGGATTCACTGTCGAAATTCACTATCAAAATTCACTGATTTCGGGATTCACTGGGGAGATTCACTGATTTTCGGGATTCAATGTTTGTCCTTCTCGCTATAAAAATTATGCAGTTGTCCTTCTCCCTATAAAAAATATGTAGTTGTCATGTTACTTAAAAATATTCCAGATTGTGTCATTATCCCTAATTTCCCATTGTTTTATTTTGTCTTTGATTGAGGTTGATCTATGACATAATATGGAGTTTTATTATTAATAAATTCAGGTGGATATTTTGATTACCGATCATTGCTAGTTTTTCCTTCTTTATGAGTTACTTTGAAAGTTAAAGGATACCATGTATTTATTAGTGTATATACTTGATGTCACATATGCGTTTGTATCATATAAAATAAAACGCGTCATCGAGCAAATTTTGAGTCATTAATGATAAAATATTTTGACGCCAAAAAAAAAAAAAAAAAAAAAAAAAAGGGATTTAACGTCTAAGATTGTAAGATTGCATCATATGATAGATAATATTATGCGCCAGATTTTATGGGCCATTTTAATGCGGATTACAAAATCCAAAATATATTCACAAGAATAATGTGAGCCATTTTATGATTGCATCTTATTTTTTGTTCGGACAATTAAACATATATGTTCATTTATTTATTTATTCTCAAAAATAAAAATAATAATAAAACATATCCATTTATTTATTTATTGCTGACACGCCACTAAACATTATCATCATTCGTGTTAAATTGTTATTCTTCATTTATCTATATCAATTAACTCCTTTGTTTCCTTGACTAACATGTTATTGATTTTTTTTCTTGAAGAAAAAATGGAAGCCACATTACTATTTTCTTTTGTTGGTGTATAATACATCGGATTATACATGTCAATATCTAGAAGTGGATGTGACTAAACTCAATATTTACGATGTGTCCGTTCCTAGAAGCGAATGTAGACAATTAAATATTCTAAATGAGTTGAGATACACAAGTCAGTTCCCGGTGTGAACATGACAGAATCTAGATAATGTATACCGATATTTAAAGATGTATCGAATCACGTCAGTAGTTCCCTGAAGAAAACATGACACATATGAGACTGTGATTTTAAAAATCATCATAGATGGACTTGGGGTTCATCAAAGCACTGAGGTGCTCATAGAAATGAATATGAAATTGATAGAAATAAATATGGACTCAGAGTCCATTTGAAAGGGAATGATGTTCCTACGAATGACTTAAAGTCTAAAATAAGAAAATCCAGTAAGAACATCGTGACACTTCTTTAACCCGTGCAAAAGAAAGTTATTCATTGCGATAATATGCTATTGTATTGTAGCAATATTTAAGGAAGCGGTGTAATTCAACAAAATGATTATCAAAGAATAATCATGAAACTCAATCCATTTGATCTAGTCCATTCCCAGAAGTGCTTGTCACCAGATTCATGAATGTGGTTGAGGTCATATACATGTCTGAATTCATGGACAAAAATCATGATTAATGTATCCTTTGAGGATACCATCAAATTTGTCTACTTGGAGGGGAAGAATTGTCTACCAGAAGTGGAACAAAACGAAATTAAATTCTAGATGAATGATGAAAATCGATTTTCATATTGTGGTATTGGAAGACCACTGATCGCGTACTTGGCGTACGGCGAATGGCATTAAAAGGCCACTAGTCACATACTGGTCGTACGGCGAGATATCCGGTTGAGAATAATGAAGCTTCATATTTATAGTAAAAACAATATTATGAAACAAATACTATATGTTACGGTCATTATGAAAATGATCCAGATATATATGATAAATATTGTTTATCATTTTTCAAATGTCTTAAAAGCAGTAATTTGTGCGACGTGGATATTAAATCGAGACATCGGAAGATTTAAAAAGATATAGATCTCTTGAAGAGATAATATAATTCTTCCCGATTGATATCTCGTAATGTTTGTTGATACTCATATAAATGGATACACATTGACATGTAGAATCCCACATAGGGATATCACATTAGAATGTTGAATCCCACAAAGGGTTATTGTAAACTTAAGTAGATATGACTTCAGATAAAATGTTTTTCCAAGATTAGTGGGAGGAAAAGTAAACTTGGAGAAACGCACATTTAATCACCGGAGGCATTTAATTACTCTAGAAGAGTGAGTAGCTGCAAATACTCTGGTTGGAATAAATGTTGCCAAAAGGTTTATCCTAGGAGGATAATACTTGTCCTAGAAGGGAAAATCCGAGAAGGACAGAAAAAGTCCGAGAATGACAGAATATGATACGTATCAAATTAATGAAGATAACGTTGTAAGCGTCGAAAGACCAATTGGCTCGATAATGAAAATTCCTCAGAATGGGTTATGACTATATTTATGAGAACTTCGGAAGAATAAGCATATGCTCGAGCAGAAAATATATAGTCAAAGAAGCTCCGGAAGAGCAATGGAATACTCTAGATGAGTAACGAAATCATAAACCTTTGACGAGGTCAATGCTAGAAAATGCCAACAAGTGTTGATAAATAATATGGGTGGAACAAATAATATGCAGTTGTCATACATACATGAGGTTGGAGAAAATGAACCTGAAGTTCACTCCCTCGTGTTACTTTCTTGCGACCCCCTGAATAAAATGTAATGTTCTTGGAGAATCTGGAACTGCATATTGCTGATTGTTAATTATGTTCACCGCTTGGAGCGTGAGAAACCTTAATGTTCCAACAAATATAAATCTCTTAGTGTTGAGATAATGAATTAATGTTATCATTGTTTGAATTAATGAGATATGATAACAAATGCAACACTTGGTTTTATGAACGAGGTTCATAAACGAGGCAAGTATGTTTTGATATGTCAAAATCGCCGGAAGCGATTATAGTGGCTCAAGCACATGAGATGTGTGAAGCATATAAAGTGTTTGAAAGATTGAAACACAAAGTATATAATACATGAATGGTCCCCGAAGCGGGATAATTTGTTTGATCTGAGAAAGTATGGATCCATTGTGAGACTCTTGAAGAGTTACAAAAGATAATTGAATATGATTAATTGACTTATATTATCAAGATCCATTACATGCATAAGAAAATATATTTTTTTGGCCCTGCAGACCAATGTTGTACTCTTTTTCCCTTTGACAAGTTTTTTCCATTGGGTTTTCTTAGTTAAAGGTTTTTAACGAGGCAATCAGTGCACTAGGGCGCATATGTCATGAATCTTTTTTCCTTGACTGGTTTTTTTCCCACTGGGTTTTTCCAAGCAAGTTTTTTGGTACATGCCATATACGTTATAAAATCAGATCAAACGGAAAGCACGTCGGGGACTTGTTAGTTACGCGGTTGGTGGACATTTATCGAACCCCCAAAAGGCAAGGCTTCAAAATTGGTTGTTCCTCACCAGTGGTGGTACATCGATTTCATAGTGCTGGACATAAAAAATTTTGGTTGCAACATCCTCAAATCATGGCGAAATTGTAGCTATTCTTGAAACAAGTCAAGAATGTGTTTCGTTCGGATCATTGGCACATTATACCCAAGATACTTGTGGTTTATTCATCAAGAAAAAGAAGCCGACTTGATTATACGAAGATAATGCAGGATGTATAGCTCAATTAAGTGGTGGCTATGTAAATGACGATCGGATGAAACATACTTCACTAAATCTTCATAAGAAAGGTGACATTAGTGTTCAGCAGATAAGGTCAAGTGACAATCCAGCAGATTTATTCGCGAAGTCATTACCTATCGCTACGTTTGAGAAATTGATAAAGAAGATCGGAATGCGTCGACTTAAAGACCTGAATTGATGCTTGGTTCAGGGGGAGTAAATTAAACAGATAAATATGTACTCCTTTTCCTTAACTAAGATTTTTTTCCCACCGGGTTTTCTCTTAGTAAGGTTTTAATGAGGCATATCATATCTGTTGTATTTTAATAATAGATATCCAAGGGGGAGTGTTATGAAATAATATATTGATGGATTATCTATTATTCTGATTGATTTACGTAGATTTTGGATTAATTCAGATTATTATGTTCACATTGTAATCTCTACTATAAATACCCTCTTATACCATTGGAATAACATACACGCAATTCTCTCTTCTTCTATACTTGTATTTTCTCTTGTTATTCCTCCAATATTTTTTTAGTTTTATAACACATACATATTTTTTCAAGACAATAAAGATAAAAATTAAACTGATTGGACGCTTTTACCCTTAATGATTTGAATAAACACAGTACCAAGAAGCTTTTCCTTGTTGTTAGGAATGGGCAATTTCCTTCGGATACAGTAGTACTTAAGCTGATCTGCCGTCCAATACCCGATTCCATACCCCAAAAATAAGAACATCCAATTGATTTTATTCAAATCATCACGCGTCTAACACCATCACAGCTGCAATCAAAATGTCTATTTTGTAGAATTTTGATTCCGGATTCGTAAACTTTTTGTGCAGTTGGACCCAAATACTTATCAATCGTGTTGAATCTTTCAGGTACTAAGTAGTTGATACAAATTTCCTTACAAATTGGGCATTCCATAAACCCAATAAAAAACATACACTTTGCAGAGTTCAACAAACCAATAACAGTTAGCAGAGTACATCAAACCAATAACTAAAACGTACTATATAAATAAGTAAACCAGGTTTCACTATAGCAAAGTTAGCTTACGTTGTTTATTTATTGAGTATACGAATATGTATACTACTAAAGTCTGTCTGGTGTATAGCCTCAGTTAGTTGGGGATTAGTTGTTAATTGTTCTAGCATTTATTGCTTAGTCTCCTAACCTCCCATTTGGATTTGGTTACAATTATGTGGAATTATATTGGAGATAATGTTGCGTGAATTAAGGGAAGCGGGTGATATATTTTCAGTGATAACCGACTCTTCTTCCGCTTTACATTAGAATTAAATGGCTCTTGATTGAACAAGTTGAGTTTTAAATTGTTATCAAACACTACTTATTTCAACTACCACTTAATATTTCAAGAATTATTCACTATTTTATTTTTGTTATAAAATAATTGAAAGGAAACAAAATTACAAGAACAAAAATGTAGTCAAAAGAAAGAATAAATTTTCTTATTGCTTCATATCTAATTCTCTATTCCAAAGATATGGATGAGGTATTTATACAACACCAAATGTACATGAACCAACTACAAAGATACAATAAAGTATACAATGAATGATAATAAGTTACATGAAAACTCTTGGATTTTGTAACTTAATTTTACATGATGAATAATAGTTGAGTGCTAGAATTGAATAGAACCTCTTGGTATCTATGGTGTAAGATAATGGACACTCACATTATTTAATTCATAACACTCCCCCATGAATGTCCATTAAACAAAGAATATACGGCTGACTTGATTGTTCAATCTAAGTTGCATAACGCATATGTCATTTACTATTAACTTTGCTAAAAAAATCTAGTAGGACAAAAACTAGACAAGGAAAATAGTTAATGACATGCGTTTTTATGTGTTGCATTGACTGCCTCTTTAAAAACCTTTAACTAAGAAAACCTTATAGGAAAAAACTTAGTTAAAGGAAAAAAGAGTACATTTATTGATCTTTAGGACCAAAGCATCAACATTGTTTTGAAATTGTCGCTCCCCCTCACGACAACATTCTTTCAAATGTACGCATTAACATCTTTCTCCGAAATATATGTAGGAATTGCTGGTAAAAACTACCGGTTTAGCATGCTGTTAATTAATGTTGGCATATACTGAACACCACATTAACACATGATCAAAGGAGAAAAGATGATTGAACCAAAACGACAAAATGAAATGAGTAAACGCGAAAACTTATGGATTGAGGCGAGTGTAGCACTCTGTCCTTAAGACGATATTCCGCCGATTATGTGTCCACGGTTATCGCAATCGTCTCCCAAGATACAACAATCATTTCCTTCTGTTCGGCTGGCACTTAACGGAATCAGAAGCAGCGAACCAAGCCTGGTTTATAATCTCTTCCTTATGACTTTGAAAACTGCACAAGTATAAATCATATGTATGAATGAATTTCGCCGAGTTTTAGTACTTTTAAAGTGTATACATTTTCAGGAATTCAATCTTGTAAAAATTCTCTATCTTTTCATTATGTGAGGGCTTTTTTATATAGAGGAGAAGTACCACTTCGAGTTTGGTTTGTGTCCCTAACTTGAATTGATGCAACCCCACAACCGGACCGATGCACTCCGTTTGATGTTGCAACTTTTCACCGAACAAAAGCAACAATATGCTTCATGTCCATTCAATTTATTCATTATTTTAAATTAAATTAATTAATTTCATTCGATTTCTCCAACTATCCCCCACATGAATGAAAATTAATGCAAATGCAATGAAGACTCTAAAGAGATTACAAGAGGAATCTATTGCATCAGGAGAGGTTGTTATTGTCGAGCTACATAAATTGCGCCTATTAAAGCAACTAAAAGAATTATTGAAATAAGTTTAAATGGAACAAAAAAATCTCTTGATAAATGAATTCCAATTTGTTGACTATTAATTATCAAATCTTGCTCCACAATCTGGTTTGATCTTGTAGGCCAAAAAATTCCGTACCATGACGTATCTGGAATAGTAGTAATTAGCGAAATAAAAAGACTTGTAGAAACCATCAAAGTAATTCCATCCCCAACTGTCCAAGGATTAAAATAGTTGGAATATTCTGAACCATTCATGAACATCACAGCAAAAATGATTAAAATATTTATAGCCCCTACGTAAATCAGTAGCTGAATCACGAATCACGAAAAGCACTTTTGTTTTTAACAGAATGGGTAAGTACTAACTGTCCCTCATAACTTAGTTGTCCCTTTTGAACCATGATCTTAGGATCTTTAGTCAGCATGGTTGGGTTACCATCACAAGAGAACATGGGTATAGGCTTCAGTCCCATTGCGTTTGTCAAATAATTGACACCCCCGATCTCTAGCTAAACGTTTTTCAAGCGGATCCGCAAGATTCTCCTTCGATTTTATATAATCGAGGAAATCAAACCATTAGAGAACAATTATTTGATGGTATTGTATCTACGATGTTTGTGTCGTGACTTACCATCATTTCCACGTTTTAGTGCCGACTCGCTATCGCATTATAGGTTGATATCAGTGACACTGCCACCATTAGTGAACATATCCACTAGTGGATATTAAATCTTTCGCATTTGATATCCAGTTTACATCAAAGTAGACTTTTAGTACCGCTGGATACATCGTAAAATGCAATCCAAGATTCATTCTTCATCTTAGATGTCTCAACACTCTATTATATGCACTACTTCCATATGCACATTTCATGAATTTGCAATCCATTGACTCTGGCCCTTGAGATAATTGTTTATGCTTAGGCATTTCTACCATTTCCATACATCCCCACACATCGAGGAATTTATGCTTTGCTTTTAACCTATCCATTATTCCTGATGGAGTTCCGTTGAGAATCACAATATCTAAGAGCATTGCTTCGCCCTATAGTTCTGTGTTTAACTTGAGCTAATCAACATGGCATACATCATTCCATTTAGTGTACTTGTGGTATAGCTACACTGTTCAATTGAAGTGTATATGAAGCACTGGTTTAATGACTGATGTTGGAGCCTTAGCAAAATTCATTAAATGATGCATCATACATTCCACCTTAATCACTACGAATTATCTTAATATGTTTGCCAATTGTATTCTCAACGTCAATATTATCTATCGGCTTCATATTTGATTTTCAGCGGATAGACATAACAATATACCAATCACAGTTATCACTATTAATTAAATCCATAGTTTCGTTGTCATTTCTGCGTTTGGAAATAGTGAACTAGGCAATTCGGCTTCAACACATGCCTTGTATTCACTAATACAAGTACAACGCAGTCGTATAACATTTTACACACAAGATCAAGCTACACTAAATAGTAACAATAATTAATTATCCTCCATATATACGACTCAAACATGTGATTAATCAAAGGCATGATAAAATGTTTCTTTTCAGAAAAGAAAAAGGCATGATAAATAATTTATCTTCCTAATTAGTTTATTGTGAACACAACTTCCACAATAATTTATGGAAACTAATTGCATAAGAAACAAAACACATTTAAGTGAGTTTCATATGATGAACTATTACTGTAAACACATGTAATGAATTATAGCCAAGTTAGCAAATTAATTCCTCAATTCGCTTGCACCATAAAACAAGCATGCCGCCTTTCAACCTTTGTATAATCCCCTTCAGTTAAGAGTCATGTCCATAAACAAACTCTTTGAATAGAAAAAGTGCATGAACATTAGACGTTTAATCAACTTCTCCTATATTCAGACACAACCATTCAAACACATACTTGCTAATTATTAAATTGTATTTCTTTCAAAAGAATTATTTCAATTATAATGTTTCAATGCATCTGGAAAATATAACAATTCAAACAAAGTCTATTGCATGTATACTACACAAGACAATAGTTAGAATATGGCTTTTAAACTGAACTTGAAATAAAGAAGAAAATGACACACATACGAGCCTGTGCTTCGGAAATATAATTGTACATCAATACTAATTGTTTTCCCTTGTTTATACTTACACACAGTTTGATCAAAGACTATTAAAGTTGTCTCATATTGGACACTTGATATTTTATCACCCATCATATTAAGAGATGAATTTCCCTCACCTCATAACCTAGGTTTTGGGGATGATGTCTTCCTCTTATATGGGTTTGGGCCAATGTTTTCCACATGGTATCGGAGCCACCCATTTATTGTGCAAGTGTTGGGTCTCTTTGTTGGCATTGAGAGTGCCCATGCCCACACTTGAGGGGGTGTGTTAAAGTATCCCTCATTGGGAACACTTGTGATTGTATGTAACCCACCATATTAAGAGATGGACTTCCGTCACCTCATAACCTAGGTTTTGGGGATGATGTCTTTCTTCTTATATGGGTTTGAGCCTCACCTCATAACCTACCTAAGTTTTGGGCCCCACCTCATAACCTAGGTTTTGGGGATGAGGCCCCTACTTTTATATGAGTTTGGGCCAAAGAGTAGTGCACATAATAAGTAATCATTTTTTTTTCTTTTACGAAGATGTAATCAAATTTAATAATAGCAAAATGATTTCTGGTTGGACACCAATATTGACTTCTTTTCTTGAAAATAAATTCAATGTGATCAAATTAATAGATTTTGCAAACATAACAATTTACAAAAAATGGTTCAGAGATATTACGATATGTAGACCTGATACACTTTCCTCTTCGAGAAGAGTTATGGTGGAAGTTTTATTTTAGAGGTATAACAAGTGGAGGGATGTGATTAATCCATGTCATTATTTCACCAATAAGGAGCTCAACGTATCTATTTTCTTTTAACAATTCATATTCCTTTAAATTGTGAAATTTGGTTCACTCAACCAAATTCTCAACCAATTGCTAATTTTGAGATCAACATATACTGCATATTAGAAAATTCAAAGGTTTATATGTTTAATCCAGGAGAGCACGCATATACATGCACCATAAATATGCCTATCAGACACGTTAAAGTTTTCTGACCAAGGACACATCAATTTACTAGCGGATGGCATGTAAAATTCAAATCTGCTGTAGGATAAAAATTGGTTCGTCTCGTCAACCATTGCAAGCAAAACATAGTTATACTCGATGATCAAAATATCAAGTTGCAACGGATTTACTGTATTGACAAAGCAATAATGTTCACTTTAATCAAACAACAAGCATGGACAGAACCAACATGTGAAAACAACACTAATTAATATCGTCTTAAGATTGTTGGTAAAAACTATCGGTTTAGCGTGCTGTTAATTAATGTTGGCACATAAAATATAAACACCACACTAACACATAATCAAAACAGAAAAAGATGATTGAACTAAAACGACAAAACGAAATGATTAAATGCGAAAACTTATGGATTGAGGCGAGTGTAGCACTCTGTCCTTAAGACGATATTGCGCCGATTATGTGTCCACGGTTATCGCAATCGTCTCCCAAGATACAACAATCATTTCCTTCTGTTCGGCTGACACTTAACGGAATCAGAAGCAACAAACCAAGCCTGGTTTATAATCTCTTCCTTATGACTTCGAAAAATGCACAAGTATAAATCATATGTATGAACGAATTTCGCAGAGTTTTAGTACTTTTAAAGTGTATACATTTTCAGGAATTCGATCTGTAAAAATTCTCCATATTTTCATTATGTGAGGGCTTGTTTATATAGATGAGAAGTAACACTTCGAGTTTGGGTTGTGTCCCTAACTTGAATTGATGCAACCCCACTGTTAACAATACTACACCCGAGCCCATTTAATTGTATTTATTTATTTTCATTTTATCTTGGAGCACAAGTATTAGCTCCTATATAAATACTGTACTCACATTACATCTAGATCAATGAGAAACAATATTTCCACATTCACAATTTTATTATGGTATCAGAGCGTTAACGATCCCGAGTCCATATGTCATACACGGTATCCCACATACACCCGCCACCTTCTTCCTCCTAAACCCTAACCACCGAAGCCTAACACCTTACAGCCATGTCCGAATCCGAGCTTACCTCCGGCGACAACGCATCAACAGCTTCAAAGCTTCCCACCCTCACCTCCACATCAGCCCTCCAAATTCTCAAACTCACACGATCAAACTACCATCTGTGGAGAGCCCAGATTATCCCATATTTGCGTGGTCAAGGGGTATTCGGATATGTAGATGGCAGCATCAAAAAGCCACCGCCGACCATCCCCTACACCTCCACCACCGGAGCTACGGTACCAAACCCGGATCATGATGTTTGGATTCAGCAAGATAATCTGATTCTTAGCATTATCACCTCCTCATTATCCGAAGACGTGTTGATGCAGGTCTATCAAGCCACCACTTCGGCAGATATTTGGGCTGCGTTACAGAATTGCTTTTCTTCTCAAAGCCGTGCTCGACTTGTTCACCTTAGGGCTCAACTGGCCTCCACCCGCAAGGATACTCTCTCTGCTGCTGATTATTTTGCACGCATCAAACGTATCACAGATGATTTGGCCATGGCCGGGCATCCCCTTGGTGATGATGATATTGTTGCATATATACTGGCCGGCTTAGGTTCTGATTATGAATCCATGGTTCAAATGCTTACTACCCGCGATAAAATCACCCTGGATGAATTATACTCCACGATGCTCACGATGGAAGCCCGGATACAGAATTACACCACTGCCCAGCCGCCTTTTTCATCTTCTACGGCACCTGTTTCAGTCCCAGCAGCAGCTCTTTACACTTCCGGCAACTCCACAGGCACACCGGCCCATTTTTCTCCCTATCCTCCCTCAGCCGCATATTCCAACAATCCAGTCCAACATTCAGGGGGTCGGGGGAGAGGCAATACTGGATCCCGGGGGCGTGGTCGTGGGACCCAACAAAATTCTTCCGGCAATCAAAACAACCGTGGTCCTAACCGTGCTCATCGTTATCCTCCGGGACAGGTACCTACATGTCAAGTTTGCTTAAAGGTCGGCCATACTGCTCAAGAATGCTGGCACCGCTTTGAGACCGACTTTCAGCCAACCCCACCTCAAAACCGTGGACAGAGGCAGCCACACGCCTATAATGCACAAGCTCGGCCTCCAAATGCCATTCCCTCTGGCTGGATACCCGACACCGGTGCCACTCATCACATGACAAATAATTTCCACAACCTCAATTTGCAGTCTGAGCCTTATGACGGTCCAGAAAATATCCATATTGGTGATGGGTCAGGTTTGCCAATCACTCATTTTGGTTCTTCCACTATTTCCTCTCATTCCCGTACTTTTACTTTGTCCAATATTCTTGTGGCCCCATCCTTAAAAGCTAATCTTTTATCTGTTCGTAAATTTGCATCTGATAATGGTGTCTACTTTGAGTTTCATGATTCCTATTTTCTTGTGAAGGATTATTCGGGCCGCATTCATCATAGGGGTCATGTGCAGGATGGCCACTATCACTTCACACCAGTTTCCTCTAAAGCTCAAGCCCTTGTCTCCACTTCCTCCAACACCACTCAATGGCATCGTCGACTCGGTCATTGTTCCCAACCTGTCTTATGTCGTATTTTACGTTTACAGAGTATTTCAGTGTCTAATAAAGCTTCTGAGTCGGTTTGTGAAGCATGTCAGCTGGCCAAAAGCCATAGGTCGTCCTTATCTGTCTCTCATTTTACTTCTAGTGCACCTCTTGATTTGGTTTATTCTGATGTATGGGGCCCATGTCCCGAAACTTCAATTCATGGAAATAAATACTATGTGAGCTTTCTGGATGATTTTACAAAATTCTTATGGATTTACCCGTTGCGTTTAAAATCTGATGTTGAGCATGTTTTTCCCAAATTCAAATCACTTGTTGAACGTCATTTTAATACCACCCTTAAATCCTTCCAGTCCGATTGGGGCGGTGAATTTCGTCGTTTGCATCATCATCTCATCTCCCTGGGCATTCAACACCACCAATCTTGCCCTCACACACACGAACAAATGGGTGCTATTGAGCGGCGTCACCGTCACATAGTTGAAGTCGGTTTGTCTCTCTTAGCACAATCCAATCTCCCTTTACCATATTGGGAGGATGCCTTTGTCACCGCCACATACCTCATTAATCGCCTGCCCACCCCAGTTTTATCTAATAAATCGCCCTTTCAAATGGTCCACAATCGTATTCCAGATTATTCATTTTTACGTGTTTTTGGGTGTGCTTGTTGGCCTTATCTCCGACCCTATAATCATCACAAAACGGATTTTCGGTCCAAAACCTGTATCTTCATTGGCTATAGTCCCGATCATCATGGTTATCGATGCCTTGATCTCACCTCGGGTCGGATTTATATCGCTCGACATGTTGTTTTCGATGAGTCATCCTTTCCTTATCAAAAACCATCTACCCCAATCGACTATATGGATTTATTAGCTTCCCTTCCCTCTCTGTCGCATGTCCCACCCCCTTCCACAATCACTCGGCCCACTGAATCTCCCAGCCCGTCCCACCCACTTGCGTCTCCAGGCCCAGCCCATCTGTCATCCCCAAATCCTCCAAGCCCAGCTTCCCCGCCCGCCATCCCACATTCCACCTCATCCTCTCAGCCCAGTCCATCCTCACCGCCCAGCTCGGCCCATAATCCGCCTCCCCCAACTCGCATGACTACCCGGACCCAAACTAATACACTTAAACCAAAATCCGATCCAGATTTCATCCGTTATCCACTTCCACGGGGTTATTTAGCCAGTGCATTTCCCGAGCCCACATCCTTTACTGACGCCTCCAAACACCGTGTATGGCGTGATGCGATGCAGGAGGAAATTAATGCTCTTATACACAATGATACTTGGGAACTTGTACCGCGTTCCCCCACTATGAATATTATTGGTAACAAATGGATTTTCCGTGTTAAGTCACATGCAGATGGTTCTATTGAGCGTTACAAAGCTCGCCTAGTCGCAAAAGGTTTTCATCAGGCGGAGGGTGTTGACTATCAGGAGACGTTCAGTCCTGTAGTCAAGCCTCTCACTATTCGACTGCTTCTCACCCTCGCTCTTACCCGTCAGTGGTCCACTCGCCAGGTAGACATTCAAAATGCATTTTTACATGGGTTTCTGACTGATTCTATCTTCATGCAGCAACCCGCAGGTTTTGTCCATCCGGATTATCCAGACTATGTCTGCAGACTCAAGCGTAGTCTTTATGGTTTACGCCAAGCCCCTCGTGCTTGGTTCTCACGGCTTACTGAGGTTTTTCTGGCATTTGGATTTCGCCCTTCACGTGTCGACACTTCTCTCTTTATTTATTCACAGGGGTCCGCACAGGTATATCTATTGATCTATGTTGACGACATACTCATCACTGGCTCAACCGATGTCCTCATTCAGCGCGTTCTGGACCACCTCTCTCATTCTTTCCCCGTCAAGGATCTTGGTCCTCTTTCATATTTCCTTGGCGTGGAAGTTTTGAAGGTCCCTGACGGCCTCTATCTCTCGCAACGAAAGTATATCCTTCAGCTACTGACTCGTGCTGGCATGACCACTGCCAAACCTTGCTACACTCCTATGGCTGCCAACTGCCGCCTTCAACAACGTGGCAGTCCTGCTTTTTCCGACCCTACCTTATACCGTGCCATTGTCGGCGGTCTCCAGTATTTGCATTTCACACGTCCAGACATTGCTTTTGCTGTTCATCGCGTCAGCAAGTTCATGCACTCTCCCACTGAGGATCACTGGTCTGCTGTCAAACGCATATTGCGTTATCTTAAACATACCTTGGAATACGGTCTTCTCCTTGCACCGGCTAAATCCCTCACACTTCATGCTTATACTGACGCTGACTGGGCAGCGGATGCCGATGATCGCCGCTCCGTTGGGGCCTATTGTGTCTATCTTGGAAATACTCTTGTCAGTTGGCGATCCAAACAGCAACAGACGGTTTCTAGAAGCAGTACGGAGGCTGAGTACAAGTCCTTATCCAACACTGCCGCTGAAGTCCAATGGATTTGCTCCCTCTTAGCCGAGATGTCCGTACCAATGTCTCAAGCCCCAGTACTGTGGTGCGACAACATTGGAGCCACCTACCTTGCAGCCAATCCGGTCTTCCATGCTCGCACCAAGCACATTGAGCTTGATTATCACCATGTCCGAGAGCTTGTTGCCTCCAAACGCATTCAGGTTGCCTTCATTTCCACTAAAGATCAAATTGCCGACATTCTCACGAAGCCACTCGGTAATCCCCGTTTTCAGCGTCTGAAGTCCAATCTCCACGTCTCCTCCGTACCCGTGGGATTGCGGGGGCGTGTTAACAATACTACACCCCGAGCCCATTTAATTGTATTTATTTATTTTCATTTTATCTTGGAGCACAAGTATTAGCTCCTATATAAATACTGTACTCACATTACATCTAGATCAATGAGAAACAATATTTCCACATTCACAATTTTATTACCCACAACCGAACTGATGCACCTCGTTTGAGGTTGCAACTTTTCGCCGAACAGAAGCAACCATATACTTCATGTCTATTCAATATATTCATTATTTTAAATTAAATTAATTAATTTCATTCAATTTCCCCAACAGGAATTAACTTAGTGAACAAATTTATCAAATTGTCACAAAAGCGTACTTTGTGTATATTCACCTCTCTTATAGAGTTCAATTTAAATGTAGCGGCTAAAAATTGTCATACCCACTACTTATTTGTGCAACACTTGCAACACAATCAACATTGTCTTCATAAAACAATAGAGGATATAATATTAAACGATTAATGTCGGTATTCATGAGCTACTTCATGAGGAATTTACTTATTGATTTAAGTGTATATTCAACATGAATGTTTTAGGTCATGTAACGATATTTGCAACAGAACAATATACATTTTGTGATTTTTATGTCTAAAATAAATCATACATTTTCATATAAATATTCGCCTCTAATGACCTATAAATATACGGTCACAGCGTAATATAAAAATTCTTAGTTGCTGCCAGAGTTATTAAGTAGTGGAACATGATGTTATCCGTAGTGGGAGAATATTATTGATCAAAATCAATATTTGGTCACTAAAGAACCAAACATTTCATCAAGTCAATATCAACCTCCATTGCTTATTTCATTTAATTTTAACCCAATCTACGTGCTTCTAGCATTTTACTACTGATTTGGGTTCTGGATCCAGATTATAATAGCATATTACGAGGCAAATATGTCATCGACGACTTGATAATATATTACAAATTTCTCCAACTAAATACATTGCTAATTCTTTATTAGTATAAACCAAATCCTTATCAATGCGTGGATCCGGTTGTTCCACAGCCCCAATATTTGATCATTTGATGCACGTGCAAATTTATTTGGGGTTTTCAATTCATCTTCAAGACGAATCTCTTTGAGATATTTCATTAGTGACTTAATAAGTTATTATCAATAGTGAATTCACTTTCCGCGATTTTATCTTTTACTCCGATCAGTATTCTACATTTCCGCTGTAGATACGTTATCAAAAAAATTGGTGTATTTATAAATAGTCACTATTTTATGTTGAATAAAAACATCTGGCATATTACTTGCTAAGCACAGCAAATTTAAATATTTTCGCAATTCAGTTAGACTGATGCGTGGAAGATCTTTTATGTTTATAAAATTTCTCGTCATTCTTTATTTCTAAAATGGGGTTTTCTTATCTCCCCCTAATGCCGGGAAATGATCTTCATTAATAATGCAGTAATTACACTGAGCTATAACTTTATGCTCTATCATTCGCTTTAAGTGATTTACACATTTTGAAACACAATGGTTTTCATGAATCTTCCTCATGATCAAGTGTTATTTCACTTTTGTTTACAACGATTATAAAATTTACTTAACTATCTCATATCTGTGAGATTTATGTCTTTTGGAAACAATATATTTAGAAAAAATATCAACATAGTCTATAAGAATCATTCACATTATTTTTTGACATTCTTTTGGGGATTTCGATAAAATAAAATAATACAATGAAATTCATGTTCATTTTCTCTCCCTCATGAGATTGAAAATGTTATTGTGTCTCATATATTGATATGCTATATAGTTATTTTAGGATATATCCTTCTAGGAGTTCTACATTACCGGAACATTCATAAATAATTCACATGGTCAATTGTGTCAACAGTGTGTGTATATTACGTAGATCAATCATGCCTATTTAGATATGAACTTCAAGTTCATTTATATTATAATATTTGTCACGAGATATAATTTATTTTCAATAATTTTTCCGCCCGCTAATCTTGGACAATACTTTTATCATAATCGATATCAAGAATGTTTGCAATAACCCGCGACGGATTCCACATTTTAATGTGATATCCTCTTATGTGGGTATGAACAAACTTCTTTGCAAGCAGGGGAATTCAGATAATCTCTTCTAGAGACTGATATTTCAACGGTCAATTATTTCATCTGTTATCTCACTATTGCAAATCGGGTTATACCAATGTTCTATAATCACCAACCACTTGGCAGGTTTTTTTCATGACAATTTTCATAAACGCACGGTACTACCACCCACGGTAATTGATGTTTCTAGAATGATTTTATTTTTTCACGTTCATTTCATAGAACGAAATGATGCATCTTAAATTGACTCGCATTCACTTCACGGAATGGACTTGTAAAACATGATGCATCTTATATAATTTGATACATATATCATTGCATAACCGATGCATAAAGTATAAGTCACATTATCTTTTATGAATACATGTCTCATCATTTTTCAAACATATTGTTCATACTCATCTCATCGGGAAATGATAATCATAACGAGTAATACTCTTTATTTGTTTCAGTCTTGATATGACACCCTTAATTTTTTACGGATATCTTTAAATATATATATATATATATATATTGACGATCCAAAAATCGTCTCCTTCAAATTTAGGGTTCTTACTCTTAGTGATAACCTGGGGAAAACGCCAGAATATGAAGATAATAAGGGGGATTGTTTGGGGGTGATTTAGACTGCACTTGATGATGATCAAGCTGCCTACGTATCCAATGTATGAATTGGAATCAAGTCTCCGTAGTTCCTTAGGGACAGTTTATATAGAGGGGCGTAGGCCCTAGGGTTTAATGTAGCGTGTCCAGAAGGGACACTAGTCGACATGTTCCCTAAGGAAGAGATTATGATTAATTAATCCCCTTGATTTTAGGAGATAAATATGGTATTCAAATATCAACATTAAATGATAAGGATTCGATCCTTTATTATTTAGGATTTTATAATAATTATCTATTTATCACATAGGTGATAAGATTCATAACTCGGGGAAAATTAGAAGGCCAGAGTCGATCCCCAGGGACCGGGGACGAAGGCCGGATTCCAGCCATCAAGAAGTTGTTTAAGTCTAAAGACTGAGCCCGACCTCTGGGGGTCGGAGACAGCCGGTAGAAAGTCCAAGGGAATAAGGGAGTCTAGACTAAAGACAGCCGGTCGACCAGGGTTCAATCCCTGGTCCCTCGACCTGCCAAAGACTGAGACGATCCTACCCCATGGGGGTCGGAGATACAGGGACCAGCGGTGATAAAGGGGACGAATGAGCTCCCCGGGTTCGGGCCAGGGGAGTCGGGAGTAGTTCATTCCTCTAGGTCAAGTGCCGAGCCACCAGAGAGGTGCCATGTGGACGGGTCCATTTTCTGGCAGCATCATAAGCCCCCAAGATCCAGCCGACCTTTGGTTGGTCGGGTCGGATCTTTCACGGTGGTGGATCGGCGTGAGTTTTGCCTACGAATTTTGTAACTTAGGAGTTGCCAAGTGGCAGAGCTAGTTATGACGCAGTTATGGATGCTACGGGAAACGAGGCATCACTGCCTGTTTGGGGCCGTTTTCGAGGTTAGTGGGGAGTTACGCTCTAGTTCTATTTAAACGCCATTTTATTCGTGGTCATATTATCTGGTAGTCATTATCATTACGCAATTTCTCCTTCTTATTACGCTTATTCCTATATGTCTGATTCGCTTGGATAGGAGCCACTTACTCCCAGATCAGAGGCAATAATCAGGGAATCCTGGACCAGGCCCGTGGTTGTTGAAGAAATTCCTTGGGTCCCTCCTCAACCATCATTTGTTGCTCCGTCGGTGCCGTCATCAAACACCTTCGATTCTTCCTTTAGGCACAAGATTCAGAAGGCCACTCGTGATATTATGGGGGGTCATGGGTTGTCCTCGGTTCTGGCACAAAGCAGTGTGGAGCATATCTGTAGAGAATACGGAATAAATCGTGAAGAGTTTGCTCCCCTGCTTCCAGCGGAACCCCGTCCCTTTGCTTCACACCCTCCGGGGGGTTATTTTGCGGTCTATGAGGCCCAACTGAAAGCGGGTCTGAGGTTACCGTTGTGTCCTACGTTGGTGGCAGTGCTGAGACATTATGGATTGGGGGTGGCTCAGCTGGCTCCTTCGGGAGTGCGGACTGTGTTAGGTTTTATCGTGCTTTGCAGGGTGGCCGAGGTGCAGTTCGCCGTAGGCCTGTTCCGATCTTTCTACCGCCTGTCCCAGAGTCCGGGTCCGAGGGGATGGTATCATTTTGTCCGCCGACCTGGGGTTCCAGAGATGATGCCTGAGGGTCCTAAGTATGGCGCGTGTCAGGGACGTTTCTTCTTTGTCCGAGATCGGGGAGATTCCAAGCTGGGACGTTGGAACACCAGTACCTTACAAAGGGACGAGTGCCCACGGCTTCCCGACTCTACTAGGGTGGACGCTATTCGGAACGCAGGGGTCGTTCTAAGGCTACGTGAGCTGACATCTGAACTAATCACTGCGGCATGGCTGGACGATGCCGGACCAGACCCTTATCACCCTCTGGATGATGTCTGTCGGGAATTGGGTAAGATCTACTTCTATTTGGTATCTTATATGATGATGATGCGTAACTTGCTTTCTTTCTTGTAGTGTGGACATTGGCCGGTCTCCTAGCCCCCGATCCAGGAGTGGGAGTAGGGCCCTCGAACCCTAGGGTGGCCGAGCCCGCCGCCCCTGGAGGCCATCGGTCGCCTATCAGGGTGGTGGGGTCACTTGTTGGTTCTCACACGGCTCACCTGTTGGCCGAACTTGAGGATGACGTTCTGGGGGACCTTCCTCACCCTCTGAGGGGTGCGGACATTCCCACCATAACGGTGAACGAGTGGGAGGATGAAGATGATGAGGAGGAGCCAGAGACTCCCTTAATACGCCGATCTCTTCGTCTTAGGTCGGAGGATATGTGTTCGGAGGAGAGAAGGGAAAAAAGGTGCCGAACCGTCACAGGATCGGACTCGGAAGACACTGGAGTTGGCGGGTCGGGTGTTCGTTACGAAGAGTTTGGGACCGATCCCTCTACCTTATGCCATGTGACCGACGAGGCGAAGGATTTCTCTCAGATGTCTAACATGGAATTAACCGAGGCAGGCTTCACAGCCATGAAACAGGTAATTCCGACTTGCCGTACGCATGGTGCCGACCATACTTTGCCTGAGTTATCTTAACTGTATACCGTGTTTTCCTAGGGGACGATGTTAGGGGAAGAGATCTTCGGCCGCCTGGTGCGCTCGGCAGCTGAACAGCAAAAGAGGGCTTTAGATCTGAAGTTAAAAGACAATCGTATAAACGAGCTTGAAGAGCGCTTGCGGATACAAGCAGAAGAGGCCAAAGGTTAAGGTCTGACTATGAGGCTCGCGTTCAAGAGTTTATGACCGAACACCTAGAGAAGGAGGCCGAACTGGGGGAGCACATCACGAGGCTTCGGGAAGAGCTTTCGTCGGCCGAGGCTGCTGTTCGAGACTTTCCCGCTCGGCTTCAAGAGGCTTCTGATAGGGCTGTTGGTGCTTACAAATCTTCTCCCCACTTGGTCGAATCTTTGAAGCTGCTGCCGAGTCCCGTAGTGAGGGCTAGTTATACGCAAGGAGTAGACGATTGTCGGGTTCACCACCCTGGCCTTACAATCGATAGTTTAGCTCACCCTTCCTTGTACGCTCCTGACGCCGAGTCGGACTACTCTGTTCGGGTGAAGGAGTTCCAAGCAGTGGTGGATCTTGTAACAAAGTGCCCTCTATGAGGATGATGCCTAGCTGTTAATTATAACTTTCTATTTTATGGTTGTAAAGTTTAATGAAGATTTTTGGTACCTTTTGATTGTTCAGTTGTTTTTTTTGTTGTTGTTTTTGTTGTTTGGTGGCATGGTAGCCCCCCTAGTACGGCAGGCCGATGATTATTCAGGAATGGCGTACTAGTTTGTTTTTAAGCTTGATTGCGCAATCAGTTTGTTTTGAAATAGTATGAACAGGGCCAGTTCGGGCTGGCGATTTGTCAAAAGATGGGTGAGCGGGGCCAGGCTTGTGCTGACTTCTCACCGAGCAAGGCCAGATCGGACTGACGACTTGCATGCTGAACGCCTCTTGTCAGGTTGCCGCTGACCCTTTTAATAGGGCAAGGCCAGATCGGACTGGCGACTTGCCTAAGCAAAAATCACAGGATTGAACAAGACGTTATAAATAATATCAATTTTATTCAGGAAAAGCAGAACGTAAATAACATTTAAGCAGAATCCGATCATGAGACACCTGTCACGGATAGAACCTTCGTAGGTTGTTGGCATGCCAACTCCTCGGGATGGTTTTTCCCTGGGAGTCGGCCAACTGATAAGCACCCTTCCACTGTATCGTTACCACCTTGTAGGGTCCCTCCCAGTTTGGGTCTAACTTGCCTTCAGGACCTTGCCTGCTAACTGCGTTCTTTCGAAGGACCAGATCTCCTTCCTTAAAGTAAGAGTGCTTTACTTTGCTGTCGTAATACTGAGAGATTCTCTGTTTGTATCTTGCCATTCGGATGAATGTTATCTCTCTATTTTCTTCTAGGTCGTCCTTTGCATGCCTGATTTTTGCTTCCGTATCCATTTTTTCAAGAAGCTCGAGTCGTGGCGACGGCAGTCCGATCTCGGCGGGGATGACAGACTCGCTTCCATACGTTAGGGAGAAAGGTGTTTCTCCGGTTGCAGAGTTCGGTGTTGTTCGGTAGGCCCACAGAATGTTTGGTAGGTGCTCTACCCAACTCTCTCCTTCTTCCTCAAGCCTTTTCTTCAGGCCGAATTTGATCTGCCTGTTTGTTTGTTCGACCTGCCCATTAGCCTGCGGATAGCCTACTAAGGTAAAATGCTAGGAAATTCCTAACTCCGCGCAACAGGATCGGACACCCTTATCATCGAACTGGGTCCCGTTGTCTGATATAAGAGCCTTGGGGATTCCGTATCTACATACAACATTCTTCCAGATGAATTTCTGAATAACTTTTGCGGTAATTGTGGTGAGAGGTTCAGCTTCCACCCACTTAGTGAAGTAATCCACACCACTATAAGGAACTTGAAATTACCCGGTGCCCGGGGTAGGGGTCCGACCGCATCGACTCCCCATTGGTCGAACGGCCAGGCCTCGACCAGAGGTGTCATTTGTTGCGAGGCTAAGTGAGGTATGTTGCTATGTACTTGACATGATTTACACTCATGGACGAGGTCTTCGGCATCTTGTTGCATGGTCGGCCAGTAGTAGCCGAATAGCCTGCACTTACGTGCTAGTGTTCGAGCCCCTGGATGGTTCCCACAGATTCCTAAGTGGATCTCGCGGAGCAAGTAGTTCCCTTCATCCTCTGTTACGCATCTGAGCCATGGGGCAATGAAGGATTTCCTATAAAGTATATTGTCGAAAAGCGCATACCTCGCCGCTCGAAACTTCATTCTTCTTGCTAAAATTTTATCACTTGGTAGTACGGCATCCCAGAGATAGGATACTATGGAGTCCATCCAGGTATCCTTCTGAGTAATGGGCTGAACTTCCTGGATATCATAACTTCTTTCACGCAGTAATTCTACTAATACTTTCTTGCTGGGTGTAAAGTTGGAGGCTATCTTTGAAAGGGCATCAGCTCGCCGATTTTGAGATCGGGGTACTTGCTCGATAAGGACAATGTTGAATGCTTTAAGCCGAGCGTTGGCTATGGCTAGGTATTTCTTCATGGGCTCCTCCTTGGCCTCATATCCACCTTTCACATGATTGACTATTAACTGGGAATCGCTATACACTTGCAAGTTCTTTGCTCCCAACTTAGCTGCCAGGTTGAGTCCAGTGATCAGCGCTTCGTATTCGGCTTTATTGTTGGTGGCCGAGAATCCGAACCGAAGTGCGTAGGGAAACTCTTCACCTTTTGGGCTGATGAGCAGAAGGCCCGCACCGGCCCCTTCTTTGTTAGAGGCCCCATCAACGTACAATGTCCAAGATTCATCCTTTCGTTCTGTCTGGCTCTGTTCGATACCGATGGTTGTTTCTTCGGCAAGAAAATCTGCTAGTGCTTGTGCTTTAACAGCCGTTCGGGAGCGAAAGTCAAGATCATACTCGGCCAATTCCACTACCCATTTTGCCAAGCGTCTGGATGTCTCTGGTCGGGACAGGATCTGTCGCAGAGGCTGGTCGGTGATCACAACAATTGGATGTGCTTGGAAGTAAGGTCTCAGCTTTCGGGAGGCGTGTACCAAAGATAATGCTAACCTCTCAACATCTGTATATCTGACCTCTAGGCCACGAAGTGCCTTGCTAACATAGAAAATTGGTTTTTGAGCATTATCCTGCTCCTTAACTAGGACCGCACTGATGGCTTCGCCACACGCAACCAGTGTATACAAATAGGGTATCCCCCGGTTGGGGTGATGTTAATGTGGGCGCTCGGGCCAAATATGCTTTTAGATCTTCAAAGTCTTGCTGGCAATCCTCATCCCACTTGAACGGGTTAACTTGCTTCAGAATCTTGAAAAAGGGGAGGGCTCGCTGTGCTGACTTCGACAGGAAACGTCCGAGTGCAGCCATTCTTCCTGTTAATCTTTGCACTTCTTAAGGCTTCTAGGTGCCGGCATAGTTCTTAATGCATCTACTTTGTCGGGGTTGGCTCTGATCCCTTCTCGAGATATCATGTACCCCAAAAACTTTTTGGTCCGAACTCCAAAGGTACAGTTTTTGGGATTGAGCTTCATTTGTGAGGCTTTGAGTACCTCAAAAACCTCTCTTACGTCTGCTAAATACCGCTCCAGGGACTTGCTCTTGATTAGCGTATCATCCACATATACTTCCATACACTTCCCTATCCGATCTTTAAAAATCTTATTGACAAACTTTTTGGTAGGTCGCTCCAGTGTTTTTGAGACCGAATGGCATGGTTCGGTAACGGTATGTGCCGAACTCAGTGATGAATGATGTATTATCAGCATCACGGGTATCCATAATAATCTGATGATATCCTCTGTAAGCATCCAAAAAACCGAATATCCCGAACCCTATGGTTGAGTCCACCATTCGATCTATACGGGGCAGGGGTAACAATCCTTTGGACAGGCTTGGTTAAGATCGGTGAAATCCACACACATCCTTCAGCTGCCGTCCGGCTTCTTTACCAGGACGGGATTTGCTAGCCACTCGGGGTAGCTTCGAATGATGTTGACTTGAAGTAGCTTAGTTACCTCTTTCTGTACGGCGTCTATCCGCTCTTGGGCGAAGTGTCTCTTCTTCTGTCGGATAGACGGGTCTGCGTTCAGTCGATGTATGGCCAAATTTAGGGATAACCCCGGCATCTCCTCCGTTGTCCAGGCGAAAACCTCCTTGAACTCCTTCAGTAGGGCTACAAGCCGATCCTTGTGCATGCTGGGGATCCAGATCCCCACCTCTATGGTTCGATCATCTCGTCCCTCCCATAGACAGACCGCTTCTGTCTTGTCATCTGAAGACCAGGTTTCCTCGCGTTCGGGCAGTAGTTCTTCGATGGAGATCGGAGCCGTTCTGCCGTTCCCGGGTGTTTCGGAGGTGACGCAGCTGTTTATCTGGCCCAAGTCTCCCACGATATCCACGGGGTTATTACTGACTACAAACCTTATACTATTATGCACGAGTGATACGACGGCTTGTAAGGCGATCAACGGACGGCGTTCTAATATTATGTTGTAGGGGGACGAGGCCTTAACCACCACATACTCGACAGGAGGGTTCGGCCCAACGGGGGTCGGCCGAAGGTGGTTGAGAGGACGATATTACCCTCAGGATACACAGGTGAATCGGCAAGGCCGAACAAGGGGGTACTTGTGGGAGTTAACTCAATGCTATCCAAATGCATTAAAAGTATAGTAGAGTGATACATGATACTTACCGCACTTCCGGTGTCAACACAAATGCGCCTTATCAGGTTTTGTTCCACTAGGGCTTCGATCACAAGACCATTGTTGTTGGTTTCCATGGGGATGGGATCAGTGGCATCGTATACCACCTCCTTGACAAATTTCCGCTTTTTCCAGGGTGCCTGGGCATGGCCGCCGTGTTCTATGGGGATAGTATTCACGCTCTTCATCTTCCGGCAGGTTCCACAGATGAGTTATTCACTTGCAGGGCCCTCTTTCTAGCGCCAATTGACGATCCAAAAATCGTCTACTTCAAATTTAGGGTTCTTACTCTTAGTGATAACCTGGGGAAAACTCCAGAATATGAAGATAATGAGGGGGATTGTTTGGGGGTGATTTAGACTGCACTTGATGATGATCAAGCTGCCTACGTATCCAATGTATGAATTGGAATCAAGTCTCCGTAGTTCCTTAGGACAGTTTATATAGAGGGGCGTAGGCCCTAGGGTTTAATGTAGCGTGTCCAGAAGGGACACTAGTCGACGTGTTCCCTAAGGAAGAGATTATGATTAATTAATCCCCTTGATTTTAGGAGATAAATATGGTATTCAAATATCAACATTAAATGATAAGGATTCGATCCTTTATTATTTAGGATTTTATAATAATTATCTATTTATCACATAGGTGATAAGATTCATAACTCGGGGTAAATTAAAAGGCCAGAGTCGATCCCCAGGGACCGGGGACGAAGGCCGGATTCTAGCCATCAAGAAGTTGTTTAAGTCTAAAGACTGAGCCCGACCTCTGGGGGTCGGAGACAGCCGGTAGAAAGTCCAAGGGAATAAGGGAGTCTAGACTAAAGACAGCCGGTCGACCAGGGTTCAATCCCTAGTCCCTCGACCTGCCAAAGACTGAGACGATCCGACCCCATGGGGGTTGGAGATACAGGGACCAGCGGTGATAAAGGGGACGAATGAGCTCCCCGAGTTCAGGCCAGGGGAGTCGGGAGTAGTTCATTCCTCTGGGTCAAGTGCCGAGCCACCAGAGAGGTGCCATGTGGGACGGGTCCATTTTCTCGCGCATCGTATATATATATATATATATATATATATATATATATATATATATATATATATATATATATATATATATATATATATATATATATATATATTCGAGGCTCGGGTGAACATAGTGCTTTATTTCAAATGATTATATTTCAATGGCTCTTTCGACGCCTTATATTAATATAGCACTAGCAAAAATTATTATTTGCTTCTCCCATTTTCATTTTTATTCTAAGACATTCTCTTTAATGTGCGATGTCGCAGTATCGGTTAGACATATATTGTCCTTGCCACTAATCGATCTCAAATTTGGCTTTCATTTTCATGACCTGGTTCAAATTCACGGCCTAGACCACGACCATTACCATTACCACATGGAATGAATTTTTATCCATTGATCGGGACAAAAAAAACTCACTCTTTTGTAGTGTCCAAGTGTCGTAGATGATTTATCAATAAAATAAACCTTTGTGCTGCAAATTCTTTCAATACTTCCCCTTTAAGAATATTGTTGTACCAATGAACGCAATTGGAGAAATAAATCAGGCATCATCTTTGCCACTACAACAATTGTTCTCCAATTTGGCACCATCATTGAAAAGACATGGGTTTCCAAGATAGGAAACTCGATTGTTAGAGTCTCGTGCTGATAACGTGTTATAAAATAATTGAAAGAAAACAAAATTACAAGAACAAAGATATAGACAAAAGAAAGAATTAATTTTTCTTATTGCTTCATATCTACTTCTCTACACCCATTCCAAAGATATGGATGAGGTATTTATACAACACCAAAGGTACATGAACCAACTACAAAGATACAATAAAGTATACAATGAATTATAATAAGTTACATGAAAACTCTTGAAATTTGTAACTTAATTTTACATGATGAATAATAGTTGAATGCTAGAATTGAATAAGAACCTCTTGGTATCTATGTTGTAAGATAATGGATATTCACATCATTTATTTCATAACAGTTTTAAATTTATCTATCGTCGTGCAACGCACGAGTTTTTTAGTTAATAATGTGTTGATGTTAAATCTTCATTGTTGAGTTGAAATGAATAAGATAATATTATTTTTTATTTTATTGGTGGTAGTAGGTGTTGCGTTAGTTGATTTGGATGATGTTGATGAGGTGATTGATTTGGGATTGTTACTTTGGCATGAGTAGCATTTGTTCAATGCAAATAATTTGTTAATCCATCTACGGATTCACTTACATAATATGTAACACATACATTACAATATGTTATTTCATTATGAGTTGTGATTTCCAATCAATAAATTTATTTGTTTATGAAAACCGGAAAAAACCAGAACCAAGCCAAATAAAACCGGACCGAACAAATGTTTTTACCCTAAAACCCGTTTCAGCTTGGGTTGAAAAATCGGAAACTGTTAGGTTAAGTGGGCCAAAGCCCAATATCACACAATTTGCCAATTTGATACTAAGTTGTTTTGGTTGAGTCCCACATCGGCAATTGAATTTATTTAGCCGACTTTGGTTGGGTATAAAATAGGCATTAGCCTTTTATTTTAAGGTGTACCAATGTACCATTACCAATTTGTGTCAATTAAGATAAACTTTCAATTGCCTTAGTTATTTTGGCTATTGTTTTGAGGCGTCGGAAGATTTGTATCTTTTGTAAACCTCCTATATAGTAATATTTTCTCTTTCACCAGTGGACTAGTCGGCACATTGCCGGAAACCACGTAAATTTAGTGTTTTGTCTTTTTCTTCCGTTTGTTTATTTTGCATTACTGTCGTTAAGGGCTATTGCTCGGTTTGTTTTTCCTAACAAATTGGTATCAGAGCCGAGGTTTTTTTTGTTTTTGAGGTGGTTTTCCGAGCTTTTGAAAATTAGCCATCATGACGGTAACTAAGTATTATTTTGAGAAGTTCAACAGAAACGTTAACTTCGGGATGTGGCAGTTGAAGATGGAGGCCATGTTGATTCAGGAGGGGTTCGATATTGCGCTGCTTGGCAAGGAGAAAAAGCCAGAGAAAATGTCAGATGATGAGTTTGATGGTCTCGAAGAGAAGGCCAGGTCAGGTATCATCTTGTGTCTTTCTGATGAGGTTTTAAGAGAGGTAGCCACTGAGGTTACTGCTAAGGATTTGTGGGAAAGATTCAAATCCTTATATATGAAGAAAACCGTTGAGAATAAGCTTTATTTAAAGAAGAGTTTGTACATTTTCGTATGTCTGAAGGGTCATCTATATTATCGCACTTAGATAAATTCGATTCCATGTTTATGGATTTGAGTACTATAGATGCTAAGATTGATAATGAGGATCAAGCCTTGTTGTTATTGTGTTCGCTTTCCTAGTCGTTTAAGCATTTTAGGGAAACAATGCTTTATGGTAAGATTACTATTTCTTACAAAGAAATTAAGTCGATTTTGAAATCGAAAGAGTAGATTGATAAAGATATAACCGGGGGAAGTAGTAGTAGTCATGCAGATGTGATGGTAGTTCGGGGCAGATCAAATAAGAAGGATGCAGATAGTGAAAATTTTGTTTTGAATCCCAGACATAAAGATTTGACGTGCAATTATTGTAAAAAGATTGACCATATCAAATCTGATTGCTTTCGACTTAAGAACAAAGAAAAGTGTGAACAGAAGAAAGAGCGTGGTAAAGAGTCTTCTCAGGCCAGTATCGTAGAAGATGAGAGTGATGGAGATATCTTCTTTGTTGATGATAAATTAAGGTCTGTTGATGAATGGATCTTGAATTCTAGTTGCACGTATCCTATGTGTCTTAAAAGGGATTGATTTTCCACGTATGATTCAGTTCAAGGTGAAGTTGTTTCGTAAGGCAACGACGCAGTTTGCAAAGCTGCTGGTATTGGTACGGTTAGAATCAAGACCCATGATTGTGTTGTCAGAACACTTAAGAAAGTCAGACATGTTCCGGATTTGAAGAAAAATCTCATCTCTTTGGGTGCACTTGAGACTTTTGGATTTAGGTACACCGCTGAAAGTAGAGTTCTGAAACAAATTAAAGGTGCTCTTGTTGTTATGAAAGCTTACAGGTCTGGTGGTTTGTATGTTTTGGAAGGATCTACAATTATTGGAAATTCTGCAATCCATATGCCATCTCGTTCAGAATTAGACAATATGAAGCGCCGTCCATTTGTTAAGTTCAAGCAGTGCTTGGATTTATTTGACACAGTTTGAAGATTTGAAGTTTGTAGAGAAAGAGTAATATTACTATTTCTGTATGTGGGAATTTTTCCCAAGGTGGAGATTTGTTAGGTTAAGTGGGCCAAAGCCCAATATCACACAATTTGCCAATGTGATATTAAGTTGTTTTGGTTGAGTCCCACATCGGCAATTGAATTTGGTTAGCCGACATTGACCGGGTATAAAATAGGCATTAGCCTTTTGTTTTAAGGTGTACCAAGGTACCTTTGTGATGTATCAATTTATGTCAATTAAGATAAACTCTCAATTGTCTTAACTATTTTGGCTATTGTTTTTAGGCGTCAAGAGAGTTGTATCTTTTGTAAACCTCCTCTATTGTAATATGTTCTCTTTCGCCAGTGGACTAATCGGCACATTGCCGGAAACTATGTAAATTTGGTGTTTTGTCTTTTTCCTTTCATTTGTTTATTTTGCGTTACTGCCGTTGAGGGCTATAGCTCGGTTTGTTTTCCCTAACAAAACCCGTTAAAACAGCTTGGTTATATAAGTGGAAAAAAACCACTGAACCGGTCCATGTTCACCAATAGGCTTGAAAGCACAAGAGCTAGATCTAGAAGATGGCTTTTTGAGTTTATCACGATTCATATATGCATATTGCCAAGCATAGGAGACACATAGATCTTATTCTCCTTCCCTACTTTCCCACTTTGCCTTCCTTCATCAGTCTTTTTCTTGCCCATTGCACTCTTTTAAATGTTATGACTGGCAAAATAACACAAGCTCCTTCACCAATAGCAAAAAATACAATATGAAAAAATACTGAAGTAAGACCAACACTATGATTGATCAAAAATCGAACACCATGTTTTTTTTAAAGGGAAAACACCATGTTTTGATGCAATGCAAAAATAAGCAATAACTTTTGCAAACGGGACAAAAACATTGATTCGAGTAATCAATCAAACTTACATAAACTTTCTCACCAAGAAGAAATCGGCAAGCTAATAGATGAATCAAACAAATACTTCCCACGATATGATCAGAAATATGATATGATTTATAACAACAAATCACTCGCGCGCACACATACACACAAGAAAAAAAAAACCTAATGTTCATAGAAAAAGTTTATGCGGACAACCATGAAAGAATTTCAAATGCGGCAGCTAAATATTTTAAAATAATTAGCAGCATCATATAACTAACAAACATAAGATTAAAACCCTAATAAATATTATTGAACAAACACTACGAGGAATGAATCAAATGTTTGATGATAATGCGCATGGCCATAGGGCCGTATCACAGAGAAATAGGTGAGATTTCACCTTATCAATACGCAGAAAATTTAGTGTAGATTGATCTATGAATTCTGCCCTTCGAATTGATATCCTTCAACATAGAAAAACGAATCAAGACTATATGAATATTCCTTTTTCTTTCTTCATGTAGTTCTACAACACGCTAATTAGCTGTAACGACCCGTTCTGGAGACCAAGCCTCAATCGGAAACAAACCTTGTTGGGAGAGAGTCCCACACTTTTGAATGTATAAAGAAATATAGTAGCGTCTTTACTACACCCAATTGGTTTTAGTACAACGGTAAGCGTTTGATCTTAACATGATATCAGAGCCAGAGGTCATGAGATTGAACCCTGGTGTAACCATTATTTAAAAAAATATTGTGCAAGTGTTGGGGCAAATTGCCCACACTTGGGGGGTGGGGGTGTGTGTGTTGGGAGAGATTCCCACATTCTTGAATGTATAAAAATATAGTAGCGCCTTTATAACTACCAATTGGTTTTAGTACAACGGTAAGCGTTTGATCTTGACAAAACCGTTCGGCACGTGCCCATATAGTAGCACATTTACTACAACCAATTGGAGTTAGTACAATGGTAAGCGCTTGATCTTGATGAAACCGTTCAGCACGTGCCCCTCAACCCAATTTAAGGAACACGTCAGCTTGACACCAATTGGTTTTAGTACAACGGTAAGCGTTTGATCTTGACAAAACCGTTCGGCACGTGCCCATATAGTAGCGCCTTTACTACAACCAATTGGTTTTAGTACAACGGTAAGCACTTGATCTTGACAAACCGTTCGGCACGTGCCCCTCAACCCAATTTAAGGAACACGTCAGCCAAACAATAAAGACAATATAACAATGCAGAAGCAATTGATAATAACTAAATTCCCGGAATATAAATACTTTTAAACTTGTTTACACCATTGCTGCAACTATAAAAAATCCACTACGTATATTTAATTAACTAAAATCATAATACACTTGACATGTGACCATCACTATCTAGTAAACCCATTATCACAATGTATCATCTAAAGTAAATGCTACCGTCTTCCATCACGGCGCTACTCGGGGTCCTCATATGCTATGTCTATCATCATCCTTATCATCACATGTCAATCTTCTTATTACAAATAGAAAGAGTGAGCTCGCGAAGCTCAGTAAGGAGTAAAAAATATTAATTAACACATGAGCATGTATATTCAAAGTAGATGAATATACATACTCATATTTAGAAGTATAAATAACTATAAAACATTTTAGAACATCTAGAAGTATTTATTAATTCATGGCTACTTGAAAATTCCATACTATATATATTACTTAAAAAGTATAAATAACTATAAAACATTTTAGAACATCTAGAAGTATTTATTAACGGTTCATGGCTACTTCAGAATTCCATACTATATATATTACTTAAAATGCATAAATCATGGATGCTCTACCCTCAACATTCAGTCCATCTTTTACTTAATATTACTTTTATACTTTTCATACTTGTCTTACCTACCTACCTATATACCTACATAATGGGTTGTCATACATTAGTCTAAGTTTCGATGCAATGAAAAAATAAGCAATAACTTTTGCAAACGGGACAAAAACAGTGATTCGAGTAATCAATCAAACTTACAGAAACTTTCTCACGAAGAAGAAATTGCAAAGATAATAGAAGAATCAAACAAATATTTCCCACAATATGATGAGCAAAAGGATGTGATTTATAACACCAAATCACTCGCGCGCACACATACACACAAGAGAAAAAGAAATCTAATGTTCATAGTAAAAGTTTATGATGACAATGACCATGAAAGAATCACAAACGCGGCAGCTAAATATTTTAAAATAATTAGCAGCATCACATAAACTAACAAACATAAGATTAAAACCCTAATAAATATTATTGAACGAACACTAAGAGGAACGGTTCGAAGGTTGAATGATAATATTCATGGCCATAGGGCCGAACCACATAGAAATAGTGAGATCTCATCAATAAACAGAAAATTTAGTGTAGATTGATCTCTAAACTCTGCCCTTCGAATTGATATCCTTCAACACAGAAAAGCGAATCAAGACTATATGAATTTTCCTACTTCTTTCTTCTTGTTGTTCTACATGCATGGCGCTAATTAGCATTGTTGAGAAGTGGTGCATGCATGTGTTTTTGGTGAGAAACGAGAACAATGGGACTAATTCTTGGTTTATTTAATGGAATAGTAATCTATTCTTTATGCTATCGTATGAGATTGAAGAGATAATTTGATAATGTAATTTTTTATTTACCGTAGTAATTACTACCTTCATTTCAAAATATAATTCCATTGAAAGTTTAAGAAAATGAGAGAAAGAACAATAATACACTTTGCATAGACATTAAGGACAGGCATAGTTTTTTCAAGACAATAAGGACAAAAATTAGACTGATTAAACGCTTTTACTCTTAATGATTTGAATGAACAAGGTAACAAATAGCTTTTCTTTGTTGTCAGGTATGGGCAATTTAGGAAATTGGAAATTCAGGTCTTGTCCCCCCTCCCCCCCCTCCCCCCCTCTTGGAATTAAAGTTGCAATTTGAACCACATTCGTTTTTAGGTAACACGTCGTTAATAGCGGCGTAAATTCAATTTTTACGCCGATAATAGCGTCGTCAAACCACCCCAACCTTGATTTGCATATCCATTCATTATTGGCGTAACGAGACTCATTTTACGCCATTAATAGTGGCGTAAACTGACATTTACGATGGTAATAATAGTGTAAAAGTTTGAATTGACAAAGAAATGATTATTGACGTAACAGGACTCATTTTACGCCATAAATAGTATTAATGGCGTAAAATGAGTCTCGTTACGCCAATAATCATTTCTTTGTCAATTCCCTGCCATTTCAACGTTATTTATCTGTTAATTCCCCCCATATTACCCACTTACCACAAAAAAATATTACCTTCAAAAAACCATACACAAAATCCCCAAAATCGTGTGTTTAATCTTGAAGTTGGGTATCATTAAACAAAGAGGTTGCTCCATCAAGGATGTTCGACATGGGTAGCTATTTTTTGTTTTTTTTGCAATAACTTCATATGATGTAATGTGTGTAATGTGTATATTGTTTTGAATTTCATGAAGAAAATGATGAAGACGATTAAATTGATTAATTTACGCCAATATCTGTCTGTTTTTAAGATAGATTGTTTGTTATTGGCGTAAAGAGTGTTAAGATATAGTTTACGATAATTTTTAACGCCAATATTATTGGTGTAAAACCATTTTTAATGCCAATATTATTGGCATTAAGATTGTTTTAACGCCGCTATTATTAGCGTTAAAAATGGTTTAACGCCAATAATATTCGCGTTAATTTTTTTTAATTTTTTTTGTCGAAAAGCATTTTTTTGTATCATATATAGTTTACTATAATTTCATACTCATTTTCACATAATTAGTATATAATATATTAAGTATAATATATACTAAGTGTATTATACTAAGTATACTAAGCAATTTCACATAAGGAGCCAATTTTCACATTATACTAAGTATAATATATTATATACTAATTAAGGATATATCTTGAGCTACATATTCTAGAAAGTCACCCTGCTGAACCTACTGAGCTTAAAGCTACTGATCCAGTAAACTTTTTCAAGTGTAATCTGCTATCAAGCTACATCAAGTTTACACACTTGAAGACTTCAAGCTGCTGATCATATCATCCTGATCAAGCTGCTGAAAGTTGAATCACTTACTTGATTCAAACTTTCTTTACAAGAAACCTGCTGAGACAGTAAAGCATCTTTGGGTGTCAAAGACTGTTGTTTGTGGTGGAGCTGGTGAAGAGGCAATCCTACCCTTCAAGGACTAGTGGAAGACTTTTGAGCAGCAATCTTACCTGTTCCAAGTGTTCAGTTTGTGAAGTCATAGTTATTGGTGAAGGACAAACAACTTAGGGGTTTTTGTAACAGCTACATCAAAGATCTTTAGTGAATTACCTCCAACATCACATGAGAAGAGTGGAGTACAGGATTACACCACCTGGAACCACTATAAAAATTGCCTACTTACTTTCTGCATTTATATTTTGCATATAGTATATCTAGCACATCAATCTACTGAACTAGCAACTGATTCACACACATACACTACTGAGTATCTAATACTTGGTATCATATTCTAACAACAAGTAATAAGGCTTAATTTAAATATATTCCGCTGCAACAAATTCAGTATAAAGTCAATAGTCAGCAGACCACTGAGTGTCAGCAGACTACAGAGTATCAGCAGTGTAACGCCCCAATTTTTCGAACTAGGTATACCGAGATTTTTCTTAGTACTTCAAAAGTTTTGGTTATTAAATTTTATTTTATTTACCAAAATTACTAGTACTAAATTAATATATATCTTCCTTGTGCATAATTATTAAACTATTTTCATCATTATAAAATTGATCCACTTATTTCTTCGGTACACATACGTGTGTTTTAATGTTTAAACTTTTACAAATTAGTTTTACGGACCATATTTTAATACATGCATGGTTAAATTGACTTATATATTTGATTTGGATTTTTTTTTAAGAAAAATAAGTTACTTGAGATAAATATGAATAATAATAATAGAAATACCTACATCTTAAATTTGCAAATAATTAGTCCCCAAACATTGTAAGTCACCGTTTAAAAACGTTTCCATATTTATTAGCCGTTGCTATGCGTTGATGAGTTAGTCAATTAATGGATAGAAGTAGTCAAAAGGTTTATAACTGTAGACATATTAATATTATTAATAAATGAGGAAGTATTGTTTTTAAGTTCAGGAACCATAAGTGTACTCCTATATATAGATAGACGAATTTTAGAGGGCAGAAGCTATACAGCTTATACATTCAAACAATAGACTTTATCAATCAAAGTGACTATCCTATATTCAATCTTGCTGCCGTCACCATGTATTTAACTTCATCAATCTTTTGCCGCACCGGAAGCAAGAGATCAACGTTTTCTATGGGGAATTTGATATTGCCGATACATAGCTTCGAGGCTGGCCATCATCCATACTTTTTCATCATTTTAGCTACACTTTTTCTGGTTCTGCATTATGGTGACAGAAGTGTTGTGGTTGGCATATAGGAGTTCAACCCTATTTGATTATAAGATATTTGGTGGCTAATAGGTGAATGATGATCTCGCATTTTAGGTGGTTGAATAGTAATAGAGCATTGAATCGAGAAGGAAACTTGAATATGTAAACTGCACATCACATTCATTTAGTTGTCGGACCGGAGGTGAGTCTTTTATTTTGATATAAAGCCAAAAGTGTGTTTTATATTATTTTCAAATGTTTTTTGTATATATATATCAAGTTGATTTTTTAATTTGGAAGTCATTTTCGAATGTTTTATTAAAATTACAAAATGCAAAGTGAGTTGAAACAAATGACTTATTTGAGCTAGTGCATACTTTTTATAACATTAAATAAAATGATATTTGGAATTGACGGAATATATACTTGCTCGCTCGCTCGCTCGTGGCGCGAAAGTGTCAAAGCTCTGGTGGCTAGGGGGATTAGAGTTACTGCTCTAGGAGAACGGCTAGTCACCGGTCTCGGGGCCTCTTGACTCGAAGTCTTTCCGACGGTAGCTAGAGTGCTTACTCGTAAGAGTGGGGACGGTACCTTTTCCCCGAAGATTCATGCTACAGCCGGGAAAGCAAGGGCTGACGGTTGGTGCGTGGGTCCTAGGGCATGGACAGGGTTGGCTGGAGCCGTGTAGGAGGTTTGCACGGTGAAAGTTGATTCTTTTCCCTGACAATCGGCCGGAGTTGTCAGGCATGGCTAGTTCTCGTGGAGTGCGGTTGAAATCCATATGGTAAAATGGTGTTAGGGCGGTACTTGACTCATCGGCTCGGCCAAAGCTGGTGCTTGTAAATAAAACTTGACATGATTTCTTAATACTCGTGCACTTCAATATTAAAGATTGTACTTTTCATTTGTTCTATCAACTAATAAAAGACTTCCGCTATTATTTTTAAAAGTTGGTCAAGATATTTTGTATTTATATATATATATATATATATAGTATAACACTTGCACACGTGGCTCATACCAGCCCTTTGCTGACGCCTCGTTTTCTTTGTTTCTCTGTTTTGTTTTGTTTTGTTTTTTCTTGTATAAATATAAATACAGGATTAATGATCGGGGAAATGAAGAGTATAGGCGTTGATATTGATCGAGTTCCGAGGAAAAAGAAATTAATGTTTTTGGATGGTATCTCGGTTTTTTTAAAGAGTTTTTTTTGTAATTTTATGGTTTGTATTATTTTGTAATGGAAATAATTATTGAATTGATGTAAAATTAACTAGTGGATTTATTATGTTATTTTGTGGATTTAGTAAAATCTTGGGATTTTTAGTCTAGTTATTGAAGTCGCGGCGAGAGCTTCGCAACCCCTCCTAGAATGACCCCAGTGGACCTAGGGGTCGGGAGTAGGGTATTACAAGCAGACTGCTGAAGTTGCTGAGTTTGTTAACTCCAAAAGTTTTAAGTGTTAAGTTTATCCCCCCTCTAAACTTAACCAAAGCCTGTTCAAGGGACCAACAATTGGTATCAGAGTAGTGCTTCTGTTCTGAAGTAATCCTACTTGTTGTGCTCGTGAAAATACTTTGAAAACCTTTTTCAAGTTTCTGATTTTCAAAGCTTTGCATCATGGACAACAACCAGTATGCTAGAACAATGTTGATGTGTTCTTTAGATCGTTTTGATGAGTATAAACGTCGTATGTAGGCTTATCTAGCTGCAACACATGATGAAATGATGGATGTACTGACTGATGGACCACTGGAAATCACAAAAGCCATAAATGTGGATAATGAAACTCAGTATATTCCAAAGCCAAAGAGAGAATGGACAGATGAAGATAGAAAAAGAGAAAACCTCAACAATATTTCTATTGATATCATTTACAGAACCTTGGATAGCAATATGTACATGAAGGTGAAAGATTGCAAAACTGCAAAAGAACTTTGGGATAAGTTGCAGTTAATCTGTGAAGGTACTGATGCTATCAAGAAGAACAAGATCAGTGTGGCAAAGAAGAAGTTCTAGGAGTTCAAAATGAAACCAAATGAAACTATTGAACAAATGGAGTCAAGATTCAATGCAATCATGGATGAACTCACCCTACTGAGTGTGAAGTACTCACAGGAAGAAGTCACTTCAAAAATCTTGGAAGCATTACCTGCAAAAGAAGTTGGGAGATGAATGTGACTGCAATAGAAGAAATGAGAAGTCTACATGAAGAGGACACCTTCAAATTGTTTTCAGATCTTAAGGCCTATGAATTCAGTAAGAAACTAGTGCCTGAGATAGAAAAAGAAGAACCAAAAACTACTGCATTGGCTGCTGCACATCAAGAAGAAACATCAGGAACTCAAGATAATTTGCTGGATGAGATGCAAGAGCAGATTGCCTTACTGAGCAAGAAAATTAGATTGATGAAAATTGGAAAGAGTTCTTCAAGGAATTTCACAAAGAAATTTAGTGAAAAGAAAAAGGAAGAATCAAAGAAAGACAATGATTATTTGTGCTATCATTGCAAGAAACCAAGACGCTTCAAACCTGATTGTCCTGAGTTAAAATAGAAAAAGGAACCTGACTATCTTTGCTTCAACTGCAAGAAGCCTGGACATTTCAGACCTGATTGTCCAGATCTACTCAAGAGCAAAAGTCAGCAAAGAAGACTTGGAAAGAAAGCTATGGTTGCTGAAGATGAATCTGGATATAAAGTTGAATCAGATAAGGGAAATGAATCTGATGACACTGCACTTGTTGCTGAAATGGATGATTATGCTTTGATGGCAAACATGGATGAAAAAGAGGAGGTATACAATTCTGTATCAATTAACACTCCTGCTGAAAGTGATTGTGAATCCACCTGTGGTTCAAATCCCAAAAATTCTGATAATGAAGAAACTTTGGATGCCATCCTTAATCAACTGAGGATAATACAATCTGGTTATGAGATTGTGAAGGCTGAAAAAGAAGCTCTTCAAACGGAAGTAGAAAGATTGAAAGCTGAATTGAGAATTCTCAAGGGAAAGGAAAAAGAAATTGGATAGAATCAACATAAGTCTGTTGTACATTCAGCAGCTATTGAATCTGCTGAAAATTCTAATTCCACTGCTGCATACAAATCTGGTAAGCCTTATGGTGACAGAACAGGCCTTGGATTTGGAACTCAACAATCCAATAAGAGTGGATCTAGCAAGGCTACTGAACCTAGTACCAGAATTGGTCCTAAGTTTGTACCTGCACAAGATCCAACGCCAAATAGGGTTGCTGAGGCAGTAAAGCCTACTAAGAAAACTTCAAGAAAGCAACATCAGAAGTCAAAAAGGTCAGCAGCACCTAACAAAAAGAATGAATCCAAAGGTAGGACTGCTGTACCTTCTAGACCTCCTGGTTGCAGACCTGCTACCAAGTCTGCTGGACCACAAAAGGGTAATAATCAGAAATATTCCAAGGATAAGAATCCTAAATCCAAAAATGTCAATCATTCAAGGGATACTTATCTCAGGGGGAAAGGTAGACTGTTCCCTACTGATGATGATTGGAATATTCCTGCCCCCACTGCTAGAAACAACAGATATAACCATACTGCTAGGGTAAAACCTAGGCAATGGAATCAGCAGAGGACTTATACAAGACCTCAGCAGGGACCTCAGCAGACTCCATATTATAGGGTTGTTCATAACAGACAGCAAACCTATGGTCATACTGGTGCTTCTAACAAGAGAAATCACTCCAAACAGCACTATATACCGTAAGGGGAGAAAGTATATGTGAATCCTACACAACCAAATGTTAGACCTTATGGATGTGTGGAATACATGTATGAACATAAGTATGATACCTTTAGAAGAAGACCTTATGGAAACTTGCCAGGGGTCATGCTTACCACTGACCATCATGGACCCAAACAGTTTTGGGTACCTAAAATACATTAACTTTGTTTTGTAGGGTGTCTGGTACTTTGACAGTGGATGTTCCAGACATATGACAAAGAATAAGCACTGTTTGTCAAACTATGTGGCAAAGGATGGTCCAAGAGTGAACTTTGGAAACAAGAACACACCAGGATACACAAGAGGATATGGCACACTTGTGAGAAATGGATTAACAATAAAAAATGTTGCATATGTGGAAGGACTGGACTACAACCTACTGAGCACTTGACAGTTTTGTGACATGGGTTACAAGGTCACTTTTGACAAAGGCACTTGTATTGTCATTAGTGAAAGAGGTGATCAAGTTGTGTTGGCTGGAAGAAGACAACAAAACATGTATGTTGTGGATTGGTCTACTGCTGTTCCAGAAACCTGCTGATTGTGCATACCAAGTCAGAAATCAATTGGTTATGGCACAAGAAGTTGAATCATCTAAATTTTGATGATATCAATCAATTGGTAAAGAAGAAACTGGTGATTGGTTTACCTGAGATCACATTCAAGAAGGATGCTATATGTGATGCTTGTCAGCAAGGTAAACAAACAAAATCAAGCTTCAAGTCAAAAACAAAGCAATCAACAAAAAGAGTTTTGGAGCTAATGCACATGGATCTATTTGGACCAGTGACTCCAACAAGTGTAACAGGAAAGAAGTACACTCTAGTTGTTGTGGATGATTATTCAAGATACACTTGGGTAGTATTCATGAACAATAAAAGTGAAAAACTTCAAAAGATGCCTGAACTTTTGAAGAGATTGCAAAATGAGAAAAGTGTGACAGTAGTGAAGATCAAATCAGATAAGGATACTGAATTTCTCAACAAAGTTATAAGAGAATATTGTGAGCGAATGGTGTACTACATCAACTAGCTGCTGCTGGTACACCTCAGCAAAATGGGGTTGCTGAGAGAAGAAACAGAACTCTAAAAGAAGCAGGAAGAACTATGATTTGTGTCGCATTATTACCTGAAAGATATTGGGCTGAAGCAGTTAATACAGCATGCTATACACAAAATAGAACCTCAGTGAACAAAAAGCTGCTGAAGACACCTTATGAAATTTGGAATGGAAGGAAACCTAATATATCTTACTTTCATCCATTTGGAAGCAAATGTTTTATCTTAAATCATAAGGAGCAATTGAAGACCTTCCAACCTAAATCAGATGAAGGAATCTTCTTGGGATATTCTTCTGTCAGCAAGGCATTCAGGGTACTTAACAAAAGGACACTAAAACATGAAGAGACAATACATGTTGTGTTTGATGAACCTAAGTTCACTGGAGTGGAAGATGAAGATTCAGAACCTGCTGAGAATCAATAAGTCACTGATCCAGAATGTGTTAATGTTTTGGAAAGGTTCAATGACTTAAAAGTTTCGACTCTGCCCCTGCTAAACACCCTGCTGGAAACACTACTGATGCAACAACTGAGGCAGCTCAAGGATCTGCTGAACCCCCTATTGAAGAAACAGCAGACCCTACTGAAGATGATGTTCCTGAGAACCAATCTAACCAAAATCCACAATGGTTAAGGGATCACCCTACTGAACAAGTTATTGGCAACATATAGCAAGGTGTGAGGACTAGAAGACAATTAGAAGCAATGTTTACATGTTTTCTATCTCAAATGGAACCTAAAGTTGTTGAAGAAGCAATATCAGATCCAGATTGGATAATTGCTATGCAAGAAGAATTGAATGGATTTGAAAGAAATCAAGTTTGGAAACTAGTGGAAAGGCCTAATCATGCAAATATAATTAGTACAAAATGGGTATACATAAACAAATTGGATGAATCTGGTACCATTGTGAGGAATAAGGCCAGACTAGTAGCAAAAAGCTATTCTCAAGCAGAAGGAATAGATTTTGATGAAACATATGCCCCTGTTGCAAGATTGGAAGCTATAAGATTATTCTTGGCATATGCTGTCTATAAGAACTTCAAGGTATGTCAGATGGATGTCAAAAGTGCATTTTTGAATGGCATTCTGGAAGAGGAGGTCTATGTTCAGCAACCTCCTGGTTTTGAAGTTAAAGATCAAGAAGTTAAAGTGTACAGACTCACCAAAGCACTTTATGGTTTGAAACAAGCACCAAGAGCATGGTATGAGACCCTATCTCAATTCTTGGTTGACAATGGTTTCACAAAAGGTACCATTGACAAGGCTTTTTTCAGAATCAGTGAAGGAGACAGCACCCTGCTAGTATAGATTTATGTTGATGACATAATATTTGGTTCTGAAAATGATTTACTTTGTGAAAAGTTTGCAAATCTGATGTAAAGTAAGTTCCAAATGAGTATGATGGGTGAAATGAATTACTTTTTGGGTTTGCAACTCAAACAGATGAAAGATGGAATCTTCATTCATCAAACCAAGTATACCAAGGAGCTGCTGAAGAAGTTTGGTATGAAAAATAGCACCAAAGTATCAACTCCTATGAGTACAAACATAAGGTTGGATGAAGACAAAGAAGGCAAAGATGTTGATCAGACCTTATACAGAAGGATGATAGGCAGTCTGCTGTACCTTACTGCCAGCAGACTGATATATCCTTTGTTGTAGGTGTTTGTGCAAGATTTCAATCAAAACCTAAGGAAAGTCATTTAGGTGCAGTCAAAAGAGTTCTCAAGTATCTAAAGGAGACTTTGGATGTAGGAATTTGGTATTCAAAAGATGGAACCTTCAAAGTTATATCCTACTCAGATTCTGATTATGTTGGATGCAAAATTGATAGAAAAAGCACCACAGGAACCTGTCAGTTGATGGGAAATAGACTGGTTTCCTGGTTTAGCAAGAAACAGAATTCTATATCAACTTCCACTGCTGAAGTTGAATATATTGCTGCTGGAAGTTGCTGTGTACAAATACTTTGGTTAAGACAACAGTTAAGGGATTATGGAATTGAAGAAAGAGAAATTCCTATAATGTGTGACAACACAAGTGCAATTGCAATCACTGAAAATCAAGAACCAAGCATATTGATGTGAGACATCATTTTATAAGAGATCATGTTGAAAAGAAAGATGTGGTGGTTCTTTACATCCCTACTGAAGATCAACTTGCTGATATTTTCACAAAACCATTGGATAGTGAAAGATTTGCATAACTAAGGACATAACTTGGAATTATAAAAGTTGACTGACACATCTTTGATCAGCAATGTACTGGAATTCACCAAGGGGATTAGTCTTTGCTATGTTGGTTGAGCTCACTTAGCAAATTAGTCATTGGTATCAACAATTCCATATACTTATGTTTGGACAATTGAGAAAATGAAGTTGCCAAGGGGATTGGTCTTTGTCATGATTGGGTGAGCTCACTTGACAGATCAGTCATTGGTATTAAACTTCATCTTGTATTATCAGTTGGACAAAACAAGAAGAATTGAAGATCAACAGAGTAACTTTATCAGCAGGCTGCTGAGACATTATGTCAGCAGGCTGCTGAACCAACTCTACTGATGACAAGGCTACTGATATAAACGTTACTCAGTCAAACTTGCCTAAGTCAAAAAGCAAAATAGCGGGATATTTATCTTATCTTTATAACTGCGGTTACATAATCGAGCGGTTACAAATCTTTATGGATGAGTTATGGGCCACGTGTCAAGATGACATTCACTCAACATTTAATCATGGTTATGCTACAGTACGTGTCTGACAGTTTCCTACCCACTACTCTCTGCTTTATATACAGACATATACACAGAAGGTACATACAACTCTCATATTGCGATTTCCCTGCAAATATCTTGTGTGAACGCAGATTTGAAAGCTTTCTTCTTCATCCCATTCACTTATAATGGCAAACAAGAATGATGTTTATATTGGCACCAGTCAAAGTGTAAGAGGTTATGTGACTGACTTTCACTCTACTGAACTAGCCATTAACATAGGACGAAGAATCAGACGGATTGCTGGTCTAGAAAATGTTATCAATAGAAGATTGGAGAGAATCTCATATGTCAATGTATTGGAATTCTAGAGGAATATTGTTATACATAAAGGTAGAGAGGCCTTCACCACAACGGTTAATGGAAGAGAGATTGAAATATCTTCAGATCTACTGAGAAATTTATTTCACTTTGGACCTGGAAATGGTACTCCTACCAATCCAGAGGCAATGAACCTGCCCAGAGTGAAGTTTGTGGATGCAATAAAGACTGAGGGTCAGTGACATCATCAGTAAGCATCAATGTGAGATATATTGGTTATGAATATAATCTGCTGAGCAAGCTTATAGCCAAGAATATCTTGGGATTCAGTGGGAGTCTAGATACACTGTCTGGATCAAAGATAGACCTACTGATCATTATCTGCAAAAGTTTAAAGTTTGATTGGGCTGGATTCTTTATACACTGTATGAAGAAGGTATTTACAGATGACAGAGATGGTGTAAGGAAGACCAAAACGAAGCCTTTAGGTCAACTGATTCAGACCTTGCTGAATCATTTTTAGATACCCGATGTGGAATCTGAAAGAATCAATAAATCCAGATTCAAGCCAGAAATTGCTACTCCTATTCCTGGATTAGATGATAATGAAGATGAAGATGAGGAGGCAACTGAAAGTGATAATGATGATGACAATGAGGGTGGAAAAGAAGAAAGAACAAAACTGAGACATGATGTGCAACCTACCACATCAAAAAGAATCAAGAAGAAAAGAAAGCCTGTTGCTGAAATTTTGAAAGAGCAACAAAAAGAATTCAGTAGAAAGAGGAAGGCTACTGAGATTGATACTGAGCAACTTTCCAAGAGGATGAAGGAAATTGCTAATTAAAAGAAGCATGGAAAGGGGAAACAACAGAAGACTCTAGAGGCACAAAGAGAAGAAGGGGCTATTGAAGCTGAACCCTTAACAACTATTAAGCCTACTGAGATTGAAAAGGTTGTTGTTGAGCAACCTACTGGAGAATCACAGCAGATTGTTGAACCTGAGTCTACTGTAGATGTTGTTGGATCCTCCCCTGTAGAGGCTGCTGAGCCTACTGAAGCTGCATAAGTTGTTGTTGAGCAACTTGTTGAAGAACCATAGCAGACTACTGAGTCTGCACCTGCTGTGGAAGTTGGTACATTGGTACAAGACCTTGCAAGTTCTGCAAGAAGTCAGAGGGAAGAGCAATCTGTTGCTAACCCTGCTGATGAGCATATAAGTCAGGGGGAACCCAGTGTGGAACAGATGGAGGTAGTAGGCACTAATGTAAAATCTGAGCAACCTACTGACCTAGAGGCATCTGTTGAAGAAACTTTGACTCTACTTGTTGAGAACTTTGGAGGTCAGCAAAGTGGACACACAGCTCCTAGAAAGCCAACAATGCCCTTTGAGAGGAAAGAGGAGAAGAAGAAAGAGGGGTATGTTGATCCAAAGGTCCAATTGGTGGCTGATTACTTTCAGTGGAAGTTTGGATTTTATAAGAGACAAAAACCAGCTGCTGAACCTATGACAGATTTTGAGGAGTGGGCTTTTGGAAAGTTAGGAGTGGAAAACCTGCTTGATCTGGTTGATACCTCTTTGTTGGAAGCAAGATTGATGAATCTTATTGATGAGCAAAAGAAGGAAGAGGGTATCAAGTTCAGAGATCCTAGAGAAGAATCAGACAGTGATGATTTTTCATCATCTGATTCTGGTGATGATCATCCCTATGGTCCAGGAGGAGTCAGTGGGACTGCATTTTTAAATGAACCAAGTATACAACAGTCCACTGATACTGGTAGGTCTGCTGAGGGCAGACTAGTCAAATGGAGGAAGATCTGGAGGATCTTACCATTGATGATCTGGAGGCACTAATCAATGAGGGTATCCACATTGGTGCAAATAAGCTGGTTGGTGTGTCTGGTGCTTTATTTGTTAAAGAACCTGCTGAACAAACTGAGGATCAGCAGAATGTAGATTTGGATGAAGAGAGAGCTACTGATCTTAGTGAACCTGATGTCAATTCTGAGGATTCAGTTCAATATCAAGACTGGATTGACACTTAGGGCACCTTATCCAAAACTGCCAATTTTCTACGAAGGATTGCTGATGTTAGGGAATTTCAAGAAGAAAATATGGCTGAATTCCCTGCAATTCTTGTACAGAGAGTGTTAATCACTGAAAAGTAGACAGTGATTTCATAGAGGTTGGACATGGTGATGGGATTTGAGGATCAACATTACTTGTTGAGGAGGTTCAGGCTGCTGAGGATCAGACAGCACTTGAACAGAGGTTGGAACCGGTGGTACAGGTTGCTGAGGAACAAACAGCACCTGGACAAAGGTTGGAACTTTCTCTGGGTTTGGAGGAAACCCATGCTGTTGTTGAAGAACAGGCTGCTGTAGTAGAGCCTGCTGCAGGAAAAGCCACTGAAGGGAAAGATGGTCAGCAGACTGCTGTTATTGATGAGGATGAGCAGCTGCTCTGGAGTATGACTACAGTGATGAAGAGTTTCAAGTGCCTGAAGAAGAACATATTGATGATGAACCACCACAGGCATTTGTACCACTCTTTGAGGAACCTTCCTTGGATCCTATTCTAGAGGAATTTCAATGTCCTATCCCTGCTGGAAGGGATATGAGCTGGGCCTTGGTTGTCAGCAGACAGAGGGCACAATACAATGTAGAAGAACCTGCTGATGGAGCTGCTGGACATATGGATGGAGGAATGGCTGGTGGGGTACCAGCACATGTCTTGGAGGAGTTGAGGGCTGTCATGAGTGACATTACAAGTTTAAGAACTCAACTTGACAGGCAAGAGTAGAGGTTTGAAGACTTGATCAATTTAGTGGAGAATAGAGGAAGAACTACTGAAACTGTTGCTTACAATATTACTTCAACTCAATATGCTCTTGCTGACCTTACCCAAGATGTGAGAGGGATTAAACAAGGTAATACACTGAAGGACAAGTTTTTGAAAGATCAATTTGCCTCTATTCATCAAAAACTTGATAAACTTGCTGAGGCACCTAAGCCTGATGTGGCTGAGTCTACTGGAACACTTAACCTTGCTGGATTGGATCCTAAGTTTACTGAGAGGATCAATCTACTGGAGCAAACTATGCAATAAAGGATTACTACAGTTGACACTAGAACTAAAATTATGGAGGGACAACTGAGTAATCTAGTTATCACACATGAGAGTGTTCATGGCCTGCTGTCCCGTTTTGTTGATGATGTCAATAAGGGGGAAGAGAGCCCAACGGCAGTAGCAAAAGAGGCTGCTAGGATCCTTGCAAAGAAGAGATGGGAAGCTGACACAAATGCATATAGAGAGCCTGCACTTGGCAGACTTCAGCTTACTTGATGATCTCTTCAAGGAGTACAAGAAACTGTATTATAATAAGAGGAGACCTTATCCTGACAAGGGCTTTCATGAAGGGCTAAACTCCTTTTTGGGTTTGAAGTTTTGAGAAGCAAGAGTCAAATCCATGAGATCCAAAGGTGGCAGAGGTGGAAGAGGTGGTAGAGGTGGAAGGAGTTTACCTACAACATCAGCAAAGGAATCACTGAATGAATTTAAAGAAGTATACATGCGCTTAGGCTTTAGAGTACATCAGATCAACCTTACTCTACCTGAGGCATGGAAGTGGTGGAAAGAAGTGAATCCTCACATTGATTTATCTCTTATTGAAAATGATTGGATGAGAGAAATGATTAGAGAAATAAGAGCTTATCATGAACAGCAAGAGAAGGAAAGAGAAGAAGAGAAAGAAGACACTAGATCAGCATACCTACACATGCATTTTATCTTTGTTGAATCTAGCTTGTAATACTTTTGAACAATATGATTATAATGAGAAATGACTGGAATTTGTTCTATTTTTGTCTTTAATCTTTTTGCTTTGCTGTAAAGAGGGTATTGGCATCATCACCAATAAGAGGGAAATTGTTGGACTTATTTTAAGTTTTAGTGATGAGTGCCAGACTAACTGTTATAGAGCAAAGACAAAAAGATGTCTAGATCAAATGTATAGGTTTATTAGAGTTTGATCTTGTATAGGTTTGATCAAACAAGCACTGTAAAAGGTTAGGCGACTTTCATCGACGGACTGTCTAGGTCGATAGGGTACCTGAGTCAGTAGACTAGTTTAGGAACCTGCTGAAGACTGAAGGCTGAGGGCTCAAACTCAGTTATTGAAGGCTAAGGGATCAAACTTAGTGTTTAAAGTCAAGGATATGGAATCAGAATTTAGGGAAGTCTGTGATGACCTAAACTGATTACATATACCTTGTGTAGAAGGTCTAAGTTCCATAAGTTAAGTGGTGATTGGAACTTAGTTATATTTAAAATGGTGTAATCTAACTTCACAATAAAAAGTTAGATATTAGAGAAGTCACCTGCAGTGTTTTATAAACACAGCAACTTGGATCAGCTGCCTTATATATGCTTCAGCAGACTTATATTCACAGGAACCCACTGAACATATATTTCGAGTTAATCAAAGATTACATTGGAAGAAAACAAGAAAGGGATAGCTAACAACCTCTGATTTTATCAAACAAATCAATGGTTAAGATTAAATGGACGTTGGAAAGATTCAGACATTTATCCAATGGATACAAGTCAAAGGGTGGACAGACTGTAAACTGTCAAAAAGCATTCTGACAAGTGTCGGTACTATGAACAGTGACAGAAAGCAAGTCAAGATGGGACAAATCTGAAACGGCTATGTTTGAATTTCAAACATAAGTCATAAGGATTCCTACCTATAAATAGAGGACTCATTCAGATACAAGTGATGATGTGTGATAAAAATTAAGGATATATCTTGAGCTTCATATTACAGAAAGTCACCCTACTGAACCTACTGAGCTTAAAGCTACTGATCCAGTAAACTTCTTCAAGTGTAATCTGCTATCAAGCTACATCAAGTTTAAACACTTGAAGACTTCAAACTGCTGATCATATCATCCTGATCAAGCTGCTGAAAGTTGAATCACTTACTTGATTCTAACTTTCTTTACAAGAAACCTGCTGAGACAATGAAGCATCTTTGTGTGTCAAGGACTGTTGTTTGTGGTGGAGATGGTGAAGAGGCAATCCTACCATTCAAGGACCAGTGGAAGACTTTGGAGCAGCAATCTTACCTGTTCCAAGTGTTCAGTTTGTGAAGCCATAGTTATTGGTGAAGGACAAGCAACTTAGGGATTTTTGTAACAGCTACATCAAAGATCTCTAGTGAATTACCTCGAACATCACAGGAGAAGAGTGGAGTACAAGATTACACCACCTAGAACCACTATAAAAATTGCCTACTTACTTTCTGCATTTATATTCTGCATATAGTATATCTAGCACATCAATCTACTGAACTAGCAACTGATTAACACACATACACTACTGAGTATCTAATACTTGGTATCATATTCTAATAACAAGTAATAAGGCTTAATTTAAATATATTCCGCTGTAACAAATTCAGTAAAGTAAATAGTCAGCAGACCACGAGTGTCGCGGACTACCGAGTATCGCATGAAGTTGCCGAGTTGCTTGAGTTTGTTAACTCCAAAAGTTTTAAGTGTTAAGTTTATTCACCCCCCCCCCCCCCCTCTAAACTTAACCAAAGCCTTTTCAAGGGACCAACAATATATATATATATATATATATATATATATATATATATATATATATATATATATATATATATATATATATATATATATATATATATATATATCAACAACTAAAAACCAAATCACATGAAGACCTGTTAATGCTTCACTCACTTGAAGATAAACCTTACCCTTAATATTAATTCCATATAAATTAATATCATGACCAACCCTTTGGTCAGAACTAGTCCCTTGAATGATATTGTTCAACAACTTACAATCACCTGCATTTTCAATTGTCAGCTTATCATGAATTGTTTTCAATCTCCTTTCTGAAAATCTCTTCTGCCTGAAGAAGGGTTTTTTCTTATACGGTAAAACAAGTCTCCTAACAGGGGTTCTAAAGTAATTCCTAGGAACTGTTCCAAACAGATTCCTATTTACACTTGCATAAGCCAACCTCTGTTTGGCAGCTAGAAAGTCCCTCATCTTTTTGTTCGAAGTGGACATTGATGAGGCTTTTAACATCTACCTCTGCTATCTGCTTCTTAACACTACACTTAGACTTTCCTCAGCTGAATCTGCGATTAATAGCACGAAATTTAGCCAACCTTAGCATTAACAGATACGGATTCCTCTGTTCCTGGAACAAAGGGCCGTGACAGACAAATTTCTCCCCTGTCTCTTGGCAGGCCCTTAAGTGTGCCAATTGTGACGAAATCCAAAGATCTACGCACATCGCTCTTGATCCTTCCCAACTCGTGGGATATTCGCCCACATCGTAAATACGTGAACCCATTTAAAATAGTTAATATATTTAAAACTGTTGTAAATAAACAGATAACAAGCCAGAAATTATAACTTACACAGATTTCTTCCATGCAATACCTCAAAGACTAAACAGTCAAAGAAAGTATACTTATTAACAATGTTTGCTTGCGGTGCACGCAACACCATATTTAATTTTGTTTTTTTCAGCTTCCAAAATATTCTTTTGCTCATCTTCCATAACACGCTTTGTAGATCCATGACTGCTCATGGGCCCAATACTGTTATTGGGCTCAATAGTATCAGATATTAAATTACTGGAAGCTGGGGGTGTAATGGACAACTCACACAAATTGGGCCGGCCCATTTGACTAACAGATGCCCTACTATCTGAAAATGCATCTCTAGGCCCACAAGTTAAAGCCTTGGGCTTCCCAATGTTGTCAGAACGAGCACTAAGACAACGGCTCAGTGCCAAACATCAACATTATCCCTGTTGAATAATTTAGACTTTATGTCAATTACTGGACCTCTAAATGCTAATTCATTGGGCCTCTTCACTGTTGATAATTTCGGAAAGGCTTTCATCTTACAGTAATTGACATCAGCCTTAATATTAGCATTTTCCAAAACATAAGTAATTGACCAAGGACACTCTTTGTCATTCAAACTGGCATAAGAATTACCATAATAGGTCATGTTCAAACAACAAGATACTGGGAAACGAACTCGGCCTGTTGCAATCTGGCTCACATAACCTATTATCAAAAACTTTAACCCTAACACAACCTTCAGAATTCATTGGACACTGGGGTCTGTACATCAACAAACAACTGTCTATCATCACAAACATATTCTTCATCTTTTTAAAAGCCCTGTCAATAAAACTAGGGTATTTAAACTTAACAGATTCAGCAGATGATCCGGACTTGATATCCGTACAATAAGTCTCATAATCACCCGACACCGTTTCGGCTAAAGGAATCTCCATTGTATTGCAGATGCTTTTCTCAGAAAATGCATAAATTTACAATGAATCAGACAAAAACTCAGAAATTTCTTCGTGGGTAATAATGTGCTACAGTAAAAGTCGCTTTATGAATAGTAAAAAGCGAGAAAAATGGAAGTTTCAAAAAGCACGATGATTGAGTGTGAAGACGATAGTTGTTAAAGCAGAAATGTTGAATTTATATGCTGCTTTTACTATTACACAACAGTAAAAGGTAATGATGACGACCCCCTGAAACCCCTGAAGACTTAATGTTAAGTTATACATTAATCCCCTGAACCTTAATGTTAAGTTATTCCTTAAACAATGACCATTAATGTTAAGTTAATCCTTAATCATTGCAGGTGGAGGAGATGACGAATGGTGCATTTCCTGTGAAGAAATTATTCTGATGGAAATTGAAAAAAGACATAATAAAGTGCTTTTCTCAGAAAATGGGAATTCAAATATATGACCCACTTTTACTGTTGTGCAATAGTGATTGAAACAGGTGATTGATGAGCGAGAAATTTGTCTGTTGATGACTCACTGTTCATTGAATTTGAAGTTCGTTTATCTCTCAATCTAACCGATGGATCATGGTGATATCAAGGCCTCCAGCACGCAAGACCAAGCGACGTTAGGGCAAGTGACTAAGGTCTTGCAATTACCCCCCCCCCCCCTTTGGAACAAATGAACCGGATGGATCTTTGATCAGAGGCCAGAATCAAAATATTGACTTGGTCAACGATGAATAGTTAGAAAAATACACAGGGAAAAATTAGCAAATAATTTAAAAAAATAATTTATAACGAATTAGACTTAACTTTCAACTACAAAAGTTCTTAGAATTCTTCACTGAACAACATATAAAAAGTTTTTTTTTTAAAAAAAAATTAAATATTTGCATTAAATTTGGGCATTTACAGTCAAGAAGAGGAAGAAAAAGGGTCATGAGCGGCTACGTCACGCCTACGGCCTACCCCCTACGCCTCATGACTAGAACCAACACGTGGCGGGCAAAACCAGTAATATTATATGGTTTCGCCACGTGTAAGACTGAGATTAAAAATCAAAAATCGGAAATGAAGGGGCACTATAAAAGGCCCTTCTTTCCTCCACAAAACCATAGTAGTAAATAAGTTGGAAAATACTATTCCTTCGTTTTGCATTGGGAGTTGGGTAGCCTAGATGAATGGTTGCTCAGCCTGCAGGTGGAGGGGAATAACGCGGGGGGGGGGGGAGAAGCTGAAGTATGCCATGTACATCCCCCTAAAAACCCCTGAAGCCTTAATGTTAAGTTATACATTAATCCCCTGAACCTTAATGTTAAGTTATTCCTCACTCCCCTGACCATTAATGTTAAGGGGGAGGAAAAGAGGGAGGTCAAAGTGTTCTAGATGGCCTGTCATATAAACGTTCATTAATTGCATTAACATAATTATCCCTGAAAATGATGATCTGGGCTTTTAACAGTGATGGCTAGTACACCCAGAAAATCACCCCCTGAAACCCCTGAAGACTTAATGTTAAGTTATACATTAATCCCCTGAACCTTAATGTTAAGTTATTCCTTAAACAATGACCATTAATGTTAAGTTAATCCTTAATCATTGCAGGTGGGGGAGATGACGAATGGTGCATTTCCTATGAAGAAATTATTCTGATGGAAATTGAAAAAAGACAAAATAAAGTGCTTTTCTCAGAAATGGGAATTCAAATATATGACCCACTTTTACTGTAGGTGTGATTCACCGTTCTGGTGAGGTTCAGTGCATACTCTAGCATAACAAATATTAAAATCTTTTACTAGATTAAATAAATAATCTATAAGGAAGATAGGAATTAGTGGGCAGCGTGGATATGTTAAAAATACAGATTTCCTTTGTAATATGTATGAAGCGTTTCTACGAGTCATTTGTAGTTATTCTAGAGATAGAGAGAGAGAATAATTTTTTTTGGGTTTCAACTTGTTTACTACTATGGTTTTGCGGAGGAAAGAAGGGTCTTTTATAGTGCCCCTTCATTTTTGATTTTTAATCTCAGTCTTACACGTGGCAAAACCATATAATATTACTGGTTTTGCCTTCTGGCCGACAGCTGGATCCCACCCACGTGGCTACAGTGATGTGAAGGGGTATTAAACGCCTATTAAGTATCTCAGTTGTCGGTCGTCATCATTACCTTTTACTATTGTGCAATAGTAAAAGCAGCATATAAATTCAACCTTTCTGCTTTAACAACTATGGCTTGTCATATAAACGACAACAACAGGAACTATCGATAACATTCATGAGAATGCATTGTATTTATGTGCAGCCAGTTCAGTGAAAGACACATTAGCAGTAATGACAGTTTCAGTCAGGTTGTATTTTTATTGTTGAAGTATTAAAGTTCATTGTTCAATAGCCAATCGTGCTATCAACCCCAATTAATATTAACGCGGGGGGCTTTTATTATACAATCTATAACTGCAGCCACCGGCCCAGTTTGCTTTAATAAAATGGTTCTTTTATTTCCAAATGTAAACCATTTCCTTCGGCCCATTCAGAGAATCTTGTATTATTTCTATCTATAGCATACTTGACACTCTGATCAGGGTTACATAATACAATACATGGTATCCCCCAGTTATTTTTTTTTTCTTACAGTACTTGTCGTTTACAGTGAAGTCTTTCTAGGCTCCCAACAATTCTTTTTTGTAAGAAAAAAAATTGAAAAGGGGATATCATCTACAATATTGTAAAGGGCATGTACATCATATGTAGAAAAATCTATACTGCCACAAAAATAATTTTGTCGGCCCAAATCTAGCCCAAGCAGTTTTTCCGGTTCTTGTTGGGCCTTCAATTATCATCAACAAGGGGCGGTCTGGTTTGTTCTCCGGTTCCTGCAGGTGGAGGGGAAGAACGGTTAATATGTAATACATCCTTAATTTCATAATAACGTTCATTAAGGTCCATTATGGTATGTTCATGGGCCCAAATGGCATCCCAATTATCTATTTGTCTGGCAAGTACAATTTGTAAGTTTTCTATACTTACCAAATACAAATTTTGGTCCACATAATCTTTAAGTTCTTGGGGGACATTAACAAAATTGGTCGAGACTTAGCCTCGGATCTGAACCACCCTTAGAGGAAACTTCTCCAGGCAAACGAATGGTCTCGGGTGTGGTGAATCCAACAGCCTTGGCCGTATGAGGAACTGAATGACAACTAGCCGTATGTGTTGTGTATGATGGGTGAGGCGTGAGAGGTTGACTTCATTTGGGAGCAGGTGTTGAAGTAGATTGTGTGAATATCTGGGCGGTCTGCATGCGAGGTGTCTATTGATCAGGCCTCTGACGGGATGTTTGATTAGGCTGAGCCGGCTGTTGCAGATTTGATTGTGTGGGATGTGTCAAAGTAGAATGTGGCTAGTTGGCCGCTACACGTTCAGTGCTGCCTTGTCCGGCGCCGGTCCCTATGTAATTGCTGCCCCCACCGGAAGGCCCCGACCCATCACTGCTTGGACCCTATAATTCAAACAACCAAATAATTATTTCGTTATGAACTTGTTAAAAAAGTATTTAAAAGCCCAATAAAATCATACCTTCCTAACCCTCGATGCAAGATAAAATTGATTCAGAATGACGCTGTGATTTTTCAACACCTCATCCTGCGCGTCGAGCCTTTTTTTAATGGTAGCGAATTCGGCATTCATTCCCTCTTGGATTTTCCTTATTTCCGTATCGATCATCTTACCAACTGCAGAAATTATCGGGTCTCCTCGAACAGTGCTCCCTCCATCAACAACACGATCTTGTTCGTCATTGTCAATATCAAAACCCTCATCCCGTAAAACGTCACGATCTACTTCGTCACGGGTCTCCTCATCCTGTAAAACTCCACTCCCAGATGTCGATCCATGTCGAAGAGTGAAAGGTGCATCATTATGGTCAACATGAGGAACAATGGATCGACCAGTACCCGCAGCCTGGCAATCTGAGAAGATTTATCCCTTTTACGCTTCCCACGAGTGGCCGGGGCCTCAGGCCGTGAGGGGATTCATTGGGCGGCTGTTGGGGAGGTTTTTGAAAAACACGTGGGGGAGATGAAATTTGCTCTTCAGATAGCCCGAGCCTACGTAGTAATACTACTTCTCCGTTCTCGGCCACCATACCCTTATTCATTCCGACCTACAGGAAAAAAAAATCAACACATTTAAAAGAATCTTTAATCATGCTATTGACATAATCTTAAATGCGTGTTATTAAATGGAATACATGAATATTACCTCAGGCATAACTTTAGTTCCCATCGTGGGTCCACGCGGTGTACTTTCCCATCTCAACATCCGAGGAATGGCATCGTGGCTTATACGTTTACAAAACGGAGGTTCGGTTTTTTGCAAACATGGGAAAAGTTCATAAGCCCAGTAGATAAACCCATGTGCCCACCCCTCAACCGTTGGCTTGTGATTGTTTTATCCTCTGGTTGTTGACTAAAGCGTTTAACAATCACCATGAGATGTGCTATCTTGTCGTAAGTAATTAGACACAAGTACTCCCCTCATGCAAAATCTTCTACACGTTCCAAATCTTCAATGAGGTAGAATATATGTTTCGGGATTCCAAGATTGTCGTTCCAACCTAAAAGATATCCATAAATGAAACACACTAGCCCTAACCGGTATACAACCTCACCATTATGATGACCATCTCCAACATGATGACCAAATGCACGCTCCAAGTCTTTTATGGTAATTGCTCCATTTTGATAATTTTCCAAGTAACATCCCCTTCCAAAGCACAAAGAAGTGCTACCAACATCCACATCATCAATACCGCCAAACTTTAAGCCGGAAATCATAGCGAATTCTCTCCTGGCAAACACGAATGTCTCTCCCGGGTTTTGAAACCTAAAATGTAGCTCATCGGGCCTGTCGGTGTATATCATGTTGAATCCAAGATATAGTATAAGCACTCCTGAGAACTTCCGAACTTTATGCGCCGTTACAAAATCCTTAAATATGGATTTTTTAAATCGGTCTACAAAATCTACACCACCCGGAACCGAAACCGCACTAAAATGATTTAACACAGCTGTCATCTTAGCCCTCTCCCCTTTATAATTCCACTGTCCTTGAAATGACACGCAGGATCGATTATATACGCTCCGTGTGGACCTACAAGCTGCAATTCACCGTATAACGAGAATGCATAAATATTTCATCATATTAAAAAAATTATACGTATATATATATATATATATATATATATATATATATATATGTGTGTGTGTATATATATATATATACACACACACACACACACTTGTATATATATTATCTATTTTTCTATACATAACGGTAGATGATATGTCAAGTTTTACATTCGTGTCGTGTTCCTTTTCATATAAAATGTATATATATGTGTATATATACATATATATATATATATATATATATATACACATTTTATATGAACATGAACACGACACGACTATTTAGTCCTAACTTCATATGTATATACATATGTATAGACATGTAAAGTTGATATATATGTATGTGTGTGTGTTATATACATATATATAAACATTTTATATGAAAATGAACACGACACGACTATTAAGTCCTAACTTCACATGTATATACATATGTATAGACATGTAAAGTTGATATATATATATATATATATATGTGTGTGTGTGTGTGTGTGTGTGTGTGTGTGTATACATATATCTACACATTTTATATGAAAATGAACACGACACGACTATTAAGTCCTAACTTCACATGTATATACATATGTATAGACATGTAAAGTTGATATATATATATATATATATATATATATATATATATATATATATATATATATATATACACACACACACACACATTGTTTATGAAAATGAACACGACACGACTATTACGTAAAACTTGACATTTATATACCTATGTACAGAAAAATCTAATATAATATATATATATATATATATATATATATATATATATATATATATATATTTTTATATACATATGTATATAAAAAATAGATAATATATATACATATGTGTGTGTGTGTATATATACACACACACACACATATGTATATATATTATCTATTTTTTTTCTATACATATGTATATACATGTGAAGTTAGGACTTAATAGTCGTGTCCTCTTCATTTTCATATAAAATGTGCATATATATGTATATACGTATATATATACATTTTATATGAAAATGAACACGACACGAATATTACGTAAAACTTGACATATATATATACATATGTGTACACACGGATATACGTTAGAGTCGTGTCGTCTCTCTTTTCATAAAAAATGTTATGACTCATTATGACACAAACAAACACACACATTTCCACACATACATGTGCATATCCGTTTGTGACAATATACATATACATAAGATTGGAAATTAGTATAGACATTCATTATCCAAGTTACGGTGAGGTTTTGTTTGTTTGGATATTAGTGTGATTTTGTTGAATTTTTGGTTGTTATATGTTTAAGGTACGTCGGTGATACAACCGCTGTCACGACGGGAGGAGTGATGGAGATTCCGGACGAGTCCGGCGAAATAGCACTAAAATACATAATCTATAGGATGCCTCACTTCCGGCTAAGGCTTTACCAAGCTGCTGAGTGGAGATGAATAAGAGAACCTACAAATCCTCTACGAGCTGTCCTATAGGACTTCATTTCTTGCAGGCATGAGGAAGGCCATAACTGGTGAGAAGGAAGGAGTGGAATCGAAAACAACCTAGACCTACAAGAACCTCGCTTTCGGGTGAAGGCTTTCACCGTAAGGCAAAACGGGAGGCGTCGATGTTATTGTCGTTGTTCGTTCTTATTTGTGTTATGTGTTATTATATTTCGTCACCGTCATTATTTGTTAGGTTACATTGTCAGTAATGTTAGGCATATGCATATACTATTCCCTTGTAAATTATAAAAAAAACTAAGGCAATTATTATATTAAATATGATAAAAGGCAATTAAATATCAAATTATACTACGACGATACAATGCTATTAATTTCAAGGGAAAAGACATATTTTCACATAATTAGTATATATAATATTATACTTAGTATAATATATTATATACTAAGTATAATATATTATATACTAATTATGTGAAAATGATTATGAAATCATAGTAAATATAATAGGGGGAAGGGGCCATAAGGACAAAAAATTTGATAAATGGGTCTGCAAGGACAAAAGTAACATTTTCATGATTATAAAGGACAAAAATCACAAATGTTACTTTAAAAATGTTACTTCATGTGTTAATGTTACTTTGTATTTCACAATTGTTACTTCATATTTACTTTATTTCACATATGTTACTTCATATATGTTACTTCATAAATGTTACTTTTGTCCTTATTAAATTACAATGTCCTTCATTCCCCTTTTTTGATAATTTTGTCCTTCTGGACAAAAAACTAAATATAATATGATACGAAAAAATATGCTTTTCTAAACAAAAAAAATAAAAATTAACGCCAATATTATTGACGTTAAACCAGTCTTAACGCTAATAATAGTGGCGTTAAAACACGCTATACGCCAATAATATTGGCGTTAAACCAGTTTAACGCCAATAACAACATATTCATCGCCTAACAGTCAAATATTGGCGTAAATTCATAAACTTCATCATCTTCATCATTTTTCAACATCAAATTCAAAACAACTTACACAACAACAATACACATGATAATAATACGCATTATAATACACATGAACGAAGACGATATATACAGTAAAACCTCTACAAATTAATACTCGATAAATTAATAACCTCGATAAAATTAATAATTTGTCCAGTCCCAACTTGGGACCAGTACAAAATTGGTCCCCAATCGATAAAATAATAAGATAATAACTTTTTTGAAATCCTAGTGTATATATATTGGTCCCAACGAAACTATAAATTAATAATTATGTATGTACTAAGAAATTCCAAATTCTAAGATTATCTAGTAAAAAATGAATCTATAGTCACTTGTTTTTTATTGAACTTCAAATCTATATTGAGTTCATCTTTAAATCTCCTCATTGCACTTAAGAGTTGGGGCATTGTATTCTCGTATTGCAACAAAAAGTTGTGAAGAGTTGTAGCATCTTGCAATGCTTCTTTCCGAATGTACATTCATAGAATGTGCCTTGGAACTTGTTTTTGTAATTTATTTTTCATCTCTAACTAATATACATTGAAACTAGTACATTGGACTTGGAAATTTAAAGGTTATACGTAAAACCTCTTTAAATTAATAAATTATTAATTTATCAATATAATAATATCTCGCTAAATTAATAAAATATTCTGGTCCCAACATTATTAATTTATAGAGGTTTTACTGTAATCACCAACTTTTGCACAACAATAATAAATAAAAAGTAAAAAACTTATGATAAACATGAAGAATCACCTCATCGTGTATCTTTGGTTGTGTGTCCGAAGGATCCAATTGTTTGATTTGTTCAACTTCATCGATAGAATCCATTTCAAAATCAACCGTGTTGGGGAATTTTTTGGGGAGTTTGGGCAAAAAGGGTTAAAATGATTTGGGGAGGTTTTGGAAATCAGACTGAAATGAATTTGGGGAAGACGATGAAAGGAATTTGTAACGCCAATATTATTGGCGTAACGAGACTCATTTTACGCCATTAATATTGGCGTAAAATGTATTTTACGCTGCTATTTATGGCGTAAAATGAGTCTCGTTACGTAAATAATCATTTCTTTGTCAATTCAAACTTTTACGTTATTATTACCATCGTAAATGTCATTTTAATGGTGGATTTCACCGGTCCGGTGGCATAAAGGATTGAAATTACTTCGAGTTCATTAAGAGATAGGTAGGTCATCAATTTCTAGTCCAATTGGAGGGTGTAAGGGGAAAGTCACCCAATAATCCACTGGTGAACCCAACATTTTAATCCCCAAACTTTTATGTCCGTCTACATTTACATTTGATTTGTTCATTCTATAGAGTATCCTTTGGCTTTGGGTGTTTCTGTATTGTGGTAGAATGCCTCGTGCGTACTCCAAATTCTCTTACATGTTTTCAGCATTGTGAATGCTTCACATCAGAATTTGTCTGATTTCTGTTACAGGGTTAATGTGCATATTCTATCCAGTATACAAATTTGTGCTACTAATTATTATAGAAGCACCAAACACTTTAATACAAAGTATGTTCATATTAAAGTTATTGTCAGAATTAATCTGTGATACGAATATGCAGAGTCTAATTTAAGCATGCAACCAAAGACAAAACCCATTCACATACCGTTGGAGACCAAAGTGTCTTCAGGGTTTCTTGTGATTGGGAAATATATAACTGAGTCAACTTGTATCAAAAACCATTCGTTTTGACAATTTATGAACTCTAACAGCAGCCAATTCAACACTCTTCTCACTCAGTAAATATTGTTGCTGAACTAACAAGCAGGGGAAAACCGATGATGGTGTCAGGTGTGTATTCCTATCTCAAAATAAATCTTTAACTTTACCTACACAAATGCAAGTCTTTTATGTGTAACGGTTTTCCTAGTGACGTATGCTGAAGAGGACTCCTTCACAGGTCAAAACTCTACAGAACTAACTAATCTCCATATACATCCAATTCAAGTCTGACATAATGACTGTCAGGGCTCCTTTAGTTTGAGAGGCTAATATCATAATATCAAGTCGAATAAACTTCATGTGCAGTGCAAAATTTAAGGCTAACAAACTTCTTGAGAAGATGCATGTATTTCCTCGGAAATGTCCAATGCACAGTATCAGCCCGCTATAACTAAAATCACCTCATAGTCCATGAAGATGAAGTCTTATGTTTATGTTCTTCTGGTGATTAGAAAGATAATTAATTGGTATTACATGTCCAGTGCTTGATCATAAGAGCCACCGGTGTCTTCAGTGCTAGTATGATTTTTTTTTTTCCTTCACATCTTGAAAACTCATTTCGGATGAATATTCTAGCTTTGGAGCTTGGTAAAAACAAGGTTAATTCAACTAAAGCTAGCTTATGAATGTTTTATCAGTGAAGGTTAACCCGGAGTAACATTAACATGAAAGTGGTTACCGTACTAACTTTGCTCGTTTATTTGAGTGTTTTACAATCACTTTTGATTCTTCCGTTTATTTTTGTAACCATATCATTTGTTTGGGTTTAACATGAATTAGTGTCGTTCTTCTCAATTTTCGTGGTAGTACGTACATCGATTGAAGTTACTGACTTTTGGTGTATCATTCATATTTAACAGGCTGGCCTGAAAGTGATGAATGGGAATATGTAGACGAGGGCCCTCCAAATATCATTTGGCAAGGAAATGAAATCATTCTCAAGAAAAATAGGGTTAAGGTGAAGAAAAGTGCTCATCAGAAGATCGCAACAGAGTTAATGAAATCACTTTTCAACGCACTAATTCATTGTTATTGGGTAACTCTAATGCTTAAATCTACATGTTCATTGTTAGCCGGCAATATACACTGTTTCACACCTAAGCATAGATGACAACATGTTCTTGTCTACTTTCATGGCCGGATCTAATGTTTCAATGTAGTAATACAATGTTATTGAGTAACTCAGATCCTTAAATCTACTTATTCACTATTAGCTGGCAAAATACTCTGGTTCACTGTTTTTCATTGAGTTCAAAACACTCTAGTTCACTGTTTCACACCTACTTCACATTACTAATTCACTTCAAATCAAAGTTCATCTCTAGGAGTTAATAATTATAGTTCACTATTGTAGTTAACCATTGGAAGTTTACTATTGTTAGTTCACTTTTTGAGTTCTTTTTTGTGAGTTCACTGTTTGTGGTTCACTATTGGAAGTTCGCTATTGTTAGTTTACTTTTTGAGTTCATTTTGTGAATTCACTTTTAGGAGTTTACTATTGTACATTTACTATTGTTAGTTCACTTTTTGAGTTTATTTTTGTGAGTTCACTTGTAAGACTTTACAATTGTAGTCTAATGACGTAGTTCACTATTTGTAGTTCATTATTGGTAGTTCACTATTAAAGTGCAGTTGGTGCATTAAATTAACATGATGATTTACATAAATATCACAAAAGATCATCAGCTAAGCTAGCAGACCTCTTCGTATCAAAGATACTAAGCACTTAATATCAGGTCCTGTCCAAAATATTTAGCTAGAAATTGATAATGCTATTACTATCACGGTGGCTGAGCGGTTGTTTGTGTTGTGGATATCTGGCTTATTTGATGTGTTTGTGGAGACTATGGCCGGCGGTGCACGGCGGTGATATGGAAGTGTTTGAATGCTTAAAAGTGAAGGTATTTTGACAGAGTTTAGTTCTCTTTATCAAATAGCATGTGTCTTCTTTAGTTACACAAGCCTTCCTTTTATGGGGAGGAGGGAAGCTTAGGGCTTAAGCAAAGACAAGTAAGAGAAATTTCTTAAAGGCAAGTAGACTAAATATCTTGGCGGCGCGCCTCATGTGGTCGCTAGGATCGCTGGCCGCAAGGTCGCCTACCCTTTGTCCCATCTCAGCTAGCTCTTCCGTTGTCCCCTCCCAAGGCTCGTGCGGTCTCTTATGGACCCATTGTTCTAAGGTCGTAGGTCGTCCCATTGAGCTTCTAGTGACCTTAACGGTTTGAATGCTCTTGGCGGGGAATTCCGTGACCTCAACAAGATTGGCGCCGCGGATGCTATGGCCGCGAGCCTAATTCAACCTGGTGGCTAGATAGGCTGTTTTCGAGGACCCATAGGTGGCGGTCCTATTTAGACATATCAATGGCCCCCTACTCCATGTCTTAGGCATTTTCACAAAATGCTAAGAATGGAGTAAAGTGTGCCTATGGATTGCCTACAGCTTCTGGCTATTTCTTCAGTTTTCGACTCGATCCTTAACTCAAGAACAGGTAAATCTTCCTTCCTAAACCCTTTTTTTTCCTCGCTTTTCTCTTGCATTTCGATTCTTTTTCCAAGTTCGTTTTGTGTCTTAGCAATGTATGCATGATTAAGGTGTTTGTGGGGTTAAAGTTTGGGTTTTTTGGATGGATGTTCTTGTTTTGTTTTGGGGTTTCTTCATAATGGGGTAAAGTAAAGATGTATTTTTGTTACCAAAGGGTGGCTTTTGGATATATTTACCTGGGTGTTTTAGCTTTCAGACCATTTGCACTCATTTTTCCTTTTGCCATTGCCTTTCGAATTCTCCTGCAAGAACGGAGGGGAAAGTGTCGAGATGGGTGTGATCACCCCTCTGGTTTAATCTTTATTATCCAGGTGACTAAAAGCTCCGCCTTTCCCTTTTGTTTTTTCAAGATGTCAGACGACGAGTACGCTTTGACAGGAACTTCGGAAGAAAATCAAGAGGCATATGAATATGCACATGACGAAGGGGAGGATGACCCTTCTAGCCATGAGGTGCTTGCTGGGGATGATTTATTTGATGAGTTGACCGGGAGGGATGCCGCTTTTCAAACCCAGGATGATCCATTTGGCTTAGATAGTCTCTTTCCCGATCCGGCGGCGCGACATAAGAAAAGTCGCAAAGAAACCGCCCAGGGTCGGGGCGAAGGAACCAGTACCAGCGCCGGTGAGGGCGAAGAGGATACTTTCACTGAAGATCTGGCCGCTGAACTTAGTACCAGTGGAGCCGCTGAGGGAGATAAGGATATAACCTTGGCTGAGGACGCCGTCCTACACGAACTGATGGGGTCAAGTGAAGATGAAAAGTTGCCCCTGACTCGCAAGCTCGCTTGGGAAGTCCCTAAGAAACCCAAGAAGAAAATGGATCCAAACCTGCCAATGTTAGTGATGCGACGAAAACGAAGACTCCGAAGCCCAACAATCCGGAGGCGCTGAAGGAGTTTGCTCTTTTGGTGGAGTATGAAAAAGCTCTAGAGAAGGAGTGGGATCGGCTCCGAAACAGTGATGACCTCGCCAGATTACTAAGACATCGATACAACATCGACACAAGCATTTATAGATTCTCCCTTGTTGATTACTCAAAAGATGAGGACAAGCTCAATCTTAGTGATCGCGTGGATTATATATGCTCTCGTCGTCCCGATGACACTTTGGTCCTTCATTATGACCACTTTTATGCGGGGTTCAGACCCCTGTTCGACCCCTTTTTGGTAGAAATATTTCAAAAGATGAAGGTGTTACCAAGTGACTTCACGGTGCGAGCCGCGATCCAACTCATGGCCTTCATCGTGCTGTGGCGGACGATGAAGAAGGAAGCCACCCTATCTCTTCTGAATCAGTTTCATCTTTTTTGTGGGACATTAATTCCAGGGCAGATATCTTTGAGGACCAAGACTCCTCGCCTATTCTTTCAGTTTCCCAATAAGATCCACCATTGGGGGGATCGCGTGCTTAAAGTTGAATCGAAGGTATGTTGACCTTTCCCCAATGCCGCCCCCACGCAGAGGAAAGCCCTCCACGCTCTTGTTCCGGGAACTTCTTGTTTCTGAGCACTGATTTGTCAAAGGACTTATGACCATTTATAGGCTCTGATAGGATCGAGCCCTCGACGAGGAATGTGTCTTGGGTTGATCTTCTTGATATGGAGAAGCCGCATGCGAGCAGAGCGGGGATCGCTGGGCCGCGAAAAGCATAACCCTTGGTTGTCATAGAGTCTGAAGAAAGTGATTCAGATTGGGTAGGAGATTGCCATCTGGGCAAATGTTTTCCTTCTGAATGTACTGTGTGTTTTGGTGACCCCAATAGAAGACCTCACCGTAACTTTCTTTCATTCTTTTCCTTTCTTTATTTTTCGTATTTTATTGTTTTGCTCTGTTTTGACACTCTTTTTTGCAGTTGACATGGTCGATGCTAATGAACGTCGGGCTCAGAAGCATAAGCTTTCCAAAGACGCCGCTAAGGCTAGGCAAGAGTTGTTGAAACAAGCTACGGGGAGAGTGCCATGTACTGTGGATGCCTCCATTATTGATGAAGCTTATGATCCCAATCAGCCACTGCAACCAGCGGCCACTATTGGCACGAGCACAAAACAAACTGGCGGGGCTCAGAAGAGATCGCACAATGATGCATCCGTAAAAGAGTCTCAGGCCTCCAAGCGATCCAAAACTTCCAAGAAAACCAAAACCGCTGGTGGAGCTGATAAGGGTTTGGGTCATTCTGAGAAGCAACCTATTGAGAAGGCTGTCGAGCGACCTGAAGTGATAGCTGAAAGGGTCGCTGAGCAGACTGGGGCGTCGCCCAAATATCACTGCCTCGCGGGTACAAGGGGAAATAGGCTCTCTGTCTGGACTATGAGTTTACTCAAGGTCTTTATATGGACAAGGCGAGCCAGATTAGGGTGGCAATAGCTGCTGTCATTCCCTTGACCCGTCTTTCATAGGATTCACCACCCGGAGTCCAGATGGAGATTGGCAGAGGAATCATTGCTCACGTTGTGGTTCAGGATGACGCTCCTACCAAAGATGAGGTTGCTGAGCTAAAAGATCTTGCCAGCCAATCCATGGTAAATTTCATTTTTGTTGTATTTCCCAACTCTCTATTTTTCTGCGAGCTTACCCCTCTTTCTTTGTTTTAGCTTGGAACTTGCATCTATAAGGCAACTGAGGCCGTTGAAAAATGTAAGGCTGAGCCAAAAAAGGTGACTGCTGCCCTTGCCATTTCGGACAAGGCTAGAACCGCTGCTGAGGCCAAGAATGTGAAAACTCTAAAAGAGAATGACCGTCTGAAGGAGGCCATGAAGGCGAACGTGGCGTTGGACGCTCAACTGCAGCAGAAGGTTGCAATCTTGAATGAAACGGCTCAGAAATCTGCTGAAGAGCTAAAGAGCGTTAAGGAGGAAGTCGCTAGCCTGAAGGAGCAACTCGCCACTGCCAACAAAGTCGCCGAAGAAGCTGGTCCTACGGCCATTGCAGAGTATAAACTTTCTGATGAATTCCTGGACATTCAAGAGGTGAGCTTCGACCAAGGCTTTAATCACTTAGCGAGATGCCTCTGGGCGAATCGAGGACGAGATATCGTTAGCCTTAAGGAGATGGCCCAGTGGGTTAGAATGTCCCAGCGCAAACCTGAGTTGTTAGCTTGTCATCCAGACATCCCTTACTCTGAAGATCATATCGTTGATATCCATACTGCGCATATGAAGGATGGCAAGCCGGTTTGGGACCTTCCACGCCTCAATGCTGTAAACTTGGCCTCTTTGTAGAACCCTCTTGTTGATGTGGACTTTCAGACTGGAGATGAGTATCTGAATTTGATTGGCGATCATACCTCAACTCCTCCTGGCAAGAACTGAACAATTTATATTTGCTCTATAATAATTCGACTTTGCTCCTTTGATTGAACAATTTCTGCATTTTCCTTTATGCTATTTTGTAATAATTTAACTTTTGTTTTCTCGCAACTTGACTTGTGGCCGCTTTTGGCCTGTTGATTTATGCACTTTCCCTTTTATTTGCTATCTGTTGTCTTTGTATGTATGCGGCCCCCTTTATTTTGGCGAGGTTGAGAGCGTGGCTCGCTAAAATAATATAATATATCCGATGTTGTAGTTTGCTTTTTGAAGTTGAAAATTCCAATTCGCGGCCCTCTTGTTTTGAGCAAAGCCGTAACGGGCTTGGTCGAAACAAATTGTTTGAAGATTCCGAATCGCGGCCCCCTGTAGTAATCGAGGTCGCGGCGGACTTATTTGAAAAATTCCAATATGCGGCCCTCTTGTTTCAACTGAGGTCGTTGTGGACTTGTTTGAAATAGTAGATCGAAAATTCCACCTGCGGCCCCCTTGTTTTAAACAAGACTGATGGTGACCTTGCTGAAATATTCTAAGTTTGCGTAACAAAGCTTGAAAATTTTGCGTCGCGGCCCCCTTGTTTTAGGTTAATCCTGAGGAGTTTTAGTTTGTGGCTTGCCAAAAACAGAACGGTTTGCCACATTTTATCATAATCAACTTATGTTTGTCAAAATGAGCCTTTTCATTCGATGTGGCTTCCAAAATATGCTTGTTTTTTCCTCATTAAGTAAATAGGTTAGGCTTACATGTAATATTTTTCAAGTTGTCAGTGTGCCAAGGCCTGTTGTATTCGCGACCTTTGTTGTCCCATAGGACATAAGTCCCCTTTTTGACTATCCTTGCTACCTAAAGTGGACCCTCTTAGTTCTCGGATAGCTTTCCTTTCTTTGCCTCGTGACCGGTGGCATGTCTCTTTCATAAAATTTAATCCCCTACCGCGAAGTGATGATCGTGGATACACTTGTCATGGTGTCATTTGGCCGCTTGTTTGCAATTGAGCAAACGGCCATACGAGTTGATTCTCTTTTCTTCCATCAGATCGAGATCGAGCTGTCTGGTCAACGGATTTTTGGCCTCGCTGAAATATGCGACCCTTAAGCTGGGTAGGACCATTTCCACCAAGGCCATAGCCTCCGACCCGTGGGTCAAACCGAAAGGAGTTTCCCCTGTAGTTGTCTTCCTCGACGTCCTGAGGGCCCATAAGGCCGCTGGCAAATTATCCGGCCATTTTCCCGCTTTGTCGTCCAAACTCTTTTTCAGCACGCTTAGCATCTGTTTATTGGCGTTTTCGGCCTGACCATTTCCCTGCGGGTAGCACACTGATGATTGCCAATGCTTAACGTATTGTTCCCCGCAAAATGCGTCGAATTCTTCTCTGAACTGCGGCCCGTGATCGGACACTATCACCTGTGAGACTCCGAACCTGGTCCAAAATTGATCGAGCAAAAAGTAGATTACATCTTTGGTCTTGGTTTTTACCAAGGCTTTGGCCTCGATCCATTTGGTGAAGTAATCGACCGTGACGACCACATACTCACATCCTGAGCGCCCCTTTTTTAGCGGCCCGATGATGTCGATAGCCCACATGTCGAATGGCCAGGCTGCGACGACGATGCTTTGCTCAACTGATGCCAGCCTGGGAATGTCCGCAAATTTCTGACACTTATCGTACTTTCGAGCATATATTTGGGCATCCTCTGCGGGCTTTGGCCAGTAGTAACCAACTAACATAACTTTTTGAGTGAGAGTTCGGCTATCCGGATGGCCACCGTATACTCCATCATGAAGCTCTATGAGTATTCCTTATACTTCCTCTGGTCGCACACATCGCGACAAGGGTTTAGAGAATGACTTTCTGTATAAAACATTGACCAAGATGGTGTACCTGGCGGCTCCTCTGATTATGGCTTTGGCCTCCTTTGGGTCATCTAGGAGTGCCTCTGATTCAATATATGCCTTTATCGTGTCGATCCAACATTGATTAATGGGGTGGAAGTCCATGAGCTCGCTGCGGTGGATGGCGGGCCCGGACAGATGTTCCACCATAATTGTCGGATTCCTTATTTCGTCGTCGCTTGTTAGTTTTAACAAGTTATCCGCTCGGTGATTATCCTCTTGGGAGATGTTGGTGAACTTACAATATTTGAAGCTTCCCTCGAGCCTTTTGACGAGATCAATATATTTTTGTAGGATTTCGCAATAGACCCCGAATGACCCCGTTACTTGATTGACTACCAAAAGTGAATCACATAATACCTCCATATTTTTGACTTTCATGGCCCTGGTGAGCTCAAGCCCTGCTATGTCTACTTCATACTATGCTTGATTATTCGATGCGGTGAAATCAAATCTCAAAGCTTTTTTGATTTCCTCTGAGGTACCTAGTTCCAATAAAATAAACCCGGCGCCGCAACATTTGTGGCTGGCGGCTCCGTCGATGTAAAGTTGCCAACAGTGACTCGGCCTTTGGGGCTCGGCCTCTGTGGTCGCTGTTGTGTCGCCGCTCGGTTTTGAACATCTGCTATGAAATTGGGTAAGGCCTAGGCTTTGATAGCTTTCCGAGGCTCGTGCTGGATGTCAAATTCAGTAAGCTCAATGGCCCATCGCAACAAACGACCAAATAAATCCGGCTTGTGGAGGACTTGGCCTAATGGAGCATCCGATAGCACAGTAATAGTATGTGATGAAAAGTAATCCCTTAATTTCGGGCAGCTATGACAACGCAGTAGGCCAACTTTTCGATTCTAAAATAGCGACTCTCAACGGGACAGAGTGTTAGGAATTCTATGCAGGAACGCAGCGGAATTCTAAATTTTATTTCCTTTTAACCAAGATCGACTTCATTTAAACAACAAACATATAAGAAGTAGACGGTGGTTACCTTGCTTGATCTAAAAGATCAACGCTTTGACCGTCTAAGGAGAGCAGCGATGCACGGAGCCGCCCAAGCGTTCGGCCTCTACCGCTAGTCCACACCAACAACCCGCCTGAATCCACCATTGGATTGCTACTAGAAAAATCCGGTTCCCAGACCGGCCTTTTCTCTCTCTCTAAACTCTTCCTAAGAAGTTCTCTATTTTTCACAAAAACTATTAGCTCTTGGAATTGTGATGCACAAAAGAGCTAGCCAACCCCTTTCTTATATAGGGAGAGTGGCGCCCAATGTGTCCTAATCTGATTAGGAGAAACTTCCTATAAGATAGATGAAAGAGAAAAACATTTTCCTAATAAAATAAGGAAAATACATTTGATTGATTTATCTCATTCAATATTCAATACCTTATATTAAATATTTTTCCTAAGATATATATTGACAATATGTTATATTGAATATATCTTTATCTTATTACCATAAATCAATTTACACATGCGTGTATATCACATATATATATTACGCATATATATATATATATATATATACATATATACATATATATATACATATATACATATATATATACATATATACATATATATATACATATATACATATATATATACATATATACATATATATATACATATATATATATATATAAAAGAAAGGAAAGGGGTTGGGAGTGACACGTGTTTGTTTTTATTGGTCCGTCATTTTACTGTTCATTGGCCCAAAAGCCTAGCCCAATCTTTTTCTTTTTTTTTTACTGTTCATGGCAGGCCCAACCCAGAAGATTTTTTTTTTTTTTTTTTTTTTGAGAAGAAGGGTTTGAGTTAAATTGTTCCATTTTGGAGGACTCAAATGTATCACCTTTTAATGTGTGAATATAGGGAAAAGTTGTTGTTGTGTGACAAGTGTTTTTTTTTAATTGGTGTGTCATTTTACTGTTCATCGGCCAGAAGCCCAGCCCAGTTTTTTTTATTTTTTTTATTTGCTAATGTAGGTGAGGTGAGGTATGAGATGTAATGCGGTGATGTATGGTAGGGTAGGATGGTATGGTTGGATGATGTGGCGTAAATTAAGTAAAGTTTGGTATGTTGAATAAAGTACGTAATATAGGGTAGTGTGGTAAGATAATATGTGGTAAGATAATATGGTGTAGGCATGGTGAGGTAGGATTGGATAGGTGAGTGTTAAAAAATGTTGGGATAGGGTGCGGCTGGGTGATTGATAATGTGTGTAGTAGATAAGAAATAGTGTGTTGACTAGGGTAGAGTTGTGTGGTAGGTTGTGGTATCCGAAAGGAGATCGACGTAAAATGTTCACGGTAGGGTAGGGAGTTGTAGGGTAGAGTAGGATGGGGTGGTGGGTAGGGTAAGGTAGGGTGGGATGAGATAAAATACGGTGTAATAGGCTTAGCTAGGACAGTGAATTAATATGTAGGTTGGGAGGTAGGTTAAGGTTTTTAGGTATGTAGAGAGGTAGGGTGCGGTAGGGTGTGCTAATGTAGGTGAGGTGAGGTATGAGATGTAATGCGGTGATGTATGGTAGGTAGGATGGTATGGTTGGATGATGTGGCGTAAGTTAAGTAAAGTTTGGTAGGTTGAATAAATTACGTAATATAGGGTAGTGTGGTAAGATAATATGTGGTAAGATAATGTGGTGTAGAGCATGGTGAGGTAGGATTGGATAGGTGAGTGTTAAAAAATGTTGGGATAGGGTGCGGTTGGGTGATTGATAATGTGTGTAGTAGATAAGAAATAGTGTGTTGACTAGGGTAGAGTTGTGTAGTAGGTTGTGGTATCCGAAATGAGATCGACGTAAAATGTTTTATTTTTCATTGTTGCGCTTAAAAATTACGTTCTGAACGGTTCGTTACATTCTACGTTTCTTCGTATTTAATATCGTCAAATAAGTTAAAACTTATAGCATGGGCACTCCATGCGATGCACGGAGTCACGATTTCACTAGTATATATATATATATATATATATATATATATATATATATATATATATATATATATATATATATATATATATATATATACATACTATATACATACTATGAATGCAAATCACCAATTTGCATTAGTGCACACACACGCATACATATGTATTATTTATATATCAATATCTAGTCCCTAGGACATAACCCAGTTGGCAATGGGCATGGGTGCGTAATTGCAGCCTAGAAGGATGTTAGAGGTTCGATTCCCACAAGGGCGAATTATTCCCTATTGTTAAAGGTAAGCCCATTGACTCTGAGCTACTGGGGGATCTTGATTTACATCTCCACTCATCCCGTGGGACAGGGGGAGTGGGGACCCTCGGGGGTAGGTTTTACCCTTTATATATCAATATCTAATATTAATATTTGGTAACACTATTAATTAAATTGCACAATCCAAGTGTATCTTAGTACACTATTATATGCGCCCCATATGTATCAAAATACATATATTTAATTAATCAACATAATTAATATCTTGTATTATATTTATTCATAATAAATAAATACCATCATATTAATTTACCACTATAACACTTTATAGTCGAGATAAATTTTCTTTATTTGGTTATCGCTATAACCACATTTTAATCCGGCTAGATGTTCTTATGTGTGTGACCCGATAGGCTTCCAAATATGTTGGCCGTAGACACAAAGTGCAAATTACGAAATTGCCCTTCAAGCCTAACGATCACGGGATAGCGTCTAGAAACACACCGTGACCCCTAATCACCGGAAGAGTCAAATGCAATGACTACTACCTTTCATGTGAAACAGTTACCGTGTAAATAGAATTATATCGGTGTAATAATATCCATACGGTCGTTCGTCGAGTGTCAAACATCAACGACCGTATCTTATAATATGGATACCATGCTCTCTCGAAGTAACTCACTTACTTCCACTTTGCAAAGATTCACGAGAGCAAGACATTCCTTTTAAGAAGGCCCTTACGGATATTCACCCCTACTGATAGGGTACGTGATTTCCGGACGACCAAACATGTATACTCCGCATGCTTCAGTATCACACCCAATCACTACCGCATGATCGACCCATGGCTAAAGGAAACCTCAATAGTGTCAAAGCATGACAATCCACACCGTGGTGCCATGTAGGCTCTGGTCCTAAGGATAATTACACAACCGCCACATAGTGTAACACTTAATAGTGTAAGTGGGTCAATCTAACGTACGCATTCTCTAATACACATCCACGTACAGTCCAAGTGTCTCTACACTTTGATAGACGAGATCTATCACTGCCTTTAAAGACAGAAGACATCTAATACTTGCTAGTATGTTCGTGTTATCAGTGCCCTGTTTAATAATACATCAGCCTAGAGACATTTAAGTATCAAACTTATTAAAGTGTTTAGAGATCTCATCAACCATAATCACCTGTCATGGTTTCTCTATCATAGTTTAATACTAAGGACGTTATCATATAACAATTCATAATTGGTTCCTAAAAAGAACAAATATATGACAATAGAAAAGTCATTTAATATATGTATAAACATAGAGAAATAGTAGAAATGATCCGACCCGGTCGGATCCGGTCCAACCCGATTGGGTTTAGGACACTATTTCAAAAATATCCCACTTGGCCTAAAACCAATCACTCACACACACAAGACCAAGTTGAAACGCAAGAATCTCATGCAATACTCGCAACCAGCCCTAGCCATAAACGGATCACTATCCGTGGGGATTAAGACTATTTTCATATCATGTTCCAAATGACCAAGTCAAAGGAACCGCCTCAACACACACATGAATCTCCGACGAGACCCTGGTCCTTGCTTCAAGCAATGAATCCACTTACTATATCAACTATATAGAAAAGGTGGAAGAACCGTATGAGGTTTAGGAATGAACCTTCCAGATCCATGTACTGCTCCCGCTGCGCCTCCAAGGCACTATTGTGTTTTGGCTAAGTTGTAGAATTTATAGTGACCCATAGCCAAGAACATTTACAGCTCACTGTATCACTTAGTCAAAGTGACTGCAAACCTAGACCGTAGCTCCCACTCGCCTTCATAAGACTCAGGATACACGTCTTGTATTTCTATATTTATCTGATTCCAAGTTTTGATAAACTAGGAACTCTTCCTTAACTTGTTTTAGGATATTCTCGACATTCACCAGATTTACTTTCATACATGCTCATGACTATTCATGGACTATGAATATCCGGCATTACTTTTATGATGGTTCGTGTTGCAGTAGTAAAGGAAAACTTCCATAAGCATCATCTTTCACCTTATCTTTAGGACTAATGTCCTAACATAGATAGATCTTGAGAACACCGGCTAGTAGTATCCCCTATCGCGATCTATGCTAAACTCTTTTAGCATCATATCTATATAGGTAAAGTATAAACCAATAGCAGTTAATTCTATCATTATAGATTCTTATTTCCGAAAATAAGAACTGCTAATCCAAGTGCTTTCATAAAGACCTTGAACTACCAAACATTAATTGACTGTGACATGGAGTGATAATTTTTGAGAGAGATATTATTGGAAATAATATTTGTGTTTTGATGATGATTCGTCACGTAATTAACAAGATCACTTATAACCCATGATGATGAAATCATAACTAGCTGTTATAGTGCATAATGAAAGAAGAAGCAAGAAACGGTCTAGAGAAAAAAGAGTATAAGTTCTATCTAGAGTCTGAACCTTGTATAGGTTGTTTCAGACAAGCATTGTAATATAATAGGAACTAGGAGAACAGCTGAGTCACAACTAGAAAACTGAGTCACAACTAGAAAACTGAGATAACTAGGAAACTGAGTTTACAAAAGAACTAAAGAATATAAGTTCGCTGAGGGTCACAGACTCAATTACTAAAGATTGAAGAACTGAGGGTTCAAACTCAGTTAGAAGCTGATTAAGTCATGACTATAAGTCAGGATTCAGGCAAGTCTGTGGTGACCTGCAACTGAACCATAGATCATGTAAAACTGAATAATCTTAAGGACAAAGATTATCAGTTACCAGGAAAAGAAGAGACTGAATGGTGTACTCTGACTTAGTCAATTAAAGTCAGATTTTAAATACACAAGGTACTCAGTTTTGAAGTAGAGTAGAAAACTGAGTTAAGACCTTGTTAAACTTGAATTAACAATATGACAAAGGTCGTACATATGAACGTTGGCTAAACGACAAGTGTAACGGCTACAAGAGCTAGTGACCGTTACATCGCCCCTATAAATACACAAGAGAATCACCAGGAGAAAAGGGAGAGAAGGATCAGAAAAAGAGCTTTACAAGCAAATATCTAAAGATCCAGAGAATCAGATAATATAACTAGAAAAGGGGAAGCCAACAGAATTGCCTTGAAGATTTCAAAGAAAGATCCAGTAACCCATTAAGGGGGAAAGAAGGCATCTTGGAGCTACAAAGCCAGATCCAGAAGAATCAGACTGCTCACTGAATTAATATTTTGATTAATTCTAAACCTAACCTTGAAAAAGGGTTGGTTGTGCATAATTTGAAGAGAGCAATTCCACCTTTCTTCATACGGTTGCAACTTGGTTGCCACAGCAGTTGGTGCAGTCTGCGAACTGTGTTTGTGTTAGTGGTGAGCTGGTGAAGGAGCAATTCCACCTCCGAAAGATCAGTGTGCAGAATGAAGGGAGCCATCCTACCTTTCTTCATTATGTGTAAACAGTGAAACTAAGGTGTCGTGAAGGACTGTCATAGTGCTAGGATTTTGTAACGGTTATCTCAAGATTCTAGTGATACCTCCTACACCACAGGAGAAGGGGAGACATACGGGATTACACCACCCGGAACTTCCATAAACAAATCTTGTGTTGATTTACTTTATGCATTTATATTCTTGCTGTAATTGATCTAATTACTGTTATCTTCACTCAGCAAACGCAACACATTGAGTCAACACAAAACTGATACATAGGAGATTCAGATCTTTATTGACACATCTATCGCACTAAAGGCTAGTCTTATCCGCTGCTAGTTAACAAGACTAAATATAAGTCAGTATTGACTTATACTCAGTTGAGTTAGCTGAAGTCCGCACAAGTTACAGGATAGGAATAAAACTGAGCTGATCATCAGTTTGAGTTTCAGAGAAACTCAGTTCCTGGGGTTATTCCACTTCAGGAAAAGTTTTTGGTGACAAGTTTATCCACCCCCCCTCTAAACTTGTGTTAGCCTTTCCAAGGGACCAACAGATATCCAATATCTTACTCAGAAATACTAACACACTCCCACTATCCCTCTTGCATATTGGGCATATCCCTTCTTTTGACTAAATCAAACTCCTTTGATTATCAAACAAAGAAATCGTCTAGAGAAACTTGTTTGAGTCCATAAATGGATCTCGTGGGCTCACATATCATGTTAGCGTCTATGAACATCGAGTTGTTTGCCCAACGTCTTCAACATTATCATATAGCCATGATATGAAGTTATAACAAGCATAGTCAGAATAAAATTGGGCTCAGCTGGCAGCATAAAGATAATTACAAGGTTTACACCCCGTACCCTGTCCCGGATTTTATAAATACAAAACAACAAGTAATAAACCGGTTAACCTCAAGTGCAAGGATCGTAGTGTAGAGGCTATGCCGGGTCGATCTTACGGGGAACTAGACTGTTGTGAACCCTAGCTTTTGTTTTTAACTAATTATTGTCACGAAAACTAACCTAAATAGGGAACTAAAACTGGACAAACATGCTGAAAATAAACTAGACAGAGGATGAAATCCAAAGCTAGGAAAGATTGAAAGCGATAAACTAAACTAAACTAAAGTGCAGAAAAAAGTAAACTAATCTAACAATTCAAGTTCAAAGGATTAAAATCAAATTATAACGAACGAACAAGCAATTGATCCACCTATCCTATCAACACTCAATTCTAATTCGGATTAATTCGTGATCTCCACTCAAGTCGTGATTCACCTAATCGAAGGCATAAACTCCTACTCTCGTAGACAAGTTCGTTTCCTAATCTTTTATCTTTCGATGTTAAAGATTACGTCTTTCTAACCTAGGCGTGAAATCTTTCAATTTCTAATCTAGACAATCAATCTAATAACTCTCGTTTTAGTTAGATCGAAGATCTATTCTTTTATCACGGTGATCTATCGTTAACATGATTTTCATCAAATAAACAATCATCAAAGCAAGCATCTTTCGATTAAACATGCAAAAACATACAAAACATGATAAAAGAAACGAAATAGATACTCACAGATTAATCGCGAATCAAAACTGAATTGTTGAAGGAAGGCTTCACAACGCTTGTTCAAGAGGGTTTTAGCCTCTTAGCATCCTTGTTGCAACTTGAATTGATGAAGTAAAAGACATGAATATATCTAATCTAATCTAGGAATTTAATTGCATAAACTGGAAGAAAATAGAGTAAAAACGCAGCCTGAGCCGCCCCTATGAAATTAGGGTTCGAATTGTGTATATGAGATGGAAAATCTGTCGCTTTAAATAGAGAAATAAGGCGGCCGGGAGTATGGCGGTGCTTTGGACGCCCGTCCGCACACTCGGACGTCCGTCCGAGCCGTTTTGGACGAGGTTGAACGCCCGTCCGGTCCACGTCCGTAGGCTCTCGAATGTAAATCGCACCTCCGAACGCTCGTTTGCGGTGTTCGGACGCCCGTCCGGTCGTACGCCATGTTAAACGCTCGTTCAGCTGGACCAACTTCGAATTTCTCGATCTTTATCTCATTTTCTTCTAGCTCATCATATCTTTATCTCTTTGATCATCAGCTATTTTGAACTTCATCAACTTTTGATCACCATTTGAGTCGAGAAAATGCATCTACACGACATCAAAAACATCGCAAAGTGTAACATAATTCCAATAAACATAAAATCACCAAGTAGACACATAATTTAATCACTTTCGCAATTAGACCCTTAAAAGCATCACTTGCTTAATATTTCCATATAAAGGCCAATTCTTATGCAAATAATACAAATATGGGGAAAATCATCGTAAAATATATCGTTATAAAACGTACAAAATCACCCTTAACAACTCCCCCACACTTAAACTTTGCTCGTCCCGAGCAAAACAAAACAAGATAAAGGCTCGTAAAGAATATAGACACCTCAACACATATACCACATAGTCAATAAATTAGAAGTTCACCATCGTGTGTGTGCATAGCCATAGAAAACTTCCACTAAATCCAAACTTGAAAAACTCAAAGCAAAACTAGCTAATACCCCCTCGTAGAATAGTAATAAATGACACTCATAAGATGTACCCTACAAACGTGACATATCCCGAAAAGAATGATCGAATGAATCTAGGGCCTTTCTGAAATACTCGGAGGATAATTCCCTACATCATATCTTTCAGTTTATACTGGGGATAAGATAGACGATAACTTAGTCTCATTCATTTCATAACACATCTTAAGTTGATTGAATTCATTCACTTTTTTTTTTGAACACACATTAGAAGAAGCTATTGCCCTCATAGCAGAATAGGACATTTCGAGATAATCCCCTACCGTACTCCAATCATAAGGCAGCTTTTTCTAACTGTCGTGAGCTTTTAGTCATCATGGTGGTATAGGACATACGTGGTACACCCTACCTCACTCAAATCATCGACTAGCTTCCGACACACCCAATTAATTCACTATTAATTCAACTTTTTCATTTTGACATTAGTTACGCTTTACTTATCACATTCAAACTTCTAGATATTCACAGTATAACATACTACGGAACTAAATACAAACTATCATAAATCTCAAGATATATACGTAGCACTAAGTACATGACTTACAAGAAAATCAAAAATCACTAATCCAAAACGGGGTATAGCTTTATAAAATAGCTCATCGTCACTATGGCTTGTGAAATATAATTCGGGTGAATCAACTAACTTACGGAACATATGGCATAGAGCATCGATGAATATAACAACCCGAACAAAAACATGCATTGCTCACTCGAGACAAAACAAAAATTTGAAAATTTGACTCATTTAGCTTAGCATAGAAACCATATCATGTAAGCAAATGTGTAGATACATATAGCTTATTCCCCTCCCCCACACTTAAATGACAACATGTCCTCATGTTGTGCAGAATAAAAGAAAAAGAAAACTTAGCTGATTGTATGCCGAAAGGGAACAATTCTGGAACGGACGCGTTCCGATCCAAAAATGCTCGAAGATATCAGTAGACTGTGGACCATCCACCGGAAAACTGACACCGTCTGAAACTCACAAACGCTATCAAGACTATCCTGCACACTTGACAAACACGAAAAGTATCTCGGGGACAGGGGGAATTATATCATATCGTACAAAAGTGATAAAGAAAGAGAAATCGAGATTGAAAAGCATCCACAGCAGTTTCTCAACAAATGCCATTCAAAACATTAATTCAACCCCCTATTAAAACAGAAAAACTTTAAATACAAAAAACTAGAAAAGATAAAAACCGAGCCTACAAGAAACCGGCAGTAGCTCGAAAAGGAAAACTAAGAAATACACAAAAGAAAACAAAAACGAAAGAAAATAGTGGGTTGCCTCCTACCAAGCGCGTTATTTAACGTCGTCAGCCCGACGCATTGAAAGCTCAGCCTGGATCAGGCCATTTAACTTTTCTGCCAGCCACTACCTTGTGTAAACTCTCATCAGTAGTGTGGCTGCAGAAACAGCAGCGAACACAAGGGGTTAATTCTTTAATATCCCTCCAAACACGCTTGAACTTCCCCATGGTCGATTTCTTCTTTGCCAGCTTCCTCTTGAGTTGTTGCTCTTTGAAAAACTCTTCCATATCCCAACTACCTGCTAGAACTTCTTCTGATTTACCACAACCGTCATCCTCAGAAAATAAGTCGGGCGAGAACTCGTCAAACTCAATCGACTTTAGGGGTGCTACACCCGAGGATGTCGAGAAATCGAACAGTCAAAGGCTTTACCTTGGGTTCACCAATGTAATGCTTGCATCTCTGACCATTCACTCGGAACGGTTGATCGCCGTAACCGCGCAGCTCTAGAACGCCTCCAGGAATGATTTGGAGAATCTCGAAAGGACCGGACCAACGTGTCCTCAACTTGCCAGGAAACAAATGCAACCTGGAATTGTAAAGTAACACTTGCTCTCCAACTTTAAATTCTCGCTTCTTAATTTTCGCGTCGTGGAGGAGTTTCATCTTTTCCTTACTAATCCTGGCACTCTCGTAAGCCTGGAGTCTAAATTCATCAAGCTCATGCAACTGCTGCAGCCGGTGTTTGCCACAGGATCGTGAGTCGAAATTCAAAAACTTGGTAGCCCAATACGCCCTGTGCTCTAACTCAACTGGCAGGTGGCACGATTTACCATAAACCATTTGGTAGGGTGATGTACCCATGGGGGTCTTATAGGCAGTCCTATATGCCCATAGTACATCATCCAACTTTAGACTCCAGTCCTTTCTATGACTGTTCACTGTTTTCTCCAGGATCTTCTTCAAGCTCTGGTTGCTTCGCTCAACCTGACCACTAGTCATCGGATGATATGGTGTGCCGCTTTGTGACGAACACCATACTTCTCGAGGACTTTTTCCAAAGGTCGGTTGCAAAAGTGTGTCCCTTCATCACTAATTAAGGCACGTGGACATCCAAACCTCACAAAGATATTCTTCTTTAGAAAATTCATGACCGTTTTATGATCATTGCGAGGAGTGGCTATTGCCTCCACCCATTTCGATACATAGTCTACGCAGACTAAGATGTATTTATTCCCACAGGAAGATGGGAAGGGACCCATAAAGTCAATCCCCCATACATCAAAGACTTCGCATTCAAGAATGGGTTTCAGTGGCATGTCGAATCGCCTTGTTAGAGTACCGGTTCTTTGGCACCTATCGCAAGCTTTGCAGAAAGCTTCCGTGTCCTTAAAGATTGTGGGCCAGTAGAAACCGGACTGGAAGATCTTCGCAACCGTTTTCCAAGGACCAAAATGACCACCTGTGGGTCCACTATGGCATTGCTCGATTATATCGCGTTGCTCAGATTCAGGAACACACCTCCTTAGCAAACCATCTTTACAGATCTTGAAAAGATAAGGTTCATCCCAAACGAAATATTTCATATCAGAGAAGAACTTCTTCTTCTCTTGATAAGACATTTCAGGATAGAGATAACGGGCATGAAGGTAGTTCACAATGGAAGAATACCATGGAACATCAGGAGGACAACCGTCTATCAACATAATGTTCTCTAGAGGAAAGTAAAGATCTATATCATCTGGTTCATCCTTTTCCTCACTTAACATTCTAGAAACGTGATCCGCCACTACATTTTCACTGCCCTTTTTGTCCTTAATTTGAACGTCAAACTCTTGTAGGGTCAGTATCCAACGCAGTAGGCGCGGTTTAGCCTCTTTCTTGGTCATGAGATAGCGCAGCGCAGCGTGGTCAGTCCACACGATCACTTGAGCTCCCAACAAGTAACTACGAAACTTATCCATAGCAAAGACTACAAACTAATAATTCCTTTTCAGTGGTCGTGTAGTTAACTTGAGAAGGATTTAGTGTGTGACTGGCATAATAGATAGGCTGGAACTTTCCGTTAAGCTTTTGCCCTAAGACTGCACCAACTGCATAGTTTGATGCGTCACACATAAGCTCAAACGGTAAGTTCCAGTCAGGTGAAATAAGAATTGGAGCGGATATTAACCGATTCTTGAGCTCCTCAAACGCTTGCTTGCGCTTTTCATCGAAATTGAACTCAACGTCTTCCTTGAGCGAGTAGTAGATAGGGGCTTGGCTACTTTGGAAAAATCTTGGATGAATCTCCTATAGAAACCGACATGTCCGAGGAAACCTCTGACTTCACGTACATTCTTAGGATAACTCATCTTCTCAATGGCTTCTACCTTGGCCCTATCTACTTCTATACCGTTGGCGGACACTTTGTGGCCAAGAACTATCCCTTCATCGACCATAAAATGGCACTTTTCCCAATTGAGTACTAAGTCCTTTTCCACACATCTAGACAACACCTGATCAAGATTATCGAGGCAATCATCGAAGGATTGACCAAAGACCGAGAAATCATCCATAAAAATCTCCATGCACTTTTCAACTAGCCCGTCAAAGATTGCCATCATACACCTTTGAAAGGTGGCCGGGGCATTACGAGAGACCAAATGGCATCCGCCCGTAGGCGAATGTCCCATAGGGGCAAGTGAAAGTGGTCTTCTCTTGGTCAATAGGATCGATGGGTATCCGAAAATATCCCGAATAACCATCCAGAAACGAAGAGAATACGTGCCCCGCCGTACGCTCAAGCATCTGGTCAATGAATGGAAGGGGGAAATGATCTTTCAGAGTGACCTCATTGAGCTTTCGATAATCGATACATACTCTGTATCCAGTAACGAGCCTCAATGCTATCTCTTCTCCCTTCTCATTTTACGAAATCGTAATTCCACCTTTCTTGGGAACTACTTGAGTCGGGGAAACCCATTCACTGTCTGCAATGGCGTAAATGATACCCATATCTAGAAGCTTAATGATCTCCTTCTTGACTACTTCTTGCATGTGAGGGTTAAGCCTCCTTTGGGGCTGTCTAACTCGTTTTGCACCCTCCTCAGTCTTGATCTTGTGCATACAGATGTCGGGAGATATCCCTCGGATATCTCCCACCTGCCATCCAAAGGCTTTCTCATTTTTGCGCAAGACGTTTAACAGTTTAAGCTCTTCTATTCGAGATAGCTTGGCGGAGATGATCAAAGGAAGCTTGTCACCTTCTCTCAGAAATACATACTTAAGATGTTTAGGCAACGGCTTCAGAATCAAGTCTACAGGGGGTTCCTCTAGACTTGATTTAAGATCTCCACTCCTCAACTCAACATCGTTGAGTTTACTTAGTGGCCCTACTGCCAAAGCTTCTTCTCTTAGCCCATCCTCAAAATCAGCTGCTAATTGATCTAGATTGACCACACCATGATTATTCAGATTATCAATCAGTCGCTCATATTCTGCTTCTACAGCCAAGACTTGCGTATCCATGAAGTCATTGAAGTCATCAGACGTCTCCTCAATGGAGCAGCCGGTTGGAGAACCGGAGGGTATATTGATAGATTTTGAAACACTATAGCTCACCTCCTGGTCACCAACTCGAATGGTCACATGCCCACCATCACAATCGATGAGGGCTCTAGCTGTAGATAGAAAAGGTCTTCCAAGAATCAAAGGGACATTTTCACTTTTCTCAATATCTAAGACGTACCAGTCAACTGGAAAGGTAAACCTATCTATTTGAACTAATACGTCCTTTAGGATCCCTGAAGCTTTTTTAGAAGATCTATCAGCGAACTGTAAGTTCATGGTAGTGGGTTCTAGAAGACTTTGTAAACCAAGCGATTGCAAACAGTACAATGGCATCAAGCCGATGGATGCACCCAGGTCACATAAGGAATTTGGGAAGACTAGGCCTCCCATCCGCAAAGTGTGAGCACAAATTTGCTGGGTCGCCCCTCTTGGTTGGTAAGTCTTGATAATTGACCATCGCGCGCCTTTACCAACCGCTTGATCCATTTCGATAATTTCTTTTTGGAAGATACAACATCCTTAATGAACTTGGTATACTTAGGCATCTCAACCAAAACTTCTGACAATGGAAGATTAACCTGAGTGTTTTTCAACAAATTAAGCACCTTTTCATACTTCTTATCTTCGCTCAATGGGATGTTGCTCTTTCTGGGTGGAAATGGAAGCTTCTTAAGATCATTCTCGGAAAACCTTCTTTGAAGATGCGCTAACGGCCTTGTCTTCCGATCTTTCCACCGAACGTACTTTTCGAAGTTTTCGTAGTCGGGGATCGGCCACCGACTTTCTTTTCCTTTTTCGGTCCTCGAGGATCGGCCACTTGAGGATTTCCAACCTTTCCACCTATCGTGGGATCGGCCACCGATTACTTGCTTGCGCCAAGGGGATGATGGGTGTTCAACTTCCCTCCCCGCCTTATCGGTGGCGGGGAGGGGCTAGTGGTTTCCCCGGAAACCGGGGGGACCACTAAGCTGTGTACCGCTTCTTAAACTCATGGTACTGGCCTCCTCTTTACCATATTGTATTGATGGCACGAGGTCAGTACACTGGCCGCTGCTTAAGTCAGCTTGAGCAACATGACCACCCTTAGGATTCTTCTCAGTAAAGCTGGGCAAGTGCCCTTGGGGTCTTGATGCTAACTGCTCAGCCAGCTGCCCTATCTGTCTCTCAAGATTTTTATTCGTACTCATTAGGAGCTGAATATTCTTGTTTTGCTCCTCTCTAAATGAGTTCCATTCGGCTTTAAGATCAGTTGAACTTGAAGGGCCTTGAGAGTTTGGGAAGTTTGGAGAGTATGGCTGGCTGGGTCGACTTTGATAATTAGGATTGGAATTAGAGGGCCAATTCTGATTGAACCTTGGTGTAGAATTGGAAAAATTCGAGTTTTGGTTCTGATTGAATCCAGGGTTTCTGTTGAAGTTTGGACTCTGATTAAAGCTTGGATTCTGGCCGACGCCCTGATTTTGAGCATTATTCTGGCCAGAGAATTGGTTATTGAACCTCGGATTAGACTGGCCAGAAAAGGCATTCACTTCTGCATTTTGTCCAATCATGGGGCAGAAACGAGCAGTATGCCCCGGATCATCACAAACTTGGCATGTGATTGGATTATACTGCCCATTATTATGAACAGCGTTGACTTGATGAGCAGAAGGGGGTTGGAATTGACACCGGCCGGACATGTGGCCGGTCGACAACAATTTTCGCAATACGAACCCGAGAGTTCGTGGAAACGAAAGAGTCGATTACTCGGATTAGGAACAGTTTGGGATGTTGTCGGTGAGAATTAGCCATTTGCTTTTGCAACATGGCAATCGGATTCGCATAGTCACTTCCTCGACCTTGGGAGGAGGAGGAGGTGCTCGAATAGCTTGATAGGATGGAGCATAGTTATATTTGGCAATGTCTTCGAACAATGCCCATCCTTCGTCTGGAGTCTTCTTCAAAAACGCCCCACCTGATGAACTATTGACCATGCCCTTAGTGAGCTCGGTCAATCCGCTAAAGAATGTATTGACTTGCCTTTGCATCGGCAAACCATGGTGGGGACATTTTCGGAGGAGGGACTTGAACCTTTTCCAGCAATCAAAGAAAGACTCATTTTCCTGCTGACGGAAAGTGAAGATTTCATTCAAATACTGGGCCGTCTTTGATGGAGGGAAATATTGACTCAGAAATTCTTTTTCAAGATCGGCCCAGGTTGTAATGGATTCCGAAGGGAGAGAGTGATACCACTCTAGTGCTTCCCCCCGCAAGGAAAATGGAAAAAGTTTGAGCTTGATTGCGTCCTCACTTACACCTTGGATGCGGGTAGTACCGCATATGTGTAGAAATGTGTGCAGGTGAGTGTGGGGGTTCTCTGATTGATAGCCGTGAAAAATCGATGCATGCTGCATCATCTGAATAAGTCCTGGCTTTAGCTCGAAAGTTGGAGCGGTAATGGCCGGCATAACAATTGCGGGGTTGACGGTGACTGTGCCAGGCATGGCGTAGTCTGCCAACGATCGTCTATCTTCTGCCGCCATTATCACTATTTTTTCGATTTCTCCTGCAAGATTTTGCTCAAATTCTTGATCAAAAGCGTTTCCTTCGTCGAACCGAAGTCTCCGCCTATTGGGTCGGACTATGGTCCGCTCGGGGTCAGGGGAGTAGATTAGTGGTCCCTTCTGACTACGAGTTTGCATACACCAAAATCCAAGATCAAGATGTTGAGCAAGAAAGAAAGAAAGAGAGAAAGAGAACTATAAACTAAGAAACTAACAACTTAAACTAAAGACTTACAATCTAATCTAAGATCAAAACCTAGAGAAAAGAAAAGAAGAGAAAAGAAGAAGATGATAGGAGGAAATAGGAACGGACGGACGTCCAAAATTATGGACGAGCGTCTGACCAGTTTTCAGAATGGACGGGCGTTCAAAATATGAACGCTCGTCCGCTTTTTCAGAATTCCTTTGGACGGGCGTCCGGTAAACTAAACGCTCGTCCGAATGAAGCAAGAACTGGACGGGCGTCTGGTGAAACGGACGCTCGTCCAACTGGGCAGAACGATTAGAAAAACAGAGCGTGATAAACAGAAAACAGAGTATAGACTAGGAGCAAAAGTTTTATATTAACTACTAACAGAAACACAATTAAAACGACAGACAAGTGAACTAAAACAACTAAACGATTAACCACAAACAGAAACTGAGAAGATCTAACCTAAAAACAGGAATTGAAAACAAAACAAAAACTAGGCAACGTCCGGTTCCCCGGCAACGGCGCCAAAAACTTGTCCCGGATTTTATCAATACAAAACAACAAGTAATAAACCGGTTAACCTCAAGTGCAAGGATCGTAGTGTAGAGGCTATGCCGGGTCGATCTTACGGGGAACTAGACTGTTGTGAACCCTAGCTTTTGTTTTTAACTAATTATTGTCACGAAAACTAACCTAAACAGGGAACTAAAACTGGACAAACATGCTGAAAATAAACTAGACAGAGGATGAAATCCAAAGCTAGGAAAGATTGAAAGCGATAAACTAAACTAAACTAAAGTGCACAAAAAAGTAAACTAATCTAACAATTCAAGTTCAAAGGATTAAAATCAAATTATAACGAACGAACAAGCAATTGATCCACCTATCCTATCAACACTCAATTCTAATTCGGATTAATTCGAGATCTCCACTCAAGTCGTGATTCACGTAATCGAAGGCATAAACTCCTACTCTCATAGACAAGTTCGTTTCCTAATCTTTTATCTTTCGATGTTAAAGATTACGTCTTTCTAACCTAGGCGTGAAATCTTTCAATTTCTAATCTAGACAATCAATCTAATAACTCTCGTTTTAGTTAGATCGAAGATCTATTCTTTTATCACGGTGATCTATCGTTAACATGATTTTCATCAAATAAACAATCATCAAAGCAAGCATCTTTCGATTAAACATGCAAAAACATACAAAACATGATAAAAGAAACGAACTTGAAATAGATACTCACGGATTAATCACGAATCAAAACTGAATTGTTGAAGGAAGGCTTCACAACGCTTGTTCAAGAGGGTTTTAGCCTCTTAGCATCCTTGTTGCAACTTGAATTGATGAAGTAAAAGACATGAATATATCTAATCTAATCTAGGAATTTAATTGCATAAACTGGAAGAAAATAGAGTAAAAACGCAGCCTGAGCCGCCCCTATGAAATTAGGGTTCGAATTGTGTATATGAGATGGAAAATCTGCTGCTTTAAATAGAGAAATAAGGCGGCTGGGAGTATGGCGGTGCTGGACGCCCGTCTGCACACTCGGACGTCCGTCTGAGCTGTTTTGGACAGAGGTTGAACGCCCGTCTGGTCCACGTCTGTAGGCTCTCTGAATGTAAATCGCACCTCTGAACGCTCGTTTGCAGGTTCAGACGCCCGTCTGGTCAGACGCCATGTTAAACGCTCGTTCAGCTGGACCAACTTCGAATTTCTCGATCTTTATCTCATTTTCTTCTAGCTCATCATATCTTTATCTCTTTGATCATCAGCTATTTCGAACTTCATCAACTTTTGATCACCATTTGAGTCGAGAAAATGCATCTACACGACATCAAAAACATCGCAAAGTGTAACATAATTCCAATAAACATAAAATCACCAAGTAGACACATAATTTAATCACTTTCGCAATTAGACCCTTAAAAGCATCACTTGCTTAATATTTCCATATAAAGGCCAATTCTTATGCAAATAATACAAATATGGGGAAAATCATCGTAAAATATATCGTTATAAAACGTACAAAATCACCCTTAACAACTCCCCCACACTTAAACTTTGCTCGTCCCGAGCAAAACAAAACAAGATAAAGGCTCAGAAAGAATATAGACACCTCAACACATATACCACATAGTCAATAAATTAGAAGTTCACCATCGTGTGTGTGCATAGCCATAGAAAACTTCCACTAAATCCAAACTTGAAAAACTCAAAGCAAAACTAGCTAATACCCCCTCGTAGAATAGTAATAAATGACACTCATAAGATGTACCCTACAAACGTGACATATCCCGAAAAGAATGATCGAATGAATCTAGGGCCTTTCTGAAATACTCAGAGGATAATTCCCTACATCATATCTTTCAGTTTATACTGGGGATAAGATAGACGATAACTTAGTCTCATTCATTTCATAACACATCTTAAGTTGATTGAATTCATTCACTTTTTTTTTTTTTGAACACACATTAGAAGAAGCTATTGCCCTCATAGCAGAATAGGACATTTCGAGATAATCCCCTACCGTACTCCAATCATAAGGCAGCTTTTTCTAACTGTCGTGAGCTTTTAGTCATCATGGTGGTATAGGACATACGTGGTACACCCTACCTCACTCAAATCATCGACTAGCTTCCGACACACCCAATTAATTCACTATTAATTCAACTTTTTCATTTTGACATTAGTTACGCTTTACTTATCACATTCAAACTTCTAGATATTCACAGTATAACATACTACGGAACTAAATACAAACTATCATAAATCTCAAGATATATACGTAGCACTAAGTACATGACTTACAAGAAAATCAAAAATCACTAATCCAAAACGGGGTATAGCTTTATAAAATAGCTCATCGTCACTATGTGGCTTGTGAAATATAATTCGGGTGAATCAACTAACTTACGGAACATATGGCATAGAGCATCGATGAATATAACAACCCGAACAAAAACATGCATTGCTCACTCGAGACAAAACAAAAATTTGAAAATTTGACTCATTTAGCTTAGCATAGAAACCATATCATGTAAGCAAATGTGTAGATACATATAGCTTATTCCCCTCCCCCACACTTAAATGACAACATGTCCTCATGTTGTGCGTAATAAAAGAAAAAGAAAACTTAGCGATTGTATGCCGAAAGGGAACAATTCTGGAACGGACGCGTTCCGATCCAAAAATGCTCGAAGATATCAGTAGACTGTGGACCATCCACCGGAAAACTGACACCGTCTGAAACTCACAAACGCTATCAATAAGTACATTCAACTATATCTAAAATTAGTCATAGAGATTAATAAACTATTATTTGTGGCATTAATTGTCATAAGCCAACAAACATCGGTATGTTTAGGCTTTAGACAATTATTCTAGAATTTAGAACCTTTTCTTAAAAGGGTATTTTAGTCCTCTTTGGATAAGATACGTATAACCCACATGATTCATAATCATATGGTTCAGCATCATCAGAATGACGTTTGATTACACGCTTTCCTTCCATAGAGACTGTGCCTAGAACGACCACAAATATCAAGGATAACAGCCATACAAACATTTAGCTGAGATTTTATCACATATATCAACTATATAGTGACATCGATCTAGTATGTTAGATTCAGTGACCTTTCAACTTTATCGGAATAACATTTATTCTTTACAATTGAATATGTCTTCTAAATCCTAACAAGTTACCGAAAATCATGTTCTTCACAAGAACCGGAACATAATAACTTTTATTTAGTTCCTTTATCATTTTACTAGACTTAGAATACAGAACCGAAAATGTCACAACGTTTGCTTCACTTTTCATATCTTGGTGTATTCCGTATTCAATCTTTCTAATTTAATCACACTCGTAAGATATCATATATCTAAGAGTTGACTTGAACTTAGATAGATTTATCTCAACACACTTGTCTAAAATAGAAACTTCAATAAGTTCTCTATTTAAGCACTTGCCCAAACTTTCTTTTTTAATCCCTTAAGCACTTGTAAATATTTCTCACTTCAGTCTTCATAAGACTTAAGAAAAATTACAAGAGCTCTGTCTTTGATTTCCTTTCATAAATAAAATCTAAAGTTTATTAAATAGTTTATTTCACCTTTTGAATCATATTCATAACATGAACCTTCAATCAATGGTTAAGGAATTAAGTCGATACTTAAATCTTACAATTTTGAAAACAACCTTTCCAAAATTCGATGCGGTCATTCTTATTCAACGTTTGAATTAATTGTCGTCGTATGACAGAATGGTCATATTGGATCGTATCTAATATATGATTAATTCGTTGAAACTTATTTCAAGTGATTTAATCATATCATGAGCTTCCGTTTTTCATTAATAATTAAAGTCTTGGAGCACTCAATGAAATATGTAGTCTCATTGTCTCTAACTACTATAATGGGATTGCTCATGTCATTGCTTATTTTAAAAGGATTAAAATTACTTAACCATATTTGAGAACGTTTCTCAAAAGGTTGGTTTTACTAATCGAGAATAATAACATAAATATAAAGTTTGCTAATACTACAACATAAAAATAAAGATAAAAGAGTGTTGTTGTTTATACACGCAAAATCAAAAATATTCTTTTGGTTTATGATTTTGCTCCTACTAGTCAACTACTCCCAATTGACCTTCAAGAATCTTTCAAAAATTCTTTAGTGGCCAAGATCCCATTAAACTACCGCGACCCCCTGCTTTGGCTGGTGGGCCGAAAATAGCCTAATACGTAGACAACTCTTTGTCAATCGTATATTATACGACTCTTATTGTTTGACTAGTCAACTCTTTGACAATTTTCATCTTATGAAATGGTCAAACCCTTGCCTCTAAATTTCAAACGATCCCGCTTTGGCTGGTGGCCGAGAGAATTCTTAGTCAAGTCTAACCCCCAATATTCGTGAGATCACATACGATCATATCTCGATAATGACGATATACCCGAGGTAGGTCAACCCCCTGCTTTGGCTGATGAGTTGGATCCGAACAAGGGCTCTTCACCGTCATTATAATATGGGGAGGCAATTTCGACTTGATTCTTTTGAGGTGGAAGTATTTATGTAAATTAATTCACTTTATTAAATTTAATTACGGTCTCATCAAGTATATCTATCTCTATAGACATACATCTTACACATTCATCTAGATTGTGCCTAGTTATGCATCTATCGTATCATACAAAATAAATACAAGCACAAAATAAATAAATGCGTAAAGTAACCGGTATGATCATGTACTTTTCCTAGGTGCGGTTTCGAATACAAACTGACGAAACCGCGGGTCACAATCTAAAGGTAGCTGCAACCGCCAATAGAATTTTTAATGCTTCATTCTCCAATGAGATCTTTATTTTCGTCTTTCTTTGGTCTCCATCTTCCCATTCTTGTTACATAAATTTTATCTAATAAAATAAATACACCCCGGCACACGGGAGAGCTAATGGGAATGGGATAATGTAGAAAATAAACTAGGTTACGTACTTCATAACGGCCTAGGACAATTTTAAAATCCAACAGAAAAATAAAATCATTCACATCTATCATATTGGTCGAGTTCATGATAAATCGAGATCCATATAAACATATTATATCTACACATCTAATCCATACAATTATATCTTATGAAAAAGATCAAATTAAAATTTAACTACTTATGTGTCTTATTTTATCACATCAAATAATCAATTAACTTTTAATTAATTAAATTATTTACATATAAAATAAAATTAACATTTAATTTTAAATCGATTTTAATTTTAATTTTATTAATTTGAAACTATTTAAAACTAAAAGGTCTCTTTTGTTTCCTTTTCTTTTGGTTCTTAACCAAAAGGGATGTCTTTGGTTTCCGAAACCAAAAGGCATCTTTCCACACAAGATTTGGTTGACTGCTTATCCACTTTCCAAAATCAAAATTTTGAAGTGGTCTAGGCCCAGGCTTTTTTCCCAAATCAAATATATTGAAATGGCCTAGGCCTATTCCAAACAAAATTTGGAAAGCCCAATATTTTGGTTGATATGTCTGGCCACTTTCCAAAATAAAAATTTTGAAAATAGTCTAGGCCTAGGCTTTTTTCCAAATCAAATATTTGGAATGAGCCCATTCCTATTCCAAACGAAGTTTGGAAAAGTCATTATTATTTTAATGTCATGTGGCATTCCAATGGCCCAAACTATTTGAACCATTAGTTAGCCACATGACAAAACTAAACAAAAAAGAGATATCAATGCACAATAAATATCGCAAAACGAAAAACAAAATCGGGACCGCCACGAGACAACCAGCCGACGGCAGCACCGTAGGGGCGCCGCCGGCCGCCGCATAGTGGGGAGCCGCCGCCAGTCGACCGAGCTCCCTACCTGAATATTATTTTTTTTCTTTCTTCGTTATCGCGAATCTAGATCTTGCATCTATCGATTAATTACTACGCAATCTAATTAGTGCTTATTGCTTAAGCTCGAAACTCGCTCTGCTACCATTATTAGGAAATCTACGCGGAAACGCAGCGGAATTCAAAATTTTATTTCCTTTTAACTAGGATCGACTTCGTTTAAACAACAAGCATATAAGAAGTAGACGGTGGTTACCTTGTTTGATCTAAAAGATCGACGCTTTGACCGTCTAAGGAGAGTAGCGATGCACGGAGCCGCCCAAGCTTTCGGCCTCTACCGCTAGTCCACACGAGTAACCCTCCGGAATCCACCATTGGATTGCTACTAGATAAATCTGGTTGCTAGACCGGTCTTTTCTCTCTCTCTAAACTCTCCTTAAGAAACTCTCTATTTTTCACAAGAACTATTAGCTCTTGGAATTGTGATGTACAAAAAAGCTAGTCAACCCCTTTCTTATATAGGGAGAGTGGTGCCCTATGTGTCCTAATCTGATTAGGAGAAGCTTTCTAGAAGATAGATGAAGAGAAAAACCTTATCCTAATAAAATAAGGAAAATACATTTGATTGATTTATCTCATTTAATATTCAATATCTCAATTAAATATTTTTCCTAAGATATATATTGACAATATCTTATATTGAATATATTTTTATCTTATTACCATAAATCAATTTACGTATGTGTATATATCACATATATATATATTACACATATAAATCTATATATATCATATATATATATATATATATATATATATATATATATATATATATATATATATATATATATATATATATATATATACTATGGTGCGCATGCAAATCACCAATTTGCATTAGTGCACACACACGCATGCATATTTATTATTTATATATCAATATCTAATATTAATATTTGGTAACACTATTAATTAAATTACACAATCCAAGTGTATCTTAGTACACTATTATATGTGCACCATATGTATCAAAATACATATATTTAATTAATCAACATAATTAATATCTTGTATTATATTTATTCATAATAAATAAATATCACCATATTAATTTACCACTATAACACTTTATAGTCGAGATAAACTTTTATTATTTGGTTATCTCTATAACCTTATTTTAATCCGGCTAGATGTTCTTATGTGTATGACCCGATAGGCTTCCGAATATGTTGGCCGTAGACACAAAGTGCAAATTACGAAAATGTCCTTCATGCCTAACGATCACGGGATAGCGTCTAGAAACACACCGTAACCCCAATCATCGGAAGAGTCAAATGCAATGACTACTACCTTTCATGTGAAACAGTTACTGTGTAAATAGAATCCTATCGCTGTAATTCGTCGAGTGTCAAACATCAATGACCGTATCTTATAATCCGGATACCATGCTCTCTCGAAGTAACTCACTTACTTTCACTTTGCAATGATTCACGAGAGCATGACATTCCTTATAAGAAGGTCATTTCGGATATTCACCCCTACTGATATCGTACGCGATTTCCGGAGGACCAAACATGTATACTCCGCATGCTTCAGTATCACTGATTGCGGTCTGATCAGGTTATAAATTTATTTTACTCGACCACCAAATACTAGCAATAGCACTAGGTACATCATAGCATAGCGATGGTGAATTAAGGTCGATCCCTCAGGGAATCAAAATGTGGACCCTAGGTTTAAATAATTAATTCATCTAATTCGTTATTGGACAGCAGTCTAAGACCAACATAAAAAAACAAAATAAGAAAAAAAAAACAAACTCAAACTTAAAAGACACATACGTAATTAACCTTCCAATTACCAACGTTATCGTTTGGACCAAGACAACTTATATAAGATAACCTAACTCATTAACTGTCAATCTGGCTGTATTCATATTTAATTGGCTATGGGAGTCATCCCCTTAACTTGACTTAGCACCGGTTAGGTTACTAGATCACAGTGGTATCGTTACGTGACTTCACCTTTTGGGTTTCCATCTCATATAACTCACACGCTTATTACTCTAAGGATGCCGATATTAACCGTACACCTCGCTTAGGCAACATTCCTATGGTTAGGCGTACTTTCTAAACGATCGCTCAAGCCCTCGTCCTATTAACAATTACTTGGTATAGTCTCTTGTTAATCTACGATTTACGTATGACTAGGTGTCGACAATTCCCTAATACAAAACTAATCTAGATCTCGCTGAAAGTCCCGAAAGATCGTTCATGAGCCGAACTAGACGTCTTATATTGGTATTTCCTAATAACACGCTAATGAAAAACTGACGAGCGACGTAGCCGTAGCCATACCTACTGAGAAAGTAAATTCAACTAGGTTAGACCCACCATAAAGACGTGGCAGACTCAACCGACGTAATTAGGGCTCGGTCGACCGAGTGAAGTGGCTCGGTCGACCGAACGACTCGCTCGGTCACCCGGACGAATTCAACCCTAATTACATCCTAGAAATAACCTCTCGGTGTTTCCTTATACGTAACGTATTAAACGAAGAATTCATACATCACTTATATAAACTATCATAGATACACATTAATTAAATCTAGTAGAGTCATGAATAAATCTAGATTATGACGTAGGTCATGGGATCCTCATTGACAAGGTGTCACCACCACCTAACGTCATAGCCGAGAATCACATCATCTAGCTATGTTTAATTAATTCAAACGATAAGAACGTAATTGGAAGAATTAATTACTTAAAAATAAAACATGAAGATTAAGGGCTTACATTGTTGCGGCCAAACTTGCCGAAAAACTCTCAATTTGTTGTGCTCTTTTTTGAATGATTGAATCAATGTATGAATGAATAAATAATACTAATGACAATGTGTTTATATAGAGCTCAAAACCGACTTAGAAACCGACTAAGGATCGGATTCCCTAAACCCTAACCGACTTAAGTAGTGTCTTGGACTCGTTTGGGCTTTTAAGTCCACTCGGTCGACCGAATAGCCGGGCTCGGTCGACCGAGCCTTCTTCACCGCTTCGGGGCTCCGTCTTCTATCTTCTCGCCGGGCTCTGTCTTGTCCCGGATCTTTAATTCCTTCTCCGTAGTCCGTCCATAATGCTCACTGTATTTATCATACAAAAACATAGTTTGTAATACCAAATACTTGATAAATCACCGAAATGCATAATAATAAATCGTAACACGGGGTATATCTAAATTAGGCACTTAACGACTTATTATCACTCTCTTAAGGTTATTTTACATCAAAATCAAGGGTAAAGATTGCAGAATAATGGGTACAAATCGACCGTCATCAACTGCCCCCCACTTAGCCTTTGATCGTCCCGATCAAAGTATTAACAAGTTATTCCCCATATGATCATTTTCCAGTGGTCACACCATACTCACACAAGAAACCCGAATCAACTCATACTATATATGCTAATAAGGTATCCATTATTTACTACTCGGTATGAATCGAAGTGATGTGTGCACATGCATTGGTTTTATAAGTGTGGCATGATTAATGGTTATGCCAACTTTGAATTCTCAGGTCCCACCATCATCAGCATTCCTCTGCTTGAGCCTCGCAATGGGTAAAGCACTAGAACAATAAGCAAGAATATATCTATACGATTTTTGGACTTGGAGACCGAGTACTACTCAAAGCCTCTTAAGAGTTGAATTTTTCAATTCTTCACATTTTTCAAATACTACAAATCTCAAGGAAGAAAACTTTTTAAAGTATCCCCCTATCTTAGATCCCATATAGCAATGAATATTACCACAAGCGCAAGGCTACTTTGGTAATTGACTACAAGCCCAGTGTTTAGCTCATTGGCAAAACACAGATATATCTCAAGCTTATTATTCCGCTTTTGTAGCTAGAAGATTAAGAATACATCAGACGATAAGTATTGATTACCAGGCAGGCACAACCCATTATCTATGCAATGTACACATATATTTCCATTTTTTTATAAGCGTGGTAAACGTTGATTCATATTTTGAGTAATCGAATAATAAATAACTACTAGCCACTTATAATATGAATATCTTTAAGCTTACTGAAATTATATCGCAAGAGTATAACATGACCACGTACTAACGAAATATGGTTCCTACCTTATTAAATACAAAATTCGGGAATTCACAAAAGATAAGTGTGATTGTAATGTAAAAAAAATTTAAATTCACTCATTATTTGATATACAAACTTATTCAAGTATGCTACATGAGCTAAGTGACTCATACCCCCCACTTAAACTATGCATTGTCCTCAATGTATAAAAAATTAGAATAAGGAACTTAGCTCTGGAATAAGTGCGGGAGTTGAACAAGTCTTGATGAACTCCGGAGAATTTTGACAGACAAATACAGTTACCAACTGCAATAAAATGCAACCTCTGCAACAAACATCTTTAACAAAAAAACTGGGAACTCGTTACAGGGTTAGTCCAGAAAAATATAATCATATCAAATGGACTGTAAAAGGTATAATAATTGCCTTAAACATATTTAAGCCCATACTTAATAATTATAGTGAAAATAATGCACAAATATCCAACACATTAAATAAGACAAATTTTATTAATTAGGGAAATTCAAAACGAACTCCATACAACACGACTTAACTTATTGGTACACCGAAATCAAAAATAAAAACACATTGATAAAGAGAAAATTAATAGATTAACACAGATGCTTAGTCCGAAGGTATATCATTCGGATCAACGAAAGCTAATGGAAGAACATTGGGATTTGCTTCAGGAAAATCTTGGAATTGCGCATCGTCATCACCTGGACCGTCATCATCAGGTTGCACAAGAGGTGGTGCAACAGAATCCAAAGATAGGATAGGCATGGGCCTAACATAGGAGTCACTGCCTAGCACTGGGCACTCAGCCGCCTCACATAATGAAGTGATCAACGAACCATAAGGCAAAGATGTGTCTAGGCTTGCGGGCATCGGCAGTCATCTCAGAACGCATCAGTGCCCCAATATTAACAGGCCATCCTCTGCTCAACCAATACATCAGCGTAGCATGTGCATAATAAACTGTAGACACATGTTTGGCCGGAATAATGTTAGAACGGATAAGCCTATGTAAGCACTTATCTTCCCACCGCCTAAAGTATGGCTCCTCAAAAGTGCGAGCAACTTCCCCTATTGTCCATGCTATCCCGAGATGGGCACCAACCTCCTCCAACCATGCATCAGACTCATCAAACGTCACTGTGTACTCTGGCTCCTCCTCCGGGGTATCGAGACCATAATAATTATTAAGAGTCCCCGGAGTAATTACAATAGATTTGCCACGAACCTGGACTAAATTCGTGTGTGGGTGAACGCGTAAATAAGAATAAAACTCTCTTACCCAGTCAACATTAACTTGGCCAGGTGGCGCAACAACCTCTTCCCACTGATAATACTCCACTAGATCGAACAGCTCTTGACCACAGTTGGTCAAATCTAATCCCCGAGCCCGGTGTACCGGCGAATTGTTGAAGAAGTTCCGATAAACCAAAAATACCTCTTGGCTAGCGAATTGCGGTACCCCGTTGATCAAGGGTATGGCATCGTCGACTGCTACAAACTGTGCGGAGGATCGTCATCCTGGTGGCATAGTTGCAGAACTGGAACAGAGCTACGCTGACAGATAGATGCAGCAGTATGAAGCTCTCGGTCGACCGAGAGAATGGCCTCGGTTGACCGAGCAGAAAGGTTCGGTCGACCGAACTGATGAAGCTCTGCTGCTGAGGTTCAGGTCTTCCCTGTGACAGCCTAGGTTGGTTAATCCTTCAGAGATATGAACAGTCACAACTTGTGATATTGGAGGGGATCATTTAGGTTACTATTCCCCAATCTTGGGTGGATGGAAAGTATTAGAAAGATTGGAAATGGGAATTAATGGAGAGAAGAAGAAGAAGAAAATTGGGGATTTGGAGAAGATGAAGATTTTGTGGTGTGGAAATGATGAAGAGAAAAAAGGAGGTTTAAATAGAAAGGTGTGGAAAGTGAAAGGATTGAAATGGTGGAAGGTGATTGGTGGAGATAGAAAGGCAAGGATTGAGGAGTGGAATGGTTTTGTTGGAGGAATAAATTAATGGGGAAAATGAAAAGGTGGATTGGGAAATGAAAAATGGGGATGTGTAAAAATAAATGATAGTTGACCTCCTCAATTTGATACACACGAAATTTTCAAGCTAGAACACATAAGTCTATCAAAATTATTATGTCACAATTTGAAAAATCCTCACCTCAAAAATCGAATAATCCAACCACAATCCATATAAATCATCACTTTTTCCAAATAATACAAATTTGAAACTAAGCATATTTTCACCAAATTCTCATCATCAATACATTATATAATGATTTCTCTTCCTACTATACTTCACGTTAAAATGATTCGAGTAAAAAAAAACTTTTTGCACATCCGTAACCTAATGGTCATTGGAACACGGCAAAAATAAAAAAAAAAACTCTCGTCATTCTACGTTACTTTTATTCATACTAAAAATAAGGATGAAATAAAATAAAATAAATGAAACGAAAGAATTCTAAATTTTTGAGTCTATAGCTCGACTTCCAAAATCATCACTCCTAAACACGGCCCTTGACTTGCCAGGTTTTCACCCGGCCAGCTTTCACCGAAAAAGTTTTATCGTCCTTTTCCACGAGTGCCCTTCCTTTGGAACTTAGTCCAATGAAAAGACAGCCGAATTGACCATCCAGACAAGCGCCGACTTTTGGATTCATCTCTGATTTCGATGAGCTTTTGTTACGAACCCTCCTAGTTCGCTTCTTCGCTCGGGTCCTCCTATCCTTAGGTAGGTCTACAGCTTCAATATTGGTCGTGGCCGGTGCAAAGGAGAGCCGACCTATTCGGCTTAGAATAGTAAGGACTTCCCTCTCATCTTTATCATCGACATTATCATCAGCATCCTTTCCTAGACCTTGAGTGGCATCAAGCTTCTCCGAACCAACTACTTCTAACACATTCACACTTACCGATACAGGGAAATTCGGATTTGTTATCCCATAACACTCGAACCCTTGGCGTCAAACAATACTATCTCATGTCCGGTCATCCGTATGAAGGCTCTAGCGGTGTTGATAAACGATCTACCCAAAATGATTGGGCATTCGGATGTTCCTCGATTTCCATTACCACTATGTCTATCTTAAACCGTAATTGCCCCACACCAATAATCATGTTGTTCAGTCTCCCAGTCATGATTGTCCTAGTTCCATCCGCTAATCTAACTTGGAGCGGGGTGTTAGTGGGTGTTAAAATGGAATTCCTATCACAAAGGCTTTAGGAAAGATATTAAGGCTCGAACCGGAATCAATCAAAGCTAAACCTAAGTGGGTTTGTTCTAGGGTTACTCCAACCATAAAAGCTCCTGGGTCTGCTAACTTTTGCATCAGTCGAGACTCGTCTTTAATCAATATTTCATCTCTAGAACAGATGACAATAGGGCTCTCCATAGCCGCGCTACCCTCCTCGACTCGGATTCTATCTCGGACATGTAATCATCATAATCTAAAGCTGAATAGGAATCCGAAGAAATTTCCTCTGGATTCAAAATAGACATACCTCTTTGCCAATAGGCTTCTTTAGCCTCCCTCGATTTCCTTGCCTCTCGGATTTTCGCTTTCATCTTTTCTATCCTTTCCATGAGCTTTGGTGTTAATGGCTTTTTAGGTGTAGTTTTGGTTCGTAAAACCTTGACTTCTTCTTGGCCTTTGATAAAATCATTTGATGACATTTTGCTGATCTTGAGCAGGTTAAGTGAGTGATTTACGTCGAATTATCTGCAATATTTGAAGAAAAAAAAAACAAATAAACAATTAGTAAATTGACAAACAGTATGATTGCTCATTCTGTTGTCAAACTTACAACCTACAAACAGGGGGAAACAGAACACTGGGGAGACGACACTGTATATAAAATTAAAGCTGGAAAAGGCTCGGTCGACCGAGTGAATACGTGCGGTCGACCGAACGGATATCTTCCCCATTCCTGCTTTAATCCTTTAACAGCATACAAGTACAGATAATTCGTCAAAAATAAATAAATAATTTAACTAAAAACAATAAAGAAAGAACGAAGTAGATAAAAATAATTATTTAAACAATCATTGGGCCATTGATTCCCCGGCAACGGCGCCAAAAACTTGATTGCGGTCTGATCAGGTTATAAATTTATTTTACTCGACCACCAAATACTAGCAATAGCACTAGGTACATCATAGCATAGCGATGGTGAATCAAGGTCGATCCCTCAGGGAATCAAAATGTGGACCCTAGGTTTAAATAATTAATTCATCTAATTCGTTATTGGACAGCAGTCTAAGACCAACATAAAAAAAACAAAATAAGAAAAAAAACAAACTCAAACTTAAAAGACACATACGTAATTAACCTTCCAATTACCAACGTTATCGTTTGGACCAAGACAACTTATATAAGATAACCTAACTCATTAACTGTCAATCTGGCGTATTCATATTTAATTGGCTACGGGAGTCATCCCCTTAACTTGACTTAGCACCGGTTAGGTTACTAGATCACTGTGGTATCGTTACGTGACTTCACCTTTTGGGTTTCCATCTCATATAACTCACACGCTTATTACTCTAAGGATGCCGATATTAACCGTACACCTCACTTAGGCAACATTCCTATGGTTAGGCATACTTCCTAAACGATCGCTCAAGCCCTCGTCCTATTAACAATTACTTGGTATAGTCTCTTGTTAATCTACGATTTACGTATGACTAGGTGTCGACAATTCCCTAATACAAAACTAATCTAGATCTCGCTGAAAGTCCCGAAAGATCGTTCATGAGCCGAACTAGACGTCTTATATTGGTATTTCCTAATAACACGCTAATGAAAAACTGACGAGCGACGTAGCCGTAGCCATACCTACTGAGAAAGTAAATTCAACTAGGTTAGACCCACCATAAAGACGTGGCAGACTCAACTGACAGAATTAGGGCTCGGTCGACCGAGTGAAGTGGCTCGGTCGACCGAACGACTCTGCTCGGTCACCCGGACGAATTCAACCCTAATTACATCCTAGAAATAACCTCTCAGTGTTTCCTTATATAGAATAGATTAAACAGCAATTCATACATCACTTATATAAACTATCATAGATACACATTAATTAAATCTAGTAGAGTCATGAATAAATCTAGATTATGACGTAGGTCATGGGATCCTCATTGACAAGGTGTCACCACCACCTAACGTCATAGCCGAGAATCACATCATCTAGCTATGTTTAATTAATTCAAACGATAAGAACGTAATTGGAAGAATTAATTACTTAAAAATAAAACATGAAGATTAAGGGCTTACATTGTTGCAGCCCTAACTTGCTGAAAAACTCTCAATTTGTTGTGCTCTTTTTTGAATGATTGAATCAATGTATGAATGAATAAATAATACTAATGACAATGTGTTTATATAGAGCTCAAAACCGACTTAGAAACCGACTAAGGATCGGATTCCCTAAACCCTAACCGACTTAAGTAGTGTGCTGGACTCTGTTGGGCTTTTAAGTCCACTCGGTCGACCGAATAGCTGGGCTCGGTCGACCGAGCCTTCACTGCTTCTGGGCTCCGTCTTCTATCTTCTGCTGGGCTCTGTCTTGTCCTGGATCTTTAATTCCTTCTCCGTAGTCCGTCCATAATGCTCACTGTATTTATCATACAAAAACATAGTTTGTAATACCAAATACTTGATAAATCACCGAAATGCATAATAATAAATCGTAACACGGGGTATATCTAAATTAGGCACTTAACGACTTATTATCACTCTCTTAAGGTTATTTTACATCAAAATCAAGGGTAAAGATTGCAGAATAATGGGTACAAATCGACCGTCATCAATCACACCCAATCACTACCGCATGATCGCTCCATGGCTAGAGGAAACCTCAATAGTGTCAAAGCATGACAATCCACACTGTGATGCCATGTAGACTCCGGTCCTAAGGATAATTACACAACCGCCTCATAGTGTGACACTTAACAGTGTATGTGGGTCAATCTAACATACGCATTCTCTAATACACGTCCACGTACAGTCCAAGTGTCTCTACACTTCGATAGACAAGATCTATCACTGCCTTTAAAGACAGAAGACATCTAATACGTGCTAGCATGTTCGTACTATCAATGCCCTGTTTAATAATACATTAACCTAGAGACATTTAAGTATCAAACTTATTAAAGTGTTTAGAGATCTCATCAACCATAATCGTCTATCATGGTTTCTCTATCACAGTTTAATACTAAGGATGTTATCATATAACAATTCATAATTGATTCTTTAAAAGAACAAATATATAACAACAGAAAAGCCATTTAATATATGTATAAACATAAAGAACCAGTAGAAATGATCCGACCCGGTCGGATCCGGTCCAACCCGATTGTGTTTAAGACACTATTTCAACACTGAGAGCCTTAGAGACATAATAAACGATCTTTTGAAGGGTACCGTCCTCCTTGACAAGTGCAGCGGCGACAGCCCGGTCCGAGGCCACTAGATACAAAAGCAAAACGTCTCCAAACATAGGACTAATCAGCAGGGGCGGGCTTGATAGATAAGCCTTGAGGTCTTTGAAAGCTTGGGAGCAATCCCCTGTCCACAAAAAGGTTTTGTTCCTTTTGAGAATTTTGAAGAAGGGTAGACTCTTTTCTGCTGATTTGGAGATGAACCATCCCAGAGCGATTAACCTCCCGTTTAGCCTCTGCACCTCTTTGATTGTGGTTGGCTCGCTCATGTTACCTAGAGCCTCTATCTTCTCGGGGTTCGCTTCGATTCCTCTTTGTCTCACCATAAAGCCCAAAAATTTCCCTACCTGGACCCTAAAAGTGCATTTCGTGGGGTTGAGTTTTATCGAATGTTTCCTTACGTTTGCCAAGGTTTCACGAAGGTCCACCAGGTGATCCTGACGACTTGACTTCACAACCATATCATCAATATATGCCTCCATGTTTTTGCCGATCTGTGAGCTGAAAACCCTGTTCACCATCCTCTGATATGTTGAGCCCGCATTCTTCAGTCCAAATGGCATCATCTCATAATGTTGGTCCCAGAGAAGGGTAAAACTATAGTCAGAATGGAGGATGATTGACTATAGTGGAGTTTTAAAAACTTTTCTTATATTTAAAAGCTTTTGGGCAGCGGATAAGTCCCTTCTTTAAATGCTGGTTCAAAGTAGATTATGCAATCACAGATTTAGTAAGCAATGAAATAAAGTACTGTAAAGTAAATTGCTGAAAGTAAATAGACACAAAGGTTTATAGTGGTTCAGGGTGGTGTAATCCCTTAATCCACTCTTCTCATGTGATGATTGGAGGAATTCATTATTGTTTTCATAGATACAATAGTTAGATTGTCCTTGGCTACACAAGCTTCACAATCTTCAAGACTATCACTCCCTGGCTACAGAAGTTTCAGTGACTCAATCTTTATCACTGCTCCTTGAGAACAAATCTTTCAGCAACTATCACAAAAGTTGCAACTCCTTCTCAGATTCCTCTGATTCAATTGCTTCAGTTGATGTGAATTGGATTCATAGACTTATGATCAATCTCAGTGCTTGATATGGAATTTGAGTTCTGATTCCTGAGTTGATCTCTAAATGTTTTCCTTTAAGTACAGATAGAAGGCTTTTCAAATGGACAAAGTTTTTGCTTGTTTTCTTTATTAGATTTTAATCGTTGTTTTTCTTGTCTGTCAGTGCCTTCTATTTATAGCCTTGATAATCCTTGATTTGAATTTCCGTCCGTTGGCTATTTAATGTGAGGAATAATCCTTGATTTAATTCTTGATTCCCCATCAATTATATTCTCCTTGATTTCAATGATCGGATTTTCTTCAAACGTATATCATAAAATCCGTCTTCGATTGATCCTCAATTAATTATGCATTGAATGCTTGATCCTCTGAATCTTCTTTATTCTTTAGAATCTGAACAAGTAAAGTTTACTTGGCCGTTTCCTAAATGGTTAAGTGATCCTTTTGACTTGGTTGTTTAGATCTTCCTTCACTGCTTTGTCTTTACTCAGCCGATAGTCAGTTCACTCTGCCGGTTCACGGCATTGTTATTTTCTTTGATCTGTTATGTACTTCTTGTACGTCACTGATCCTTGATTTTGGGTGAGATCAGTGTACACCATATTTGACACTGTATTTCATCATTTGAATTATGACTTAGACTTATCCAAGGTCATCACAGACTTCCTTGGTCATAAGTCAGACCATATGTCTCTTATGCTTCTCTGCTGATACTTGGCTAGCTTCACTCTGCCGGATTTCGGTTTTACTTCGCCATCCTACCAACTAGTACAATACTTGTCTGACTCTACTTATACATCATGTCAGACTCTAAGTAAAGACTTATACAGAGATTTCTAACTTATTTCAGGCCTGCTATAACAGCTAGTATGGCCATCATCAAAGCATAATAAAATATTCCTAACACATAATAATAGAGTCCGCCAGCGGCCCTGAAGACGGTCATTTCCTTGTCACAGTCGGCCATTTTTACATGATGATAGCCGGAATAGGCATCCAGAAAACTCGGTCTCTCGAAACCAGCGATCCCATCTACCATTCTATCGATTTGTGGTAGCACGTAAGGATCCTTTGGACAGGCTTGCTTTAGGCCGGTGAAGTCGATGCACATCTGCCACTTTTCGTTGTGCTTCTTCACCATCGCAACGCTTGCTAACCAAGTCAGGTCCTGAAGCTCCTTGATTATGCCCGCTGCCAAAAGTTTTTTGACCTCGCTCTTGATGGCGTCCTCTTTCTCTTCCGAAAACTGACGCATTTTTTGTTGGATTGGTTTGAAGTTGGGGTCGACGCTAAGATAGTGTAGCGTGACCTCAGGCTTCACACCCCTCATATCAATTACCTCCCAGGCGAAAGCGTCCATGTTTTCTCTCAAAATCTCAATCAGCTCCTCTCTTTCTTTCTCTGTCACCTGCGATCCGATCTTTATTTTTTGATCAGGATACCTCTCATTTATGACAGCCTCGGTCAGCTTGTCATTGGCTGTGTAATCTGGCTGATCCCGGACCTGTAATGTCTCCACTTCCACAGTTTTATCTGCGACCTCTCTCACCATGGCGATCTAGCTCATGGCCATGCTAAACCCTTCGATTCTGGGTTTTTTGGAGTCGACCGAGGAAAAACCCTGGTTGGCTCATGGCGACCCCAATATCATCTCCCACATGAAACTTGACTCTTTGGTGAGGGATGGACACCACCATTTGGAACTTTTTCATGACCTGGATTCCCAGAATCATATTATAATAAGATGGAAGATCAATGACTAGAAAAGTTATTACCTCAGTTCAGCATGGCTCATAGTCGCCTAGAGTGATGTTGAGGTCGATCGTGCCCTTGACCCGTACTATGTCGTTGGTGAAACCCTCTAACACTCTGAGGTAAGGCTTCAATTTAGCCTCTCCAAATCCGATTTTCTTGTGGCAGTCGAAATAAATGACGTCGCGGCATGCTCCGGTGTCGATGATGGCTCGATTCACCCCGTGTTGATCTTTAATTCCGACCTTAAGAATAATTGGCACTTCCGTGACACCTTCCACAGTCGTAAGCTCGCTTTTGGTGAACATGATTCCTTTCTCCGATTCTCCCAGAACTATCCTCTTTTCAAAACCGCGCGTGTTAATCAAGTGTATCTGTGATTTCAGTTGATTGTTGCTGGGGAGACTCCCATGAATGACCTGGACCTCCCTCTGATAAACGCAAGGTTGCCGCCCTTTATTGGTGCCGGTTTCTCCGTCGTGTTTATACTTGGCCGTTTTCCCCTTCTCGATCAATCTTTCGATTTCCCTTCTCAAAAGGACACATTCATATGTAATATGACCATGATCTTTATGATACTTGCAGTACTTCGACTTATCATGAGTGCTGGGTCGCCTTTCATGGGCCTCGGTCTTTCGAAGTGTTCCCGGATTTCAAAAAGTATCTGGGATGGCTTGGTATTAAGAGGGACGAAATCATTTTCGTTGAACTTATACGACCTCTTGCCCTCATGATCTTGGTTCACATCTTTTCCACGCTCTTTCCTGCGATCATCCCTGTGATCCTCTTTCTGTGAGTTTTGCTCCGGTCTGGATTTTGGTTTTCCAGAAGGAGATGGCACTTCACTCACCCCGATCATTCTGGCTCTTTCCGGCATCTCCCTTAGGCCCGATTTAGGAGGTCATAGGTTAAACTCTGTTTTCATCAGACCCTTGGCTATTCCTGTGAGGAAGCAAGTTATAATGGCATCGTCAGGAATGTTTCTCGTTTGATCGTACACTCTGACAAACCGTTCATCGTAGTTTTTTCCCTAATCGTTTTCTCCCATGCGGACCTCATAAAGGTCCTCAATGGTCCTCTTCGGCCTGCTTGCTGAATCAAACTCCTTTACGAACTTTTCAGACAGATCCTCCCAACTTTCCAACGAACCCCGAGGAAGCCCGCGGACCCATGAGGCAGCCCTATCAAGCATGCTTCAAACCAGAGCGATGCACCAGGCTGACCTGTTCTGAGTCGCTAAAGTGATGCGACCTTGGAACGTGGTGAGCCAATCATTCGGACAAGTGTTCCTATTGTAGTAATTATAACTGGGGTAGCTAACATTTTCCCTACTGGTGGGCAGTGTTTCGGTGATTCTCTTGGCTAGCACGTCGTTCCCAGAGATCGGGGTGGCTCTTCCAGCAGCCCTCGACTTTTTGAACTATGTGATTTATTTCCTTATTATCTCTATTTGCTCAGCCATGATGGGATCAGCTCCTCGCCTGGGAGGGGACGGGTCAGCCGCCCTCCCTGACACGTGCTTCGAGTCTGCATGATTTTTCAACTCTTCCGGCTGAGATCGCTTTTCCCTTATGATTAAGCGAGCATCCTTTTCGTTCATCCCTTCCTTCCTGGGTATTACACCTCCCTCTGGGAGACTCAGGCGGCTCAGGACCGGAGCCCTTTCTTTCTCCCCCAGCCTATTTAGAATAGAACCCCTCTCGTCGCTTTTTTCTTTCTGATTTTAGTGACCAGGATGAGCTGAAGGTTGGGCGACCTCCTGGTCCCGCTTGCAACCTTTACGGCCCGATGACTGAACACTTTCCTCAACCTTTATTCTTTGAAGGTGGCTTTGGCGGACTTTTTCCGGTGCCCTAGGGTTGACCTCGCTCCTAGGGGGATTCGGAGGTCGGACCGGCATTGGAGCCCGGCCAAGAGCCATTAGCCTTGAGTTAGTCAGGTACATTGTTTCTGCGTATTTGGCATATTCCCTCATTTCTACGACCTCAGGGTCCTCTTGGAAACCGGGTACCCTTTCTGGTATCATTTCTTGGCTTCGCTATGGCCTAGCTATCCCGATTGCGACCTTTTCCTTATGAGCCCCCTCTAAGGCCGCAATAGCTTCTTTAGACTTAGATTTCTGATTCAAGACATTTCGAGCGTCGCCAGCGGCTAGGCCCTCTTTCTATGATTTATCCCAATCTACAGTGGGATTATCAAATGTTTCTCCTCCGCCCTCAGTGCGGGATTGATTGGATGCGCCCCCTTTTGCTAGGGTTTGCGGTATTAGTGGTGAACCCTTACTCATGGCCATCGCAATTGGTGCGAGCTGATTAGCCTGGAGATAAGATCGTTAATCTGGTCACCACCGACTGTCTGACAACTTGCTCCTTTCTGACACCCTCAACTACTTTGTACTTTCTTTTGACTTTTGGGGAGTTTGGTCAGAGATCTTTTGGAGGGAGATCTTTTGGACAATGACAGCTCAGACGAGGGTGGCCGGAAATATGAATTTCGGGGGAAAAATGTGATGATTCAAACGCAATAACCCCAAAAATTTGTATGATTTCCTCTTGCAAATGCACACACCGTAACGTAAACAAAAGGGGGTTTCTTCTGGACAAAGTGCTTTTCAATGTGCCCGAAAAACAAAGGTGATATATGGGGTTTTTTCTGGCAAGATGGTGAGGTTGAACCTTGAAGATACCGAGAGAGGTGATTTCTCAAACGCAAGCTCGGTATACCCAGGCTTTCAATACAAACACGAACTCACCGCTCCCTAAACTGCGATAGCTTAACTAAGAACACTAACTTGAACGAAGAACACTACGAGAGAGGTGATTTCTCAAACGCTAACTCATGAGTTTCGTGCAAGCTATGTTAAAGTTACCTTCTTTTGTCTTTCTTTTCGATGAGATGAACTCAGAGACTTCTCCTTTGTATGAGAGAACTCTGCCGGACTCCAAGGATAGATGAAGATGGTGCTTCTTCACCCCGCTGTGTGAAGGCTTTCTGGATGATTTCACGTCGGAAAAACCGAAAACAAGAAGAAGTTTCCCGGTAACGGAGCCAACTGATAATACGGTTATTATCACGGTGGCTGAGCGGTTGTTTGTGTAGTGGATATCTGGCTTATTTGATGTGTTTGTAGTGACTATGGCCGGCGTTGAACGGCAGTGATGTGGAAGTGTATGAATGCTTAAGAGTGAAGGTATTTTGACAGAGTTTAGTTCTCTTTATCAAATAGCATGTGTCTTCTTTAGTTACACAAGCCTTCCTTTTATAAGGAGCATGGAAGCTTAGGGCTTAAGGAAAGACAAGTAAGCGAAATATCTTAAAGGCAAGTAGACTAAATATCTTGGCGGCGCGCCTCATGTGGTTGCTAGGATCGCTGGCCGCAAGGTCGCCTACCCTTTGTCCCGTCTCAGCTAGCTCTTCTGTTGTCCCCTCCCAAGGCTCGTGTAGTCACTTATGGACCCATTGTCCTAAGGTCGCAGGTCGGCCCCCTGAGCTTCTAGCGACCTTGAAGGTTTGAATGCTCTTGGCGGGGGCCTGAATGCCGCGACCTCAATAAGATTAGCGCCGCGGACGCTATGGCCGCGAGCCTAATCCAACCCGGTGGCTAGATAGGCTGTTTCCAAGGACGCATAGGTGGCGGTCTTATTTAGACATATCAGCAATATACTCTGGTTCATTATTTTACACCTAAGCATACAAGATAGTATGTTCTTGTTCACTTTCATGACTGAGTCTCATGTTCAATGTTCTACCTTTTTGGTGGCATTTAGTGTAATTATGTCTTTTTTCTTTTCTTTCTGAATAAATCAACATGTTTCTTTTTAGTTGTCATTTATCTGCAAAGTATTTGTCATATGAACATTGCTGCTTCAGGCGTTCTGGTATTGAAAATGAGACTATTAATTTTTCCTACCTTGATTTTTTGGGAAATTAGGGATAAGAACATAATCTGAAATATTTTTAAGTAACAGGACAGCTACATATTTTTTATAGGAAGAAGGACAACTGCATAATTTTTATAGCGAGAAGAACAAACAGTGAATCCCGAAAATCAGTGAACCTCCCCAGTGAATCCCGAAATCAGTGAATTTCGACAGTGATTTCCGAAAATCAGTGAATTTCGACAATGAATTTTGAAAATTAGTGAATTTCGACAGTGAATTTCGACAGTGAATTTAAACAGTGAATTTCGAGCACAAGTGAATTTCGACAGTGAATAAATAGTTTTGTCCTTTATGCAAAAGTTTGAAAATACTGTCCTTCTACTCAATTGATGAAATATTTATGTCATTCTCCCTCATTGGATGCTTTTAATTAGTCTTAGATTCGGTTTCTTTTAGCTTCGTGTTTTATTGAGGATGAGGTAAGGAAAGAGTACAACTTGTGGCAGCACTACATTTTGGTTGTGATTCCATTTTTCTTTCGGTCAGGATTTTGGCTTTGGAAAATTTGATTGTCATTCACATTCATGACCATTTATTTTTAATACGGCCTGGTTACAAGTTTTCATTTGCCTAGTGTTTGTCTATCTTCTAATACCATCTTAAAGCCAAGAAAACGCGTTTACGAGTGGCAGAAACCAACTAATTAACTAACTTTCCCTCCATGTAACTAACTTTCTATATAAAGTGTTTGACATATATCCCGAATTGAGTTTTCACAATCTAAGCTATATTTGATCCTGTGACGAATGACTTGCCTTCTTAATCACACTGTGCTCATGGCTAGTTCAACTTGCTGGCTTTAACTTGTCTTCTGGCTTCTAATTTGGAGATGGGGTCGTGGGATCTCGGGATAGAGAGTAGAACAAAGGGTTTTATTTGTGGTAATGCAGTAAAATAAAGTAGACAAAAAATAATGTTTAGAAATGTTAGTACAAAGTGCTTCATTGTGGTTGTTTTGACAACTTTCAATCTAATGGAAGCAATGTAATGGCAAATATGCCACTCAAAGCTGCAGCAATTGCACCTACAACAAAAGCTGGTAAATTTCCACCTCCAAAAAGCTCATCCCATTGTCCACTTACTAGAGAAATCACCATCTGTCATTGAATTGAACAACCCACACAAACATTGAAATATTTTGCACAAGATTGAAAAAAGAGACTCTTAACCCAGCATACATGAACTCATCCCACATCCATTATAAGGAATACTATTTAAGCGAGCTAATAACAAGAATGACTCTCCATCTTTATTGAAAAGTTGTGACTTAGCCCTATTTTTTCGTTTTGGTTTGACCAGTCCCTCATCTTTCATTTTAAAAGCTGTCCCCCGTCTTACCGAAATGCTGTGACTTAGCCCTCTTTTTTTGTTTAGGCGTGGCTAGTCCCTCGTCATTCTTTTTTTTTTTTTTTTTGCAACTTTGGTCCATTTCAGTCACAGCTTCACGGTAAAAATAGATGACCATTCTTGCAACAACAAAAAAAAAAAAAAAAATCAAAGATGAGAGACTTGTCAAACCGAAAACGAAAGAAGATGGCTATGTTAGAGCTTTTTGGTAAAGATGAGAGATCATTCTTGCAAAAAAAAAAAAAAAAAAAAAAAAAAATGAAACATGAGGGATTGGTCAAATCAAAACGAAAGAAGAAGGTTAAGTCACAGCTTTTCGATAAAAATGAGGGATCATTCTTGCTATTAGCTCATATTTAAGCGGTAGAACCTGAGGCTTTAGAAAAGAAAAGAAAAAAAAAGGGAAAGTTCACCTGTGGTATAACTACGGAGAGATTCAAAACTGCGAGCGAGAGGCCTGAGACAACCAAAGATGAAGGTACGTATGTTTATTAGGAATTAAACGTAAGTTTTGTTGAATTTTAACTTAACAATCATATACTAATTTGTGTTATGAACACACAAAATTTGAAACACTTCCATGGATGTAACAAAGAGTCCTAATACCTCCGTCCTATAAAAAGTGTCCATAACGGAAAAATGAATTGTCCAATAAAAAGTGTTCATTTAAATTTTCAATACATAATTAAATACATTTTTTCCAATCATATCCCTATTTTAACATTTAATTTTCCATAATCCTTTCATAATCCAAAACAATCATTTATGATTAGTTAAGGGTATATTTGTCTATTCATTATTAAAATACAACACATTAATTATTTCCTTAATTTCCGTGTCCAACAAAAAGTGGACACCTTTTGTGGGACGGAGGTAGTACTAATTAATCAAATCACCTTGTCCTAATCCAGAATCGTTTGCGAATATTGATGCTAGAGCAGAAGGGATGCTGAAGGTGACCTGTGAAAAAATAAATAAATAAATAAATAAAATAAAAAGAAGGTGCTACATAGTATTTAATACTAACAAATTGACTCACAGAAAAAAAATAAAAGGCTCCATCATTCGTTTTCCATCCTTTTGTTTTCTTTTCAACAAATCATATCTTTTAATGCATGGTTGGAAACATCACATTCATAGCTAATTATATAATACGCACTTATTTTAAAATTTTATTACTCTGTCAAAACCGTGTAAACTGTAAAGATACTTGTGTTTTATGTATGTTCTAACAAATAAGATGTTTTAAAATGACATTTCATCCAACTTCAAACAAGTTAAACTAGATCACGTTTTGGTATGTTATTGTATTGAGAAAAAAAAACAAAAGGAAAATCCTCAGACTTATGGAGATTTGACTGTTGACGGTAATGTTACCTTTCGCCGTCATTGTAACAACAAATAGCTTCCGCCATTGGCATGTAGGTATGAGCGAGCGAGCGAGCGTGCGTGTGTGATTTTTTTCACGGATACGAAACATACATACGCACGCACATTTTTTATTTGGATGAGTGGTTTAAAAGGGCAAATAAGAGGAGAAAAATAGGAATCATGACAGTGGAAATACAAAACAAATAAGAGGGAAAAATAGGAATCAGGAAAGCGGAAATATGAATCAGGACAGTAGAAATACAAATTGGGTGATAAGGACAATTTCAATATTAGTTACTCTAAATGGGGAATTGACTTCAAATTCACTATTCCACTGTTTCGTTGTTTTTGACAATAATAGCCTCGAAATGATATCGAAAAAATATCAAATTGGATGTCTAAATAAAGAGAACGAAAAAAAAGAAAAATATGGTGAAAAAATTACGATTTTTTGACGTTCAGATCAAAAAATACATTCATTTTTGTAAATAAATATAAGAGAATTTAAATTATAGTGGAATAAAAACTTGTTTTTTTATCCAATAAAAAATTTCACTTTTCAGTTTGTCCTTTTTAACAATAAACCTTTTTTAATTTTATTGGAACTCGAACCCGGAAATCTTCGGGTTAAGGACCGCTAACACTTTTTATCGTTGCTTTTTTTTTGCCGAGAAACGAAAGGACTTATATTACGCAAGCTTAAAAGTTCGGATACAAACACCTAGCTTTTTCCTCGTCACGCAAAGCGAGTAAGAAGCGGGAAGGAAAGGCTCTGCACGATAGGCTGGAGTAACAAGTTTTCTAGCGAATTTAGCAATACCATCACTAACTAAATTACTACTCCTATTTACATGATACAAAGTACAAACATCAAAAGTGAGCATTAAAGAAATAATGGTAGGTTTTATTACCTACTCCTATTTACTACTCCTATTTAGCTTTTTATCGTTGCTTTAATAATTTAAAATGGTAGGTTTTACATCTAAAAATTTATATAACGTCTACACTACACCACATCATCTTAATATACAATTTTTTATTTGTGTGTAAAAATTATTATGAAAAACAGTAGTAACATTTACGATCACGTCCACTCAAAAAAAAAAAAAAAAAAAAAAAAAAAAAAAACCTACGATCCCTCTCTTATTTCATCTAAGTTATACGCTTCTTCAGTTATATAAAGTTATACGCTTATTCAGTTATATCCAATTATGTTGTGACACAAATTTTTCCTCAATTGTAGTGACTATATTATTCGACGCATTTATTTTTTGCACCACACTAACTATACCAGTGTTTCACGTTATTTGTACATCACAATAAAATCGAGCTTGTAAGAGTTCGTTTGAAGCCAAAAACCGATTTCTTGAATGTGCATTTCAAAATCGACTTTAGAAAAGTTAGTTTTTTTCCTTCTCCGAAACCAACTTTCATCATGTCGTTTCTGTGTAATCGGTATGGTACACAGGTCAGAGGCGGATGTACATGTTCTAGGGTGGGGTCACGTGACCCCTTGAGATCTGAGATTTTTTATTATTATTTTTGTATAAAAACAATATAGTTTTATTGTTAAAAAATATCGTTTTGTTGATAAAAAAATGTTGTTTTAGGATTTTGTGATTCCACTGAATTTTTTCGAATAAAAATAGAGAATTAGGGATAAGGACAGCATTTGGAATATTTTTGAGTAATAGGACAACCCAATATTTTTTAGGGGGAATGAGGGAGAATGACAGAAATAGTTCATCAATTGAGTAGAAGAACAGTCTTTTGAAACTTTTGCATAAAGGACAAAACTATTTATTCACTATCGAAATTCACTTTTTAAATTCACTGCCGAAATTCACTGTCGAAATTCACTAATTTTCAAAATTCATTGTCGAAATTCACTGATTTTCGTGATTCACTGTCAAAATTTACTGTCGAAATTCACTGATTTCGGGATTCACTGGAGAGATTTACTGATTTTCGGGATTCACTGTTTGTCCTTGTCGCTATAAAAATTATGCAGTTGTCATTCTCCCTATAAAAAATATGTAGCTGTCCTGTTACTTAAAAATATTCCAGATTGTGTCTTTATTCCTAATTTTCCATATTTTTTATAGAGAGATTGATAAATCTCATAATTTTTATAACATTAAGGACAAAACCAAAAAAAAAAACTAAAAAAACAAAATAAATAAATAATAGCCCGACGCGTCCTTCCAGCGCTGCTACAGTTGTTCTTTTTCTTTTTCTTTTTCTTTTTTTTTTCCTCTTTCCTCTCCGATTTTTAAACGTTCGTATCTTTTGATTTAGAGATTCAAACGCGATAAAAATTTCACTGAATTTTTTATTTTTTGATTCTCTTCGTTTTGATACTTGGTTCGATATAATTATATCATTTTTCGTGAGAGTCACTGTCGAAATTCACTCAGCGGATCTCCCCAGTAAATCCTGAAAATCAGTGAATTTCGTACAATAGTTAATTTCGACAGTGAATTTTCTGAAATCATATCGGAATATGTTGAATGTGGTATCAAAATAAAGAGCATAAAAAAATAAAAAAATTGGTGGAAGAATTTTCAAATTTAGAGTTATATATTGAAAAATATGAGTGTTTAAAAAAGATGGATGAGAGAGAAAGTGTGTTGGATTTTATTTTTATTTTTTTTGGGAGGGGGAGGGGATGTCGGCCGAAAATAAAAATAAAAATAAAAATAGTTTTGTCATTTTTGCAAAAATTTCAAAAACCTGTCATTTTTTCTAATTGATGAAATATTTATGTCTTCTCCCTCATTACCCTAATAAATAACACTACTGAAACAAATTTTCTGGATCCGGTATTATTTCGATCACATGAGTTGACAGAATAATAAGGTTAGAAGAAACTTACCGAAAGAGGGATTCCCAGTAGGGAAAAGATAGCCAGAGCGGCGACCTTAACACCGGCGGCAGGTTTTCCGTCAGCTCTTCTTGTGGAATCAGCGAATTTGCTCACCGGAACAGTCATAGCCAAGCAAATAGCCAGCAAGAAATTGACAACACCCCACAGCCTCTTCACCCCACCCATTTTGTTCCCCAAATGCTCCAAAATCAAAGAAGAAAATCCTAAAACCACAGAGTTTAACAGCAACCCAAGTGCCCCAAGATGAACACCTTGATCATATAGCAAAGTCCCTACCTTACCTCCATACACTTCCCTCCCTGTCCAATCAGTATCAAACAAGAAGAAAGGGAACCATCCAATCCAGTTGAAACACGTCACTAACATAAGAATCCTCATGGGTTTTGATGAATTCTTAATGGCACTAAATAGTTCAAGAAAAAATGGTTGTTTGGAGCTTTTATTATTAATATCATCACTCTCCTCCTTAAAAAAGGGCTTCTCATGCACTAAACTCAAAGCCAATATGGTTAGAGTAAGCAAAAGGAAAATTGAGAAGAAGAAACAACTCTTTAAATTTGCACAATAAATATCACATGCAGTTGTTTTTGTGAAGGGGAATATGTGGTACATGTTCTTGTATGAACCAGCTGCATAACCCAACAAATTTCCTATTGCTATGAAGAATGAAAATCCAGCATTTGACATCCTTGTTTTCTTTGCATCTCCCCCTGATAGATCAGCCAACAGTGCTCTACATGGACACTGCAAATTCAAAAAACCACCACAAAATGTATAACATTAATCCAGGGCTTTCATTTGCACCACACCGACCTTTCCGGTGCACCACCAATACTACCTGTACACTACACCTTGTGAAAATCGGTTTTGTAGCATAAAAACGGGATTTCCGTAGGTGCATTGTGAGAATTGACAATGGAAAAGTCGGTTTTTGACTATAAAACCGGCTTTCACCGGGTCAATTATGTAAAAACGGTGTGGTGCGGGGGTGGTGTGCACCAGTAGACCGGGTTAATTGGGTGCACCAATGGACTGGGTTGGGTGCAAATAATAGCACCCACCATTCATGAAATATAACATTAATCTAGGAGCAGTAAAATTGACCTTGTGAAAGTGATTCTGGAGCAATGAAAAACCAACTTCCCGTTGGTGAATTGTGATAATTCACCATGGGAAAGTCGGTTTTTGGCTTCAGACTTTCACAAGGTCGATTCTGTAAAAACAGTATCGGTAGGAGCACGGGTGGGCTCAAATAATAGCCCCTTGATCTAATGCATATGATGTAATGAAGGCATGATGGGTTACCGCTAACATGTTGTTGGCAATGTCAAGAGTACCAAAACCAACAGAAAAGACAACAATGGCACGCGATTTGATGACGCCTCTGCCAAGACGGTCACCGGATTTGTGACCAATGTCAGTAGCAAAACTGATGAGAAATGCAGCAACGACGACAAGGGCAGCACCGGCAGCAATGAAAGGTTGTCGGCGGCCATAACGAGACGTACAGTTATCGCTAAAATATCCGACGAGAGGTGGTACAAGCATCCCGGAAATCGGCCCGCAAAGCCAAATAATGGGAGCCAATTTGTGTGGAATGCCGAGAAGTTGTACATATGGGGTGAGCAAAGACAACTGTAAGGCCCATCCAAACTGCATTCCAATAGCAATGGCGGCCACCAATACAAGGTCCTTCACCGGAGCTTGATCATGAGGTTCAACTTGCATTGAAGATAATTGGATGTTTTGTTTGGCATCTTGTTTCAAGTTCAATAATCCGGTACTACCTTCCATCTTTTGTCTTTTGTTCTTTGTATTTTGTTTTCCCCTCTCTCTAACTGATCAGAGACCACAATCTTGTTTTTATTTCTCCAATAATTGGGTGTTAGAGGGTGCAAAACTATTGAATGATAGCCGAATGATAAAGTGCGAGGGTGTGGCTATTTATAGGATTTTGTTGAAAATTTTGCATGTGGAAATAAGGCTCAAAATATTCCAACCATTTTTTTTCTTTTCTTAATAGGGTTCGAACCCTGGTTTCCATGTCAAGTTATAGTCTAGCTTACCACTAGACGATGCACTTTGTGCCCAACCTTTCTGTTTTAGTGTAGCAATAATGATACCTGTACATCTCTGGACCATCATAAAATTTCCGTAGTTTCATTTTTTAAAGCTACCGGCATTTTTATATATGCTACAAGTGTTTAATATTTAGTTTAAATATGATAATACATATTGTAGTATCCAAAAATGCAAAATTACTTCTACGATTTGACATAATATGAGCTTTAATCATGTTTTTTTTTCCTCGGTTTCAATTCAAGTTCAATAACTTGGATTTTTTTATTTCCTTTTTGAAAGGATTTTTTTTTCTCCAATTTCACCTCCGGTGCCAGAGGTGGCTGGCATGGCCCTAAATCGAAAGGAATTTGCTCACGTACACATGATTTAGACCGATTTAGGAGGGAAAATTCCATCCTACCCATTTGTTAGAAAACTTTAGTTTTTATGATTGTCAAGTCATCTGTAATAGAAGCCTAGTAGAACTTAGAACATTTTGTATGGATCTTTACTTAAAGCATGAAACTTTGTATTTTGATCAGGCTAAGCACTGTAATAGAAATCAGATAGGTTTTCGGTAGAACAAGTCAAGTCATATCTAGAGCTTAAACCAGCTCAGTAGAAAAGAATATAGTATAGAAGACTTGAAGACTGAGGGATCTGACTCTGAACAAAAGATTGAAGATTGAAGACTGATGGATCATACTTAGCATATAAGATTGTAGATGAAGACTGATGGATCATACTTAGCATATAAGATTGTAGATTGAGGACTGGGGGGTCAGACTCGGAGCTAAAGACTAGAAAACCAGTCCAGAAGAAAATCAGTTTACTTCAAGGAAGTCAATTGTGATGACTTGAAGTAACTCAATTGCGATGAAGATTTGAAGTAAAGAAAATGTGATGATAACTATAAGCTATTTAAATATGTTGTACTATGATCTCAAGAAAGTACAAGATCAGAGAAGATAAATCAGATCAGAAGACATAGATCAGATCTGTTAAGAAGAATCGCTGGAGTACAAAGTTTGAATCAGAAGTATAGTTAGATCAGAAGAAGAGATCCAGATTAGAAGATAAGGCTCAAATCAGAAAACAAAGACTAATTCAAGAAGATAAGCCAAAATGAAAGAGATATAGCAGGAGAACAATTCAGATCAATTGAATAATCAAATCAGAAGAATAGACTTAGATCAGACAAGAAGGTTGGACCAAATCTGAAGGACAATATGAAGTGACCACTCATGTTGATCAAGTATTTGAAGACATGGAAAAGACAAATTAAAGCTCAAATTGAAGAGATAAGGATAAGGCTAAGCAACCATTAAATGCGGCCTATAAGTGTCAGAAGACGTTACAGTCGAAGTTTGAAAAATGGTGCACCCTATTAGCTGTAATGAAAGGACCTTATCATTTCGTACAAGCAACGTTCACATTGTCAAGAATCTTTTCAGAGCAATGGCTAATTACTAGAGGATCCAATGGCTTGAATTTATAAAAATTCAAGATCTACAATGATTGTATTATCAAGAAATATCCAGACGGGTAAGAAGAGAAAAATGAGCTGAGAAGAACAAAATTCAGATGAGAAGACACAACTGATCAAATAAGAAACTACCATATTCAAAGACTTAGACACTTGGAGCAAGTGACAAACAAATAATCATTTATCAATTCTAAGGCATTCTTACTGTGACATTCAAGCACTCAAAAGATAAATCCATCCCCTCAAAAAAAAGATTAATCCTGAAAATTCAAGAGTTAGCAAATTCAAAGCTTCAAAGAATCAGTTACTCTTGAATCTTGAGCAAATCCGAAACTTCAAAGTCATATCCAGAAAAGCTTCACCCTGAATCATTCTTGATTCAACATTCACTTCAACTTGATTCAATCAACAAGAAGTTTAATCTGTGAAGTTGTTGAGGCAGTCAAGGACATATAGACAATGAAGCAGAGAAGCTGCCAATGACTGTTAGCGACTGAAGCAGTGGAAGTTGTGTGATAGCTGTTGAAGAAAACTTCATTATTTCTGTCAGTTTTATTGATCCGATGGATTTTGGATGGATAGATTAAGAATAGCAGGGCATTTTCTAAACGCAACTTGCCCTTGGTAGAACGGGGCAAGGCTTGATACCGGACGACATTTTTATAGAATCCCGGACTCCATAGTTCACACATCCTTTCTGCAAAAGAGGAATCAATTTGTCCGTTGAGGTATTTCCTCGCTCCTTTAGTTTGATCATGAGATTTTTAACAATCTTTACTCAGAGCATGAGACTTTACCACTTCGTGAGTAGAGGAAATGGTTCTATCTGAGCCATTACTTGGATGATGATAGGTGATGTAGAAGTTCTACAATAACGGATAAAACGAACTAATCCAAGCTCAAAGATAATTCATTCTCAATAGAGAAAATAGATTCAAGATTACATCATCTCCATCCCTCTACTCCGAAATCTCGTCCACGAGCGAAGTCTTAAGAATCAACATCGAGGCCTCAAAGCTTTCCCTCAAGATCCATTGGTGGATCAAGCCCGTTCACCATCTTATGAAACAATTTCAAGGTCTCTTTAATCCGTCCATTAATCTTACATAGAGTATTCATACATGAATCAACTATCTCCACCATGATGATATTCCTTTGTGTATTAGCACCGTTCTCATCATTCCAATCCCAAGCCCTTAAGATCATTCGATTGCTGCACAAAGTCTGAAATTGTTTTAAACAATCAGAGGCCCCATTCAACCATTCATCTTGTTTCAATGCCAATTGTACCCCTTCCTCTTCAAAACATCCTTGTCCTCAAGGATGTAGAAGGAAATGACACTCCGGCCTGGATCCCAAACAAAATTTTCCAATTTAGCAATAGCTACACCATCATAGTCCTTTGAATTCATGTACTGTTCGAAATGTTCGTAGTCACTTAGTAGCAAACCTAAGTCAAATTTCTTAGGCCTCAACATGTCCGACCCAATGTTCATTATATTCAATCCACAATCTTCCATTAAGCAGCAGTACTGCCTTCTAGTATCATGACCAAATAAAATAAGACCAACCAAGTGGATGACATTTTCATAATCCAACAAATTCTCCCTTCTATCCTGTGCAAAATCCTCCACGGCCATCACCCCATCTTCACAATATACATCCCGGAATATCGACATCAAAACACATGACCAAGAGATAACACACGACCAAGAAACTTGTTTATAGCCGGAATTCCAAGCCGGTCGCTCCAAAACAACTCTATGGTTACTTGAATTTATAAAAGTTTCAGCAAAACAAGTAATACCTTCCACGGGTAAGGTTTTTGTGACCACCGTAGATCCCGTTTGAACTTCAACTGAATACTTATCTTTAGTTATCTGGGTATAAAGCCGAGATTCAGACACGCTAAGAAGCACCCAACCGTCTTCGATTATCCAAGTGTAAACAAAAGTAAACGCGCTATGCAGGGGTACGTTCGACTGTTCAATTCTCATTTTCCTTTTCATGAAAGTTCTCACACCTGCTACTTTTTGCAAAAATCTTGATATCCAATCATAGGCTTCTCCATCAAAGACTTCCTGAAGTAATTTACCAGTATGTCCTTCTAGTGAGATGAGCACAACACATACATCATCATGAAACAGAGAAGAGTTATTGCTAGAATACATGTTAATCCCATGGGAAGCAGCAGTATAATTAGATGCATTCGTATTCCAATTGTTAATTTCATGTTTTTGAAGGGAATGAAGGACATTTGGACAAACCAAAAATGCTGTTGCTGCAGAAGAACTCTCAAGGAAGTTGGTACCGCTGTGTGGTGGGGTCAACCTCTTGCTAGAAAGCAAGCTCGCATAATTCTGTCTTCTTCGCTTATTGTGGACTGCAACACATTTTCGACCAATGCGCTTAGACAAAGAGTGGAACCTGCTGCACTGCTGACATAAACTTTGTTCAACGCCATTGACATGAACTTTATGCCTTTCGAAAGATGTTATTGCCTTACGCTTAAATTGTCCTTCCCAATCGAAGGAGTAAAGAAACCTCCAACTCCAAACTCTCAAAGAGCATGATCTCATGTATGTCAACCGGATGATGAATTTCCACGATGTTTTACCCCAATCTTTGAGTATATGGTGATAATTCGTATTAATTATAGTAAATTTTATTATAAATCGAATCACTTTTATTTCATGTAGACACAACCAATTTCTAACATTTCATCAATATTTTTAGATCTTATTAGTTATAAATTATTATCAGAATTACTCGGTGTATATTCGTGTCGATGTTTTGCAGTAATGGCGGGTGCGTGAAGTGAATATATATATATAAGCTAGATCGAGTTTCGTGGCATCAATCGGAACAATTAAGGAGTTTTGGACGAAGCAGGTTATTTCATCCGATTGGTAATGAATTTGATGTCATGGTGCAGGCCATGAGATCAAAATGTATAATTGTAGGAGCATTTAATGTGAAGACATTTCTCAACAACTTTGTTAGTTCATGGCGCACACCATGGTGTTCATGGTGCAGACCATGTATTAAAAAAATGCGAATTTGGCAATATTACTATTGCTTATCAGAGAAGAAAAAGAGAGGAGTTCGACAGATAGTTTTTGGAGAAAAATTTGAAGGCAACCTTATTATCTAAAGGCTCTCCATTCCTCACTTTAGCATTTAAATTCCATTGTAAACATTCTAGAATTATCATTTTGATGTTTGAAGCTCCTTGGTGGATGTAGGAAACAACTATTTTTTGTTCTATCTCCATTGAAGCACTTTGAAGGTTAGATGAACATCCGAATTTCGAGTTCATAGCTTGAATTAGGTAGATTCTTCATCTTTACTTTGATTTAATTGTTCTTATTATTATGAATGCTAGTTTTCACTTGTTAGTAGTTATAATAATGAGTGGCTAGTTCTTTGTATTGACTAAGATGATATAGTAATGATAGTTAATCCTTTTGTTGTTTGGAATTGATCATTTTCATTGCTAGTTTTTATTGTGTTGAAAATCCTCTTGCTTGCTTTGACTGATAATATGTATATTGGAGTAATTAACCAATGTATGTACCTACACAACTAATGGAAACCGAACGGAGACGTTAGTTGTGAGACGAGGGTAAGAGGGACGGAAGGTAGAATCGACCTTAACGGAATTCGGTTTCTTATCCGGGGAATATTGCATTCAAGCGTTTATCATGTCAAGTCATTAGGTTTAAGGTGCTTGAACCAAGGATAAGGCATAGTGTGTTTTTATACACTCGTAGGAGGGAAAATCACGTGTTTAGGAATGTACCATTCACGCAATAGAACAATAATGGAAGGAGGTAGGTTGATCAATTCCGAATAATTTAAGGGTATTAACTTGAACTAAAGATCATCTTAGTTGATTTCTTTTATCGTTTGAGCAACCTTTATAGCTAGTTATTAATCTTTTAAACAAAACTGTGATTCGGATCAAGATAATGATAACTAATCGGTGTTTAACCTCACATTTCCCTTGGGAGACGACCTTGACCGCCACGTTAGACTACGATTGACCCGGTACACTGCTGGTGAGATTGGAACCCTAGAAAGTTTGCATCAAGTTTTTGGCGCCGTTGCCGGGGACTTATAACGGTTTCTACTTACATTAGTTCAAAATTCTTGAGAAAGAATCAACACTTTTTTCTAACCTAATTCTGTTTTACTTTTCTTTTGGTACTTACCCATTGGTAAGTTACCAATTGTCGTTCACTGTTTTCTTGTTGTTTCTATTTTGTAGTTGATGACCCGTTCTAAAAGCGGTAAGGCACCTCTCACTCCATACAAGCCCGACATCAACAGTTACGAAAGGCAGTTACGAGCTAAGAACAAGCGAGGTCAAACTAGCCAAGGACAACTTGGTGAAGAAACTTCCCAAGGATCATCTAACCAAGAAATAGATATGGCCGAGATTAGTGACGAGACACCACCCGAATAGGTATTGAATCATGCCCAAGGACATGGTCAAAACCAAGCCAATTTAAATCCACCACTCATCATCCACTTAACCCAAATCCGAACAATCAAAATCCCAATGACCAACCGAACCAGAATCAAAACCGAAACCAAAACCAAAATAGAAATCAAAACCGGAATCAAAATAACAGAAACAACCAAAATAATAATCCTCCATTTCGACCCCTTTGTGATCAAACAGTTAGAAGGAACCAACCAAATGATCCTATCCGTTTACCTAATGAAGGAGCTAACAATTTTGAAGTGAAAGGTCATCTCTTTGGATTGATACTCGTTGTCAATTCTTTGGTGAAGATCACGAAGATCCACATCAACATCTTCATTTATTCGAGCAATTTTGCAACACGGCTAAGAGCCATGATGTTCACAAGGAGTTGACAAGGATGTCAATGTTTCCTTTTTCATTAACCGGAAAGGCTAAGGATTGGTTTTCATCTCTTCCTCATCACTCATTGACTAGTTGGGAGGAAATACAAGACGAATTTTTGAAGCAATACTTCACACCCGGGAGGAACTTGAAACTAAAAGTTGAAATTGCTAACTTCAAGCAAGGAGTTGAAGAATCTCTCGGAAGTGCATGGGAAAGATTTAAAAAATTGTTGAGAGCTTGTCCCGATCATGGTTATACTCTTTGAAATGCAAATCCAACTCTTTTGTAGACAGTGAGACATGAGTCCCGTGCGGATGTTGATCATGCATGTGGCGGTTGTTTGATGATACGTGATGCACAAGAGGTATATGATGCTATTGAAAGAATCTCGAAAAATAATAGAATGTGGGAAACCGGATCGAGCACAAGAAAGGTTGCTTTTGTAGGTGAAGCTACATCCCAATCGGAAGTTCTAGCACAATTAGCGTCTCTCAACAAGAAATACGATGGTATGCAAGTTAGTAAGAATTTGGATATCTATGCACAAGGTGAATGCCTGATTGAGGAAATGAGATATGATGATGATACAACTTTTGCAACGGATGAATCGAGAGAACCTACAAATGAGGAGGTTAGTTTCATGCAACAACATCAAAATCTAAATAATGCTTATTCAAGTTCCTTTAATGCGATAAGGAGAGATCATCCAAATTACCATTGGTCCGAAATTGCAACCAAGCAAAATCAACCCCATTTCCTTTACAACAAAGAACCTCCTACAATCCAAATTCCTAAACTCGAAATCTCCAAGGAAATTCCTCAAAGTATCCACAACAACCGTCAACTCGATCTTACCAACAACACACCACCCAAAGCATTCCCATTACTCAAAATACAACTCAATCAAGTGACAATGCTGACAAATGGGGGGCATTGATGGATAATCTTATGGGTGTTGTATCTACTCAAGCTAAGAACATGGAATCCATGATGACTTCTATGAGTTCAGTAACCCAGGATCTTAGCTCCTTGAGAACTACGATGAGTGGTCATGACACAAGAATGAAGACCATAGAAGCATCAATGCGGAATGTAGAAGAACACATGAGTAGAGAAGGTGAGAGAAAGAATAGTAGACCACCCGGTGGACTTCCTAGTAATACCGAGAGGAGTCCGAGGGAGATTAATGTTATTGTTACTCGTAGTGAAAGAATTTGTGGAAGCAATTGTGTAGAAAATCCCGGAAATAACGAGGTAGAAGATGATTTGGATGACAAGTTTGAGAAGGAAGAGTTAAGCGAGGAAGAAGAGGAGATTGTTGACAACTTTTTGAGAAAAGATAGATATGTTGAAAGGGAAAGTGATGATGAAGAGTGGGTGAAAGTGCCTAGAATCTTGAAGAACCCTAGAGCAAGTGATTTAAGGACTTTATTTAATGAACATGTGAGAGAGGATCAAGTTGAAGAACACACAATTCTTAAAGACTCTCCACCGGTTAACACTCAAAAAGCTCAAAGGGAACCGATGCAAATTTCAAAGAAGGAAAAGCAAAAAGACATTGATTGGCGGCCACCTAATGCACAAACTTTTGAGGAAGCTACTCCATCTCAACCAAACGACAAGGGTAAGGGAGGTATGAATTCTAATCCCACTTTAATTGACCTTGAAACACTCCCGTATCCCCCCAAAAGAACAAATTAAAAAGTTGAAGATGGATAAAAAAAAAATATGCTCGCTTCCTTGATACTTTCGCCATTTGAATGTTAACATTCCCGTAATTGAAGCTTTAATTAACATGCCTACTTATGGGAAATTTCTTAAAGACATTTTGTCAAATAAAAAGCGCCTAGAAAAATATGAGAAAATTTGTCTTAATGAGGAATGCTCCGCAGTTTTACAACATAAGCTTCCTCCTAAACTTAAGGATCCCGGTAGTTTCACCATACCATGTGAAATCGAGGGATTTTTGTTTAAGAGAGTACTTTGTGACCTCGGTGCAAGTATAAATCTTATGTCTTATGCGGACTATAAAAAACTTGGTATAGGAGAACTTAAAAACACGGAGATGACTCTCCAATTGGCGGATAGATCGATTAAATACCCTAAGGGAGTCATCGAAGATGTTTTGGTTAAGGTCGATAAGTTTTACTTCCCGGTTGACTTTGTGGTGATGGAAATGGAGGAAGGGTATTCAACGCCCCTTATTCTTGGTCGTCCTTTCCTAGCCATGGGCAGAACTCTTATTGATGTTCAAAGAGGTGAGGTAATTTTGAGAGTTAATGAAGATAAAGTCACTTTTAATACTTTCAAGGCAATGAAACATCCATACAACTCACGAGAATCATGTTCTTTTATAGATGCTATATCTTCTATTTGTGTGGATCGTACTAACTTGCAGGCCTATGAAGATAAACTTGAAAAATGCTTGACTTTATCAATCTATAAAAAAAAGGTTATCAATCTATAAAGAAGAGGAGAACGAAAATGAAATGAAAGAAGTGATTTTCCACTTAGATGCCGGCAGCCCTTTTAAAAGACAACCATGGCACCGGTATTTGGAACTAGATTTGAGTGGACCTGTGTTAAAGCCTTCGGTGGAAGAGCCACCGAAAAATTTGGAATTGAAACCTTTACCTTTTAATCTTAAATATGCTTTTCTTGCACATGATAATTTGCTACCAGTTATTATTTCTTCGTCACTAACCGATTTGCAGGAAGATCAATTGCTAAGGATGCTTAGAAAGCACAAGAAGGCATTCGGCTGGACGGTAGCAGATATTCATGGAATTAGCCCGGAAATTTGTGTACATAAAATTATCATGAACGACAATGCTAAGCCGTGTGCACAACCACAACGCCGTCTAAATCCACATATGCAAGAAGTGGTGAAGAAAGAAGTTATCAAGTTGCTAGAAATGGGCATAATCTTCCCTATATCGGATAGCGAATGGGTTAGTCCTACTCAAGTGGTACCAAAGAAAAGCGGTTTCACAGTTAAAGAGAATGAGAAACATGAATGGATTCCTACAAGGGAAGTGACCGGTTATCGCATGGGTATAGATTTTCGAAAACTGAATGAGCATACAAGAAAGGATCACTATCCACTACCGTACATAGTCCAAATGTTGGGGCGGTTGTGTGGACACAAATTCTATTGTTTCCTTGATGGCTATTCGGGATATTTACAAATTTTTATTGCGGCCGGTGATCGAGAAAAGACAACATTTACTTGCCCTTATGGAACCTTTGCTTATAAGAGAATGCCTTTTGGTTTATGCAATGCTCCGGCCACATTTCAAAGATGTATGATGGCAATTTTTTCTGATATGGTTGAGAAATTTTTGGAGATATTTATGGACGATTTTAGTATTTTTGGAGATTCCTTTGATCAATGCTTATCTCATTTGGAACGTGTCCTACAACGTTGTGAAGATACCAATTTGGTTCTAAATTGGGAAAGTGTCACTTAATGGTATCCGATGGCATTGTTCTAGGCCATAGAATTTCAGAAGATGGTATCAAAGTTGACACAACAAAGATTGAGGTGATCGAAAAGCTACCACCACCGGTAAACTTGAAGACCTTGAGAGGATTTCTTGGACATGCCGGATTTTATCGTCGTTTTATTGCGGATTTCTCAAAAAATTGCTAAACCTTTAAGCCATCTACTCGAGAAAGAAGTACCTTTCAACTTTGATGAGGAGTGTATCGAAGCATTTGACACCTTGAAGAAGAGATTGGTAAGTGCACCCGTCTTAGTAGCCCCGGATTGGACTTTACCGTTTGAATTGATGTGTGATGCGAGTGATCTAGCGGTTGGGGCCGTGTTAGGCCAACGTCATGATAAGGTTCTAAAAGCAATCTACTATGCATCCCATACCTTGAATGCGGCACAAATCAACTATGCCACAACCGAGAAGGAACTTTTGGCGGTTATCTTTGCCTTGGATAAGTTTCGTTCTTATCTTATCGGTTCTAAAGTTATTGTCCACACTGATCATGCGGCACTCCGACATCTATTAAACAAGAAGGATGCAAAGCCAAGACTTCTACGATGGATTCTACTTCTTCAAGAGTTCGATGTGGAAATTAAGGACAAGAAATGTAAAGATAATGTTGTGGCGGATCATTTGAGTAGACTAGAGATTTTCGAAGAGGAAGGCAAAAGAAAAGAGATACAAGATTCCTTCCCGGATGAACAACTTATGGTGATTGATGCACCTCCATCCATGCAACTTATTGGAAACAACTCGATGCAAAAAGAGGATTCACCATGGTTTGGTAACATTGTTAATTATTTTACACATGGTTATATCCCACCTCATTGGACATGGCAAAAGAAAAAGAAAATTTTCCATGATTTGAAATTCTATTATTGGGAGAAACCGGACCTTTTTCGGAGGAGTTCGGATGGCATCATTAGAAGATGCATTCCTAATAATGAGAGTCTACTATCCTTTTGTCATGGACGTGAAGTCGGAGGCCACCACGGTGGATGGAAAATCGCTTATAAGGTTTTACAATGTGGTTTTTATTGGCCTACATTATATAGAGATGCACATCAGTATGCTAAATCTTGTGAGTCATGCCAGAAATGGGAAATGTTTCTAAGAAACATGAAATGCCTCTCCACCCTATTTTAGAGTGTGAGTTATTTGATGTTTGGGGCATCGATTTTATGAGTCCATTTCCTCCATCGTTTGTAATAAGTTTATTTTGGTAATGCTTGACTATGTATCTAAATGGGTTGAAGCCCAAGCTCTTCCCACCAATGATGACGGAGTAGTGATGAAGTTCCTTACAAAGAACATCTTCACAAGATTTGGCACTCCTCGGGCCATCATTAGTGATAGAGGATCTCATTTCTGTAATCAACCATTCATAAAATTGCTTGAAAAGTATGGTGTGAAGCACAAGATAGGTACACCGTATCACCCACACACGAGTGGTCAAGTGGAAGTGTCTAACCGAGAGGTGAAACGGATCATTGAAAAAATGGTAGACACTAACCGCAAAAATTGGTCGGTGAAACTCGATGATGCACTATGGGCATATAGAACGGCTTTTAAAACACCCATTGGTTGCTCTCCTTATAAATTAGTATTTGGAAATTCTTGTCCTCTTCCAGTTGAGTTAGAGCACCGAGCTTTTTGGGCTATCAAGTTTCTTAACTTTGATCCCCAAGCCGTAGGTGATCATAGGTTGCTCCAACTCACGGAACTGGAAGAGTTTCGTTTAGATGCTTATGAAAATGCCCGTATTTACAAGGAACGCACGAAGTCGTTTCACGATAAAAAGATTTTTCGTCGTGAGTTCCATGTAGAGGATGAGGTGATTTTGTATAATTCACGTTTAAAGTTGTTTCCAGGGAAGTTGAGATTGAGGTGGACAGGTCCTTCCAAAGTAACCAAGGTATATATGCATCCGGAGCAGTGGAGCTTACTGATGGGAAGACCTCATTTCTAGCTAATGGACACCGAGTGAAATTGTTCGTCAAGGAGGAAGGCATTCCTCAAACTGAAGAGGTGATGTTCCTCACCGACCCCCCGTCTGACTAATAAAAGGGCAAAGTCTAGCTATAGACTATAAACTTAGCAACCCCGGGTACTATCCTTCCTTTTACCTCTTATGCATTCATTTTGGTAAGTTTCTGTGCTTCTGTGCAATGTGTTTAATTGGTATTAGTTGGTAGTAATCCCTACGATTAATCTGTATAAGTCCATTAACTCTACCGTATAATCTCGTCGAGCCAACGACGTTAAATAAAAGCGCTTCCGGGAGGCCACCCGTTAAACCGTATAATTTTAATTTTAAGTTTAGCCATTTTCATGCTACAGTTGGTGTATTTTAGGTGTTAGAAATTTTTCTAAGTATGGATTTGTGTAGGAATTGCACTCTGAATGTGAATAGTAAATTTTAAAATTCCCTGATGTCATGGCCTGCACCATGCCTTTTAATTTTCCCTATTTAATCTGCATGCCTTCTCATGATTCGATTTATTACATTTTACTATAATTAGTTTCACATTTTCCCTCCTACTACTTCTATCCTCACTAGTCATTGAGGACAATGCTAGATCGTAAGTGGGGAGTGGAGTAGTAGTCGGGAAACCACAGAATTATTTCACTATATACTTAAGAAACGCTTAACTTTTAATCAAACTCGAACACTTAAGTGGATAAAATAAATTTTGGTACGAGTTAAGATGTGTAATTAAGAGAATAAATGTTTTAACAAAGTAAGTAACTTTAATGAGTTATAGATGCATTTTATCGTGATTCTGTGATTATAGTGTGAACCCTTAGAGTACGTATATTTCAAATTCTTGTTAACAAGTAAACTTTTATGTGATCATGCAAGCATACTCCCTTAGCATCTAGAACTTAGGCTTGATATCCTTTCGAGAAGAAATAGAAAGGTGTTCAGAGTCGGAGTTAGGGATGGAGTTCCTGGCATTTCTTTGATTTAGCTAAAGCCAAATGGCCTACCCGAACATAAATTTCCACCTATCCCCATATCATCCTTGTAGAGTGGCGAGACCCCACTCGAAACAGCCATTCATGATTAACCTCGCTATGATCCGACCCTTAACCGAATCTTGGTCTACATTTCCTTGTTATCCCGCACGTATAGTAAGCTTCTATGGATTGTGTTGTGACGACATAGAGAGTTGGGAGTTGGATGACATTCGTGGCACGTGGTTGAGATGTTATTTTATCGAGTTCGGAGCAATTATTGTACATTATATCATCTATGTTTAATCCTTTTGTTGTTTGGAACCAAAAAAAAACAACGTTTTCATTTCTAGTGTAAATATGATCAAATAATGGTTGTAGCTCAAAGAAAAATGCGGAAGGATAGATTATCAAAATCAAGTAATGTGGGTTGGGAAGTTGATTAAGTTGATTTGGTACGTCTATTCTCGTGTTGGTTATGAAGGAGACGTCTTTAGTAGCTATATGAGAGTGGAGTATCGGTTCATATATTATTGGAGTCGAAGGTGTAGAATGCTTACTATCTTGCTCATTTTCTTTTGATTTATCCATTTTATCCCTTCGATAAGCCAATTCCCAAGCCTAACGTTACAAGCCTGCAAGTCCTGCCCGATCTATCTCCATGACTCTGAATGCCTCGATTAGTGGAGATTGGTATCATTCCTAAGCCTATGGATTGCATTTTTACGAGTTTGCATGCATGATCTTCATATTTTGGTTGCCTGATAACAAATTTGAGAAATATTCTCACACACACACACACACACTCCGTTATTGTCCTGGATCTTGGTAAACGTACATTTATAATTTTTGATTAGTTACTTCACCAAGTTGACATCCGATTCCCGACATTGCATTATCTTAACTGTAACTCTAATTATTTTATCGCTTGTTTGCTCGAGGGCGAGCAAAAGCTAAGTGGGGAGTGGTTGATGTATGTCAACTGGATGATGAATTTCCACAATGTTTTACCCCAATTCTTTGAGTATATGGTGATAATTCGTATTAATTATAGTAAATTTTGTTATAAATCGAATCACTTTTATTTCATGTAGACACAACCAATTTCTAAAATTTCATCAATATTTTTAGATCTTATTAGTTATAAATTATAATCAGAATTACTCGGTGTTTATTCGTGTTGATGTTTTGCAGTAATGGCGGGTGCGTGAAGTGAATATATATATATAAGCTAGATCGAGTTTCGTGGCATCAATCGGAACAATTAAGGAGTTTTGGACGAAGAAGGCTATTTCATCCGATTGGTAATGAATTTGATGTCATGGTGCAGGCCATGAGATCAAAATGTATAATTGTAGGAGCATTTAATGTGAAGTCATTTCTCAACAACTTTGTCAGTTCATGGCGCACACCATGGTGTTCATGGCGCAGACCATGTATTAAAAAAATGCGAATTTGGCAATATTACTATTGCTTATCAGAGAAGAAAAAGAGAGGAGTTCGACAGATAGTTTTTGGAGAAAAACTTGAAGGCAACCTTATTATCTAAAGGCTCTCCTAGCCAAAAATTCCTCACTTTAGCATTTAATTTCCATTGTAAACATTCTAGAATTATCATTTTGATGTTTGAAGCTCCTTGGTGGATGTAGGAAACAACTATTTTGTGTTCTATCTCCATTGAAGCACTTTGAAGGTTAGATGAACATCCGAATTTCGAGTTCATAGCTTGAATTAGGTAGATTCTTCATCTTTACTTTGATTTAGTTGTTCTTATTATTATGAATGCTAGCTTTCACTTGTTAGTAGTTATAATAGTGAGTGGCTAGTTCTTTGTATTGACTAAGATGATATAGCAATGATAGTTAATCCTTTTGTTGTTTGGAATTGATCGTTTTTTGTTGCTAGCTTTTATTGTGTTGAAAATCCTCTTGCTTGCTTTGATTGATAATATGTATATTGGAGTAATTAACCAATGAATGTACCTACAAAACTAATGGAAACCGAACGGAGACGTTAGTTGTGAGACGAGGGTAAGAGGGACGGAAGGTAGAATCGACCTTAACGGAATTCGGTTCCATATCCGGGGAATATTGCATTCAAGCGTTTATCGTGCCAAGTCATTAGGTTTAAGGTGCTTGAACCAAGGATAAGACATAGTGTGATTTTATACACTCGTAGGAGGGAAAATCACATGTTTAGGAATGTACTATTCACGCAATAGAACAATAATAGAAGGAGGTAGGTTGATCAATTCCGAATAATTTAAGGGTATTAACTTGAACTAAAGATCATCTTAGTTGATTTCTTTTATCGTTTGAGCAACCTTTATAGCTAGTTATTAATCTTTTAAACAAAACTGCGATTCGGATCAAGATAATGATAACTAATCGGTGTTTAAACTCACATTTCCCTTGGGAGACGACCTTGACCGCCAAGCTAGACTACGATTGACCCGGTACACTGCCGGTGAGATTGAAACCCTAGAAAGTTTGCATCACCCACCCGGATCAAATCAAAACATTGCTTCATCTTTAAAACCCAAAGCTCTTGTCAAAGAATCATCTGGAGGTACGAGTTCTTCATGACCATCAATCCCATCATTTGGCTCAACATAAAATAACTTTGGCATTCCGTAAAACATGTGGCGGACAACTTCTAGATCACGAATCTTTGTTGAAAAAGATAGCATGCCTTCATGAATATTATCGGAATTGTTGTTCATTTCCTCTTCAACTTGCTTCACGTGATTCTCAATTGTAATGTTTGAGGTGGTGTGTGAGGACTCATCATGATGGTTACGCCAAATCTTCTCACACTGTTTGTAGCTGTGAACTGGTAAGAGGCATTTTGTCAAACACTTGGGGGATGCCTCCACAACCTCTTCCTTAGATTGTTCATCCGCATAAATTCCATATGAACGACCATTCTTGATGCTATCTCCGGCATTCTTCACAATATTTTCCACTCCTACAGTTGCTTCAATCACAGGACCTTTTGTCGAACAGGTTGGAGGCGAAAATCTGGAGGTTAGAAGTTTCTTCATGGTAGGCCATGAACTGATTTCTTCCTTGCCTTGTTTGCTTATGTCACACTGAATTTGTTTCCACTAATAATAGGAAGCCCTCTTCATTTTATACCAAACGATTTTGCATTTTAGATGTTTCGGTGGACGTATTTCTTCAAAGAAATCTTCAATTGCATCTATCCAACTCAAGAGATCTTCAATATGCCAAAATCCATCAAAAGAAGGAAGATTTCTCTTAAATCTAGCTATTAAGGACTCTGATTCAGTATTTCTACGGTAAACCCCAAGTAAAGGAGCTTCCTTTTCTTCGTACTCACGGAACCAACATTCCATTTCATCAAAGCTAGAAGTAAAACTGATGGGCTTCAAACATTGTTGTTTGCCGGTCGATTTTCGAAGGAAAACTCGTTCCACGCCGTGAACCACCTGTCTGGTCTTCCTCTCTCCGTAATTCAGTCCATGGTGCAACTCCATTGTAAAAGCATCCCGAAGGATCTTCGAATCCCAAACATCACCGCGGATCCGGCTATCTTTCCCAACTCAATTTAGTCATCAGAATTGCCCAAGGGAAACCTTAGCTCTGCTACCAAATGATGTAGAAGATCTATAATAACGGATAAAACGAACTAATCTAAAATCAAAGATAATTCATTCTCAATAGAGAAAATAGATTCAAGATTACATCAATAGGTCATGAGCCTTAACCGACGATTGTACTTGGCTTGGTTTACTTCCTGACCCAGAACTCCAGCCTTTATTGAATTCTAAATATCTTTCTTCAATTTTCGGTAATCCTCGATATATCATGCCCAATGTCTTTGTGTTACTAGTGGAACAGCCTTCCATGTCTCTTTTTAGTTGGACTTTTCATATGTAGGGCAGGTTTTATCAGTCCTTTATTTTTCAAGATGGTCCAAAATTAGGTCCCTGACTGAATTAAAGGAAAGCGACTCCCGCTTCATGGAGCTCTCTTTTGATCCCATACAACCTTCCTTTTCAGCTTGGGTCGATCACTTTGGCGATTCCTTTCACCATAAAGGCAATCTTTGAAATCAACGTCTTCATATTCTGCTTAGGGCTCAGAACCTTGGCTATTATGCTCAACATGTAGCATATCCATTCTGGGGAGATCAGTAAAAGAAGGAGTAAATTGCAAAATCGGTCCCATAACTTTGGGGTGGTATCAATTTTGGTCCCATACAATTTCTATTTATCGTTTGTAGTCCCGTAACTTGAAAAAACACATCGATTTAAGGACAATTAAATTTTCCGGCGGCTTTTTTATATTTTCCGACCAATTTGCCATGTGTCTGCTGACTGGACAATGCTGAGTTGGCAAATTGCCATGCGGGACAGAAGAAAGAAAAATTTAAAAAAAATAAAATAAAAAAAATAGCAGAATCTTCATTCTCCAAAACCCTCGCCATTTTCATTGCCATGAAGCCCTATCCCGCCATACCTTCAAAGCCTAATACCCTTCTCCCAAAATCATAGCAGATTTTTTCCCTTAATTCATATCATCAAAGCATTTCCACACACACAAAAAAATTACAGCGATTTTTTTTTTCCGTTAGCGACAAGGGCGGGAAATGTGATTTAATCAACTGGTACTTGCTAGATTTTTATGAATGTTAAAATCGCATGATAGTTGTTATTTATTTGTGGATAAAAGTTCACCTCCCATAGTTTTCTTAAATTAAAAAAGAAAAAAAAAATTCACGTGCATGTATGGATGGACTGAATGTGATTTTGGGAGAAGGGTATTAGGCTTTGAAGGTATGGCGAGAAAGGGTTTAGGAGAATGAAGATTCTGCTTTTTTTTTTTATATTAATTTTTCTTTCTTCTGTCCCGCATGGCAATTTGCCAACTCAACATTGTCCAGTCAGCAGACACATGGCAAAGTGGTCGGAAAATATAAAAAAGCCGCCGGAAAATTTAATTGTCCCGAAATCGATGTTTTTTTTCAAGTTACGGGACTACAAACGATAAATAGAAATTGTATGGGACCAAAATTGATACCACCCCAAAGTTATGGGACCGATTTTGCAATTTACTCTAAAAGAAGTAGCCATAAGGTCAGAAAAATAAGTGGCCACCATACGAATCTAAGGACCTGTTACCACCCTAGATTCCTTCTCGCACCTCCATGTAGACTCCATGGTGGTACCCATTTCCTGACCTCTGATTTCTTTTCCGGTTAAAAGCTATAGAAAATCCTGGCACCATTCCTTGTCCGACACACACGACAAATACTTCTATTATGATCAGCCAGGTCCTTTGTCCCATCATCTGCGTCCAACTTGAGCAGCTTGAACACCTCTATTAACCGGAAGTTCTCAATTTATACTATAAAATGAGAGATGATGTTGGTGTTAGAAGTCAATGACTTCTAGATTATTCTACAACTAAGATACGTTTAAAAATCTGAAATTATTTCCTGTAGAGAATGATGCAAATTCTAAAAAATACTTAGATAAATATCTAATGCGCACACTTTCGCTAGAAAGATCTAGTGTGCGTATTCTCTGTAAGGATCTACCACTTTTTCTGTGATATTCTTACCTTTCCTATAAATAGGAGTTGTAACTTAGGCCAACAACACAACACACACAAGTTGTGAAGTGAGCCTCCCACATCAAACACTTTCTACAGTTGCTCTTCTTGTATTTTTCAAGTGTCCCATTTGTTGTATATTTTGTGTATCAATAAAATATCAAGTTCTATATTCCAAGTGTTTGGACCTACCGCTTACAACACAACAAGTGGTATCAGAGCCTTGTCGATCGGGCGTAGTTTTTTGTGGTGGTGATATTTGGTCGGGGACCAAAGACGTCGTCACTCTGCCGGAGTAAAAGGTCGGAGGATATTATTCACCGTTTGAGAAGAATCACTCAACAATTCTTGTTCGTGCGCAGTCCGGGACTGTGGAGCTGTTTGGTCTGGGACCTAGCTTACTTAGTGTTTGACAGTGCAACAAAACTAAGTCACGATGGCGGATTTTTCGGTGAGTAATATTAAAAAATTAAATAATCACAATTATAGCACATGGCAATCGTGTATGGTGTCATACCTGAGAGCCAAGATTTGTTGGAGTATGTCACCGGAAGTGACGCAACGCCGCCCGCTTCAACGTATGCCACGGCTTTGCGTAAATGGAAGGTGAAAGTGCGAAAGCCATGTTTGCTATAAAGACATCAATCGAAGATGAGATGATTGAGCATATCCGGAAAGCCACCACGCCGAAGGAAGCGGGGACACGTTGGCTAGTCGTTTTTCGAGGAAGAACATTTCGCGCCTGCAAATACTGGAGAATGAGTTGATGTCGCTCATCCAGGGAAATCTATCAATCAGAGATTATTTCACCAAGGTAAAATCTCTGTGTTATGAGATTTCCGAATTAGATCCGGAGTCCAAAATTGGTGAGTCTCGGATGAGAAGAATATTGATACATGGTTTAAAACCCGAGTATCGGAGTTTCACAACAGCGATACAAGGTTGGGCCACACAACCAACCATTGATGAGCTGGAAAATTTATTAGCCGACCAGAGTCGCTGGCTAAGCAGATGGCAGGCGTAGTTATAAAGTCAGAAGAAGAGGCGTTGTATGCAAGTCAAGCAAGAGGAAAATCAAATAGATATAACAATAAGGGATTCAAAAGACAATATGATGGAATACAACAAAAGGACGAAGGACGAGTTACCAAAGAGGGGAGTCAAGAGAAGAGACATGATAATAAGAAAAGTAATGATAGACCTCAAGGAGGAGACAAACGCTTTCACAAGCAACAAAATGCTTGCTTCAATTGTGGCGAGAAAGGGACATTTTGCAAGAGATTGTAGATTCAAGAAGAGACAAGTTGAAGGAAACGCCGCCACTTCGTATACCCGAGATGACCAAAGTGAAACGTAATGGGATGTCCAAGCATCTTTCTCGTGGTTGAAGTCCGAGCAAGAAAATATTGACACTACTATGGTGAAAGAAGAAGACCAAGTAACTTGTGCAGCAACTATGACAAGTGATATTGGGCGTGTTAACTTTCACAATCTGTGGATCGTTGACTCAGGAGCTGGCAATCATATGACCGGTGATAAAGAAAGACTTCAAAGTATGACAGAATACAAAGGAGGTCGTGTTGTCGTAACGGCGGATAACACTAAGCTTCCAATTAGACACATTGGAGAAACAGTGATCACGCCAAGCTCAAATTCTCAGCCAGTGATACTGCAAAATGTGATGCATGTTGATGGAATGAAGAAAAATCTCTTGTCGCATCACAACTCACGAGTCGGTAATTATGTATTGTTCAGTCCACAAGATGTGAAGGTTTATCGTGATCTTAGATTCGTTGGGTCTCCAATCCTAGAAGGTGAAAAGAAGGAGTCAGTATATGTACTGACTGCTGAAGCAGCATATGTGGAGAAAACCAGGAAAAATGACACAAATTCGATCTATGGCATGCACGTCTGGGACATGTCAGTTATAAGAGACTTAAGGTCATGATGAAAGAGTCTATGCTCAAAGGACTTCCTAAGTTGGAATGTCGGGACGACACGGTTTGCGCCGGATGCCAATATGGAAAAGCGCATCAACTCCCATATAAGGAGTCGAGATACCGAGCAAAGGCGCCACTTGAGTTGATTCATTCAGATGTATTTGGACCAGTAAAGCAACAGTCAATTGGAGGTGCAAAGTATATGATCACCTTCATTGACGATTTCTCAAGATATACGTGGGTGGATTTCATGAAGGAGAAATCTCAAGCTTTGGAGAAATTCAAATGTAAAGTCGAAGCAAAATTTCCGGAGAGAGTCCGTTGTCTCCGCACAGATAATGGAGGTGAGTATACATCCACCGAGTTCTCGGAATATCTAAAGCAAAATAATATTCGCCGGCAGTTGACTTGTCCGAGAACGCCGCAACAAAACGGGGTAGCTGAAAGAAAGAATCGACATTTAGCTGAGACATGTCGGAGTATGATACATGCAAAGAATGTCCCAGCCCGTTTTTGGGCGTAATGTATGAAGATCGCATCCCATGTGATCAATCGGCTACCACAAGCAAAGCTTGGATTCATCTCACCATATCAGAAACTCAAAAGAGAGAAACCAACTGTAAGTCATTTCAAAGTATTTGGTCGTGTCTCGTTACGTATTCGTCCCGGATGAGCTACGAAGCAAATTTGACAAGAAAGCAATCAGATGCATCTTCTTGGGATACGATGAGGAAAGAAAAGGATGGAAGTGTTGTGACCCAAGAACGAATCGATGTATGGTGTCAAGAAATGTTGTATTCGATGAAGCATCTTCTTGGTGGTCATCTCAAGATGAGGAGCTTCCTGACTCACCTATTCTAGAAGAGAAAAGGACTGGAGAAGAGTTATGCACTCTGAAAGTAAATGATAATGGCCAAGAGAAATCGGCAGCAACTCAAGAGATGGAATATAGCAGTATCGAAAGTCCAACACCGGAGATGGAGAAAGTTGATCATCATGAACAACAACTTAGGAGATCATCTCGACAGAGGAAACCAAATCCTAAGTATGCTAACATTGCGACAGTTGATGATACTGTGACGCTGATTATGCTGGGGATCATGACACTCTCCGATCAACTACCGGTTACGTGTTCAGCCTTGGTTCTGGAGTAATATCTTGGTGTAGCAAAAGACAACCTACTGTATCTCTATCAACTACCGAGGCAGAGTACCGAGCAGCCGCTGTAGGAGCTCAAGAAGTCACTTGGCTTGTGCAGTTATTGAAAGATTTACACCAGCCGGTTGACTATGCAGTGGATTTACATTGCGACAATATATCATCACTTCAACTAGCAGATAATCCAGTATTTCATGCAAGGACCAAGCACATTGAAGTGCACTACCACTTTATTCGAGAGAAGGTTCTTCAAGATAAGATACAGATGATTCACGTGAAGACTGAAGATCAATTAGCAGATATATTCACAAAAGGATTAAGCGGACGCAAGCTCGAGGAATTCAGAAATGCTCTTGGGATGCAAATGAGCTCGTAGTCAAAAGAAAGAAGTCATTGAGGGGGAGTGTTAGAAGTCAATGACTTCTAGATTATTCTACAACTAGTACATGGGAAAAATCTAGAAATTATTTCCTTAGAGAATAGTCTAGAATTCTAAAAAATACTTAGATAAATATCTAATGCACACTTTGCCTAGAAAGATCTAGTGTGCATATTCTCTAGAAGGATCTACCACTTTTTCTAGGATATTCTTACCTTTCCTATAAATAGGAGTTGTAACTTAGGCCAACAACACAACACACACAAGTTGTGAAGTGAGTCTTCCACATCAAACACTTTCTAGTTGCTCTCTTCTTGTATTTTTCAAGTGTCTCATTTGTTGTATATTTTGTGTATCAATAAAATATCAAGTTCTATATTCCAAGTGTTTGGACCTACCGCTTACAACACAACAGTTGGACTTGTGTCTTCATCTCCTTTCAGTCTGGTTTGCATTCCCGTGAGCGTTAAGGTCCACCCCAAGGTATATAAACCCTTCTTCGGCCCTTGCTTGTGGGCTTTTTGTCGTACTTGAGGTTTCCGTCTCCTTTCCATTTTCTAGTTGAATCGAAACTTCTAGGATTCAAGGATCTTGACGATCTAGATGCATGGGGCCTTGCCTCTGCCTGGCCTGCTCTAATAGCGTTGTAAACGATTCCGGTCGGTTACCTACCAGCTACCTGGTAAACTCTAACATCTATGAGGCGATTTCAGGTAGGACTTTGTCCCGTCCTACCCTTAAAGTTCATTCCCCTACATTCGTAATAGGAGAAACTTCTGTATTTTCTGGGATAAGCACGTTGGCTTCCTGCATATCTTCTCCGTTTGTCACTTGGATATGTCTAGTTGGATGTATGTCGTTGTTGGTCGTGGACGTGTCTCCTAAGTGGAGATGTCTGCTACAACTTTGAGAATTCTATCTTTTGGAGGCATGGTTGTATGTTAACCACAATCTCAACGAAGGTGATGTTTCAGGCCCTCCTTATAGCACCAATTGATGATGCCATAAATCATCCAATATGATCTGAGCATTGATGCTGCCAATTAAACTTCTGAGTTTGATGTCCAGCTGATCCTTGTTGCAGATATACCTCTAAAAATAAGGCAATCATTAGGGGTCATGGAGTTTTATCTCTTGGAAAACCTTCTGATGCTCAAGTCAGTAATGTGAACATGAGGTGAAGGAGATCATCAAAATGATAGTGATAATAGTTGTGATATTACCTGGTAAAAGAGGGAGATGATCCCTTATATAGTGTGTTTTTTTAGTGAAATTGAAAGTCAAACCGGTGGAAATGGTGTGTAGAAGTATTCATGTCAGAGTGATGATTGACTTGTGCTCAATACATGTTGAGCTAGATATTGGTTAGTGGCAGGGAAAGACCTGCAGCACATCTACCGTGGAAATCATTCGGAGCGCTATGCACTAGAGATTTGGCTAGGTGCCATTATGTTGTGCTGAGGCTAGATAAGCTTTTAGGCTTCGTTGTTAAGCTTTATTAAGGTTGAGCTCTAGATCACATTTATCCAAAAATATAGGTTGGTGGCATTGAGAGATCAACCTGGACAGTACAATAAGGTGGTCTTATGCTCGTAGTTGTGTTGTGTGAGCGCCACGTGTACGGCTGATCTGGCCCATGTCAGCATTCAAGGCAATGTATTCTGAATTCATAGCAATTTTCCACTATAGACTTGCAAGAGCTGCAGATACACTAGTAGGTTCTTGTAAATGTGAGTGATAGGTGGACTGAGATTGGGATAAATATGTTTTTGGCATGACAATGCCACTTTTATATCTAGTTTGCATAGGATGAGAAGGGGGGACATGATTATGATTTAGAGAATTGATAGGAGGATCAGGAAGAATAAGAGGATAAGGTGTGGGAGTGCCAATGGATATATCAGAGAACACAACAGGAGTAGGAGTGTGAGAAGGTAGGTGAGGTGGGGGAGACCAAAAGATAAAGAGGAAAATGCATCAGGAGAATAATGGTCAGTGTGAGGTGATTGATATGGATATGAAATGGGTAGAATACGATTGTCAGGATTGGGAACAAGACAAATGTTGGGAGAATTCTCTTTTGATGGAAGATATAGAAGAAATGAAAGTTGGGTTGGCAGAGTGTCAGACTGAATTGGCATGCACTACAAGAAAACTGCTTTAAAGGAACGAAATTTTAAGGAACGACAATGTCGTCCCTGTAAATACCTTTTTTGGGACGACAAAGTCGTCCCTTTAAATGAAATTAAAATAGTCAAAGTTTTTGGTGGATATTTTTTGAGGATACTTTAAGGGACGACAATGTCGTCCCAAAAAATAAAATATTGACCCCACAGTGCCAGCTTGGATTTCCACGTGGCCAGAACTCTTCAAAGGGACGACAATGTCGTCCCATTAAACTGTTTTTAGAAAATTAAATGTTATACGGAAAAATATATTAGATTTTCGGTTTATAGGGACGACACTTGTCGTCCCTTTAAAGGGAATTGATTTTTTTTAATAATATTATGTTATATAAAACATTTATAAAAAAAAATTGTTTGTAGGGACGACATTTGTTGTCCCTTTAAAGGAAATTAAAAAAATTTCAAAAAAAAAATGTTATATGATACAATTATAATTTTTTGGGTTTTTTAGTATACATATTCTAATAAACATTACATTAAAATATAAAATACATTATTTGTTATAAAAATTCATTTATCGAACGATAATACAGGTGATTTTTATAGTACTCTCTACTATAGATCGTCAGTTCGTTATCGAGCGATTGATTTGAATCTCGGGGTTCGTTAACGAGCGATTGATCTCAATCCCGAGATCCGTTATCGATTAAGCGATTTCAAACCGATATCTTTCATTACAGATCATCCTGATAGTACTCTCTACTATAGATTGTCAGTTCATTCTTGAGCGATTGATTTGAATATCGGGGTTCGTTAACGAGCGATTGATCTCAATCCCGAGATCCGTAATCGATTAAGTGATTTCATATCGATATCTTTCTTTACAGACCATCCTGATAGTACTCTCTACTATAGATCGTTAGTTCGTTATCGAGCGATTGATTTGAATCTCGGGGTTCGTTAACGAGCGATTGATCTCAATCCCGAGATCCGTAATCGATTAAGTGGTTTCAAATCGATATCCTTCTTTATAGATCATCCTGATAGTACTCTCTACTATAGATCGTTAGTTCGGTATCGAGCGATTGATTTGAATCTCGGGATTCGTTAACGAGCGATTGATCTCAATCCCGAGATCCGTAAACGATTAAGTGGTTTCAAATCGATATATTTCTTTACAGACCATCCTGATAGTACTCTCTACTATAGATCGTTAGTTCGTTATCGAGCGATTGATTTGAATCTCGGGGTTCGTTAACAAGCGATTGATCTCAATCCCGAGATCCGTAATCGATTATGTAGTTTCAAATTGATATCTTTCTTTACAGATCATCCTGATAGTACTCTCTACTATAGATCGTTAGTTCGTTATCGAGCGATTGATTTGAATCTCGGGGTTCGTTAACGAGCGATTGAACTCAATCCCGAGATCCGTTATCGATTAAGTGATTTCAAATCGATATCTTTCTTTACAAATCATCCTGATAGTACTCTCTACTATAGATCGTCAGTTCGCTATCGAGCGATTGATTTGAATCTCGGGGTTCGTTAACGAACGATTGAACTAAATTCCGAGATTCGTTATCGATTAAGTGATTTCAACCTGATATCTTTCTTTATAGATCATTCTGATAGTACTATCTACTATAGATCGTCAGTTCGCTATCGAGCGATTGATTTGAATCTCGGGGTTCGTTAACGAGCGATTGATCTCAATCCCGAGATCCGTAATCGATTAAGTGATTTCAACCCGATATCTTTCTTTATAGATCATTCGATAGTACTATCTACTATAGATCGTCGCCCGCTATCGAGCGATTGATTTGAATCTCGGGGTTCGTTAACGAGCGATTGATCTCAATCCCGAGATCCGTAATCGATTAAGTGATTTCATCCCGATATCTTTCTTTATAGATCATTCTGATAGTACTATCTACTATAGATCGTCAGTTCGCTATCGAGCGATTGATTTGAATCTCGGGGTTCGTTAACCAACGATTGATCTCAATCCCGAGATCCGTAATCAATTAAGTGATTTCAACCCGATATCTTTCTTTATAGATCATTCTGATAGTACTATCTACTATAGATCGTCAGTTCGCTAGCTATCGAGCGATTGATTTGAATCTCGGGGTTCGTTAATCTCGCGATTGATCTCAATCCCGAGATCCGTAATCGATTAAGTGATTTCAACCATTTTTATATAATTTTAATAATTCATATAATATGTAAGTTATATAATTATATTGAGTAGTGATTTCAAACCCGGGGCTCGTTAATTAGTCGATTAATGATTTCAAACCCGAGGATCGTTAATTATTTTTATAAAAAAAAAATTAATAATACTTTAATGGGACGATAATGTCGTCCCAAAAAAGTGTTGTCGTCCCAATAAACTTTATAACCTAAACTAAATCGGGCTGCCTCCTTTCTTCTTCTTCATTTCAACAATTCTGATTATAACAGCCTCCCTCATTCAGCCTCGGACTGCTTATCCACCTCCCCTCCGGCCAGTTGAGTTTTGCGCCACCACCACCTCCACTTCATTTTCCTTTATTCTTCTCTTTCAATTTTCTAGTTCTCCGGCCATTTCAAGCTTAATCCGGTGATTTGAAGAAAAAATCCGGCGAATTGATTCACCATTTTCGCTACTTGAAGCACCATTTTCACTACTTGAAGCACCAAAACGTATGTAATCCTCTAAGCTTTCCAATTTTTTATTTTTTTTTCGTTTTTTTTTGGCGTTTTTTTTTTTTTGTTTTTTCTTTTCGTTTTTAATTTTCTGTTTTGGCATTGAGGCATATGGTTTGGTATCGTGTAGTGAACTGTTGCAATTTTGTTGGAGTTTGGGTTGTATTGTATATATGGCTTAGCTTCGTTTTTTGAATTGAGATTGAAATTTGGCTTAGATTTGTTTTTCCATTGAGATTGTATAGATTCGTTTTTGTGGTGAATGGTGAATGGTGAATGGTGAATGGTGAATGGTGTGTAGTGAGTGTGTAGTGAATGGTGAATGGTGAATGGTGTGTAGTGAGTGTAGTGTAGTTGATAGTGTATGGTGAATGGTGAATAAATTTGTAGTGAATGGTGAATGGTGAATGGTGTGTAGTGAGTGTAGTGTAGTTGATAGTGTATGAGTATGGTGTAGTTGATAGTGTATGAGTAGTGAGGGTGTAGTGAGTGTAGTGAGGCTTGATGGTTAGATTGATGCTTATGGTGAGATTTATTGGTGTAGAAGGACTTTGGTTATAAATTTGGTATTGTTCGTGCATAAGGGTGTTGTTCCTACCCAAAATGGTACTGAAAATGGCTCTGTTTCAGAGACCATTGTTATTGAAGAACATGATGATATACTAACTTTTTCTTGTGCCTTAACGATGAAAACGATCTCGATCAAAATGAAAATGATGGCAATAACGATTATGGTTCAACGGATTGCGATGATGATAATAACTGTGTAGATGATGACATATACGACTCGATCCCACCAAACTATGCAAGTGATGATGAATGATGCTATAAATCTAATAATCTTTTAGTAAGTTCATTCAAATATACTTGAATTTAAAAATTATATAATACTAGTGCTTTACTTATACTACATCAACATAAATGTGTTCTTTATATCAATTTTTTTTATTATATTCAAATATTTGATCATATAGGTGAATGGCTTGCGCGGGATCGACAGGTGGTTCTCAACCACCACACGAGCATCCATTTAGGCTACCGGGCCAATGCGAGGACTGTATTTAATTAACTTGCATTTTTTTTCTAGTATGATTATTCTTATTTCGTTGAATTAACATTAACACCGATACTACAGATCATATAGCAGATAATGAGTATGAGGAATTCATACCATCACCTCCATCCCCGAAAAAGAAGCAGGGTGAACGTGGACCTGCAAAAGGTATCACCGTCCAAGCCCTAAAGAGAAAGTTAGGGGGCTTGATTCCTCTTATATGGGATCCTAGATTTCCCAGTGTTCAAAAGGCATTGGGAAGATATGCGAAGGATTTTGAGTCTGAGACAGGGAAAGTCGGGAGGTCCCATGTTCCCTGTTACACCCCGACCTAGAAAAAAGGTGGAAGACCGACTTAAACAATTAATTTGGGAAGAACTTAGGGTACTTAGCTAATCAATTTGTTAACACTTTCAAATTGTAAGAGTCAAACATATTAATTTAGAAACCAATTGTTTCATTTCTTGTGTTTTCAGGCATCGTTCCAACCCCTTGAGCCTATTCACCGCGCTGCCGTGCTTAAAAGCGCCGGTACTTCATTCAGAAAATGGAAGGCTAGGCTAAGGAAGGCTGTAGATGAACACAACAACAAGGGGTTGCCAGGGCCTTGTCCCCGACCCAGGGATGTGTTTTCACAGCAACAATGGGAAGTGTTTCTCCGCCACCTTAGTACTGCTGCTTTTAAGGTAAAGCTTTTATTCCATTACATGTGTTACGTAGATTCGATTATTATTACTTGTTACTGCTTATATATAATACAAAAGTACTATTTTTTTGCAGACTAAATCTGATCAGAATAAGAAGAATCGCGCCGGGAGTAAATTTGTAGGCCGCCAAGGACGAACGCCTATGGCCGTAGTTCGATGGGATAAGTTAAGAATGGTAAGTATTAGGAAATAAATCCCTATGACTTCATTTTTTTGAATTTTCATAACTAATACTTTTGTTTTTTTTTCAAGGGTAATGTGAGTCTGAGTGAAGATCCTTTGGGGCAGGATCCTATCCATGTATGGGCGAGCAAGCATAAGAATGCTGACGGTTCGTTTCTCAACAGTGATGCGGAGGCTGCTTATGTAAGTGATATACGTTGTATATATTTCAATTCAATACGTTCACATTTTCCTTATCTTAATTAACTGCCAACGATATATGTTGTGTTTAGAGGAGGCTGGAGGATTGGCGTAATATGATTGCACCAGTTCGACCGATGACTTTTGAAGATGAGGAGGCAATCTTTCAGGGAGCCTTAGGAACAAGGCGAGATTATTTGATTGGCCTTGGCCCTACGCAATCTTCCTCCATATCCAATTCATCACAATCGGCCCGCCTTCGACATCGTCATCTTCTTACCACCAAGGATGCAATATGCAGATTGAAAAACTTAGAAAGTCTCATGATCAGTTGGTGAAGTTAACCAAAAAACAAGAGAAGAGAAACAAAAAACAAGGGGCTCTTCTCAAATTGTTGCTGACTAATCTTAAGGCTATGGAACCGGATATGCAAATAGAGGTCAGCTCATCATCTTCCGATGAAGATGAAGACGATTCTGAAGATGATTCTCAAGTTGATCTTGACGATGATGCGTAGACATTGTAGACGAAACTATTCTTACTTTTGAAAACATTACACAACTTTGTATTTTACGTAACATTTTTTGTTTATGCATTTTTTTATATATCATATGATATAAACCACACCATTATGATTTATTTATCTTGTTTTAATCCTAAGGATGTTAACATAAACAATATTTGAATCGGTTTGCTAAACAAACAAGATATAATAACAAAAATGCCACTTATCATATGCATAAACATAAAAGCGTAGTAGAAATGACCCGATCCAGTCGGATCTAGTCCAACACGATTGGGTTTAGGGCACTACACATAAAAGTTTGAAGATGTTGTATTTGGGTTTGGTGTGAATGAGAAATTCATAAGGAGTGTCGTTCCGTAACACATGAGTAGGTAGAGTGTCGATGATTCTAGTTGCTTCCTAAAACTATACCACCTGAATTTTAGAGGCATAGTGGCTTGAGCCAGAAGTGTCCGCCAAGCTCAACTATGTGCATGTGTTTTCTTTCAGCACGGTCATGTTGAGCATGTGCACAAGAACATGGATGTCTAGAAACTATACCATGCTCTTTTAATTAAGATTCAAAGGATCTAAACTTACCACCACTGTCAGAATGTAGACATTTAATTTATTAGGAAAATGATATTCAACCAGATTTTTGAATGTGATAAATGTGGATAAAGCCTCATATTTCATTTTAAAAGGGTATGTATAGGTGTATCTAGTATGATCATCCACAAAATGTATATAATAAAGATAACCTTCAACATATTTAGAAGGAGCTGGACCTTAGAGGCAAGTTTGAATTAATACAAGACATTTAAAAGCATACAATACAGACTTTAAATCATGCAAAGTGAGAGTTTTTCCAATTTGACCAGATTCATAGAAAACAAGTTTTTTATTCAGGGAAACTTTATATTGACTCAAGACTTGACTAAGCACTTGTTTGAAAAGGTATGGCATGATAGAGACGTGACGAGGATCACAACGGTATGAAAATCGTCCAAAACGGAGTTCGTATGATGGAATGACGCTAGATTAAAGTTTGGCGATCGAGAGAAAAATAAATAAATTATTATTAAGTTTTTATGGGATCCCAACTTTGATGTTCAATGGGGAGTGAAGCCCCAGTATGTCATCCGTTTTGGCCAAAATAAAATAAAAGAAAGAAGTCAAATGGAGATGGAAAAGTAAACATTTGGCCACCCTATTGGCCGGGCATTTAATGCAGCAACATTCTGATGACAGTCAAATTATACTATTAAAAGTCATCAACATTGTCATTAAATCGATCCTAATAATATTTATTTTATATTAAATTACATGCTTATAATGATTATTTGATATTGGATAATTTAAAAGATATAATTTGGTATTTATCCGTTTTGATTATTTAAATATGATTTACTTTGGGATAATTGTTTATTTTGTAGATTGAGATAATTTTGAAGGATAATTGCAAATGGACAAATTAAATTAGAAGATAAATCGAAGCAAATTCGGAGTACATTAAAGATAAAAATCGGATCAGTGTGAAAAGAGGAGTAAGGGATGACAAGAGCCAACGAGCCAATCAGAAGGCCTGGGACTCGCTGGCAGCGACCCCTCAACTCGCTGGGGGCGAGTCCTGTTTCAGTGGGAGATCGGCCGGGAGTTATCTTTAATTGTTTTGATATTTTGAAATATATCTTTAAATCAGCTTGAACCCCTATAAATAGAGTTGTACGAATTTCATTTGAGACACACTCTAGAATACGTCAGCAAAATACAATTTCACAACATTGGTTTTATTTTCAATATATGTTTTCTTTATTTTATGTTCTTTCATTACGGAGTCGTTAGAATCGCCGGTTAGAGATCGTATCGAGGAGTGGGAATCATGCTCGTCTTCGAGGGTAATGTCTACTCAATTATGCAATCTTTATTCGTAGATCTAATTTATTTCGTGAGGGAGTAGTCATTTTGTGTATTGATTTCGTGATGTAGTTAATTAACGAACCCATGTTTATGTAGATCTGAGACGTAAAAGACGTTTCACGAGCAAATCTGGTTCAGATCTGAGCTCGCTGGCAGCGAGCCTATATCTCGCTGGTAGCAAGATCTGTGATGTTCTTTATTTGTCTGTGAACGGCTTCGACTACGTCAGATTCTCTGCTTTGTAATTCAAACGAGTAATTAAACTTGATCAACTTAATTATTTGTCATCGTAATTTAACATGAGACCTAAAAAGTGATTGTTACTTAGGACAGAGATTGAATCGGTGTCTAAGAAGTACGCCTAACCATAGGAATGTTGCTTAGATGAGGTTACGGTTTATACAGGCATCCCTAGTTTCGTAATTGTGTCAGAAGTTATATGAGATGGAGACTAAAAATGTGAAGTCACGTAACGGAGACACGATGATCTAGATGGCCTACCCGGAGCTAGATCTATTTTAGGGGATGACTCCAGTAGTCAGAATAATTATTCTTAAATGTCTTGTTTTTGTCTCGTCGTGAATCTACATAGCATGGAAGAGTAATTACTACTAGCGTTATCAATATCGTTTGTTAATCATTTATAAAACCTATAAAAATAAGTGTCTTAGTGTCGTTGTGTCTTTTGTGGTTTTGTGTTTCTATTGTGTCAATTTTAATTCTGCGTTATTTGTTGGTCGTGGACCGCCTTTAATTTGCTTTTAGTTTAATAAGTTGTATTTCGTTTAAGCCGAGTCTCTGTGGGATCGACCTCGACTCTATCTAACTATACTACGATTGAACCTAGTTCTCTTGCTAGTGTGTTATTTAGGTATCGAGTATTTTTATTACTTGACCCGACATCAAGTTTTTGGCGCCGTTGCCGGGGACTCGTGTCATTAATCAAGTATAGCTTATTTTATTAAAAGTAAATTTGTAAATATTGTGAATAGTATCTGTTAAATTATTTTTCGTAGTATAAAGTTAACCTATAAGTGTCACAAAACGAATCGGGGCAGTCCCCCAGAATTTGGTGAACTCGCTCCCGCCAGCCCTGAATTCGCTGGGAGCAAGCCAGATTTTCTGGTCGGTTTCTGTTTTGTTTCGTTTTACACAGTGTCTGCTTTGTGTTTTCGTATTTTTTTTTTTTAATTTTTAGAGTCTGTTTTAGTTTCATTTTTTTATTATATAGTCTAGTTAAAGGCCTAGCCTTTTAAGTTTTTAATTGTTTTATTGTTTTTTGCTATTTTATAGTACGCAACTCGGGAATCGAAGGAACCGCTTGAGCCATATAACCTGAAATAGAGAAATTTGCGAGGCGAAATAGGAAATTAGCGAGAGAACTGGCTAAACAAGGAGAAGAGGATCCAAATCTTGAGGAAAGCGAGCAAGGATTGGAAGAAGGACATACAACCGATCATTCTGAGCACTCTGAATCTGAGGCAGAAATGGAAGGCGTTCTGAACAACCCGAAACAGGTACTTAATCCTGAACATGTTGTTAATAATGCTAATAATGTGAATAATCTTAATGCTAATAATGGAAACCAATCCCTAGCTCAAGGAGCGCGGCGCACTTTACAAAGTTATGCAACACCTACTATTGAGCAATTCATTCCCGCTATCGTAGCACCGCAAGACCCTGTGGAAGTCTATCACCCTAGGCCTAATGTAATTCAAATGGTGACCAACTATTCCACTTTTCATGGAATCCAAAACGAGGATCCTGGTGTTCACGTGACAAATTTCTTGGAAATCGTTAGCACTGTGAAGCCAGAATTAATCCCGGAGGGTAACATTCGCCTTAAGCTTTTCCCTTTTACTTTGAAAGATAAAGCTAAGCAATGGCTTCTCTCTTTAGAGGCTGGATATATCACTACTTGGGAGCAATTGTTGCAAAAATTCATGAATAAGTATTTTCCTTTAGGAAAAACCTTTAAGTTACGCCAGGACATCTTAGGATTTAAGCAACAACCTGGGGAGAGTTTTGATCAAGCTTGGGAGCGTTTTAAGGAAGCTATGAGAAAGTGTCCTCATCATGATATCTCTCTTTGGCTTTTAATGCAAACTTTTTACCATGGATTGAGAGAGACAGAGAAAATTAGAGTAGACGCCTCCAAAGAATGAGCGTTTGTTCTTTTATCTGCTGAGGAGGCACAAGGAAAGATGGAGCAAATAGCGATGAATAGTCAATGGGGAGGCAATGACATAGCTACTGTGAAGATGACCGCCGACATATTTGAGGATAGTGCATCTACCAAAATCTTAGAACAACTGTCTGTTATCAACAATAAGGTAGATGGAATGCAAGAGAGGATGGCAAGAGTAGAGAAAGGGCCTGGAATCGAAGTAATTCCTCAAAGTGAGAATGCTGGTACTGAAGAAGCCAACTATATTGGGAGACAAGGAAATCAATGGGGAGGATATAAGCCTAACCATAACCATCCTGGATTCCGATATAGCGACCCTAATGCAGGAGAAGGGCCTAAACCGCCTACTACTTATGTACCACAGCAAACTAAAACTTTTGGTTGGGAAGCTGCGATAGAAAAATTGAGTAATGTCGTTACTGACAATATGGGACAACTTTCAAAATCTATGGCTGAGTTAGCCACTAACTTTAGCCAATATTGTCAGAAGAACGATGCTAAGGTGACCAATCAATAAGCCATAGTCCAAAATCTCACTCACCAAATAGGACAATTAGCTAAGCAAGTCTCAACTAGACCTCCTGGCGGATTGCCGAGCAATACTGATAAGAATCCTAAGGATTTGAATGCGATCATGAATAGAAGTGGGAAAGAGGTGACTCCACCATCTTTAAAAGAGAAAGAGAAAGCTGTATATTGTGAGCCAAGCAAGGAAGCAAATACCTCTGGAACCTTGCCTGAGCAAGAAACCTATAAGGAACCTGCTGGCCCTAGAGTTGAGCTTCATAATAATAAGTATCCTATTTTAACTGATGTCGATCCTTCAACCTTACCTTATCCTCCACGCAAATATAAGCCTATGGTTGATGACAAAAGGTATAAGAAGTTCATTGATATTTTTAGAAAGTTACACATCAATATACCTTTAGTTGAAGCACTTGCTGAGATGCCTGAGTACACTAAGTTCTTAAAAGAAGCTGTCTCTACTAAGAGGAAACTCCTAGATTTAGAGACCATTTGCCTAAATGAGGAGTGCTCAGCCATTCTTCAACATAAGTTACCCTCTAAGTGCAAGGATCCAGGAAGTTTTGTCATTCCCTGCACCATAGGTAACGTATGTTTGAACAAAGCCTTGTGTGATCTAGGAGCGAGCGTAAATCTGATGCCTCTATCCATTTTTCAAAAGCTAGGTATGAAAGACCTTAAAAATACTTCAATTACTTTGCAATTAGCTGATCGATTGGTTAAGGAACCTTGTGGAGTGGTTGAAGATGTGCTAGTAAGGGTTGAGAAATTTGTGTTTCTTGTCGGCTTTGTTGTGCTAGATATGGAAGCTAACTATGAAGTGCCCCTAATCTTAGGAAGACCTTTTATGGCCACTAGTAGGACGCTTATCGATGTTTACAAAGGAGAGCTAGTGTTAAGAGTAAATGGAGATGAAATAGCATTCAACGTGTTTGACACTATGAAGACACCTGATGATGGAGAGGATGCATGTTTCACGTTGGATTCTGTTGACAAGCTTGTCAATGACTTCCAACAATATGAAGATATTAAAGACTTCCTCGAGGCTACCCTAGAGTTAGAGGATGAAGTGCCATATGAAAAAAGCGAGGAAGAAAAAGTGATATGGCCTGGATGTAGTAGAGGAACCCCTGGCCATGTTGAGGAGATGAAGTCCACCGAGGTTGAGAAATTCTACCATATACCAACATGGCATAAGTTCTTTGAACTTAAGCTAACCGGAAAAAAGTTAAAGACCTCGTTAGAAGAATCACCTACCAATCTGACGTTGAAGCCTCTGCCTGCACATTTGAAGTATGTATTCCTTCAAGACGAGACCTTACCGCTTATTATTTCTTCTGCCTTGAGTGAAATACAAGAAGAAAAGCTGATAAGAGTGTTGAGAGAGTATCGCGGAGCATTTGGATGGACAATAGCTGACATTAAAGGCATAAGCCCTAGCGTTTGTATGCATAAAATCTCCGTTGATCCTGCAAAGAGAGCGGTTGCACAACCCCAAAGAAGGTTGACTCCACAATTGAAGGACATGGTTAGGGATGATGTTATTAAGATGCTAGAAATGGGAATCATCTTTCCTATCTCTGATAGTGAATGGGTTAGCCCGATCCACGTAGTTCCTAAAAAGGGAGGTTTGACGGTGCAAGCCAATGAGTTAAATGAGTTGATTCCTATCAGACTCATTACTGGTCATAGAGTGTGCATTGACTTTAGGCAATTAAATGACGCAACTCGTAAGGATCAATTCCCTCTTCCCTTCATTGATCAAATGCTCGAGAGACTGAGCGGACATGCGTTTTATTGTTTCCTTGACGGTTACTCAGGATATTATCAAATTCATATCTCACCCGAGGATCGTGAAAAGACCACTTTTACATGTCCATATGGAACTTTTGCTTACAATAGAATGCCCTTTGGTTTGTGCAACGCACCAGCAACGTTTCAAAGATGCATGATTTCTCTGTTTGCTGATATGGTTGAAGATTTCCTAGAGATCTTTATGGATGATTTCTCCGTCTTTGGAGATGATTTCGATTCATGTCTCACGCATCTAGCACGAGTGTTGAAGAGATGTGTTAAGGGTGAATTTATACGATTTATATTGATATATTTTATGATAATTTCCCTCATATTTGTATAATTTGCATAAGAAACGAGTGTTTAATGGAATTATTGAGCAACTGAGGTTTTTAACGAGTTATTCGCAAAATTGGTTAATTTATGTGTTTTATTGATGATTTTATGTTTATTTGAATACTATTACACTTTGTGATGTTTTTGATGACGTGTAGATGCATAATTGCGGTTCAAAAGATGATTAAATGAAGATAAATGTCGGATTTAATGGATGAAAAAGAGATAAGGATGGAATTGGCTAGAAGAAAAGAGATAGAGTTGAAGATTTCGATTTTGGATCTAGCTGAACTGGCGTCCAAGTCCCGTCCAGAGTGGACGAGCGTCTGAATAGTGAACGGGCGTCCAGGAGAAGAAAGTTGATTCAGAGAGTTTGGACGCTGAGTGGACGGGCGTCTGAAGCAAGTCCAAGGCATCTGGACGGGCGTCCACAATTCTGGACGGGCGTCCACGGCCGACATGCTGAAAACCGACTTACTTTTCTATAAATAGCAGTGCGGATTTCAACCCAAAACATACATTATTGAGACCTATTGATACACAATCATTAGGAGAAAACCCTAGGCGGCCCCAGCCCCCTTAGGGAAGGTTGGGGTTGCCATTTTTCTTGTGTTTTCCGCTTTCTATTTCGTTTCGTTTCTGTTTTTGCTGAATGCTTGGAGGCTGAGCAATTGTTCAAACTATGTGAATCCGTTTCAGCAGGTTCTTTATTTTCAATCTAGATTTGTTTTGTGAATTTGATTAAAGTTGTATTTTTTCCATGATTATTCGTTATGCAATCGATATCGAGAGATGTATTGCTATTTGATGTTTACAGTATGACGAGAGTCGGTGTAAACCTTAGATCACCATAGGAAAGATGGGATTTTTAATCTTGACATAACGAGAGTTGATAGGTTAGATTTCTAGGTTGCTAGATTGAGAGATCTTACACCTTGTTTTGATAGCGTCAATCTTATATATCGAGAGATGAAAGATTTATAGGTGAATTATCTACGAGAGTAGAAATTCATACTTTTGTTAGGTGAACCACAACTTGAATTAAATCATCACAAGATAACTTTAGAGAGGAAATAGAGGGTTGCGGGAACGGTGGATTATTGTTTGTTCGTTGTTTAATCACCATGATCATCTTCTTGTTTACTGTTTATTATAGTTTATAGTTTAGATCTCGTTTTCGCTTTTATCCTTCCTGGCTTTGGACTGACAATCCTCTGTCCAGTTTATCTTTTCGTTCTATTATATTAGGTTTAATAATAATAGTATCAATCTTAGGAAAATTAATGAACTAGATACCCCGATTCCCTGTGATCGACTCCGGTATTAATCGCTATACTACGATCCCTACACTTGGGGAATACCGGATTTATAAATTTATTACTTGTTATTTTTCATTGCATAAAATCCGTGACAAGATGCGAGGAGACGAATCTGGTGCTTAACTGGGAGAAATGTCATCTTATGGTTACTGAAGGTATAGTACTTGGCCACCGTATTTCAAAGAACGATGTAGAGGTGGATAGAGCAAAAGTAGAGGTGATTGAAAAACTGCCTCCACCAACCAATCTTAAGACATTGCGAGGTTTTCTTGGCCATGCGGGATTCTATCGTCGGTTTGTGAAGGACTTTTCCTTAATCTCTAGACCTCTTACAGAGTTATTGGCCAAGGATGTGCCATTTGTGTTTACTAATGAGTGCATGAAAGCTTTCAATAAGTTAAAGAGCATGCTTAATTATTACTGCACCCATTCTGATTGCGCCTGATTGGAATCTACCTTTTGAGTTGATGTGCGATGCAAGCGATACTGCTGTAGGTGCTGCCTTAGGACAAAGAAAAGACAAGATTTTTAGGCCCATCTACTATGCTAGTCGAACTTTAAATGTTGCTCAAATGAATTATGCAACAACTGAGAAAGAGCTTCTGGCTGTTATCTTTGCATTTGACAAGTTTATATCTTATCTAGTAGGATCTAAAGTCACTGTTTGGACTGACCATGCGGATTTGAAGTATCTTTTAGCCAAACAAGATTCCAAGCCAATGTTATTGAGATGGATTCTACTATTGCAAGAGTTTGATGTAGAAATCTGTGATAAGAAAGGATCTGAGAATCTGGTTGCGGATCATCTTTCTCGTTTACAAATAGAGGATAATGAGCCAATGACCGAGATTGGAGAAACATTTCCTGATGAACAGTTATTCTCCATCACGGCTATACATGGAAAGGATGATTGCGCTGCAGTATCTTCGCGTGTTGAGGTTGTGAAGGAGAAGAAACAACCATGGTTTAAAGACTTTGTGAATTATCTATCCGCAAAATACTTGCCGCCAACTCTCAACCCCCAAGAAAGAAAGAAGTTCTTCAAGGATCTTAGGCACTATTATTGGGAAGAGCCCTATCTGTTTAAGCTAGGATCCGACAATGTCTTTAGGAGATGTGTGTCGGAAGAGGAGATGTATGATATCCTTAGACATTGCCACGCTTATGAGGCCGGAGGACATTATGGAGGAGACAAGACAGCTGCAAAAGTCCTCCAATGTGGTTTTTACTGGCCTACTTTGTTCAAAGATGCGCATCAATATGCTAGATCCTGTCATTCTTGCCAAATGACGGGAAATATCTCAAGAAGAAATGAAATGCCAATGAAGAATATATAGAGGTGGAACTTTTTGATGTTTGGGGTATTGATTTTGTAGGACCCTTTACTTCGTCTTTCTCCAACCGATATATTTTAGTGGCAGTCGACTACGTATCCAAATGGGTTGAGGCCATTGCTTCGCCTACTAACGATGCGAAGGTTGTACTTAAGTTCTTAAAGAAAAATATCTTTACGCGGTTTGGAGTACCTCGTGCCATTATTAGTGATAATGGAAGCCATTTTTGTAATAGGCCGTTTGAAAAGCTGATGATTAAGTACGGGGTTAGACACAAGTTAGCTACTGCTTATCACCCTCAAACAAGTGGACAGGTTGAGGTTACAAATCGAGAGATAAAGCGCATTTTGGAGAAAACTGTGAATATGACTAGAAAGGATTGGTCGTTGCGATTAGATGATGCTTTATGGGCTTATAGAACTGCTTATAAGATGACTATTGGTATGTCCCCTTATAAGATTGTGTTTGGAAAAGCATGTCATCTACCGGTTGAACTTGAACACCGTGCCATGTGGGCTACGCGTATGCTGAATTTTGATGAGAGTTTAGCTGAAGACAGAAGATTGTTGGAATTGACTTGCCTAGAGGAGTTTCGTCTGGAAGCCTATGAGAATGCAAAAATATTTAAGGAGCGCACAAAGAAATTTCATGATAAGAGGATATTGGACCGCACATTTAAGGAAGGCGATCTGGTTCTACTTTACAATTCGCGCTTGAGACTCTTTCCTGGCAAGTTAAAATCACAATGGTATGGCCCGTATCAAGTAAGTAAGGTTTTCCCTTCTGGAGCTGTTCAGTCATTAAACCTTAAGGATCAATCCACTTTTGTGGTTAATGGACATCGTTTGTAACATTACATTGGTCTTGGTCAAGGAACGGAGGAGGAAGTCTTCACTCTTGAAGATCCTACCTATAAATAAACCATCATTGAGTTGAGTCGAGCTGACGACTATAACCTCAGGACTATTTCTTAAAAACTATCCTTTTGTTTTTGTTTTGTTTGAATAAAGTAGCATGAGACTGTGAAGGTTTTTTTCATCTCGCTATGTTCCGAGTCTAAGTTCGGAATAAACGAGGTTTTTTCCTTGATAGCCGACATGTGAGTTTTGTAGTTTTAACTCTTTGGTTTACCTTGTCATTGGTTGTATAAAATAAAGTGGCTTAAATTGTTTTTGGATATTTTATATCTGATTACTACCACATTATTTTATATCTCACATTGACATGTTATTAACGGTTTCGTGGAGTTTCTGTTTGGTTTGCTTAAACAGGTTTTCGTTTGCTTCTCCATGACGTGCTTGCATAACTCCGATAATTTGCTTCTGCTTGAGAGCCGTTTCCAGAGCTAAGTCTTTTTCTTAAATTCTCCTTTTTCCTTGTCATTGGGGACAATGCCAAGTTTAAGTGGGGGGTAGGAGACTTAGCTATGATGTGTTATAATTAAAAATTGACTGAAACGGTGAAAAATGATAAAAATTGAACAAATGCCAAATTAATTAGCTCGTACCCTTAGAATTGTGAGTTCTTATACTTGGAATCGGTAGGAAAGGAACCAAGTTGCATGACTACGTAACATTTTATACTTATGTGAATGTAAATTTAAGGATATTCATGCTAACGATTGCAAATAGTTGTTTATTATTCCAGTACTCAATTCGAATCGACGAATACCGCACGAATTGTAATAATTGAAGAATTATGTGTACATTGCGTAGATGATTGGTTATGCAAACCTAGAGTCGAAATTTATCTGCTGATGTATTTTTATCTTCTAGCCATCAAAACGGAGTAATAAGCTTGAGAATTATCTGTGTTTTACCAATGTGTTAAACACTGGGCTTGTAGTAACATTACCAAAGTAGCCTCGCGCTTGTGGTAATATTCAATGCTATTGACTAATCTATGAGAGAGGGATTCTTGCAATGCATAATTTACTTTTAAAGCAAGTTTCGTTCTTGAGATTTGTTGATGCTTGGAGTTAAGAAAATGCGAATAAAGTCAAGTTTTTAAGAGGCTTTGAGTGATTTCTCGGCCTCCGAGTCCAAAAACATTTTGGATGACGCTCTTGCTTATTGCACCATGTCTTTAACCATTGCGAGGCTTAAGAAGTGGGAATGCTGATGTTGGTAGGTTAAGACTGCGAAGTTAGCATAAACTTTAATCTTGCCACGAATATATAGAACTGAATGCACATGCACGCATCACTTCGATTCATAGCGAGTAGTGAATAATGAATATCTTATGAGCATGAATGGTATGAGTTGACTCGAGTTTCTTGTGTAAGTATGATTTGACCATGGAAAATGTTGTCTTGGGGAATGACTTATTGATGCTTTGTTCGGGACGATCAAAGTCTAAGTGGGGGTAGTTGATGACGGTCAAATTATACTCATAAAAGTCATCAACATTGTCATTAAATCGAGCCTAATAATATTTATTTTATATTAAATTACATGCTTATAATGATTATTTGATATTGGATAATTTAAAAGATATAATTTGGTATTTATCCGTTTTTATTATTTAAATATGATTTACTTTGGGATAATTGTTTATTTTGTAGATTGAGATAATTTTGGAGGATAATTGCAAATGGACAAATTAAATTACAAGATAAATCGAAGCAAATTCGGAGTGCATTAAAGATAAAAATCAGATCAGCGCGAAAAGAGGAGTAAGGGATGACAAGAGCCAGCGAGCCAATCAGAAGGCCTGGGACTCGCTGGCAGCGACCCCTCAACTCGCTGGGGGCGAGTCCTGTTTCAATGGGAGATCGGCCGGGAGTTATCTCTAATTGTTTTGATATTTTAAAATATATCTTTAAATCAGCTTGAACCCCTATAAATAGAGCTGGACGAATTTCATTTGAGACACACTCTAGAATACTTTAGCAAAATACAATTTCACAACATTGGTTTTATTTTCAATATATGTTTTCTTTATTTTATGTTCTTTCATTACGGAGTTGTTAGAATCGCTGGTTAGAGATCGTATCGAGGAGTGGGAATCACGCTCGTCTTCGAGGGTAATGTCTACTCAATTATGCAATCTTTATTCGTAGATCTAATTTATTTCGTGATGGAGTAGTCATTTTGTGTATTGATTTCGTGATGTAGTTAATTAACGAACCGATGTTTATATAGATCTGAGACGTAAAAGACGTTTCACGAGCAAATCTGGTTCAGACCTGAGCTCGCTGGCGGCGAGCCTATGTCTCGCTGGTAGCAAGATCTGTGATGTTCTTGATTTGTCTGTGAACGACTTCGACTACGTCAGGTTCTCTGCTTTGTAATTCAAACGAGTAATTAAACTTGATCAACTTAATTATTTGTCATCGTAATTTAACATGAGACCTAAAAAGTGATTGTTACTTAGGACAGAGATTGAATCGGTGTCTAAGAAGTACGCCTAACCATAGGAATGTTGCTTAGATGAGGTTACGATTTATACCGGCATCCCTAGTTTCGTAATTGTGTCAGAAGTTATATGAGATGGAGACTAAAAATGTGAAGTCACGTAACGGAGACACGATGATCTAGATGGCCTACCCGGAGCTAGATCTATTTTAGGGGATGACTCCCGTAGTCAGAATAATTAATCTTAAATGTCTTGTTTTTGTCTCGTCGTCAATCTACATAGCATGGGGGAGTAATTACTACTAGCGTTATCAATACCGTTTGTTAATCATTTATAAAACCTATAAAAATAAGTGTCGTCGTGTCTTTTGTGGTTTTGTGTTTCTATTGTGTCAATTTTAATTCTGCGTTATTTGTTGGTCGTGGACCGCCTTTAATTTGCTGTGAGATCGACCTCGAATCTATCTAACTATACTACGATTGAACCTAGTTCTCTTGCTAGTGTGTTATTTAGGTATCGAGTATTTTTATTACATGACCCGACATCACATTCATCAATTGGAATTGATGGAAAAAGGCGAGAAGCATAATATTAAAGGGGACCACACGGTCCACACCCACGTGAAGACAGCTAATGGGGACGCAAATTTATTTTATTTTTGGGAACAATTTTGGAAGCAGAAGACGGGGTCGGCAATTGGTTACATATAAAAAGCCACTTAGGTCAAATTTCAATACAATTTTTTTACATCACAATTTTATTTTTCCTGTGGACAGCAGTTTTTTTTTATCTTTTTAGGTTTAGATCTACTATTTTCCTCTTTCAATTTCTGCAAGAACAACAACAGTTTTATTTATTTTACTACGCGATTTCAACACAACGAAGTGACGATTTGAGTGGTGGATTGCTACGATTTTTTTTGGTAAATTTTATTCAATATGTTTATCATGTTTATTATTAATTTCTTCATAAATTTCTGCACTTTTATTATTACTATGAGTAGCTAATTCTATATGTAGTCGAATTATGTGAAAGCGAGCGAAACCCTAAGAGGGATGAGATAGGGAGTTGTGTAGTGCGTAATTGAATGTTTTAAACGATTAATCCACGTCCTAAAACTTATTTTAACATCTTTGAATTAGATTGATCACCTAGTTCACTGTCACACACATCGAACTTATAGATGCATTTTCCGGTGAGATGTGGGATAAGGGGTTTTAGAATCGTTGCGTAGATTCGGCCTAGTTGTTAGGTCCGTTTCCAATACAGAGGTTTGTCATCGTTGTTCGAGCAACTCTAGAGCTTAATCATGTCGGGTTAATCGGTTTTCTAAAGGGAGAATTAATTAACTTCATATAGGGTGGTTAGATCGAGTTGTTCAGTCTAATCACCAGAATTAGGAGTTGGAACCCGTGGATGTCGTTAAACTACAATGGATAGGTAGGTCGGTTAAGACACGCTCCCTGTCAAGTCTTTCCTTAGGGGTAAAAGTAGCTCATGGGATCATAGTTCGGCTATACCTTTTAATAACTAGTAGTAAACACCGGTAGTTTAATCTTTATTTCCGCACTAGTATAAGACCTTTCTACCCTTTGATTGACCTGAACTAAGTTCTACATCGGCTTTGGTACTTAGACATTACTCCCTGTGGATTCGACCTTGTAACCACTATACTGCCCTAACCCGATACTCTGTCGGTTAAAGTTAGCGGTTAAGTATTTTGCTATCACTGTACTAAAGTGAGTTAACTCGGTTGTAACCCTATTACGGCTGTCGATTAATCTACAGATCGGGCTGCAGATTAATCGACGGCCTGCTAACCCATATCATGTTGAACTTCTTCTCTTTAAGCCCAATTCATTTCCCTCCCAGCCTTAGCCCAATGATCATTGGAAATAATTCTGTCATTGGCCTTCAAATCGATCTTTTCAATGCTTTTGCTCGTTCATCTAATTCCACAGACACGAAATATGCTCCGCATCACTTAAATTTACAAATGATCATAGAAATACCCAAACGTAGAACTTTTCTATGCACTTTTACGGATAATATGCATGCAACTCTCAGATTACGAGTGAACATATATCGAAAAGACTCTAAAAGCTCGTAAATCCCGATAAAAGATATAGAAATAAGCTCAGGAATCGGAGTAAATTATACTAGGAGAAACATCATATAATTCGATAGTATCACGTTACAAACTGATATCAGGGCCGGCTACCAGATGAAACTATGCGCTACACAAAAAAGACGTAAAGAGGCGGTGTTGGGTCGCCTCTGGTTACCTCTGGTAGGGACGAGTCCGGGACAAGTCCTGGAGAGCTTGCCGGTCGCTTATATTGGGGAGAATGTAATGATCCATATAGTTAAAGTAGTAGAATTCTCGCCCCCATGTAAGTAAGAGACATAACTGTCTTGTCAACTTGGGTTATCATTTTTAGGCCAAGCGAGGATGATGGTCTAAATAGTTAACCGGATCTTTTATGGCGTTATTAGCGCTGTCACACCCAGGTCTGGAAGCGTTATAGCCTCGTCGAGGCCAAGGCCTAGCTTGGTCATTGAAGAGTTCAAAGCTTCGGAAAATTTTGCAAAAGACACGCGGATGGTGGCGTTGAATTGTCTCTTGAGTTAGTGTTTGAGACATATGTTGAGCGGTCCGTATTTATCATATTACTCCCTCCGTTTCTTATTATCTGTCGTATTTGAGAAAAACACACCAATTAAAAAAAATGAGTAATTGAATTGACTTTTATTATAAAATACTAAAAAGATCTTGAAAAGTGTATTGGTGTATTGAATATGAAAGATTAATTGGTTGAATAGGCCTAGAAAGTAGAAAAGTAATATTAAAAAGCGGAAAAAGTATTAAAATATATATTGGAAATGTAACTACGAAGGAAAATTTAATTTTGACAACTGCGACAGTTAAATAAGTACGGAGAGAGTATTTTGTAGTTAAAATATATAGAAATTTGTCTCTCCATATGCTACTAAGATTTTTCCCCAATAAGAAGAGTGAATGGCTGTGTAGAAATTTCAAAATCTCCCCTAGCTAGCCCTCCAAGAAAAAAATACCTCCCATAGCTAAACAAATCGACTTTTGCAAGTCAACACCTTCCTTCCTCTATACCCTTCTTCTTTCTCCATCTTCAGATCCATGATCTCAACAAAAACATCAAAATGCTCCCTTCAGAAACCCAAGAACTTAATCCGAAAAATCCACTCGAAGAAGAACGACACTTTTCTTCAACAGATCAAGAAAATGGTTTAGTGGTGGTAGTACTAGATTCCTCCAAGACTACTACTATTTACAAAAAGTTGAATTTTTTCTCAATCTTTCTTGAGCCTATAGAATGGCTACAAATGTTGTCTTCAAGACTGCATCTAAGCTTTGTTCTTGGTGTTGTTCTAGTCTATGGACTCAGCCAAGGCTTTGCTGCATCTTTCTTCAAAGTTGTCTCAGATTTCTATTGGAAAGATGTTCAAAAAGTGCAGCCATCAGCAGTGCAAATATTTATTGGGTTGTATTATATTCCATGGGTGATGAAACCCATATGGGGTTTGTTAACTGATGTTTTCCCAATAATGGGATATAGAAGAAAGCCATATTTCATAGTTGCTGGAATGTTGGGTGTTGCTTCAGCTTTGGTGGTGGCTTTAAGTGGGAAACTTGAAATTGCATTGGCTTTATCATTTTTAATTGGGATAACAGCTGCTATGGCTATTGCAGATGTGACCATTGATGCTTGTATTGCAAGAAAAAGCATTGAAATTAAATCTTTGGCACCTGATATGCAAAGCCTTTGTGGGGTTTGTTCTTCAGCTGGTGCTCTTGTTGGTTACTCCACAAGTGGCTTCTTTGTTCACCATCTTGGACCTCAGGTATACATAATGAGACTAACATCACGGACACTCCGTACAGCCTGCGTGTCCCGTGTGTCGGACACGCACCGGACACGGACACGCCTCGGACACACCATCGGGCCGAATGGAATTTTCAAAAAAAAAATTGGACACAAAATGGACACTTTTACTAGATTTTAGACACTTTTCTACACAAAACAACGTAGTCTCGCTTAAGAAAATTCATTCTTGCCCATTAAAGTCAGATGTGGTCCTCATTTGGACCAAATCACGTCCCGTTAGGAGAAAAATATTCTAGTGGTCCTCATTTGGTGCTTATAGTTTTTGTAAATTACATTTTAGTCCTTATATATATTTCTAATACTTACATGTTAGTCCCTATATTTTTAATATTTACATTTTGACCCCCCGCACATGTGTCCTGTTTTTTTCGAAACTCCCGTATCCCCGTGTCCCATATCCGTGTATCCATGTCCCTGTATCCGTGTCCGTGCAATCTAGTCATGAACAATGTTGTAAAAATATGTTATAACGTTATAATACATTCAATATAGCATTTTCCGTACAGTGTACTTGACAGTTTTCTTTCTATGATGCACGGATACTTCGGTATAGTAGCGTGTCTCTTATATACGTAACTGATATCGATACGCACCGGATATTTAGAATACACACCTAGGGATATGAATTTGTAAGTTTTAAAAGTTGATATGAGATGCGTATATATATATATATATATATATATATATATATATATATATATATATATATATATATATGGATATTTAATCGTAACTCAGATGTTTGAAATGATGAACCGTGTTTAAAATTGAGTAAATATGTTCATATAACGAATGAAAAACAGTCTAAATGATGGAAATACTACCCAAAAAAAATTTGAAGGGAATCGGTACTTATATTTGTAATACTTTATATAAATGCCCCGGTATATTCTATATTTTTGTAAAATCTCGCACAATTTCATCCGCGTATTCGTATCCACGTATCCCCTAGGTTTTCTTACTCATGCTATATGCATTTGTCTTCATTTTTTTTTCAGTTAAAACTTGTAGCATCTCAATTTTTCTCTTGCAGGGATCACTAGGACTTTTGGCAGTACCCCCGGCTGCAGTAATTGGACTAGGGTTTTTTATGTATGAAGAGAAAAGGACTGAAGATGCCCATTTTGATAAGAAGCAACAGGTTAGTGATCCAAATTTTCCTCCATTTTATTATTTCTTCTCCCAAATCTTATCTTACTACACTAATAAGAAGGGAAAATCCTTCATTGCTTGCCATTTGTTTTTTTTTTATTGGTCCGTCATTTTACTGTTCATCGGCCCAAAAATCAGGCCCAATTTTTTTTTTTTTTTTTTTTTTTTTTTATAAATATTTTTACTGTTCATTGGGCGGCCCAGCCCAGAAAAAAATTGTTTTTTTTTTTTTTTTTTTTTTTTTTTTTTTGAGGTGAAGGGTTTGAGTTAAATTGTTCCATTTTAGAGGACTCAATTGTATTTTTAATCTACACATTGGCTTTAATTTATTCTTAATCTTATTATGTGTGTTGTGCTTAAGATGTATCCGATTCCAATTTAATTACATGTTATTTTGCTTTCCATCGAGATCTCTTCTTTTTTTTTTTTTTTTTTTTTATCTTATCCTAATACGATACGACCACGTGATATTTCAATATGCTATAGTTTGTTTGTGTGTGTATTCTTTTCCTATTTTGCGTATATATATTTTACGTTGTGTGTCTATGCCGGTTTTTTTTTTAGGGCCATCGTTTTTTGGGGAGCTACGTATTGATTATTTTTTTCCGTCTTCGTTTTTTACTTCTATATATTGTGTGTGTCGGTTTTTTTCTTTGGTCAATGGTTTAGTAGTGTCGAAAGGTGTCGATTTTGTGTCGTGGAGTGTTGATAGTGTGTTAGATTTTAATTAAAATTTTTTAATTAATATTCATTTGATCAACCGACAACCGTTGGATATGGCGTCGGGGTGTATCGAAGCGTGTCGTGCCGTGTTTTGGGTAGAACACGTGTTGTTGCGATAATGTCGAAGATAGGTTCATTTTTTCGGTTAAAATTGATTTAAGTAGAAATTGAAAAAAATTATTCGGTAGTGTCGAAAAGTATCCATACGATGTCGGGAGATGTCGAAGATGTGTCGGATATTCATTTCATACGCACTTATATTATTCTTCTATGAACATGTTTTGATGCCACCCTAAAAGGTGTGAGGGGTGGGTTGGGTTAGGGTGGTGGGAAGGGTAGGGTATAGTAAGATGGGTGGTGGGCACGGTAGGGTAGGGAGTTGTAGGGTAGAGTAGGATGGGGTGGTGGGTAGGGTAAGGTAGGGTGGATGAGATAAAATAGGGTGTAATAGGCTTAGCTAGGATAGTGAATTAATATGTAGGTTGGGAGGTAGGTTAAGGTTTGTAGGTAGGTAGAGAGGTAGGGTGCGGTAGGGTGTCTTAATGTAGGTGAGGCGATGTATGAGATGTAATGCGGTGATGTATGGTAGGGTAGGATGGTATGGTTGGATGATGTGGCGTAAGTTAAGTAAAGTTTGGTAGGTTGAATAAAGTACGTAATATAGGGTAGTGTGGTAAGATAATATGTGGTAAGATAATGTGGTGTAGGGCATGGTGAGGTAGGATTGGATAGGTGAGTGTTAAAAAATGTTGGGATAGGGTGCGGTTCGTTACACGCTACATTTCTTCGTATTTAATATCGTCAAATAAGTTAAAACTTATAGCATGGGCACTTCCGTGCGTTGCACGGAGTCCCATTTCACTAGTAAATTAATAAGTTGCAAGGCCAACTGGCCAAGGAATAGACGTGGAAGAGTTTTAGATAAAGATGTTGATGGATAAATATATTCTTTTTCAAAAGAGATTTTAATTCAGGACGATGATTAGATTCGAATCCTGATTTTCAATAGGAAATATAATGACATGTACACCATGCACTAGACCGCATTCAAGTGCCGTTACATTGATAAATACTACTCGTCCGTCCCAAAATCTAAGTCGTCATAGAGGTTTACACACAGATTAATAAAGTGGTTGAATGTCATAAATTTGAAGATTAATGTCTAAAATGGCCCTTGAATATCATTAATGCAATAGTTGTTAAGTAATGAAAAGTGATTGGATTGATAACAAATTAGGGGTAACATAGAGAAAAAAGTAATAAATGTTGCATTAGTAATGTAGAATGACTTGTATTATAGGACAAATCAAAAACTGTATAATGACTTATATTTTGGGACGGATGTAGTATTGGTGATTCAACGATACAATGCCATATAAACACTCGTGACTCGTACGTTGTGCCAACATTCTGATCGAGACTATTTTTTTATTCATGGATGTAGTAACCCACGTAAAAAAGAATTAATTATCAAATATTTAAGGTTGAAAATTAATTGATTAACGTCAAAACAAAAAAACAAAAAAAATTAATTGATTGCGTAAATCGGGTTAATTATTTCGATAAGTTTAGGTAGTTATTGAATTCAATTTACATAAAGTATCCCTTCTAAACCCAAGTTTTGAGGAGTTACAAGTGATGATAGAATAGATTGCTAGACGGATATAGGTGTCAAGCCGTGAGAGATCAGGACGCTTCTGAAGTAAGGTTGAGAAATAATGTGTTAAGTAACTTGACTTGACAATTTTAAATCAAATAAAAACAATGAATATAAATAGTTAGTGAATCTATTATGACTCTAATATCGCAGCTAAACGCTGGTTTTCGAGCTGTGTTTTCTTTTAATTCATCTATCATCGTCTCTAACACTATCGCGTACTCTTCGACCCTCCTTTCAGGGCTGACCTACATTGGGCAGTGTCACAGTGAGATTCAAAAAAAAATTGTATTAAAACGATATAAATTTATTACTTAAAAAAACATAAAAACACTACTAATTTCTTCACTGATCTTTGAATTTGTTCTAATACCTCTATTGAGATGGTTTATGTCTTTTAAAAAACAATTATATATTACGACATATGCAGACTATTTTATACTATATATTACAGCTTCCACATGACAATCCCAGAAAGCAGACAATTGTATACTATACAAAGTCGTTAGGGTGGGAATATTATATTGACAGTAATTTTAAATCACGCCTAAACCACGGACAGGACAGATACAGCTTGTTCACTGCTTTTTTTTTTTTTAATTTCTTTATTAATGGCCCCACCAGATCAACTAATTCGACTAAATCGGAGTTTGGTCGAGACGTGCGTGTTTGTGGCGTCGGACTCTTTTTATCGAGAACGATAGTTGCACCGTTTAATGTACAGAAAACATACATAAAATAATATGAATCATACTTTTTGAATAAAAAGCAGTAAAAACTCAATAAATCAGATACATTCGGGATAACAGTGGCGGAGCCACATGTTCCACAACGTGGTCCACGGACCCCGCTAAAACCAAAAAAAATATTATGTTTTACCTATAGAAATATTTGATGAACCCCGTTAAATTTTTTTCTACTCTTAAAAATATTTTTGGACCCCGCAGAACAATTATTCTGGATCCGCACTGCAGGATAACCTCAAGTACAAAGGAAAGAATAAAATTGCTCTCAGTAGCATAAATCTTTCTGTTGAACTATCATCTCTCCCAAAACTTAAGCTGATATTGAGGTAGATAATTAACATTATATCTCAATAAGTCCTCTCAAGTGTGGGTCTATAGAAGAAGGAGAAATGGCCCAACACTTGGGCTTTTTTTTAATTTGTTTTTTTTTGGGAAAATTGTGTTTGGAGCGGGTTTTGATCTCAGATTCTCTCGCTCTGATACCATGTTGAAGTATCATCTCTCCCAAAAGTTTAAGCTGGTGGGAAGGTAGATAATTAACATTATATCTCAATACTTTCTTAATTGAGCTTGTAGAATCTGAATTGGGTTTATATAGAGTCTTACTAACTAGATATAACTTCTAACCGACTAATGGAACTATAACTAACTTTAAAAACCTAATGATACAAGGTGTTTGATAATGTGTCTCAATGAATTGGTCCACTTTGATCTTCATCCATCACTTAGTCTGGTAACTCCAATACCCCCACCCACCCACCTGAAAAATGTATTCAACTTGTGCTTGATCTTCATCCATCACTTAGTCTGATCCATTAGTGTTGGTTGGAATAAGGGATGAACCTCTAGTTGTTGAAGTAGAAAATGAAAAATGGGAGCATCCACATGCTTTGTCAAAATGTCAGCAAGTTGATTGTCAGTTTTGACAGGCATCAATTTGACGAAACCAACTTGCACCCTATCTCTTTAATGTGACAATCAAGTTCTATATGCTTGGTTCTCTCGTTAAAAATAAAGTTTTTGGCAATATGTAAGGCACTTGCATCACAAAATAGTAGAATAAGAAGTTTAACAAGGATCCGAAGAACTTTCATGATGTAAACAAGCCATTGAAACTCACGAGTTGCATTTGCCATTTCCCTATATTCAGCCTCTGATGAACTTTTGGCTATTGTTATCTGTTTCTTTGCCTTCCAAGATGTAGGAGCTGATGCAAGAAACATGATGCAGCCTGAGATTGATTTTTGGGAGTCTGTGCAACCAGCCCAATCTGAATATGTGTATCCATTTAAAACAAGATCATTGTCTGCTGGAAAAAGAGCCATTGTCTAGGATTTCTTTTCAAATATCGCAGCTTGCATATGATTCACAATAGGATTTGAGAGGAATTGACTTAGCTATTGAAATGCATAGGCTATGTCAGGTGTAGTAAATTATAAAAAGATCAGTTTTCCTACTAGAGTCCTATAGGATGTGTTGTCAGATAGAAGTTCACAGTCCCCTAGGGTCGGTTTCTTCTTATAATTCATTGGTGTGTTTGTTGGTTTAGCCTGTAGGAAACCATATTCTTCCAACAAATTTATGGTATATTTCCTCTGATTTATAGAGATGCCTTTACCTAATCTGACCTCAATACCTAAGAAATATCTCAGCTCACCAATGTCCTTAATCTGAAATTTTTGATGCAAGATCCTCTTGAATTCATTTATTGAATCCATAGAAACACCAGTAGCTATGATGTCATCAACATAGACCAACAGTGCTATGAGTGTGTCCCATGCACCTCTTGTAAACAAAATGTGATCATGCTTGGATTGTAAAAATCCTATTTCTGCCAAAGCTGTAGTTAACTTTGAATTCCACTGTCTACTTGCTTGTTTTAGGCCATATGTGGACTTTGTCAATCTACACACTTGATTTGGTTTATCTGTCTTGAATCCCGATGGATCCATATAGACTTCTTCATCCAACTCTCCATGTAAAAAAATGCATTATTAACATTCATTTGACGGATATGCCACTTTTTAGATGCAGCAAGTGCTAAAAGGTTTTTGATAGTAGTAACCTTAGTCATAGGGGAAAAGGTTTCTTGATAATCAATGTCGTAGGTCTGTGTATACCCTTAGGCTATTAACTTTGCTTTGTATCTTTCTATAGAACCATCAACATGATACTCTATCTTGTAAAGCCACTTTTAACCTATTGTCTTCTTGCTATGAGGTAAAGAAACTTTTTCCTAAATTTTTGTTGTCTATAAAGCATCTAATTCTTTTGTCATGGCTTCCTTCCAACAATCATGTCTGATAGTAAGTTTTAGGTTCATAAATGGCATATGTCAAACATACAAACTTCTTGTAGGTATCAAGTATGTTGTCATAACTAACAACATTGTTGATGGAGTGAGGAGATTTCTTTGTGGGACATGCATATTCTTGAAGATGAGATGGTTGATGTCTCTGTCTTGTTGATTTCCTAGTCAAAAATCTCTCAGATAGAATTTGTTGTTGTGTCTGTGTGACAGATAGAATTTGCTGTTGTGTCTGTGTGACATGAACATCCCTAGAAACAAATATATCTCTTGTAATATTATCGAGCAGGATATAACCTTTTGTAAACTGAGGAATACCAAGATATACACATTGCCTAGCTCTAGGATCAAAGTTGGATCTGTAATGAGCAGGAGTGCAAGTAAAAAGCAATGAACCAAAAATTCTGAGATCAACATAATTAGATTCTTTGTTATATAACATATCATTAAGAGTTCTATTGCCTATAATAGGGGAAGGAACAATGTTAGTAAACAACATGATTCACACAATAACCCCAATATTTTAAAGGCAAGTTAGACAAAATTTTAAGTGCTTTAGCAACATTGAATATGTGAATCAAAATAGAAAAAAAGCAAAAGAATTGAAGAACGGGAAGAAGAACGTTGATAAATATAATGACTGGAAAACTCAATAATGACGGGTATAACCCCAAGTACAAAGGAAAGAATACAATCAGCTCTCAATAGCATAAATCTTTCTTAATGGAGCTTGTAGAAGCCAAATTGAGTTTATATAGAGTCTTCTTAACTTGATATAACCGCCCTTAAAAACTTCTAACCGACTATTGCAACTATAACTAACTTTAATTAAGTTACCATTTTCAGGCAATGGACAACTTGAGGGAAGCAGTAGAAGGAATGTACAGGACTATCCGAACACCACAAGTTTGGAAACCATCTTTATACATGTACATGTCTTTAGCTCTTAGCATTAGTACTCATGAAGGCCAATTCTTTTGGTACACCAATCCTACTGCGGGTCCCGCGTTCTCTCAAGTACGTATTTCTCTCTCTTGTTACTTTATTATATATATATATATATATATATATATATATATATATATATATATAAAAAGTAAGAATAAGCAGCAGCTAGGGTTTATGATAGTGTTTCATTAATTAATAATAATGTCTTGTACAACATATTTATATGTGTACACAATTACATCCTTAGTACCAAACTATTAAATAATTACTACATGGTCCCTCAGCATATTAATAATAAAACATAGTCATATTCTAACAGCCCCCCTCAAATTGAATGGGGTATTAACTACATTCAATTTGTGCCTGAAAGAAGTAAACAAGGTAGGACTGAGAGGTTTGGTCAAGGAATCAGCCACTTGATCACATGAAGGTATATATTGAACTTTCATGGAGCCTTGCATCACTTTTTCTCTCACAAAATGGACATCCAGCTCCACATGCTTGATTCTGGAGTTCATGACAGGATTATGAGCAAGAGAGCCAGCTCCTAAGTTATCACACCACAGGATGGGAATAGATGCTGGTTTGATCTTGAGTTCAGACAGAACATTGAGCAGCCATTGTATTTCAGAAGCTGCATTAGCAAGGGATCTGTATTCAGATTCTGTGGAAGATCTTGAGACCACATGCTGCTTCTTGGAGGACCAGGAGATCAAAGAACCTGCTAGAAATATGCAGTAACCTGCTATGGATCTCCTATCTTCTTTGTCACAGGCCCAATCAGCATCACTAAAGGCATGAATTTGTAGAGGCTGAGAAGATTTAAACAATAAACCATGGTATAAAGTACCTTTAACATATCTGAGGAGATGTTTGACCTGTTGCCAGTTAGAAACAGTGGGTTGCTGCATGTGCTGGCTCAAGGTGTTCACTGCATATGCCAGATCAGGTCTGGTAAAGGTCAAATATTGTAAGGCTCCCACAGTGCTTCTATACAAGGTTGGATTCTGCATAAGCTCTTGGGATGGAGGCACTTTGGAGGTCACAACCATAGGAGTGGGACAAGGTTTTAAGTTTTCCAACCCCAGTTTTTGTAGCAACTGCTGTGCATAGACATGTTGAGACAGAAACAGACCATGATGATTTTTGATAGCCTGAACCCCCAGAAAATGATGCAAAGGACCCAAATCCTTGAGGGCAAATCTAGAGTTCAAATCATTGACAAACTGTTTGATTCTGGGAACATCATTACCTGTAATTAGTATGTCATCTACATAAACAAGAACATACAGGATTGTCCTACCAGTATGAAGAACAAACAGAGAAGGATCAGACTTAGACTGAACAAAATTCCACACAAGCATCTGTTTTCTTAACTCATCAAACCAGGCTCTTGGAGCCTGTTTAAGACCATAAATGGCTTTCTTCAAATGACAAACATGGGCTGGTCTGAGCTTATCCACAAAGCCTTCAGGTTGTTCCATGAACACAGATTCATATAAGGTTCCATTCAGAAAAGCATTGTTAATATCTACTTGTCTAATAGGCCAATCTAGGGCAGTGGCAAGAGCTAAAATAATCCTTATAGTAGAGGCTCTAGCAACAGGACTAAAAGTCTCTGAGTAGTCCACTCTAGGAGTTTGATTGAACCCTTTTGCTACCAGACGAGCCTTATGTTTATTGACTGAGCCATCTGGATTCAACTTGAGTTTGTAAACCCATCTATTTGCCACTACATTGTGAGCCTTGGACCTTGGGACCAAATCCCATGTGTGATTCCTCATTAGGGCTTCATATTCATCCTTCATAGCCTGCATCCAAGAGGGGTTACTCAGGGCTTCAGACACTTTAGTAGGTTCTGGTGAGTGAACAGAAGGATTAGAGGTGGCTAGATAGGAAAAAGTTTTTGGTTTGAAGACACCACATTTGGATATAGTTTTCATGGGATGTTGATTAACAACAGTGGTAGTTGAAGGGGAATGAGATGGAGAAGGAGAAGGAGTATTATTAGGAGGGAAAGAATTGCATTCAGATTGATCAATGGAACTAGTCACAAGGGAGTGTTGAATATAATCAGATCTTGGCACTCTAGGGAAAGGACTGAGTGGAGACAAGTGTTGGGGAGTAGCAGTTGTAGAAGCAGGTGTAGAAGAAGGCAAGTGACTAGATGGTGAACAGGGAGGAGGAGAAGAGCATCCAGGGACAGATTGATTAGATAGACTAGGAGATCTGTTTGAAGCAACAGAAGAGACACCACGGGCTCACTTACGGTAGAGCCGGTAGGATTTTGAATGACAACCAAGGTGTATTGGACTTGGAGTAGGGAAAATTATGCTCATCAAAGATGACATCTCTAGAGATATAGAGCCTTCCAGTAGAACTGAGACATAGATAGCCTTTATGACAAGGACTTAGACCAAGATAAGTACATTTCTGAGTGTGAAATTGGAACTTCCTATTGTGGTAAGGTCTGAGATAGGGATAGGAGGCACATCCAAAAACTTTCAGCATAGTATAGTCAGGGATTTTTCTAAATAAGCATTCAAAAGGAGATTTATGATCCAAGATAGGAGTAGGAAGATAGTTAATAAGCCTAACAGAATGTGAGAATGCTTTCCACTAGAATTTTAAAGGTAGAGAGGCCTGAGCTAGGAGGGTTAGTCCCATTTCAACAATAGACCTGTGTTTCCTTTCTGCCTTGCCATTTTGGCCATGTGCATGAGGACAGGAATGCCTAAATTGAATTCCAGAATCCTTTAGCAGGGGTTCAAAGTTCCTAAATTCTCCCCCCCCAGTCTGTTTGGAGACATTTGATCTTAAGATTAAACTGAGTTTCAATCTGAGTTTTAAATTGTATAAAGACAGTAATAGCATCAGATTTAACTTTTAAAGGAAAAATCCACGTGTATCTGGTATAATCATCCAAAAAATGAATATAATAGGTGTAACCAGTGGAAGAATGAACTGGAGAAGGCCCCCAGAGATCTGAGTGAATCAGATCAAAAGGAGCAGTGGTTTTGGATGTGGAGTGTGAGTAAGGCAATGAGTGTTGTTTATTAAGACAACAAGCTTCACAAAAAGACAAATTTTCATTAAGATCAAAAGATTCATTACAGACTCTGAGAACTTGACTTAGAACCTTGCTAGAGGGGTGTCCTAGCCTTCTATGCCAAACAGTGGCTTTGTTTTGATTGGAATGAAAACTAACAAAGGACTCATGACTAGACCTACCAGGACTAGTACAAGACTTGGTGACATTGAAACAGGACAAAACTCCAAAAGATTGACTGGATGGGAGGACAGCTTCAGAATCACTTGATGAGGAAGAGCTCAAACAATCTGGAATTGACATTTGGTAGAGACCATTCTTAAGAGTGCCTTGTATAAGAGTTCTCTTTGTAGTTAGATCCTTCACAAAACAAGAATCAGAGTGAAATTCAAGAAAAACAGGGTTATCAGCAGTTAACTTGGAAACACTAAGAAGATTTTTTGTAATCCTGGGAACATGGAGAATGCTATTTAGAGAAAGTTGTGAGTTATTATAAGTGGGAAGTGTGGATTGACCTATATGAGCAATGTGTAAGGACTCGCCATTACCCACAGAAAGAGCATCAGACCCTTCATACCCAAAACTCAAATGCAGGTTATTAAGATCATTGGAGACATGACTGGTAGCTCCACTGTCAGCATACCAACTAGGATCCATCATGACATCAGTAGAAGCAACATAAGCAGCATTTGACCTTGGACTAGAGCTTTGATAGGAGCCATTACCAGAATTGTTAGCAACAAGAGGACCCGTGTAGGAAGAATCATACCTGTGATAGCAGTTAGCAGCTATGTGACCAGTCTTACCACAGACTTGACATACTGGTCTAGGACCTGAGCCAGATCTTCCACCTCCTCTATTTCTACCACCCCTGTTGCCTCTGTTACCACGGCCACCTCTACCAGAGTCTTGACCACCATAAGGATTGCCTTGTCTGTTACCTCTATTTCCTGAACCAGACTTATGAGAAGCCAGATTAGCTGTTGGTGATGGCACATAAAGATGAATGGATGGATTGAAACGTGCAAGAAGTCTCTCATGGGTCACCAGTTGGGACTGCACCTCTTGCCAGGTTAATGAGCCAATCCTTGATGTTATATTAACAATTACCGACTCATAATCTTTACCAAGGCCACCTAGGGCTGCTAGAATGAGCTCAGCATTAGAAATTGGATACACAGCTGCTGCCAAGCCATCAGAATAGGATTTCATCAAGGCAAGATAATCCACCATCGATTTAGAGCCTTTGTCTGTTCGAGTCAGGGCACCTTTGTATTCAAGCATACGAGCTTCTGACCGGTTGTTGAATAATGTCTCCAAGGTATTCCAAACTTCATAGCTCGATTGACAACCAACAATCTCAGTTAGGGCTTGCTCGGTCATGGAAGCCATCAACCAACCCATAAGAAGCGAATCAGTAACAAACCATTCATCATATGCTGGATTTGTGACTGTACCATACACTGGTGATATCATAAACTGTGATGGACGCGTCTGTGTTCCAAGGAGGTAACCTTCTAGACGGTGACCACGAACAATCGGAAGGATAGTTGATTTCCAGAGCAGATAATTGTTCCGATCGAGTTTAACAGTGCAGCTCTGGGTCAGATGACCACCAAACGGAGTTGGTCCAGTAAGACGACTCGGTGTCGGAGACGAAACCATAAAGGTGGACAGTGGCGGTAGAGACTGACGAGAAAAGCCAGGAAAGAGAGGATCTATTTGAGAGACATTCAGATCAGGAATCGATCGAGTTTGCATGTGACTGGTGGTGATTGCAGTTGGAACTGGGGATGGTGTAGAAATGGAAGCATTTGGAGGGATCGAGGCGGTCAGGGTGTTGATAGCGGAAAGAGATCCAAAAAAGGTAGTTGTCTGAGTAGTAGGATTAGGAGCTGAAACAACCGGTGGCGTTTGCTCACCGGAAGAGACGGTGGCGCTAGCCATACCACCCGATCTCTGATACCAAGTAAGAATAAGCAGCAGCTAGGATTTATGATAGTGTTTCATTAATTAATAATAATGTCTTGTACAACATATTTATATGTGTACACAATTACATCCTTAGTACCAAACTATTAAATAATTACTACATGGTCCCTCAGCATATTAATAATAAAACATAGTCATATTCTAACAATATATATATATATATATAATGATACAACCTTAATAAAACGGCTGTCTTCTGTTTGTCCCTTATTTAACAGGAATTCATAGGCATAATTTACGCGATTGGGGCAATGGCATCTATGGTTGGAGTATTGATATACCACAAAGCATTAAAAGACTTCCCTTTTAGAACCTTACTCTTTTGGGCACAACTATTCTACGCCACAACCGGGATGCTAGACGTGTTGTTCGTTCTAAGATGGAATTTAGCCCTAGGGATTCCTGATTATTTCTTCATAATTACAGAAGAATGTGTATCGCGTATCGTAAGCAGAATCAGATGGATGCCTATGATGGTCTTAAGCAGCAGGTTGTGTCCTTTGGGTATCGAGGGTACTTTTTTCGCGGTTCTAATGTGCATTGACAGTATTGGATCTTTAACATCTAAATGGGGTGGTGGAATTGTACTACATCTGCTTCATGTTACTAGAACAGACTTTAGAAACTTGTGGTTAACTCTTTTGATTCGGAATGTTCTTCGATTTGCTACACTTTCTTTGATATTTCTAGTTCCAAATGTTGATCATTCTAGCCTTGAGGTGATAGAAGATCTTCATAAGGTTACAAAGAATGGAACTACCAGTAGTAATGGATATGAAGAAGAAAACATACAACTTGTACCTTTGAGTGAGAAAACGGATGCTTGATGTAAACATTCTTACTCTTAAAGCTTACACAGATATATATAGATATTGAATTAGTTTCATATATTGAAATTTGTATATATGAGTAGTGATGCACGGTCCAAGTAATAAAATACTCGATACCTAAATAACCAACTAGCAGGAGAACTAGGTTCAATCGTAGTATAGCTAGATAGAGTCGAGGTCGATCCCACAGAGACTCAGCTTAAACAAGTACAACGTTATTAAACTAAAAATAGATTGAAGGCGGTCATCGACCAACAATAACGTAGAAATAAAGGTTGACACGATAGAAAACACAAAGACTAACAATACGACAGTAGACACTAAAACACTTATTTTTATGGTTTTATAAGACTCTAACAAACGGTATTGATTACGCTAGTAGTAATTACTCCCCCATATATGTATATCTAAGCCGAGACAGAAAAGACATTAAGGTTGATTATATTCGCTACGGGAGCCATCCCCTAAACTCGGATCTAATTCGTGAACGGATAGAAGATCTTTATGCTTAATTACGAATCCTTCCTTGGACAGGATAGAACATCATATAACAAGCATGCTATACTAAACTAGGGATGCCGATCTAAAATCGTCACCTCGTCTAGGAAACCACCGTGGACGGGTTGGCACACCTCCTAAACGATCGGCTAACTTATGTCCTATTTAACATGGCAATTTTCACAATATATCATATTAATTACGAGAAAGATGTAACAAATTGGCCAGATCTATTACATGTGTATATAAAAAACAGAAAGCACGACGTAGCCGGAGTCGTTCACGGAAAATTACTAGAATCTTGATGGCTAGATCTAACCATATAGACCATGGTAGATCTAGACCGGTGACTCTAGAATTTGCTCGTAAAACGCCTTCGTACGGCTTAGATCTACATGAATATGGGTTCGTTAATTAACTACATCACGAAATCAATACACAAACGACTACTCCATAACGAAATAAAATAGATTTACGAATAAAAACGACATATTTGGATAGACATTACCCTCGTAGACGGAAGGTCCTCCGATCCTTCAATGCAATCTCTAATTGATGAATCCATCGCCTCCGTGATGAAGAAACATAATATAAATAAGAAGAACTATATTGATAAACTAAAAGTATTGTAATATTGTGTTTCTAGAATGTAACTAATAAAATTCGTGGCTGCTCCTTTATATAGAGGCTTAGGCCGACCTAAAGATAGATTTGAAAATCCTAAAACTTGTAGAGATAACGCTCAGAAAATCCTCAGTCTGCCCCTGACTCGCCCCCAGCGAACTGATGGCTCGCTGCCAGCGAGTCCTCTCTTCTCTGATTGGCTCGCTGGCTTTTCTTGTTCCTTACTCCACTTTTCGTGCTGCTTCGGTATTTATCTTTAATGTAGTCCGATTCTGCCTTGATTTCTCTTGAGATTTACTTCCTCCGATAATAGATATCCTCTGATTCATCGCAATCTATAAAATCAATATTTATCGCGCGGTAAATCTCATTTAAATAATAAAAACAGATAAATATCAAATTATATCCTATAAATCACATAACATTAAATAATCAATATAAACATGTGATTTAATATAAAATACATATTATTGAGCTCGATTTAAGGACAACGTTGATGACCTTTACGGGTATAATTTGACCGTCATCAACTACCCCCACTTAGACTTTGATCGTCCCGAACAAAGCATCAATAAGTCATTCCCCAGGACAACATTTTCCATGGTCAAATCATACTTACACAAGAAACTCGAGTCAACTCATACTATCCATGCTATGCTCATAAGGTATCCATTATTCACTACTCGCTATGAATCGAAGTGATGTGTGCTTGTGCATTCAGTTTTATATATTCGTGGCAAGATTAAAGTTTATGCTAACTTTGCAGTCTTAACCTACCAACATCAGTATTCCCACTTCTTAAGCCCCGCAATGGGTAAAGACATGGTGCAATAAGCAAGAGCGTGATCCATAAGGTTCTTGGACTGGAGACCGAGAAAATACTCATAGCCTCTTAAAAAGTTGAATTTCTTCGCATTTTCATAATTTCAAGTACTAACACCTCTCAAGAAAGAAACTTGTTTTAAAAGTAAAGTATGCATTGCAAGAATCCTCCTCTCATGGATTAGTCAATAGCATTGAATATTACCACAAACGCGGGGCTACTTTGGTAACGTTACTACAAGCCCAGTGTTTAACGCATTGTCAAAACACAGATAATTCTCAAGCTTATTACTCCGCTTTGATGGCTAGAAGATAGGAATACATCAGCAGATAAATATCGACACTAAGTTTACATAACCAATCATCTATGCAATGTACACACAATTCTTTCAGTTATTATAATTCGTGCGGTAAACGTCGATTCAAATTGAGTAATCGAATAATAAACAACTACTTGCAACAGTCGGCATGAATATCCTTAAATTTACATTCACATAAGTATAAAATGATCACGTACACATGCAACTTGGTTCCTTTCCTATCAATTCATTGTTTAAGAACTCACAATTCTAAGAGTACGAGATACTTAATTTGGCATTTGTTCAATTTTTTCAATTTTTCACCGTTTCATTCAATTTTCAATTATAACACATCATAGCTAAGTCTCCTACCCCCCACTTAAACTTGGCATTGTCCCCAGTGACAAAGAAAAATGAGAATTTAAGAAAAAGACTTAGCTCTGGAAACGGCTCTCAAGTAGATGCAGAACATCGGAGTAATCCAAGCACGTCGTGGAGAAGCAAACGAAAACCTGTTTAAGCAAACCAAACAGAAACTCCACGAAACCGTTAATAACATGTCAATGGAAGTTATAAAATAATGTGGCAGTAATTAGATATAGAATATCCAAAAACAAATTAAGCCACTTTATTTCATACAACCAATGACAAGGAAAACCAAAGAGTTAAAACTACAAACTCACATGACGGCTATCAAGGAAAAAACCTCGTTTATTCCGAACTGAGACTCGGAACATGGCGAGATGAAAAAAACCTTAACAGTCTCATGCTACTTTATTAAAAGCAAAAACAAAAATAAATCTAAAATATAGTTTTAAGAAACAGTACTATGGTTATAGTCGTTAGCTCGACTGTACTCACATGATGGTCTAGTTGTAACTAGGATTGCCGAGAGTAAATACTTCTTCCTCCTTATCAAATTGATTCCCGAGGTAATGCTTTACTCGGTGGCCATTCACCACAAAAGTCTTTCGATCATCCAAGTGACTTACCTCTACAGCTCCGGAAGGAAATACTGTACTCACTTTATAAGGACCAAACCATCTTGATTTTAGCTTTCCCGGGAAAAGTTTCAAGCGCGAATTGTAAACAAGAACCATATCACCCACCTTAAAGGTGCGGTCAAGGATCTTTTTATCATGAAATCTCTTAGTATCCTTTGGGTATCAGGTTGTGTCCTTTGGGTATCGAGGGTACTTTTTTCGCGTTGCTAATGTGCATTGACAGTATTGGATCTTTAACATCTAAATGGGGTGGTGGAATTGTACTACATCTGCTTCATGTTACTAGAACAGACTTTAGAAACTTGTGGTTAACTCTTTTGATTCGGAATGTTCTTCGATTTGCTACACTTTCTTTGATATTTCTAGTTCCAAATGTTGATCATTCTAGCCTTGAGGTGATAGAAGATCTTCATAAGGTTACAAAGAATGGAACTACCAGTAGTAATGGATATGAAGAAGAAAATATACAACTTGTACCTTTGAGTGAGAAAATGGATGCTTGATGTAAACATTCTTACTCTTAAGGCTTACACAGATATATATAGATATTGAATTAGTTTCATATATTGAAATTTGTATATATGAGTAGGCATTTGCTAAAACCATTGAATCAGTCACTAATAAGACACATTCTAACTTGTCCAGGGAGCTTTTTGAAAGGAATAATTAATTTGGCGAAAAGTATTTTTCATTGAGTCTACAGTATACACTACATCGGTTTATATACACCTAAAGGAACGTTCTACAGCCAATCAGTAATAAATACAGTATCACAAAAATAAATACAATATCACAATAATATCCTAATACACCTCCTCAAGCGGGACGAGGAGTTAAAAGTCCCAAGTCCCAACTTGAACTTAAAATGGCCGGAGGAGAGACGGAGTAAATGCTTTGTCAACACGTCAGCAAGCTAATCATTACTCGAAACAAAGGAACACCACAAGAGACCCTGCTGAACTTGGTCGCAACAAAAATGATAGTCAATAACCGCGTGCTTCATGTGATAATGAAAAACAAGATTAGCACACAGTTGAGTGGCAACGACATTATCACAAAAGATAACAGGCGTAGAAGCAGGTGCATAACCAAAGTCACGAAGTAAATAAGTAACCCAAGCAAGCTCAGCAGCAGTATCAGCAACTGCACGATACTCAGCCTCAGTCGAAGAACAAGCAACATATTTCTACTTCTTAAAGCTCCATGAAATGAGATTTTTGCCGAGGAACACAAGATAAGCAGTGGTGGAGGAGTAATCTTTATCTTCATTGTCACCCCGGTCGGCATCAGAAAATGTACGGACATCAAAAGGGGATGAGGAGAAAAATTGAAGACCCTCATGAAGTGTGCCAGGCTTCCAGCTAAATAACGAAGAGCCCATTTCACTAGTGACCAATGATAGGTTGCTGGCTCATGCATATATTGGGAATGTTTATTGACAACATAAGAAATATCCGGATGAGTGAATAAGAGATACTGCAAAGCACTATGAACTTGACGAAACTGAGTGACATCCGAATGAGGAGTAGCCGCATCATTCTTGGAGGAAAATGCATCGGAAGGAAGAGGTGTGGAGACATGCTTAGCAACATGCATATTACTCTTACAAAGCAAATCCTGAATGTACTTGGACTGACTCAATAATAAGCCACGAGAATTAGGGGTAACCTCGACCCCAAGAAAACAAGACAAGGCACCAAGATCCTTAATAGAGAACCGACAACCAAACTGGTCAATAACATGTTGAACATGAGTCAGAGAGCTCCCAGTAACTACCAAATAATCAACATACACAAGCAAAATATGTAATAGTGGAAGCAGAGTGATAGACGAATAATACGAGTATGCCGAGGAATTAACAAAACCAATAGATAAAATAAATGACCGTAATTCATGATGCCATGCATAAGGTGCCGGCTTGAGCCCATAGATGGCTTTATGCAACTTAAAAATATGGTGCAGATGATCAGAATCCACAAAACTAAAGGCTAGGCCATTTAAACATCCTCAGCAATAGATCCCCGCATAAAGGCATTATTGATGTAATGTCCTTCATAATTAAAGTAGTAGAATTCACACCCCTCATATACGTGTGAGACATAATTATCACGGGAACTTGGATTAGCCCATTTAGGCCAAGTGGGAGCTTTGTCAATATACCACTTTTGAGAAGGGGGAAATGTGGGCATACCACTTTGTTGTCGAAATACCACTCCCATTTTCGCGTTTTAGGTGTTTTTGGAACCAAACTAAACCCTAATTGGGAAGGGGAACCCCAATAGGGGATTTGAGGACCTTAAGATCGTGCACATTTGTGAAAAAAACGGGAGAAAATCGCGTCCCAAATTTATTTTTTTTTGCCGTGGGTGGTATATCCACAAAATGCACCAGAAATCAGTGGCACATCAGGGAAAATCCCCAAGTTGTGAGGACGATGGTCTAAGCAGCTAACCGAATGGAGGAGAGAAAAGAGCAGGGGACGAAGGAGATGGAGAGGGAGAAGAGGAGGGATCATGTGAAGGAGTATCGATGGAGAGAGGGACATGAAAATAGGATGGCGGCTAAGGTGGTTCCAGAATGGAAGTAAGAGAGGGAGAAAGCAAAAGGTCGGGGGACGGTGAAAACGAATCCATGGGATGAGACGAAAAAAATAAAAATGTCTTCAACACAGCGATCATCACGGGATACGTACATGCAAGCACTAGATAAATCATAACAAATGTATGCACTTCGGGTAAGGAAATAGCCGAGAAAAACACAAAGACGCGAAGTTTAGCTTAATTGGCCAGAGGATTGAATAACTTCTCATACGGGGATAACATGCCTAAGGTTTTAGTGGGCATCCTATTATTAAGATAGCAGCAACACTTACAGCGTAAGACCAATAAACAATAGGAATATTAGATGCATGTTTTAAAGTGGTAAGGGCAGTTTCAACGATATGCAAATGGTGTCGCTTAGAGATTTCATTATGTTGAGGTGTATAAAGAGGTAAGTATGATGGGCAATGCCATGAGATGATAAAAAGGGACGAAGTGCAATATATTCCGTACCATTGTCCGAATAAAGCATTTTAATGGGAACAGAGAAAAAAATTATTTATCTAAAACTAAGGCCTACACATGCCAGAATAAGATCCCAAAACCAACCATCATAAAAAACAACAAACGCGATATCTACCTCCGAACTTTTTAGCTAGACATAAACAAAATAATAAAGAATCATATCTAACTCATTTCAATTCAACAATGAAGTTTTGACACACTACAAAAAAACTTTCTTTTTGTGACAATGTTTTAGTGAAAAATGTTAAATTTGTCACAAATGATTTACTTCTTGTGAGAACAACTTCATTAGTCACGAAAAGTGTATTTTTAGTGACAACAAGATAATGTTCTCACAAAAGGTTTAAGGTTTGTCATGCTTACCATCACATTCCTAACACGAGATTATAACATAATTTGCTATCGGCCTTTTGTGACAAGCCACTTGTTGTTATAAAATGGCCATATTATTATTTTTCTATTTTCTAATTTTTTTTTCTGAATGAGTACTCATATACAGTACTATTACACTATTACGTTTTCAAACAACAAAAAAGTACTCCACTATCACTATTAATGGAATTTTAGAAAACGAAGACGTTTTGGTTTCCTGCTATTTCATTAACCCTAATTATCGCCGACATCCCAGCGTCTACGGGGAAAGGGAAAATCGATTCCTATTCACGATCTGAAAAGAGTATAGCAGGTGCTGGTGAATTCGACTCTCCCATTCTTCTTTGGATTGGCTTCTTCCTTTACTCTTTCACGGTCGCAATTTTGCTTCATCACGGGAGAAAACCATTCGATATTCTTCACCGGAATGCGTTCGAGACTTCACCGGAATGTTAAAAAGTCTCAAGTTCAGGTATTCTATAATGATTTTTAATGTATTTTGTCATTCAATAGGCGTGAGTAAGTGATTTTCTAAAAAGGTTTCTGGTTTTTCCTGCTCATTCTAGAATGATTCTTTTTTTCTCTTAATGATTTTTACAATCGATTTTGATTTTGTTTCACATGCATACACTCACCTGGATTGGCCGTTCAATGATTTTTGTTGCTGATAAACTGATTAAAGGCCTCGTTCTTTTGCATAAGTATATTAGAAATATATTTTCCCTCAGTTTTCTAATTTCGCTTATTTTTTGTGCTTTTGTTATTTTCACATATAACTTCACTTGACGATATCAGTTTGATTGCGAAGAAGACTAAGAGCTTGTTTGTCAGTTATAATCATTGTCAGGGGATAATCTAGGCCAATTTTTGTTTTTTATTATTATTTCTTCAGATCAGTTCTCTATTTTGTCCTTCACTAAGCAGAAGGGGTAGTTTAGTAATGAAAAAAATTATTCCAGCTCAAATGTTTCGAGTGGAAATTCCTACTATGTTGTGTTATTCCCTTTCTTGCTGCTAGTTATGTGTTTTTTTCTCTCTGATATATATATATATATATATATATATATATATATATATATATAATATATATATATATATAAAAACTTGATTTTTGAGAGGTGAGGAAAGTAAGAATGAGGTCTACAGGAGTTAGGATAATGTTTTTTTTAGGAGTTGCTTTCGTGGGTGAAATTTTTGCTCGATTTAGATGTATATGTATGAAGCTATAGTGTGGTTGGCTGCATGAACTAGGATTTACTTTCTTAAAATGCATTTTGTCCCATTTGGGTCTTGGGATTTCAATGGACGTGTTCAATGCATAAACCATTCTGTATGAACTATATATTTGTTATGTTGTATTTATTAATACTGACCATTTGTTTTCTTGTTTTTTGTTTTGTGATTACATTTATACAGCAAAAGGCATAGTGGGTTTGACATGTGCCCAGATCCAATCAATGCTTCCTAGTGTGACACCTGTTCCAAGTCTCATCATCAAAAGACACTGGCTCATCCACAAACATCTGCATCGTCATCATCATCAAGATATAGATCCTACATACTCCAGGACAATACTAAAACTGATGCGATAGTTTTATGTGATGCTGTTGACATATCCATTGTAGTTTCTGTTGATAAGGTATATATTAAATATTGGGCTTCTGTTATCATTTTAATGAGTTGAGTGTGCTCGAGTCTTAGTAGTCAGTATGATCATCTTCTACTTGCTAACTGATCTTGTGTTTGCATTGTAAGAGTGCCCTTACTGCCTGTTAGAATATGCTTTGTTGGTGTCTTGCATATTGTATAATACTCTGTTCTGATAGGTGGATGCTTGCTAGATGTTCTGGTTTGACTTAATGAGTTGAATCTAAAGCTATTATGTTTCAGTTTGTGTCTTTTTTTGATGCCTCTGGTATGAGTCTACTTAACTTGAATCTAAAACTGTTATATGTCAGTTTGTGTCTGTGTTTGTTGTCTCTGGCTTGAACCTATTTAGCATGCCTTGAACCTAATTGCTCGCCTTCTCTTCTTCTTCTAAAAGTAACACAAACCGGGTGGAGCATTCGATCGAATTAGTCTGTTTGTTTTTTTTTCTTCAGGAATATGATATTGAGACTGTATGCTTGTGCAACTTGTCTTAGGTTTAGTATGTTGGAGTAGTGTGACTTAACTAGAGGTTTCATGTTAGTCTGACTAAGTTGATGTTAAATGTGTCATTAGTTGGCTTGAATGCAAGCATAAAATGACATCACTACACAAATCTGCAATGCAGGTAAAGATAGGCTGATAGGGCTAGGCAAGGTGGTGAATTTACTTAAATATGTTGAATGATTTGTTGTGGGTACTGCTCTTATGAACATGGTAATGCCAAACACACTTTTTAATGGAATTCTAGATTCATCACTGCTTCTAAACCATCCAACTAAGCTTTTGATACATGATAATCTTTCTTTGTTTCTTAGTATATGCATCTCCCCCAATGCTGTGTCGGTTTGTCTCTGTTTGTTGTCTCTGGCATGAACCTAATTAGCATGCCTTCAAGTTCTGTTTCAAGTTCTTGAATCGTGATTAATAAACAGATCGTTGCTTCCCAAAAAAAAGTCTTGGATTGTGATCTCTTTGAGTTTTTCTTGTGATGAAGGCTATTTATGGTTCCCTTGTGATTGCCAGTGAATGTTCAGACCTCACAATTTGGTTGCTTTCCGAGTTTGTGGTATGTTATCTTTGAACACTTACTATATATACAGGAGCAATATGTGAACTCTTTGTGAAACATAATATTTGTTGATGTGGTTTTAGGTGGCAAATCTTGTATTTGCAGCTGCTGAAACTCACAGGTGGTATGGTCGGAAATTTGAACTTTAATGTATATGTTTTGTTAATCTTTGTAGAATTTTTTGCGGAATGTTGTATCAAAATAGGCATATTTTCTTCTGATTCAGGTGATCTCATTATAGAAGAAGATGTAGGATTATAGCACCCTTCTGTAATGAAATTTATGAATGTAGGCATTGCCATAATGAATCGAATGTACGGATACATTTTTAAAGTTTAAGCCTTTTTTTCTTCTTTTGCACATGTAATGAGTTGGTGATGCAATCAAGCTGAACATGTTCATCTTTTTTTGTGCAGAATTCTCTTGATATTGATCCATTCAAAAGGCATCATATTGCTCTTCATGAAATTAAAAAGGTTAGCTTCATTACATGTTGCTATATCCCTTAAGCATTATATTGTTTGTTCCTTAACTGTCTGAATGAATAAGGGTTGTCTAAACTTTATAAAACTTCATTACAAAACTTTATATGCATATGGGGTTTCAAAACTCGCAAATATACTGCATGCCAAGGAGCTTACAAAGCGCTTGATGGTAATTTCAGTGTCTGAAAAGTTAGCTTACAAACCTAATTTTGAATGTTCAAATATTTGTTTGTTGTTCAGCTTTTTCAAGATCTTTGCACTTGTTAATGTCTGTTAAATTTGGTTCAAAGTGTCTAGTCTGTAATCTGTTTTGGCCAAAATCTGATTTTGAGTATGTTTGCAACCTGATGTTAAAGTCTGTCCATATATGCTTTTGTCTAGACTGCTTTGCATGATCAGTTTTTGAAGTACAATCTATTTTCTTAGATGTGTTCTAATTCTATCTTTAAGTACTTGTTTGGCATGAGTAGGTTTTTTACATGATGTGATAAGTCTATGTGAAAAGTGCTTATATTTTATATCGTTTTATATATATATATATATATTAAAAAATGATTATAGTTCTGATTTCTGTTTTTATAGAAATCTTTGTTCTAATTAATTTTGATATTAAATGACCATTCTCTTGTAGATGATGGAGAAGAAGGCTCTTTCGAGGGGTTCTTATGTGAAATTGCATTATATTGACCTGGTCTTTTATTCCATATTTACAATAGAGGTCCTTTGTTGGACTCTAAGGGATAGTTAATCGGGATTAACACCGCGATATTCACTCAAACAAGTAAGCTGATCTATCATCTGTATGTTAAAAGTACAAGACATGTATTACCAACAGCCAGAAATAGACGTAGTTTCGAATTTCAGAGTCTGGTAATTCTGCTATATAGAGTGTTAAGTTCAGGTGCTTGCATCAGGTCTGGTATACCCAACTACGTGTCCCTGCTTCAGTTAGATCAGGTTGGTCTGTTCTTTTTGCGTCAAGTCTATCTTGTTGGTCTGATATGCTTCTGGTATTTGTTTTGTTAGTCCGAATTTTCATATTCTCTACACATCTCTGTTTTAGTCCTGATCCTAAGCTTTGTTGTTTTTGTCTGACCATGTCCTAGTCTTTAAGGGGGTCTGTCCGGACTTGTCCAGACTTGTCAAAGACATGTCCAGGACAGTCTAGAGCATGTCTAGACATGTCCATCATATTGATCTGAATATGAATTCTTTCTTGGTATATGCTACATTATAATCTTTTTGCTTATATATTGATAAAAAATCTTGGAGTATAATTCAATTTAGTTGTTTCCAGATGCACTTGTGTATATCTTGTTGTCTTTTAGAAACAGAACAATAATATAGTTGGATGTAGTTTTCAAAGTGAAAGGTTAATGGAGACAATAAGAGTCATAGAAAATTGTTTACATGCTCCATATCAGCAGCGTTTTTGTTTTGATCTTGTGTATCAGTGATAAATTCTCTGAGCTCATTACTGAATATTGTCTTCAAACTACTTTGTGTTATGGTAAATTGAAACAAAGCCCTATGAATTTTGAAACTACCGTGCTTTTTTACCCCATATGTTTTACTTTTTTTTACTTTGTTAACTTTTGGTTTGACTCATTTTTTTGTTGAAGAATTTCAGCTTACACCAGAGGATCCAGTAATGTTTTGAGCCAGATCATATCTTTCTTTGAGACGGCCTAGATGTCAAAAGCTCCCATCCAGAAGTTTGCTCAGTATGTGAGTTCTTTTTGTTGTTTTGAACATTCTATCTTAATTACTTTCGTTGTAATTCTTCAAGTTTTTTAGACATATTGTTTCTTGATATGTTGATGTAGTTGCTTTTCGGTTTTTGCTAAATTCCTGTCATATTTTTTTGTGTGATTCTTCACTTGGTTGTTCAAAGGTTTGTTTAGCATCTACAGTATGAATATCTAGGAACTTGCTCCTTGTGAATTTCCATATAGGCCTCATTTTGATTTCTCTTTAATATAACTTTTGGCTACTGGCCTAGCTCTGGATAGTGGATACTATGTTTACCCTATAATAGTGCTTAATATCTTTGTAATTAATCAGCTCTTCATGTTTGGCAGGTTTGTGTTTGGCGCTGGCATCATATAATGGACATGGCTGAAAAAAATGATTCTGATGGTCGGTGCCCTGCATATCGTGCACCTTATAACAAGGAAAAGCTCTATATGCTTGATATTGTTGCTGTGTCTACTTTCATAAAGGTTTGAGTTACAAATCATTTTTCAACTTTAAGATCCTTGATGTAGTGGTAATTTGTATGAACATTATAGATGTAGTGGTAATTTGTATGAAAATTATAGAAGTGAAAGTTTTATTTTATAGGGTATCTTTAGATTATGAATATTATTGTAATAATAATAATTATTATTATTATTATTATTTTTATTTTTATTTTATTTGTATGATAAATATAATTATTATTATTGGTACAATAAATAATAATAATAACCATGTTAATAATAATAATAATTATTATTATTATTACTATTAAATTCTGGAGTCTTTTGTGACAAAAGCATTGTCACATTTAGTGATTAATAGTGGCAACAGTCACTAAAGATCTGGAAAGCTTTAGTGACAACAGTCACTAAAGATGACTTCTAGTGACAAAGTGTTTGTCATTGAAGAAAAAATGTGTTTCTACCCTTCGGTGAGAGAAACCTTTCAGTGATGAATTCTGGAGTCTTTTGTGACAAAAGCATTGTCTCATTTAGTGTTTTATAGTGGTAATAGTCACTAAAGATTTGGAAAGCTAAAGTGACGAAAATTTCAGTGACAAATACTAGGGTTTTGTCACAATAGATATCTTTTTGCGACAAATATTTTTCTGGTCTCTACAGGACCCTTTAGCGTCGGTGCATATGCAACAATCGTCGCGATAAATAATTTTGTCACAAAAGGACTCTAGTGACAAAAAATCACATTTTTAGTGACCATTTTTTTTGTCACGAAAAGATATATTTTTTGTAGTGACATCTATACTTTATTAATAATGAAGTAACATCTACAGCATTGAATAACATAGATTAATCACAACATGCTTAAGACAAAATAGTATTTGAGCGAAATATGGAGAGAAATATAAACATATTATTGTTCATAAATTCAAGGAAAAAATCAAATTGAAAAAAACCAGAAGTGGACAATTCAGCCGAACATGTTCATATATCAGAATCAGGTTAATTTATCAACTCAACAAAGACCAACTAGAGAACGGAAATTACCTACATACCTACAAGACTATGGCATTGTTGCCGAGACATCAAATCTACACCAACCGAAGTCTTAATGGATAGTCCGATTAATATTCTTTTTTTGGAACATTCGGGGTGTTAATAAAGACGAATCTCTAACTTTTGCGAAGAAAATTTGTAATGAGAATAAAGTGAATTTTCTGGTTATTATTGAGCCTCTGTGTCGTGAACAACATCTTACCAATGTCAGATTAAAGCTTCATTTTGATAACGGCGTTTCTCTTCTTAAGGGGAAGATATGGGTTTTTTTGAAATAACTTTACTTGTGCTTTTGTGGAAGATTGTGATCAGATGAGTACTACTGAGATAACTACCTCCAGGGAAAAAGTGGTCTTCATCTCGGCTATTTATGCGAAGCATCATAGGGGTGCCAGAAATCGTCTTTGGGTTGCCATCAATGACAAGTCTTCTAATGTTTTGGGGCCTTGGATGTTGGGAGGCGATTTTAATGTCATCAGAACGGCTGAAGAGAGGAAAGGTGGTAATAATCCGTCCTTGAATGATATGACTGACTTTAATGATTGTGTTACTAATACCGATATCATAGAGGTTGCTTTTGATGGCCATGAATTTACTTGGACTAACAAAAGGCTGTGGCAGCGACTTGATAGAATTTTTATTAATGATCATTGGGCTTCTAAATATGATCTAGTTCGTGTACACCACCTGCCACGGGTTAGCTCTAATCAATGCCCCTTGCTTGTTCGGTGTGGGAGTCTTCAACGGGCAAAAAGTAGTTTTCGATTTCTTAATGTTTGGCCATGGCATGAGAGTTTCTTTATGATAGTTAAAAAATGTTGGGATGAAAACACGAATTCTATTGGAATGCATAGTCTTGTGGAAAAGTTCAAGCGTCTCACTAAAGAGTTAAAAGTTTGGAATATGAATTAGTTTGGCAACATACATGATAATGTGACGCTTATTGATTTGCCCTCTACTGATGAGATTCTCTAGGCAATTTTTGAGCTTGATAAGGATAGTGCTGTAAATTAAACGGTAAATTCAGAGTAAATTAATAGCGGAAGAAATCATCAGTATCGTTTCCTACATCCATTGTTACTCGACTACGTCTCTGTTGTTCCCGTCTTGATGAGAGGATTCCGACATCTCTCTCCTTGCCTACAACCATTATGTGTTGGTTTATTTCGTATGCTTTATGATGGAGTAAAGCATTGCTTTTATAGGCGGAGAGAGGGCCGAAATCCGAATGACCTAGTGTTAAGCTTTAATTTCGGCCGTCCATCAAAGCCGAGTTTTAATCGGATTAAAACTCCTTTTAAATAACCAATAAATAATAAATAGCATATTTCCTTGGAAAAACGAATTTCCTATAAGACCATTATTACGGGAATGGAAATTACTCGGACTCAATAAAAGCCACGACATAATTTTCTTACATTCTCCCACTTGGTCGATAGCAACATTTCATCAGTGTTTTCCTTTCAAGGATCATAAGACGCGCATTATTTGCTGAACATTTCCTTTAGTCGGTTAGCGTAAGTGTCATCATTAATCTAGCTGTCAATGCGAGTCATAGCGGTTACACATCATTATGCAACATGCTTCCTTCTATGCACCACAACATTTACAACTGTCTTAACTAGACCATAAGCGGAGATTACATAAACGGTCCCATTATGTCTTTGCAAGAGACAATTTCTGTTATAATATATCCATTCGTAAGGTGTGTACACAATGGAAAACAGAATACAATAATGATGTAGAAGAGTGACATTAAGAGCTCCACAAATGTCAAACATAAGTATAAATAAATGGCAGAACATGATAATTAGGAGCTATCCTCAAGACTCATTCTTTCAGTGTCTCTGTTATGTCTTCGGGTAGTCCTTTCGTAAATATTTCTGCAACCATAAGATTTGTCAATTTATGTTCAATGCCAAACAAATTTCTTCTAACATCTTGCTTCAGTAATAGATATTTAAGGTCCATGTGGTATCGGAGCCAACCTATTATCTATGTTAATCGATTCATGACCTCATTATTTTATATGAATAAGTTGCTTTCTTTGGTATCGCTTCATGATCCTGTAATTTTTTCTCCCCGCTGAATATAATCTTTTAATTATGATCTTTAACGAATCTGATGAAGTATTCAGCTTTATGTGTGGGTTTAACGAATCTGTGAAGTATCTTGCCGTGAAGTTGAAATTATTTATGCGTGGTCTTTATTGTTTTGACGACGGCGGCGGCATGATAGTATTAGGTTTGCACCGTTGAATCAATTTCATTAAAAATAAAAATAAAATTAAAGCAATTACGTAATTATCTTCTGACATGTTTTTGCGGCAGCCGGTAATTTGCAAACTGCAAATTAGGTTTGGTATATTATTTTGTTTATTATTATTTTTTTAATTACTGTTTACAAAAAAAAAAATAATAATAATAATAATAATAATAACAATAATGGACCACAATTGTAATTTGTATACTCTGATGTTCATTGAATAATACAAAATTTAATATTAAGCTCTTTAAAATAATGTTTTATGCCACCTGATGATCGAAACATACCTTATGTAATTTAATGGGAAAGATATAAAGACGTGTCGCATATAATTTTATGTCTTATATAGTGATTATACATTGAACAACTAGTCACATAAAGTTAAGTGATTAATTATGCTTATTAGTTTCTCCCATATGTGTTTGAGAAACATTATGTTTTCTTATGTTGTTATATAGTTGTGTTTGTACACATATTTTGGGATAAAATATAAATACCATAAATTTCATGAGTTTACTTACAAAATAAAATAAAAGAATGATAACACAGATAGAGGGGCGTTGACTTTTATAATCGCATTATAGTATTACTATAACTGTGTTTTCAGTTTTATGATATTTGTTGATTCGTTGCATGTTCACATTAAATTGCGATATTATGAGGCAATTCTGGTAAAACTAAAATCATGAAGATATGAATGTGTTGTGACATTAGCCTGCACATGTATGGTTATAATCAAGTGTACACTATTATTATTATTATTATTTATGTGCATATTAAGTGGAAACAATCAAATCATACCTTATATATTGCATAAATACTAATTTATCACCTACAATGGTGATAAATGGTGACACAAAGAAATTAGTCACACAAAGCTAATTGATTAGCATATTGCTCTGCTACCACATGTAAATTAAACGGTAAATTCAGAGTACCTTAATAGCGGAAGAAATCATCAGGATCGTTTCCTACATCCATTGTTACTCGACTACGTCTCCGTTGTTCCCGTCTTGATGAGAGGATTCCGACATCTCTCTCCTTACCTACAACCATTATGTGTTGGTTTCTTTCGTATGCTTTATGATGGAGTAAAGCATTGCTTTTATAGGCGGAGAGAGGGCCGAAATCCGAATGACCTAGGGTTAAGCTTTAATTTCGGCCGTCCATCAAAGCCGGGTTTTAATCGGATTAAAACTCCTTTTAAATAACCAATAAATAATAAATAGCATATTTCCTTGGAAAACGAATTTCCTATAAGACCATTATTACGGGGAAGGAAATTACTCGGGCTCAATAAAAGCCACGACATAATTTTCTTACAAGTGCAGCAGGACCAGACAGAAATACGGCTCTATTTTTTCGGCATTGTTGGGATATTATTAATGTTGACGTTTGTTTGGCCGTGCATGACTTTTTCTCTGGGATTCACCTGCCTAGATACTTTGCCACGTCCACTATTATTCTATTGCCAAAGAAACCTGGAGCGAATTCTTGGAAAGAGATTAGACCTATCAGCCTTTGTACGGTTTCTTTCCAAAATAATTACCAAGATTATTACAAACCGACTTAATCGTATCCTACCACACTTAGTCTCGGCTTGTCAGACTGGATTTATCCTTGGGAAAAGTATTATTGATAATATTTTGGTGGCACAAGAGCTTTTTTGTGATCTTAATAAGAATCTGCAGTCTCCTAATATATGTCTCAAGTTAGATATGAAAAGGGCTTATGGTAGAATGGAATGGGGTTTCATTATGCATATGCTTAGACTGTACGGATTTAAGGAGACTTTTGTGGACTTGGTGTTTAGAACTCTTTCAGACAATTGGTTTCAGGCTTTAGTCAAGGAGAACCTTCTGAAGCGTTTCATGCAACTCAGGGTGTAAAACAAGGCGACTCTCTTTCTCCGGCTCTTTTCATTCTTGCAGCCGAGTATTTTGGCAGATGTATCACTGAGGTCATGCACCATAACAGCAGTATGCGATTCAAATCAAAGGTTCATGGTATACATTTTCTTGCTTTCGCGGATGATATGATCATTTTTACAAGATGTAATAAGCAGGGCCTAAAAATACTCAAAGATGTCTTTCAGCACTATGAAGAGGTTTCAGGGCAACGTATCAATGTTAAAAAATGTGCTTTTATTGGTGAAAAACTTTCGATGGTCAAGCAAAGGTGGGTGAGAAGTATCCTAGGGTTTGTACAGGAAACCACTCCTTTCAAGTATTTGGGAGCGCCTCTTTTTCATGGGAGAATGAAGTGCATCTACTTCGATGATCTATACAACCGCATCTATAAGCGGATAAATCATTGGGGAAATAAGTTGCTCTCATATCGAGGTAAAATAATTCCTATGCGCCATATACTGCAATCTATTCTTATATATATATTGCAGGTGTTATCTCCCCCTAAAGCACTTATTTCTCGGTTGCATAAGCTCTTTAATAAATTTCTGTGGGATAAATCGGTGTTTGAAAAACGAGTGCATTGGAGGGCTTGGGAGCATATGTGCAAGCCTACGGAGGAAGGGGGTTGGTGTTCAATCTTTGTCTGATGTTATTGACACTTTCTCCATGAAACTATGGTATCGATTACGGCAAAAAGAAGGTTTATGGGCGCACATTATCAATGCAAAGTACTTCCAGCGTCACCATCCTACTTGCTTGCCTTTTTCTAATACTTTCTCTCATGCCATGAAGCGCATATGGAACGTTCGAGAGCGGGCAAAGGAAAACATTTATTGGAAATTTGGTAAAAGGAATATCAGTTTTTGGAAAGATAAATGGACACAGATTAATTTGGAACCCCTGAATGGGTCGACTAATAATATGACAGTTGCTGCTTGCTGGCTAAATGGACAATGGAATGTCGATTTATTACGTCAACTTGTCAATGAGGAGGCTTCCAATTACATTATTGATATTCTGATTGATGAGGGTGCTAATGATAAAGCCATTTGGGCTCCCCCGCCTTCAGGTTTTTTCACTTCTAAATCAACATGGAATGTAGTCCACAATCACGGTATTCAGCACCCACTCTTCCACATGATTTGGCATAAACTTCTTCCCACAAAGGTATCATTTTTTTGTTGGCGTGTTCTTCATAAGCTCCTTCCGGTTGATAATTATTCAATGGCGGGGTATATTGTTGTGATAAGCAAGAAAGCCTCTGGCATCTTTTCCTGTAAGGGCAACTTGCGCAACAGGTTTGGAACTATTTTGCAGCTTTTTTTGGGCTTCACCTACATTCATTTATTTGTATTGAAGCTCTTTTGAATTTTTGGCGGAGTTCAACTTCTACTATTCATCATGCCCGCAACATTGTTCCTTGTATTGTTCTCTGGTCTTTGTGGAAAGAAAAGAACACTTGCAGGTTCGACAATGATAAGCCATCCTTTTGGAGAATTATTCTTTATGCTGAATGACTATTGAGAATTATCGCAAAAACAAAAGTTGTTGCACGGAAATATATCCAGCTTGATCATGATGTGCCTTTCTTTATGGGTACTCGTGTAAAATTGAAGAAGCCAAAGATCCCCACTCTTATCAAATGGCATCCGCCTAATGTTGGGAGAGTTAAGTTAAATGTTGATGGAGGTGTGCGACATGGACAAGCTTATGGTGGAGGCATTATCCGTAATTGTAATGGTGATTGTATTCTTGCTTTTCACCAAAATTTCGGCACGGGTGATGCACTTTGGGCCGAATGTTCTTCTCTGCACCGAGGAATAAGCTTATGCATTTAGTATGGTTTTCAAGTGGTTGATATTGAGGCCGATTCTAAAATTATGGTTTCCATGTTGTTACGCGATGAGGTGGGAGGATGGCCTTTATGTACGATCATAGCTAAAATTGGACACACCTGAAAAAAATTAGATTTTTCGATCAATCATATTTATAAGGAATGAAACTCGGTGGCTGATTCATTAGAGGGTCTTGACAATGAAGATACAATTTATTTTAATCAACATGATCCGCCGCAAAAAGTTACTTCTGCTTTTAATGATGACATCTAAGGTGAATTTCGAATTCGACGCATACGTACCATATAAGGAAGCACTCTTCAATTATTTTGAAGAGTGCAAAACAGGTTGTTTTGTTTTAGAAAGCTTATTCCTATTTTTTTTTATACTCTCCATACTTCTCGCTTTTGGTTTTCTATTTTAGGGATGACTCTTATCCATGGGCGGAAGGATACTTTGCGGCTCTCAAAACACTGGACGACACCCTTCACGCTTGGAGTTGGAGGGTGTCAAATAGGACCTACATGCATGAATCAGAGTCCCTCAGGCACGAATAAGAGGATGTGGACTTGCAGTGAATGGATGTGTCAAGCTAAGATGGGTTCAAGTTGTCATAAAATCGTAATCCCAACCTATTGGAGAGACAAGCAAGAGAGATGTGTTTATCAAGGACGGCTCAAGCCAGAAACACAAATTCAAGCCCATTTCACCTTTCGCTCACGAAGATGGATGATGGAGAGGAAAAGATTCATTCTCAAGATGCCGGCAACTTTTTCCTTTATTTTGATTGATTTCTTGTATTTCGGGGCTTTAGTTCTTGAGAGCATAAGGTGTTGTACTCTTTCCTGCTATGACGGATTTTCCCACACTGGGTTTGTCGCTAGTAGATTTTAAGGAGGCATGACTATGCTCTGACACGTAACTGATATAAGGGGAGGGTCAGGATAGGACATGTTTGAATTTTTTTTTTTTTTTAATAAAATAAAAATATTTGTTCCAAAAAAAATATTATTGTTCATAAATGAGTGAGAGGAGGATAAATGTAAGATGTAACTAGATTTTGCATCTATCAGAAGAGGGAAAAAATGATGAGTTATCTCAAGTATTGGTGCTAGGAAAGCATAAAGAGAGGAGGGAATTGTGGGTTGTGCGTTATAGATTGATTTGTGTTTCATTGTTCTTTAAATAGATCGAAATATTGAAGATGAGAAAGTGAAGGGACACAAAAATATGAATGTTTATGCTATGAAATGAACAATGGATCAGTAATATATTGCTTATACGAAATATAAATGGGCTAAGTTGGAGCGAATTAAGCATGTGGATAATTTGCATCATCGAAGATGGTATCCGGTTTAGTCCAATTTCGAACGGTTTTAATTTTACAAACTAAAACCAAATTGAAAATCGACTGAAAAACCACGGTTTATACTTTTTCAATTTGGTTTGATTCGGTCCGTCCAATTGGTTTGGTTTCCTGAATTTTTGTTCACCCATTGAGTGAAGCAATCACTTGGTACTCAACCATCACTATTCTTCGTGGGATACGGCATTTTCCACATAGTTATACTATGATTGATCCGGTACAATGCCGGTAAGATTAAACACCCAACTTGATTGATCATGAGTGCGGTGGATGTAGGTGATACATAGACGAGTTGTGGCGGTGTTGGCGGTAGGGGTATTGTGTTAGGGTTTGGGGCAATGCACATACAAGTGGTGATTGGATGAGTGATGGCAATGTGGGCGGCGGCATGTGGTGATAGGGTGACGATGATGGGTAGTGATGGATTGCACGGCGACATGTGGTGGTCTATTGAGTAATGAAATCGAGTAGTTAGGTGGATGGGTGTGTATGCAGTGGTATATGGTGGAGGGGGTATGCGGTGGATGGTAGTGAAACATAGGCAAGTTGTGGTAGTGTGGTGGGAGGTGGTGTTGGTGGTAAGAAAGGTGGTAGCGGTTGGTGGTGGTAAGGTGGATGGTATTAGGGTGTGGGTGCAAACAGGGTGGACAGTGGCGGATGATGGTAGGATGATGATGGCGAGTAGTGGTGGATTGGGCAATGGTGGGCTATGATGGTGTGCGTGGTGACGGGTGGTCGTGTTGCCGGTGATGGCCGGTAGTTGTGGGGTGGACGATGGCGATTGGTCGTAGGAAAAATGGTGGTGGCAAATAGAGGTGGGGTGGATGATTGTGGCGTGAGCGATGGTGGGGTTAATTGTGATAAGTGGTTGCAGGGTGGATAATGCCGGGTAGTTGTGAGGTGGGTAATGGTGGCGGGCGGTGGCGGGTTGTAATCACATGAACAATGACATATGGTGGTAGGTTGGTGTACATAAAATGATGGTAAGGTCAGTGATGGAGGTGATTATAGCAAAGGTGTTAACGGGTGGAGATGGCATGGATGGTAGTGGAATATGCATTGGTGAGTGGTGAGTGGTGAGGACGATGATGACGGGTGATGGTATGGTGGATCGTTACATACGATGATGGCGTATGCAGTGGTGAATGGTTGTAAGGTTGACAATGACAAGTTGTCATAGGGTAAGTAATAACACATGATCGTGATGTCGATGAATGAATGCGGTTGATTAATATCCAAACAATCCAAAAATAATGGAACGAGATGAACACTACATTCTAGGCAATGAATTAACGACACAACCTACTTTACATCATTAATTACGTTAAAAATTGTTGTGTCGTCAATTTAGTTGTGATCCGTTTCGTTACATTCGATTGATCCAAACTTGCTGCATCTAAGCTGCTTTTCGTTACATTCGATTGATCCAAACTTGCTGCGTCTAAGCTAAATAGTTTGGTTCAAATGATAAATAACTTAAGAATATATAGGAAGGTCACCTGTTCGATTCTCTTATGAGGCGTCGAATTAGTCGGAACGGTTGGTTCCGGATACCGGGTCTTTAATCAAACTTGCTGCGTCTATGTTTCTTTTCACATTCGTCCAGCCTTTTGGTATATGCAACACTCCGTAACGAATCTGATCGGAAAACTCCATGTTCGCGCGTAAATCTTTCTCTGCATCCTAAATCCTCATACCATCTCATTTGTGGCAAAACTGCCTGAGGTCTCCACACTCGACTTCCGCTTAGTGTTCTCCGGCGGCGTTTTTCCGCTGATTATCTGGTGTTCGAGTCCTGTAGGAGTTTGAGTGGTTCTCACAATGAGTTCCCGTAAAAAGACGCCGTTTCAGAAGCATAGAGAAGAGGAAGAAGCAAAGAAAAAGGTCTGACCATGTGTTTGATGATGACCTTTTCTTTAATGTTTTGCTCTAATTTTTTTTTTTTTATATATATTTTTTTTGTTTTGTTTCCATTTCAATGGACTTGATTTCATTGTAATGTTTAACAGCGGGAAGAGGATGAAGCCGCCCGTTTATATGCAGAATTTGTGGAATCATTTCAAGGGGAGGGCACGTCTAAGGCATTTGTTCGAGGCGGAACTATCAATCCAAATGACAAGTTGAAGACATATTCTGAAGGTCTGTTTCTTTTGTAAACTTGGCATTTGTTGTTTCTCCACTCTTTTGATTTTACTCTTTTACATTGCAATTGATAAACGAGTATTTTCTACCTTTTATGGATGCATTAATTAAAAAAGTGGGCCTTTTTGATTCATTCACGGATGGCAGGTGGAAAATCCAAAGATGAGGGTTCTGGTATAAAGAAGGGAAGTAGGTAAACAAAGTTTTTTGATTGATCGACTATACTGCAGTGCACTGTTTAAGACATGCTCAATGCGTCCTTTAATGTAGACTTTATGTCTTCTGCATGTCGCTTTGAGAAGCTAGAGGACAAAGTGTGGCCTGCCTGACTTTATATAGTGTTCTGGATAATATTTTCTCAATCGGCACTAGTATTTTTTCCTCTATATTCTCACTTGTATGCTTGATAAGTTCTTTCTTTGATTAGTAGAGTGTGAAATAATAATCTGACAAAGGTAGTGGTAGATATATCGCCTTTCAATCATTGAAGTTTTAAAATATCTTCCGATTCAAAGACAAAAGAGTTGTGTACAAGTGACACTATCAATTGCTACCGCTAAAAAGGGCATTGGCTGGTGGTTTCATCTGTTTGTGCATCAACATGGCATTATGAACTCTAAAGGTGTTTGATAATTTATTGAAATTCTTGAAGTTTCTCAATGTGGAAAATACTTTGTTTACGCTTGGGTTTTATTTCTGCAGAACATTGAGTTGCATCATGCTTTCTTTGTTTTGTATTGGGCATAATCCTTTTCTCTGAGATGCATGAAGTGGGAGATGTTTTGTATGCTATGGCTGAGCAGTGAAGGCATGCACGTCATACATTTATGTGTGAGCTATAGTTTATGACATTATGGAATAGTTCTAAGGGATCTGCTTGATTTGTTACCGGTTCTTGTTTGTATCCAATTTCTTGTATCAGACGTACAAGTTAGTCTTCGTTGTCACTGCTGTAATATGTGTAGCGGAAGTTAGAAGTGAGTGAAGCTGGTTACTAGTATGTTGGACTATACACCTTTTCGGGGCTGGGGCTATCAACCCTGTGGTCATGTAATTTAGAGATGATGATCCATGCATAGAAAAAACCTAGGCACTTTTAATAGCTGTGGATCATGCAATTGCTAATTGAGATTCCTCACAGCCATGCCTCCGATTGTTGATTAGCGTGGAATGTTTGAATCAATTAAGTTAAAAGGGGATGGGGGTTGTTACGGGCCTTTATATGTCTTGAAGATCAAGATGTTGCTTAGTGGAACCTTTATTACTATTGTTGTGTTTTTTTATGGTCATGTACATGGTCCACATTTTTCCAATGCTTGAAGATGTTGACGTTGTGACTCAAATACAAAGTTTACCGTACCCGGTCTTCATCAAATAATGTAATTAGAACATTCTCTTAGCTATTTCGGCGAATGCGGGTTTTAGATTTAGGATGAGTCAAGCACACACACTACATATGTAGGATGTGAAGCTTAATATCTCATTCGGATGTTAGCTTGCTAGGAAGCACGGGTGTTCATTTTCTCTATCACACCTGTGCGCATATGATTCGCTGGATTTTCACTCGGATGCATACTGGGATCAAATTTGGAAATTTCAAAACATTGGATTCCCGAAGTAGATACATGATTTCAATTGTTAGAATCAAACTTTAACTAAGGATTCGTAGCTGACCTTGGTAAAGTGGTAAACTTTCTTTACACACCGATTTCAGTGGTATCTTCCATATCTGAAGGATAGGATATAGGCGGGGGGACGGGCCAGAAAGAGAATGAAGAAAGGGAAGTCGGTTGTGGTTAGGTTATGATGTGGGTAGGTGGTCCTGTGAATGTCTCTCTTCTGTTCAATGGCTTGGGCTAAAAAAGAGAAGTCGTAAATTGAAAAAAAAAAAGGGGAAGAAAATGGTCCGCCCTAAGTGTTGTTTTAGGCCCTAGGAAGGTTTCTGTTAAACAGCTGGCGGTTAGGGTTTGGTTTTCTAACCTCATTGATTTCAGGAGTTGTTGTGTTGGGTTATAGACTCTTTGTTCTTTTCATATTAATAGGCATATTTTGCCTTGGTTGTAATCATAACAACATTATTAAAAGTTCATTTTTCCTCTAAATTTCCCCCCCTTTTCAACATGGTGTCAGAGCCATGTTAATCCAACACCATTGTAAATTACCGTGCTACCAAGGAATTCTCCTGGTGGAAACCCAATTGAGTCATGAAACTAGGGTTGAACCTATGATTAACGGAGAAGTCAACCCTCAATCAAGTTATGTTCTTTTAACTACTTTAAAACTTACATAAAATAATTATCTTGGAGTGGGCTCAAACCATCAAACTAGCTATCGATGGAAACGGTAATTTAAGGTGCCTAGCTGGAGACACCACCAAACCAGCTAATTGATATTTTAGGTCAAATACGTGGAGATGTGAGAACTTTATGGTAATGGCCTGGTTTATCAATTCCACGTAGTAAGACTTCACATGTTTTTTTCTTCTACCAAGGATACGTGTGATGCCCCAAGCGAGATGTATTCACATCTTGAAAATACCCCTGAAGTTTAAGAGTTGAAAACCAAGTTATGGACAATAGAGCAAGACGCTCATGATGTCACCATCTATTACAATGAGATTGTGGCAATATGACAAGAGTTGGACTTATCCTTCACCAACTCATAGGAGTGCCCTGTTGGTAGTGTAACAATTAGAAAATGAGAAGAAAAAGAGAGGCTTTTTACCTTATTGGCTAGCTTAAGTCAAGAGGTGGATGAAGTCAAAGGCAAGATTTTGGGTAGGAATCCTTTGGCCTCTCTGAGATAAGTTTTCATCAAAGCATTGAGGAAGCAAAAAAGAGGGTTATGCATAAATGTACTATTGAGGTATTTCCTTGGCATGGAAATAGCTAGATCAGAAAAAGGGATGGTGGTGTCCCAAAGGAAGTACATCGTTGATTTGCTTCAAGAAACAGGTATGATGGGTTGTAAACCAACCAACACACCAATGGAACCTAACTTGAAGCTGGATGATGTGGGGCACTTGTTGACAAGGACAGTTATCAGAAGTTGATGGGAAAGCTAATATATTTGTCCCACACATGGCCTGACATTACCTTTTCCGTGGGAATGGTGAGTCAACATATGCAAGCCCCAAGAGAGTCACACCAACAGGCTGCTCTTACAATCATAAGGTATTTGAAGGGAACTGTTGGTAATAGGTTGTATTTTGAGAAGGGTGGCAGAAGAAATGTAGAAATGTTACCGATGCAGATTGAGTAGGCTCTAAGGAGAGGAGGCCCACCACTGGGTGTTGTACCTTTGTTTGGGGTAATCTAGTTACTTGGGGAAGCAAGAAACACAACGCGGTTGCACGGAGCACTACTGAAGCAGAATATCGTGCTATGGAACAAGTGATATGTGAGGTATTGTGGATAACGAAGGTAATTCAGGTTGTGAGACTGAAGCTGGAGATTCATATGAAGCTCTGTTGTGAAAACAATTCAGCGATTGCCATTGCTAATGATCTAGTTCAACATGATCGGACCAAACATATTGAAGTTGATTGTCATTTCATTAAGGAGAAGCTAGAATCTGGTTTGGTGTGTATACCTTTTTTAACATCAGCTTTGATAAGGTTGGGTTGAAGAATATGTTAGCAAGTTAGCATGATAAATATGTATGCCAAACTTGAGAGGGAGTGTTGAAGACCCGGCAGATCGGCCTATGTTCTTTTATTGTGTTTTATGTTTTCTTTCCTTTTGTTTGGAGTCTGTTGTCGGCTAGGGTTTGTGCCGACTTGATAAGGGTTTAGTGCGTATGCCTTGCTCCTTAAGTCAAGGAGTTAGTAGTAATAAGGTCTCCTAGACGACTAGTCTATAAAAGGAGTCTGTACTCTCTGTTTTTACATATATTGAAATAATTAAAGTTCTCTCCTCCTAAAATCAACATTTATCAAATAGACATTTTATTGAGGAGAAGCTTGAGAGTGGTCTAGTTTGTGTACCTTTCTCCATTCTTCTCAACAGGTGGGGTGGATAGTCTCACAAAGCTCAGTTGAAGCTAGGGTTTGATATGTTTGTTGGCAAATTGAACATGATCATCTGTGTTCAACTTGAGGACTGTTGAAACGGAGTTAATTTTTGTATCTGTTTTGTTATGTTGTGTTCTATTTATATTTCTAGCCGCCTAAGTGTTGTTTTAGGCCCTTGTAGGGTTTTTGTTTGATAGTTGGCGGATAAATTTCGGTAGACTCCTTCGTTTCAGGAGTTGCTAGGTCTTGGACTCCTTTTCTATTTTTAGGTGTACTTTGCCTCGGTTGTAATCAGAACAACTTAATGAAAGTTTATCTTCTCCCCTAAAATCTTTCCCTTCTTTTAACATTTATATTTATATTTTTACTTTTGTATAGTATATTTCAAATGTTTGTACGTATTGCCCTCGTATCACCGTATCCTATTTATTTCGAAATCCTGCTCGGATTCGTGCCGTGTCCTCATCCACGTATTTATACCTTGTTTCCTATTTTGCTTGCAAGGGTTGCTTAAAAAATCAATGTGAAGTGACACTGACATAGTTATATCTACATCTCGTCATTCATCGTTAATTTTTTTATTAGAAAAAATGGTCATTTTTAGCATGGTGTACTACTGGTGATCTGTCTGCAGGTATGTACCATCTTTTATACCACCTCCCTCATCATCCAAGGGTAGAGAATATGACAAAAAGGTCAGTATTTCAGATGTGCTTTTTTCATCTGGTCTTTATCGTTTTTTTATCATGACTAATAATTGCTTGTTTTTATTTTGATTTTTTGTTTTGTTGTTTCGTTTGTTGCAGGAGGAGAAACCAAAGGACAGGGAAAAAGGAAAACAGAGGAACATTGACCATTTCATGGAGGAGCTGAAGCAGGAGCAGGAAATGAGAGAAAGGCGAAATCAAGAGCGTGAGCACGGGCGTGATGCTCGCTCTGTCGACAGTTCAACAGTAAGCTCTTTAATTTGATTTGCCATGAACTGAAAAAACAATCCAGGGGTGCTCTCAGTTATCTTTTTACGCGCATCCTTCGGACATGGCTTTATTGTGTAATATTGGTACTTACCATATTGCTATACCACGATCTTACTTTATCTTACCCTACTAGTGCTAGGTTTTTGCCTTTCTTCAGTTTATTGGATTAGTCAAATATAAAATTGTGTAGTACTATACCCGGAGGAATCCATTTGAGCTACTAAACCTTTTTGGGTGCCTTTTCTCTTTTGGATGTTAGTTTATGTTGTTTTAGTTGACTTTTTCTGAGCTTTGTTTTTAACTTATCTTCTCTTTTAAGTGGTACTTTACTACCAGCACGTAGTATATATTACCACTCTTCATAAGTCCTCGGTTTCTAATCATGCTATATCCCCTACCCTTTAAAATTTGGCGAGAGGAATCTTGAATTCATAGGGTTTTTAATTTTGGTAGCCGGATAAGGTTGTACCCTGTTTGCGGATGTTTGGAATTATCTTAATTTGGATGTAGTATTGAACACAATACATATTATTTGCAAAATTGCGGGATAACGGTTTACATAAATGTCTCTATGGAGTATTTGTTTTTATCAGGATGAACTCCCAACCATATGTGTTGGGAGATAGTTTATTATCCCCTGGATATGGCCTAGTGGTGAAGGCATGGGTGCGTAGTGCAGCCTCTAACCTAAGCTGGAGGTCAGCGGTTCGATTCCCGTAATGGGGTTGATTTCCGATTGATAACACCCTTCAGTGCAGAGGTTTCAAAGGCAGCCCATGTTGGAGCTACTAGGTTACCTGATTAACCTCTCCTCACTTTCCTGTGGGATTGGGGGTGAGGGGACCCTTAATGGTAGGGTTTACCATTTTTTTGGGAGATAGTTTATTCCTTTTTACCGAAACTGCGAAACAACTTTGCAGTATAAATCGACTCAGTGTTTTTAAAGATGTAACTCAAGGGATTGCAATGCAGTGCAGTTTTCCTAGTTCAAGCCGTGCATCATCGAAGTTGAGAACATTGATAGGAACTTACTGTCTCTAGCATTCTAGTGAGCTTATAGGAACATTTGGAAATAGAATGTGTCAGTGGCACTTCTACAGTTACCGAAACTTCTTTTTGTTCAAGTCAGTTTTTGTGGCATTTGGACGCTGTAATTCGTGAATTGAGGCTTAGTAAACTTGAAATAATATATAGTTTATAAACAAAATTCAGGACGTGTTTATGCATTTCTTAGTGCTTTGCCACACATCTCTTTCTCAGTGTTAATCATCTCTGATGCTGAACTCATTCTGCAGCCATCTACCCGTTTTGATGAATTGCCTGATGATTTTGATCCGAGTGGAAGGGCTGGATCATTTGATGATGGAGATCCCCAAACAACGAATTTATATGTTGGTAATTTGTCCCCCCAGGTAGTGTACTTTTCTCATTTGACTTTTACTGAATGTATGTGATGTTTTCTCTCTGTTTGCTTATTGTCCATTTCACTGTGTTTAGGTTGATGAGAATTTCCTTTTGCGAACTTTTGGGAGATTTGGACCTATTGCTAGTGTAAAAATAATGTGGCCTAGGACAGAAGAAGAAATAAAGCGCCAAAGGAACTGTGGTTTTGTAGCTTTCATGAATAGGTCTGATGCGCAGGCAGCAAAGGATGAGATGCAAGGTTTTTTTTTTTGGTTGTTATGTTTTTGATTTTTTTTTGTTGTTGACTTTTTTGACTTTCTTTCTGCCCTCATTTTACAAGTTTTCAAACCTCCTCTAGGGCACCCACCCCACCCCACCCCCAGAAAAAATACTACGGTATCAATATGTGCAGTGTGACTTACACATCTGCGTAGTTGGCTTGGGGAGACATTCACATGAGTCCTTTAATGTTGAGGATTCTATGTAGCTTCAATGTATTGGAAAGAAAAAGAGAAGAAAAAAAATGCTCTATATGTCTAGGAATTCATGAGAATTGCATTGTTTCCTTTGCAGATAGAAGAGTACATAACTTTGGGGTTACTTTTCAAACTTCTGACAGGAATTTCATTGCCTTCTTCTCCCATTTATTTAGTCATGTGATCCACAGAATGATTTTCTCGTTGAATTTACAATCAACCACGATTCAATTATTTTGGTGGTTCAAATGATTAATGCTGTCATTTGACACTATTGATTGGATAAGTCTTATGTAATTGGGAAATGCATATTATTTTTCGATTCTTGGATATAAGAAGGCAACTGGCCTTCAGCTAGAACAATTTTAGCCTGGCCATTGAAATGTCCGAGCTTGAGCTTGAGGAAGACCTCAACTCAATAAAATCAAAATGTTGGAGCTTGGCTCAAATCTCAACTTGCCTTCTAATGCCACCCCCCCCCCCCCCCCCCCCCTCCTCTTAGAGCACTGGAATTTACACAAACATACAGGTGAACTTATATTTTCAAGATGTAGAAAAGGTATTGTGAACAAGAAGAAACTCCATGTAACTTTAAACTGCTCGATAGTAGTGCTTGTGCATGTTCGACGAGCTGTGTGTACAATTGAACTGCTTGAGCATGTTCTTAAGCTTAATTTATTTGAGTCGACTCTGCAAATGCAAGTTGAGTTGATCTGCGGATATCTCGGTTCTTGTGTACCTGTACTCCTTGGTCTAGTGGTTGTATAGCGAAGTTAAAGATTTTTTGTTAGTTTGCTGCCTGCTCTTCTATTCATTGAATTCAATAATTTGTACCTTTGACTTGGGAGGCATTGTTTGATTGATTGGACCTATCATTGTACAATTCAGCTGTAGTGGTTTACGAATATGAGTTGAAGATCGGGTGGGGTAAAACTGTTTCTCTGCCAACACAAGCCCTTCCTGCTCCTCCTCCAGGACAAATGGCCATCAGGAGTAAGGAGGTAAGCATGTTTTGTTTTCTACGTTTATTACACCTTGGGTCCTTGGTTGTCCAAATAAATATTGGCTGCTTTGTGAATGTATTCTATGGTATCTTGATTTGAAGCTATTTGATGTGTACATTAATTGAGATGACATGGTTTCTGCTTTAATATTGAACTGACTGTTATCCCATGCTGTCACAAAGCTTTTCGACTTTTTTTAGTCGTTCTCCAGCACTGAAAGATCCTCTGATTGATTGTTTTTTTGCTGGCTTGCAGGGTGCGACTGTTATATTGTCTGGTCCATCTGGCCCTCCAGTCACTACTGTCCCTAGTCATAATTCTGAGCTGGTATGTTGCTCGGTAGTCTTTTCCTTGGTGCTACAAGTATATATATGTTGCATAAAGAATTTATAGTGTAGAATATCCTTTCCAATTTAGAATCTCTTGTTCTCTCTCTCTCTCTCTCTGTGTGTGCCCCCCTGACTCTCAAGAAGTGGCCCACAAGAAAACTCTCATCAGTCTTTCCTTTTCTTTGATCAGTTTGCTTGTTAAATGAATATGCTGGCCCAATACTTGTGGATGCTAGGCATAACACCCCCTCACCCCTCCCTAGGGTAGTTTAGCAGTTGCCCTTTACATATTTGAACTCATTTCTTCAAATAGAGGGGCACAGTCCTTGAAGAGAGTCTAATTAAAACCAATGGAACACCTAGATACTTCACTTGGAGAGTGCTAGAGGATATTCTGAGAAGATCCCAACTGTGAATCCTTATGTGATCCTCCCCACCTGCCAGACCAGATATCAAATCAAGTTGATGTAAAGCTATCTAAACCGCATATATAGACTTCCAATCGGCTTTAGCAATGATGAGCAGATCGCCTTTAAAGGTTTCCAAACTTGGAATGAAACAAGAATTCTACTCTTGAATAGCTGATGAAACCCCTTAATCACCAGAGTGAAAGGATATGGGAATAGTGGATCCTACTCGAAAGAATGGAGAGGTACGATTTTTGTACATGGCCTTTTACCCAAAAGGGAGCCTTCGAGGTAAATGGAGAAGGATGCAGATACCACTTGCGGCAAGTCCTAATAGACTGGGCTTTCTCATCAGCGGCATGTCCGATCAGATGCGCAAATATCTATAATCGTTACAAGTTCCTTCTAGGTGATTCCACTATATGTTGCCGCTTAGTTCACTTTGTGAGCTGCTATGAAATATGGCACATCTCTTATTGCTCGTTAAACAAAGTAAAACGGTGGGAGGGTCCATGGTACCTTTGTATTATCTTCTGAAGGTTTTTCCTTGTAAGCATTTTGTAGTGTTTATATATTGTATTTCAGGGGACAATGCTATCTCTTTTCTATCTTGTTTGTTGACAACTTAATTTATGTGCTGGAACTTAAAGTCACGCAGACACATGATTTGGAATGCATCATGAAATTAGTAATAATTTGACCTGCTAAAATATGTAAGAATTCTCCCCTATAATATGCTATTATCTGTACTTGCTGATCTTTATGTCGTTTGGGCCTATAGGTACTTACTCCAAATGTGCCGGATATAACTGTTGTGCCTCCTGAAGATGATCATGTTCGTAATGTTATTGATACAATGGCATTGTACGTCCTCGATGGAGGTTGTGCATTTGAGCAGGCTATAATGGAGAGAGGTCGTGGGAATATCCTATTTAGTTTCTTGTTTGAGCTTGGTTCAAAGGAACACACTTACTATGTTTGGAGGCTCTATTCTTTTGCTCAGGTGGGATGAGTTCTGGAGACTTGATGATAAATAGCTTTTTTTTCTAGGTAGTTCTAGCCTTTGTTGATTTATGATTAGAGCTGTATTTGTTTTCTCCCTGTATTTTGTCTTATCATTTGTAATATTTCTAGTCAGAGATTGAAAATCCAAGCGACTGCTTTCTTGAATTTTTATGTCTTGTAGCTCTCTGATCGCTTGTATTGCCAATCTTTTGTTTTAAGTAATGTTTGTAGTTCCCAAACAACTACACTACTACAGTATGAAGGTATACCTTTATTTCATGAACAAGCAGATGAATTGGAAAAACAAAAATCAATTTTATTATTACCAATGACCTTAAGAACGTGGCGAAGATGTTACTATATGTCGTCTTTATTTACAAGGTGTTTCCTTTGGTACATGGGCTCTTGGTGAAATTGATACTTCTAAGGGCTATGATTGTACTTGCAAGGGGAGGTCATGGGATGTTTATTCTTTCTAGTTAGTCGACATTAAAGTTCCTTTCTTGTATCTCTGTTGATTGAAACATGACCCCTTTAGTGTTTTTCAATTAGGGAGATACTCTTCAGAGATGGCGAACGGAACCTTTCATAATGATTGCTGGTAGCGGAAGGTAATGGTTTCCTTGGTATAAATGTATGCATACTCTCATAATTTGTTCCCATATGCATACTCTCATAATTTGTTCCCATGAGGCAATAAATATTTTTCTGGAAGTAATCTACTTTTTGAGGGATGGGGAGCCTTTGCACAGTGATGAAAGTTGCTGCTGTGAAACCAATGTAACTGGTTTGAGCCTCGGAGTTTCAGAAATATAATGTAGGATCGCATATTGTTGGCCTAAATGGCCCAGCCCAGCTCTTACCTACTAGACTCTTCATTGTTGGGGCTTTTTCCTTCACCAAGCTGCCCTTTATTCTCTTTTCATTGAGGAATGCTTTCATTTTAAACTGTTGATTTTGTCATTTAAAAATTATCTGGGTGACAGTGAAAATTTAATATTACGCATAATTATTAAGGTTGTTGTCAAGAATTATATTTTTTCAGTTCTAGAAGTTGGTTTTAGTTTTAAAGACATGTACTCAAATATACAGAAGCATGAATTCATTTTGTAATTGTTTGCTCTTTGGACGTTCATAATTAGTTTTATGCTTCTTTCCAACGGATCTGTTTGTGATCAATTCTTCACCTTTTTATACAGATGGATACCTCCGTCTCTTCCATCAGCAAAGGCTGTCGAGCATGAAAAGGAAGCGGGGGTTACATGGGCTGCAGGAAAAAGAGTAAATGTTATTTATTGATACTGGTTGTCACTCTCTTATTGTGAAGTTATAACCTTTTCCCTCACATTGCTTCCTACCATTCCTATAGCGTGTGGAGTTAGAGAGAACACTAACTGATGCTCAAAGGGATGAATTTGAGGACATGTTGCGTGCATTGACGTTAGAAAGGAGTCAGATAAAAGAAGCAATGGGGTTTGCATTAGACAATGCTGATGCTGCTGGGGAGGTAAAGATCTTAGCTTATCTAATCTTGACTCTTGTATTTTTCTACAGAAGGCATCAAACCCTTGGGATGATAAGAGTGCATGTTTGTTGCTGCATTCAAACTTGATGTTTTACTACGTTTCTTCTGTGTATGTCTAATGATATTTTTTTTAATTTTCGCTTTGCACCCAGGTAGTGGAGGTGTTGACCGAGTCTCTAACCCTGAAAGAAACCCCGATACCAACAAAAGTTGCCAGGCTTATGCTAGTTTCAGACGTGCTTCACAACAGCAGTGCACCTGTTAAGAATGCATCTGCATATCGCACAAAATTTGAAGCAACTATACCTGATATTATAGAGAGCTTCAATGACCTGTATCGTAGTGTAACAGGCAGGATGACTGCTGAGGCTCTTAAGGTGATTCATTAAGTGCTTGAACATACTTCTCCCAGGACCCTGACTATGTTATTGCTACATCGGTACTCAGGGATATGACTTAATTTATCTTTCTGCAGGAACGAGTTTTGAAAGTGCTTCAAGTCTGGGCTGATTGGTTTTTGTTCTCTGACACTTACGTAAACGGACTGCGTGCAACTTTTCTTCGCTCTGGGAGTTCACGTGTTACTCCATTTCATTCAATATGTGGTGATGCTCCTGAAGTTTTCCAGAATACTAGTGCAGATGACCAGGCTGCAGGAGAAAAGATTAATGAAGATGCTGCTCTGGCAATTGGAAAAGGGGCTGCAATGAAGGAGCTCTTGAGCCTAACTCTTACTGAATTAGAAAGACGATGCAGACACAATGGATTGTCTCTTGTAGGCGGTAGAGAAATGATGGTTGCACGATTACTTTATCTGGAAGAGGCAGAAAAACAACGGGTTTATGAACTGCACAACGAGTTGAAGTACTCACAAACTCATTCTGGATCAGCTAGAGGCAGGAAAGAGACCTCAGTAGAAACAGATCCAGCAGGTTTGACCGGATGGAACGGTAACGAGGACGACATGAAGGTAAGAGCCAGAGGCTCTTTGCCTACTGTTTCTCCAGATCCAACCTCACATGGATCAAGTGCACACAGTGAGGAAGTTAAAAGAGAGCCAATTCTTCCTGCTTCCAAATGGGCCAGGGAGGACAATGGAAGTGATGACGAACAAGATAGAAGTACAAGGGATCTAGGATTAACATACTCGTCTTCTGGGAGTGAGAATGCTGGTGATGCTTTCATGAAATCTGAGGATGAAAATTTTGCAACTGATGCAAGCAATTCCTTCCATTCTGATAATGGTCTTAGTGAAGAACAGAGGTATTTGTCATGTGAAGCTATATTGCATCTTTTTGTTTTTTTGAGTTGCTGGTGGATAATAATTGTCCGTCTATCATAAAAAATATTTTCACTTCTATAGAAACACCTAATTGCAGAAGTAAACCGTATCATGTTCTTTGAGGTGGTGCCAGCTATATCACCTATCTTTCTGCTGAATCCCCTCTGAATCTGGATCAGTTAATCTTAAAACCGATATTTATGATGAATCTTAAACGTTGTTCCATGGTTTGCCATCTGACTCTCATGTATTTCATAGTGTATATTACTTAAAGCCCGTGTCTCCCATTCTCTGCAGACAAAAGATGAGGCTTTTGGAAGTTGCACTGATAGAGTACCGTGAATCTTTGGAAGAAAAAGGTATTAAGAGTCTGGAAGAAATTGAAAAAAAGGTTGAGATGCATCGAAGACAAGTACAATCTGAATACGGATTATTACATGACAATGATGATGCTTCAGGAAGAAGTAGGTCTATTATGCCTTTTTCTAGCATTAGTCTTTCATTGAGGGTTTTGCTTTTTGGTCTTCTTTCCTTGTGCATGGTTCTGCTTATTAATATATAGCATCTTGCAAATAGTTAATGTACGATTAAACACACTTTGGAACCTGCAGAAAGATCATCTTCGGAAACGAAAGAGAAAAGGGATGATTCCCGAGTCCCTCCAAGGAAGCGTCGGAGGAACAGAAGCCGAAGCAACAGCCCGCAAAGAAAATCAGTTGGTAGAGAGAAGGAAAGAGGTAATGATGCGAGCAAAGAGAGGGAAAGACGCAGAGATTGGGACAAAGACATTGACCTGGAGAGTGGAAGGGGGAGAGATAGGCATAGAGAAAGCGGAAGCAGGGAGAGAGACGATTACGAGAGAGACAAGGGCTGGGAGAGAGACAGGGAAAGAAGAAGAGTGAAATAAGTCGGTCGGTGCAGAGAGAAGGATAAAATGAGGTTGGTTGGTAAAAAGAGGTTGGTTTAGCCTAATTGTATGATATCTCATGTTTGCACTTTATATTCTAACTAAAGTTCCAAGGTCTTTTGTTTACATTTATCAAATGCACAAACTATTCAATTATAGTTGTAGTATACATACCATGATATTCCTTTACAACATGTTTTTTTAGCCTTTTTAATGTATAATAATCTGGTGTGTCTTTTGCGGATAATTGTCTATGGTCGTCTTAGGGGTTGCTCCACGTTAAGGGATGTAGGGGCGACCGGACCTGGTAACAAAAAGATTTCAGTGGAATATGTGACAAATTTCTGACCTGTACTGTATGTCGAAAATCAAAATTCTGAAGCCGCCCTTGTCCGTCAAATTTCCCTACAGGTTCTAGTGCCTTTGATTGGTGTGCTGGTAGAAAATTGATGATAAGCAAGAAGCTCCCATATATTTATTTCTTTGTGAATTTATGGTTATGGTTACATGCTGCTGTCACGTTTATTTATTTATTATATAGTATTTTAAAAGTTAGTTACAAATATGCGCGAAATAATTTGTTTATTTAATTTCTGTTGACAAGTAAAAAGTGTGACGTTTCTTGTAGTTAAAAATCAGATGTGTTTATCATTGCTTTCTTGAGTTTAATCAATGTCATATACATATCTTTCCAGATCTACAACAAATGGGGCTTCTTCTTTGGAAGAGTATTTCTCCTCTCCTCTCCTTTCGTCGAAAGTTTTGCATGTGGGTATGCTCATGTTTTTACGGCAGTCAAAGGCTCTCTTCTCCCTGCACGTGGCTCTATTCTCCGGACCAGTGTTGTTGTTGTTGTTGTTGTTTTTTTTTTTTTGGGAAGGATGTTTGTGATGGGGCCTAGGGGGGATGGTTGAGCAGGGGGGACTCAGATGATCTTATTTTTTGGTTGCGGTGCCGTTTTACCTTTTCCAGTTGTTGCGGTTTGTTGTGCCGTGTTATAAGTACCTTAGTGTTGTCTTCGTTGCCGGATTTTGGGTTCATCACCCCCCTGACTGCTGATTTTGATGGGCTACGGCGGTGATTGGACGATTTTCTCTTTTCCGGTTGGCAACAGCGGCGGCTTTGGTGGTGTGCTTATTGCCTTCAATGGCGGCTTTGGTGTTTTCATGCTTTGGCTTTCATTTCTGGTATTAGGCGTTGGTCTGTAGGTCTCGGATGGTCTCGGTGCTTGTTGGGTTTGTCGGGCTTCTCGGTCACTACGGTTGTTGCTGGATGATGGTGGTGTTTGGTTTTCTCTTCGGTTATGGACGTTTGTGATATGGCGAATTGTTTCCATTTTCTTTCTTACCAAATCAAGTTGTCTATAATGAGACTATTTGGTAATTGAGGTTCTCCTCATGTTTTTCTTTCGTTTCGTTAGTATGTCTGTGTCCAATAGCTGGCTGGTAGTGTTTTGATGGTTATCCGGCATTGTTCCAAAGATTGTCGATGTGTAATGTGTTTCATTTGTTAGTAATATAAATCTTTTCGGATAAAAAAAATCTATCGAAGGGAGCCGGATTGTCTTGTAGAAGTTTGTAGTAAACAAATGAAAAACGTGAATAAAATACGAAAGCTTATTATTCAAAGAATAATCAACAAGTTGTCTTGCAATGTTGATCATGGGATATTTATAGATGCATACATCTCATGGATCAGTTAAAGGGAAGTTACAAGCGGTTACAACATAACCTAACTAAATAACCGTTTTCTGTGTAACTAATCTGCCGACTATCTCAGCACCTGCCCCTTAAGCTGAGAGTGGTAGATAAACAACTTGCACTCAGCATTCCCTTCAGCCACTAGAACTTTGAAATATCTTTGAAATTCCCAACTTGTCTAGCAGATATGAAAAGATGGGTGATGAGAGTCAATTCGAATTTGTTTTCCTATGTGATTTATACCCCGTTCGACTCGTTTTACTTAATTCTGGACACTTTTGGCTTGGTTTTGACACGTATTGCACTGTTTTGATGTTTACGAGATCTGGAAGTATAATCCGGGATTCTCGATCTTTTTCGGTGTATTTATTATACTCTCGGTCACCCTAGTGTCCTGTAGGGATTACGTGTGGTGTTTGTTGTGATTATTTATAGGAATTAGGTTTTCGAGATGGCCAGAACGCGAGATACGGGGGTTGGAACGTGTGCCTGAAGCTTAAACGTTAGACGGGTCAAATTTCGTTGGTAACCATGGATTCAATTAATCTGCATTTTGGTCCATATTAGAGGAATTTTCTGGGCTGGACATCTTCATGAAATTTGTAGACATTTGAGTTAGCTTTCCAATTCATTTTGAATCACTGGATTTGGAGGGCACCGCACAAAGTTATGGCCGCTTTACTGAAGATGGGTCAGCAGGCCACCGCCTCGAAGATGCATAGAGTTGCCCAAATTGACTCTGTTCATAGGCCGCCGCCCATGAATCACAGGCCACCGCCTACGGTGCTGTGGTCAACTTGAGTAAGTCATTATAAAAAGCATTTTGAGTGGATTTTCATGTATATCATCACCTTCTTCTTCGAAGAAACCTCTGCAACTTTTCTTTTCACCATTAAAATAGATTTCTAGCTTGTTTTAACAATAGCCTTTTGTAATAAATACTCAGATTGTTACGGATTATATATATATGAAGTTGGTTTTCTCGGATTCGAAGTTTCTTCCGGTTTTCTCTACATAGGTATAGCTTTTACCTCTCTTGTGTTTGTGTGTGTTAATTATATGATGAAATCTCGCGTTCTTCTAGCCGTAATGAACTGAATCGGGTGGAAGAGGTGGTGTTAATGGAGTCTATTCAGAGGTGTGTTATTGGAGAAAGGAAGAAGGAAGAAGGAAGAAGGAAGAAGGAAGAAGATGACCACCGCGGCTCCTCTCTTCTTAAGAATCCATACATCCCTTATCAGTGTATGGACAGCTATCTCTTGAGCACAGGTTTAGGTTCGGCCTCAATGGGAAAATAAAATGGAGCACCTAATAACGTATCTTCACAGATCAAGAACTACGAGATCCAATCGCAACATCGAATATGGAATTCAAAGGGATCAAATAGGAAAGGATACTCTGAATCATAGAATTCTAATGAAATATACGATCAACCAGCATTTATCGAATTTGAAAAAGAGTTGCCGGAGAATTAGATGGTCTTCCTGAACAGACCTTTTATTTGGTAGGTAATATTGATGAAGCTACTGCGAAGGCTATAAACTTAGAAATGGAGAACAATTTGAAGAAATGACCCTAAATCCTGTGTGGTTCGTAGCCACGTGCTCTAATCCTCTGAGCTACATGCCCCACCTCGTCTCTAGTGGATCTGTTCCCGGGAGTACCCTAAAAAATAAGGACCCTTTCCTCGCAAACTAACCTTCCTGCAAGAGATCCTTTCTTAGCACCAAGCATCTTGGTACTAGATAGAAATGATGAGAGACATGCTTGTCTTTTAACATGTTTTAAAAGATGGAGTCACTATCAAAAAAAAGAGGGAGTCTAAATAAGTCAAGATTTGTCGAAAACAGACTAAATAGCCTATTCCCCGTATGTATATGCATGTTCTAATGTAACTCATTACTCATTATCTTTTATAATCATCATATATTATAATTTATACGCAACACGTTGTAACCGTTTTAATAAAACCATATGATAGACATTCATAAATCCTATTGTTACATAAGAATTGGTTCTTTAATATGTAATAGAAAAACCCCTCGGAAAAAGAGAACTCGAAGCCCTAGAAAAAAACAAAAGAAAACTTGGTACTCACTCTGGAGCGTGGGATCGAATCCCTTTTAACAAGCCAATAATTTTATGGTGGTTCAGGAGAAAAAAATGGACCATCATGTCATCATTTGTGGCTAATCACAATTTTGTCAAAATGTAATATTTTCTATAACAAAGGGGTCACATCTGTCACTTAATAAGCCAATAATTTTATGTTGTCCATGAGAAAAAAAAACACCATCATGTCATCAATTGTGATCAATCACAATTTTTTTTTTAGAAATGTGGTTTTTTTCTACAACAACGGGGTTCCACTAATAAACTCTTGCATCTTATCGGTTTGACACCACTAAGTCATAGTTTTTTTTGGAAACGAAATATACGTGCACACGCTTTTGTCCCTAGTGGGACTCGAACCCGAATTGTAATATTTTGATTTTCGAAAAATAGCAGACGTGTCATTTTGCGAAAACAAAATATTATGTTTATTAATAATTATGGATTAAAGTTTATTTTATATAAAGCATAAAAGGGATTGTAATAATAACTCTTGTGAGTTATTTTTGGAAAAGAAATAACCTCCCAGGGAGGAGTTGTTGCCTGCAACTTGTCAGAATGAGTATTTTACGAACACTGAGAAAACTTTGAGAGCAAACAAAAAGGCAAAAGAGACTTCTTCAATTTCCTCACAAGTTTCTTGACGGATTTCAGATACAAGTAGAGCAAACGAATCATGAAGACAAGGATCGTTTTGATACTAAAAGTTTCAAGTTTTATCAAGGTATGATTTTAGCCCTAAATTGGATTCAACAAGATTTGATCATATTTTAGTTGTTTGAAGTGCTTGATTCGTAGTTTTGAACGTTTAGAAACCTTAATGATAAGTTAATCAAAGTTTACTTGATGATCAAAATAGGTTTTGGTTAATGTTCTAAGAGGTGCTGTAGATTTCTTGGAGTTGTGCTTTGGTTTTTTGCTTGCTAACAAGTAAGAGGATCTTCCTATTGATTTAAATCAAGTTTTATAAAGATTTGGTTGTGTTTTGGTGTTGTATTGTTGATAGAAATCATGCCTAAGTGTTGTCTTTGGTGTATGAAGTGCTATGGTATGTTATGGATGTGTTTTACAGTTGTTTTTCTGTCAAATTGATGTTAAACATGTTGGGAATGTGTTAGAATTCATAAAAGTGCAGAAAACTGATGTTTAGGGCAATTTTAGGGTTTTGGCGCGCACCGAAGGCGTTTAGCACGCTCCAAAACGAAACCAGAAGGGGGATGTTTTTGCACAGTGGTCTTAGCACACACGTGAGGGGTCTAGCGCGCTCGTGAGGGGTCTAGCGTGCGCCAAACATGTCCAGAAATCAGGCATAAAGTACTGGGAGCTTTTAGCGCACGTCAAAGGCTCTTAGTACGCGCCAAATATGACCAGAATGGATGTTGAATCTTCGGAGTGGTGTTAGCGCACGTCAAACAAGGTAGCGCGCGCCAAAACCTCTGTTTTGGTGTTTTAAGTTGTTTTGAGCTCTGAATCCAGTTTTGAATGTTGTTTCTTGATCTAATAACATTAAATGAACATGAACAAGCCATGATTAAGCTTCTGATGTGTTTAGTTCCGGCACCGAATGGATTCTTACTAAGAGTTGAAGTTCGGGACTGTCGGAAGAGCATGATTGGCTTGTGCTTTGATGAATTAGTATTCATCAATGTCTGTGTATGTGGTAGGATGTTATGTCTAGATGTCTTAAGTGATGGAGTAGAAGAAGTGAGTGAGCCTTTCCTTGAAAACACTTTGGTGGCTAGTTAATGATTAATAGCATACGTACTTAAGTAGTTAAAAGACTAAACATCATGTCATTCTTGGTAAGGAATAAGTCTATATTGTGATGTGTGGGTGGTCAGTAAAAGCAAATAACTATATAGGTTACTAAGACCCCAAGTACGGAGGGACTTCGCCGAACGTGTACACTATCGGGGCTAGCCCGTGGCTATTGGTGTGATCCACCAATAGGTTACACCTAGATACTTCATGGTGAGTAGCACCATAAATAGTGCCCTTGAATGCCGATGTAACAAAGATAAGTAAAGCTAGAAACAAGTAGGATTCAATGACATGTTGATGAGAATAGAGTGAACCCTAGAGTTTAGTCGGTCTTATAAAGATAACTTAATAACAAGGTGAACCTTTTCGTTATGAAACTTAATTAATTCAATAGCTTCTACCTCTTTGCTAAGTACCTTTGTACTTACCTCCGTTGCATGTTTGTTTTGTATGCTTTGTGGGGTGAAAAGATGAACAAGTTGAACAAGAGTTCGATGAGGATTTTGAGGACGACGTTTGAGCTTTTGCCATGCTTGATGAATTATTATTTCTTCTGTTACCTATGATGTATCAGACTATGATGTTGTTTTATTTTCAAACATATGTTGTACTTTCTTTTGAGACTTTTGTAATTTAAGTTGTTGTAATTTCTTTGAGCCATCGTACGTTGTAAGTTTATTTCGTTATTGTAAGAATACATTTCTATCTCGCTTTGACGGTTCGTATTCTTGTACCATTTATGGTTTCACCGAGTCTATTTAGCTTCTGTTTTTACTTAACTCGATACGACGACGTAGAGACTTACATATTATATTGGATTAATTTAATGTTATACGTGCTGAATGTTCTTTTCCGGATAAGGTCTCGGTATCGGGGAATGGGGCATTACAGTTGGTTTCGGAGCGTGGCGTCCTTGTTGTTATAGGCTTTATTTCCTTTAAGATAAGATTTCTTTAGACCACTTAGTAACATTCTAATCTTCCTTGATCTTCCAAAATGGTAAATACCCGCAGGCAAGAGGCAAGTCATAATCAAGCTCAGTTCGAAGAACAAGCCGTAGTAGTGGGTCATGTGGAAAGGGTTGAGCAAGTACCTCAGCCACAACCTTAACCTCATCAGGGACATCCTCCTCGTTGGCATGTTGGTGGATCCATACTTGTCACTATTGTAGGTGACATTCCACCAGTTTTCTTACCACCCGTGACATATGTGTATCCTCCACCTTCTCCACCGGTAAGCTACCCTCATTCTTCGGTAATTTCTCCACATCAGCAAACTTTTTACCCTCCACTAACAAGTTATCTACCCAACCTATGGTTATACCACCATCACTAAGGGTTGATCAACCATATGGTTTAGGCTATCCATCCTATGGACTTCATCAACCTTACCATACTCCACCACATCACCAAAAATACCACACCTACCATCAAGTATCACCAGTAGCTCCTCCTCAACAGCCATATCCACCTCCATACCCACCTCAAGTACCTCAAGTACCATAAGTACCCTTTGGATACCCTCCAGTTAACCCTCATGTCTACCCACCAGCAGGTCAACTGATTCAATGTCATGTGGGTGCGGTTGATTGGTACACAAGGTTGAAAAGGAACCATATGCAAGACTTATTTGGGAACGTAGATTCGGCTAAAACAGAGATGTGGATATAGAGTTTTGAAAAGGATCGCAGGAACGTGAATGTTCCTGAGATGGAGATGGCACAATTAGTAGTGGGATTCTCACTTGGCATGGCTGAGAATCGGATAGAGGCAATAGAAAGTAGTCGGGGAAAGATCACGGATTGGAAGGTGTTCAAAGAATGTTCTACACCGAATACTTCCCACCTTCGATACAAGCGGATAAAGGCAAGCCAATTCTTGAACCTTAAACAAGGCTTACACATGAAGGTTACTCAATACTCTCAAAGGTTCAATGAGTTGGGTAGGTTTTACCCCGAGATTATGAGTGTAGAGAAGCGGAAATTGGCCTTGTTTCATAATGGGTTGTCCCAGGAGATACAAGCCTGTATGTTGGGAGATACACCAAGAACAAAGCATCGGCCCTTTTGCTCTCACTACGAGGCACTTGTTCGACTTGAACCGTTTTAAACTTTGACATCAACCCTTGAACCACTTTCAAATAATTCTTCATGGTTTCTTCTTTAGCTTCATATTTGCCTCGAATATGATTAACTACGAGCTGTGAGTCACTATACACTAGTAGATTCTCGACCCCTAGCTTGGATGCTAGCTTCAGGACTGTAATCATGGCTTCATACTCTGCCTCGTTGTTGGTGGCCTTGAACTCAAACCAAAGTGCATAGGGGAATTCCTCTCCCTTCGGACTGACCTGTAGTAATCCAGCTCCTGACCCTTCTTTACTGGAGGCCCTGACGTCACCAAAACCAAGCCTTAGAAACGGCGTCAAGAAAGGGACAGACCTTTTCTAGGTTAGACGGATCCTAACCGGCAGTGTACCGGGTCAAATTGTAGTGATAAAGTGGTGAGTCGGTGTCGAATCCTCGGGGAAAAAGTGGTAATTCTTTTAAGTGTGGTTAAACACCAAAGAGTCGCTATTAACTCGATCTAAACCGCAATTTTATAACACGATTACTACTACTCTAACCAACATAAAATAAATGCGTAATTTAAAAGTTATTCTAATATAATATATATAGATATATAAATATATATAGATGTACATAAATAGTAAAATATATATATATATATAAATATATAGATACCAATATATAGTTTATAAACTAAACTAGCCAAAGTATATATAATCAATTTATTCGATCTTTTCAATTAATAGAATGTGTTCGATCTTCCTTTTTATTAGGTCCAATTGAGTAAATGAAACGGTGTACTCCTAATGTCAACAATTCCTCCTCACACGAGCGTATGAAATTGTCATATGTCAAATTGTCATCGTCCAATGTCCACAACTCGCCCCATGCTAAACTTAGTTAGTCAAAACAGTACCGAGTATAAATCTACCCCGGATAAAAGAGGTGATTCCATTTGTCAGATGGCCGATGTTATTCAAGAGGCTCCGGTTGTCAAGCGGATCGATTTAATACAAACGGTGTAGTTTCAATTAAACTGTGATTTTAACATTATTAAGATCTCGAGTACAAAATTAATAAGATTTGTTTTACTAGGACAAATCGCCCCCGGGTAGGAAATAGGATTCCGTTAATCGACGGCCATTTTTACCCTCCGGTTTTTCTATTTTTACTCATATCCCGACTTCTCCGGTCGGTTCATCGCCAGTTATATGTGGTATTCATCATGATTGATTACTTCATTCCGAATATGTTATCGTTACGTAGCGAAATAGAAAAAGATTCATTTTAACTCAATTTTAATCAATTTTATTTTAACATCATTCTTTTAACGAAAAGATCGAAATAATACGATTACATAACTTTGGCTAGTTATTAGATTTAGCCTAATAACATTATAAAAACTAAAAAGAAGAAAATAACAAACACAAACATAATTATTATAGAAATTACCCGATTACAATCGCCGACTCGAAATCGTCTTTTCCCGTGGTATTCAACGATTTCAAAGAACACCGAACCTTCGAGAATTTCCCGAGCATTACTACGATACTACTACTACATTATTTATTTTGGCATAAGGCCTATTTACAAACTAAAGAAAAGAGGGGATAGAGAATATATATAGAATATGGTGTATATATATTGGTACACTCCAAATGATCCCTGCTGCTTCCCTATATATAGACTTTCCTCCTTTCCGGACCGGTCCTGAATTTTTGCCGGATCGGTCCGGTGTAATGATTGCAATCATTACAGTTAGTTATAAGCATGTGCCCCATGTTACCTTAATCATCGCTTAGCATGTGCAAGGGAATATAATTATAATTATAATTATAATTATAATTATATTAAACTTATAAAATTCATATCTTTTGATTCCGTAATCCAAACGATATGATTTAAGATCCACCGGAAATCTCGTTGAATTCTCTACAACTTTCATCAAGACCACTTCTTCGTAAAAACGTATTCTCGATGAGCCATTTCCAATACATGTCATTCTCGAGATTAAGAAACAATTATCCCCTTGACCATTTACATCGGTGACGCTTTATAACTTCCTTCCAACAACTTGAATTTGACTTCAAAAAAATGTCGATACTCGGGATTTCAGCTTTATCTTAGGATTCGCAATGAAATAAACACAAAATACCCGTGTAAAATAGACACAACACTCCGGTCACTAAAACCGGTACAAAAACTACAACTTTTTACTATAAATACTAACTTTTACTACTAACTATACTAAACTATAGAGATTAATATTTTATACTAATTATATCATAATTTCATATATTTTATATAGAATTTGTCGATAAAACATAATAAAATCACGTATATTTAATCATATAAAAGTCATACATCAACTACTCCCCACTTAGCTTTTGATCGTCCTCGAGCAAAAATAAGCGGTAATATATAAATAACGTATAATATAATTGATCGATTAAAATTTCAAAAGTAATATATATCGTCAATATTACAAACATATAATTTATAACTTTTGTAGAAATTTAATAAGAGAGAAAGTTTATATAACTTAAATAAATTAAGTATCAAATGTTAATCAGATGGAAACATGCATGCAATAATTCATAAATATAAATAAAATATTAGAATTACTTTCTATCTCGATTATTACGAATTTCTGGAATCATTAACTAAGTCAAATAGAAGACACAATGGCTTATAATATATTAGGATAGGACATCGGTTAATCGAAAAGATAGAAAAAGAAATCAAAAAGAGAAAGAGGCAAGTCGTACGTACCTACGTCTTCACATTCTTGATCAAAAACAATTCCAATTAGTAACATCCTTTTATTCCAACTATTTTTCAGATTTTCTCTCTTCTTTTTCTCTCTCTTTTTTTTTTTTTTTAATATTAAGAACTAAAGCGTGAGTGTGTGTAGAAAAATCAAATTTTACAAGCATTGCTTCATCAAGATTGATCGGAGTACTACTCTTTCGATCTAAAATTACGAGTCCGGTTTCCTTAAACCCGTAATCATTCTTGAGATCTTTTGATTCGACTTATGCCTTCATTCCCAGCAATAGGACATTTCGAGATAATACCCTAGCTGGACTACTATCATCAGGCATTATTATTATTTATATATTATCGATCAAAGATAGGGAAGATACCTGATATTTGACTAATTCTGTGTAAAATGGTGCCTTAATTCTTAATATAATTTTTTCATAGGACACTAACATATCTGAACTCATTGCCAAAATCAGCTATCTTGTAAGCGTCATGAGGTGAGAACATCTATATTAGAACCTATCTACCCATTCCAATCTCAGCATATACCATTTTTTCTCAACTCTTAACTCTTTTTGTCATCATCTCCTCTCATAAGTACGTACAAACTCGAAGGATTTCAAAGAAATGTAGACCAAAACAAGCTAATGGTCGGAAATTTCTAGTTAATCAAAATGGCTAAATTCCGAGTGAGGTCTTGATCACTCTTAAAAAACTGAGGTGGGGTCAAAAATTGGAAATTTATTTAGGTAGAGCTTATTTGGTATAGTTATATTTTTGTGGTGCCAAAAATCATCGTCCCTAGTTTTGATTCCAAATTCATAATTTATCTTAAAAAGAAAATTATCTAAAAATTTATTTATAAATATAAAAATTACTTGAATAATTCCATAAAAGAAATATTTGACAAAAATTATTTAGTTATACATACTCAAAATCTTAATAAAATTTATAAAAGATATAAAACATATTCATAATATATCTAATATATTTTACTAAATCAAAAATTAATCTTCTCAATTTATATCATTTTTATTCATATATTAACCAACTTAAATTATTCAAGAAAAATTAAAACTAAGAAATAAGTAATTAAAGTACTAATTTATATGAAAAAGGTTATATTTTATAAATATTTTTTAATTTTTTCGAAAATTTTAATGAAATTTTCAAACCTAACTCTACTCCCCACTTACGAAGTGGCATCGTCCCGATGTTCAATGAGTATGAAAAAGTAGGTTCGAAAATTAAATTAAAATTATAGATGATCGTTATAAATATCGATAACACGCGTATATTAAAAACAAACAACATATATATTAAACAAATAGAAACTATTACACACTAAAAGATTCAAAATAAAACAAACTTACTAAATAACTTACTAACCTTAATCAACTTACTAACTTATTAAAGCAAACCAACCTTAAATAAACTTAAATAAAAACCAACAATAACTATCTCAAATAGTTGACGAACAACCCGGATTCTCCACTGGTAGCAATCCTCTACGATAATCACGAGACGGATATATCTCGTCAGAGGCAATTTCAGGGACTTCATTCAAATGAATACATAACCTTGAAATTAACCAAGCAAAAGGCATCGGCCTTCCATTATTATACCGTTCCACTGCAAAGCTTACTGCCGTCCTAAAAATCAAAATCCCCCAAATCCACACGAGCTCCACTTATCAACGCAAACAACAAAAGTATCTCACTATCACTAACCCACGCAAAGTCACTAGTCGGATAGACTCGTGAGTTAATGAAGTGTTTCCATGCTCTCAGATGAGCAGGTAGAGCGGAAGTGGTAGAGTCGTAATTTTGATCGAACTCTGGAAACAAATACGGAAAAGCTTCCGTGACATAGTTGACAACGTTAAAGGAGTTCCCTAACGCCCATTGATATTCAAAATGAAGATTATGGATTTGATTGAAAATCGGTATTTCGTAAATATGATTGATAATATGAGGTGACAAGTGAATAAGTGTACCACGGACGGATACAAGTTGTGACGGATCGACGATCGACAAGAGAGAGAGCGGAATAAAATTCCCTAACGATAGAAATATTAATCCTAACTCTTGGATTCCTTACAAACTTTCTCCAACCTCTATTCCGAATTAAATCCTTCCCCGATCGATCAATTTTTTCATAGTTGATACCCTTTTCAACCAAAATTGGAGAATTTGCAAACCTCGCATTCACCAACAAATTAACGTTTGAAGCGCTAGACTCCGGGACAAAAACATCTAATGCCTCCGGATCGTATGAATTGACTGACGGTGATGACCGGTTTGACATTTTTAAGCTGATAAAAAAACACAGAGAGTGAAAGATGAAAGTAATAAGTGAATTTGCAATTTATTTACTTTCACTCTCTTCCCTTAAATGGTCAAAAAAATAGAGTACACGTGCATGCATACTAACACTTTCAGCATGACTAAGCAAAATGAACTCCCGGATCGGTCCTGAAAACTGACCGGACCGGTCCGGCTTTAAAATGGTTTCACCGTGTACAGGTTGTAAAATTCAAGTTTGCTTGTTTATCTTTAATAGGCTCATGGCTATTAGAGTTTATATAAGTTAATAAAGTTTATCTAACTGATACGGATAACCGATACACGAATTATATTTTAAAAACGACATACGAAAATATTTTTTGTTCTTAGATTTTTGATGAAATATTTAAATACTATTAAAAGTGATTAAATTTACTATTATGACATAAAACGATTATGAAAACGAAAAACTATTAAATTAGCAAACTTAGTATTTAATAAAGTTAAAATGCGGAAAATAAAATAAACAGACAGAAAATGTTTAAAACTAACAAAGTTGTACGAAATCAAACAATGTCAACATCATCATCCTCAGCTGGATAAACTGGATCATTCCAACTTGGAACCGATGACGTAACTGGCTGTGGAAACGTAGTCGTGGTCCGAACTGAACTGTCGAGACCTATCGAACTCATACTTGACGTCATCCTTGCAAAATCCGAAAATCCTCCCCAGCTAGATGTAACAAAGACCCGAGAACCCGTATAAAAGACACCCCGACCACTAGACGGCTTCCAAAAGGATTTGGCATATGATGAAAGCTCGAGATGGTGGAATAGGTGCTATCCATTCGGTAAAGTATATGGGTTAGATTGACAGGGCGGATAGGCAGTTTTATCGAAAGAAGGATTAAGATGCATCTGCTCATGTCTCAACATCCCTCTACGTAAATCATCACTCCACTGCCTACTCTGCTCAGCAAACAAAGCCATATTAGCCTATCCTCGGGCTACATCTGACACTAAAGATTGAAACATATCGTATGTAATGGTGTTTGGGAGAGAAGTCTGCTGTTGCTCAGAAAAAGATGAAAATGCTGAAACTGGTGGAACTGGTGGAGGTGCACTACATCTAACTATCGAGTCTATCGAACCCTCTGGAGACCTCCTCAGACTAAAACCTATCAGGGACTCATCTGCCATAGTTAATTTATCGTTAGATAGGAAAGGAACTCCTGATCTACGACATAAATCCGAAATAAAGCCAGGAAAGTACATGTGACTCCCTGCCTTGGCAGTAACAATAAACTCGAAAACCCTTCTATACATAATTTTCCCCACGTCCACCTTAATATCATGAATCATCGCCCAAGTAATGCATAAATCTTCTTTACCAAAGGCGGTGTGTTTGGTAGTGGGATAGAGAGTATGGCTCAAAAATCTTTTGATTGCCCTCAGATCTCTAAAACACTTCCCATAATTAAATATGTTGTCCACCCACTCTGCTGTAGCATCAAACTCCCTCTCGAGCTCTAGAGGCAATGCGCTCATACATAGCAGGGATCATCTAATCCATAAACAACTTCCGTAATCCTCTTCATCCGGAAAAACTTCTACCCCTAAAACAAATTAATAAGTTCCGGACTAAAAGACACATGTCTAGACCTAAGGGGAATAGACTCTATCATACTACCCTCGGTGGGTGTCAAAGTAGACGAGAACGCATAAAACTCGCCACTAAGGTGGTATTGATCTCTCCCCGTCCTCCGAGCCGCAAAATCCAACCATTGGCGTCTCGCAAAAATACGCCTAACTTCCTCTCCTAAGTCATCAAAATCTAAGCCTCTCTCCAACACAACTCCACATTTACTATAGATATTCTTATAAGCATTCTTAGCTTGAGGTGAAGCTGTAGCAACAAAACTAACAGATTCTTCTTCCGGTGTTAAATCTTTAAGACCTACGACTGGTACTTCTATTGGAATATTAGGCTTTCGTTTCTTAGAGATTTTGCGACTAGATGAGGCCATTCTACGAATTTTGGAATAACAAAAGAACAACAAAACAACAACAAAAACAACACAAATAAAATGTCACAACACACTTAAAAATCAAAACAAGCTTGAAAACAAACTACAAGATTACGAAAAATTACGAAATTGATAAGAAAAGCAACTAAATTATACCTTATAATGAACAAAACGACTAGAAATTGACCGGAGAAGTCGGATGTCACCCGTTTGAGTTTGGGCTCGTTTTTGCTCCTTTTTGAAAATTTCAAATTGTATTGAAGAGAGGGAGGAAAAATAGAAAAAAATTTGAATGGTGGGGTAGTGGGATTGTTGAAAATGTGATAAAAATTGGTGGTGGTGGGACAAGGGGTGGGGGCGGCTGTGTTTTTTTTTCTGTAAAAGAGAAGAAATGGGGAAGAAGAAAGAAAATCCCGTTTTTAGGTTAAAAGTGTTCCCGGACCGGTCCTGATAAGGGCCGGATCGGTCCGTGTGAAATTTTTATGATTTTTTCGAATTTTTTTTTTTTTAATTTTAATTTTTTAATTTTTTTTTGGATTTTTGATATAAAACTTATAAAACTCAATAAAAACTTAATAAAACTAAAAAATAAAATTTATACATTTTATAACAATTTCTCAAAATTTATAAAATCTTCATAAAACTTATTTAAAAGTTTATAAAAATTCAATAAATTTCTATTAATTCTTATAAAATCTCTAAAAACAAAAGAAACTTTTTATAAAACTTTTATAAAACTCCTTAATTTTATAAAGATCCAATTTTATAAAATTTTCAAAGTTATGCAAAAATTTTATAAAACTAAAAGCAATAAAAGACTTGAACTTACGGGGTTTCTAATTCTTCAATTTCTACAAACTCCAGATTTCTAACATACCGTTCAAGCAAACTAAATCCTAGAAACGTAGCGTTTGAATTAAGTCTTGGAAGTCCATCGGGATTTTCGGTTAACCACCTAATCGTTCCCTTCTTAATTACATTCAAACACTCACTCTGAGATTGAGTTATATTTTTCCCACATTGCCCACTGTGTTCAATCTTTCCACAGATTCTGCACTTCCTTAAAAACTTAGCCCTTCTCTTTATCGAGCTTCTCGACGTACCATTACAAACTTCTTTCAATTTTTTCTCTCTCAACAATTGCTTGTTCTTTCCAAAAACTAAGGCTTCTATAGTAAAGGCAATATCCTTATCAAAACCTAAATTTAAAAGTAAAACAAAAATTCCTAATCTATCTAAAAAAGACATCCAGTTCTTTTACGTCTATCCGGTAAAAGACGAAACTGGTTTAGACATATAAAAGTAAAGATAAAACCTGGTAATGTGACACTTTCAGCTTTTCAGAGCACTGCTTTTTAATCTTTCGGAGGGTCGATCAGCAACATCACTTCATTTATGAGAGAGACTTCTTCACCTTCCGTAAATAGTTTCACCCCGTGACCATTGGCTATAAAAGTTGTATTCCCATCGCTTAGTTCAACGGCTCCGCATTTATAAACTCGTGTCACTTTAAATGGTCCCGTCCATCTTGATTTAAGCTTTCCCGGAAACAACTTTAAACGTGAATTGTACAATAACACTCGATCACCTACATGGAACTCACGACTATAGATTCTCTTATCATGGAAGGATTTCGTGCGTTCCTTGTAGATTCGAGAATTCTCATATGAATCAAGGCGAAATTCTTCTAATTCTGTTAACTGAAGTAATCTATGATCACCGACAAATTTTTAGGATCGAAATTCGTAAATCTAATAGCCCGAAGGCTCGGTGTTCTAACTCTACTTGGGAGATGACAAGATTTACCAAAGACTAATTTGTAGGGAGAACGACCAATCGGAGTTTTAAAAGTCGTTCGTATGCCCATAACGCATCATCTAGTCTAACGCCCGCTTTTACGGTTTGAATCCACTTGTTTTTTCTATGATTCTTTTAATCTCTCTATTCGACACCTCTACCGACCACCGGTTTGCGGATGATAAGGTGTTCCTAACTTATGCGTTACACCATATTTTTCAATTAACTTAGTAAATGGTCGATTGCAAAAGTGTGAACCTCTATCACTAATGATCGCCTTGGAATGCCATATCTAGTGAATATGTTCTTTTTAAGGAATCGTATGACAACCTTGGTATCATTAGTGGGAAGAGCTTCACTTCTACCCATTTCGAGACATAATCTACCATTACAAGAATAAATCTTTTTCCAAACGATATAGGGAAAGGTCCCATGAAATCTATACCCCAAACATCAAATAACTCACATTCTAAAATAGGTTGCATAGGCATTTCATGTTTTTTCGATATATTTCCCCATTTTTGACATGATTCACAAGATTTAACATATGTATACGCATCTCTATAAAGTGTAGGCCAATAAAAACCACATTGCAAGACTTTAAAAGCAGTTTTCCAACCTCCATGATGACCTCCTGCCTCACGATCATGACAGAACGATAAAACACTTAAAATTTCATTATCAGGCACACATTTTCTGACTATCCCATCCGAACATTTACGAAAAAGATCTGGTTCCTCCCAGTAATAAAATTTTAAGTCGTAAAAGAACTTCTTTTTCTGTTGCCAAGTCCAATGAGACGGAATGTAATCACAGGTTAAGTAGTTAATGATATCTCCAAACCAAGGTGAATTTTCCTTAGAAGGAATTCTTTTCTTTAATAACTGCATGGTTGAAGGAGTATCGATTCTAAACAGTTGTTCATCAGGAAACGAATCCTTAATTTCATTCCCTATCTCTTCCTCAGTTTCCATTCTACTTAGATGATCTCGCTACTACATTCTCACTTCCTTTTTTATCTTTAATCTCAATATCAAATTCTTGAAGTAGGAGAATCCATCTAAGAAGACGTGGTTTTGCATCTTTCTTACTCAGTAAATATTTCAATGCCGAATGGTCTCGTATAAACTATTACCTTAGAGCCAACAATATACGATCTAAACTTATCTAAGGCAAAAATCACAACCAACGCTCTTCTTTTTACGTAGTTGCATAGTTCGGTTGAGCCGCATTTAACGTATGAGATGCATAGTAAATAGCTTTGAGAATTCTATTATACCTTTGACCTAAAATCGCTCCTACAACTAAATCGCTTGCATCACACATAATCTCAAAAGGTAAATCCCGATCTGGTGCTACCAATACGGGTGCGGTAATCAACTTCGCTTTCGTGGTCTTAAATGCTTCCATACATTTACTATCAAAATTAAAAGATACTTCTTTTTCAAGCAAATGACTTAGAGGTTTTGCTATCTTTGAAAAATCTGAAATAAATCTCCTATAAAATCCTGCATGTCCAAGAAATCCTCTTAGCGTTCTTAGATTAACTGGTGAAGGCAATTTCTCGATTACCTCGACTTTAGCTTTATCAACTTCGATTCCTACTTCAGAGATTCTATGACCTAGTACAATTCCTTCTGATACCATCAAATGACATTTTTCCCAGTTAAGCACTAAATTGGTATCCTCACAGCGTTGTAACACTCGTTCTAAGTGTAACAAACAGCCATTAAAAGAGTCTCCGTAAACACTAAAGTCGTCCATAAAAATCTCTAAGAATTTCTCAACCATATCAGAGAATTTAGACATCATACATCTTTGAAACGTAGCAGGAGCATTACATAAACCAAACGGCATTCTTTTATAAGCAAAAGTTCCATAAGGACAAGTGAAAGTAGTCTTTTCCCTATCTCCTGCTGCAATGAAAATCTGTAAATATCCTGAATAACCATCTAAGAAACAATAATACTTATGTCCACTTAAACGCTCCAACATTTGCACTATGAATGGAAGTGGATGATGATCTTTCTTAGTATGATCATTTAGTTTTCTAAAATCAATGCACATTCGATATCCTGTAATTTCCCTTGTTGGGATCCATTCATTCTTATCATTTTCTTTCACTGTGAAACCTCCTTTCTTTGGTACAACTTGAGTTGGACTTACCCATTCACTATCAGATATAGGAAAGATTATTCCCATTTCTAATAGCTTAATAACCTCTTTCTTAACGATTAACTGTAAATTCGGGTTGAGGCGGCGTTGCGGTTGAATACAAGGTTTAGCATCTTCTTTTAGAATTATCTTATGAGCACATATCTCAGGGCTAATACCTCGAATATCGGCAACTGTCCATCCAAAAGCTTTCTTATGCTTTCTCAACATTCTAAGTAATTGATCTTCTTGTTGCTCCGTTAAAGTTGATGAAATAATAACTGGTAAAAGATTATCAATTTCAAGAAAAGCATATTTCAGATTTAAAGGTAACGGTTTCAATTCCAGATTCTTAGGCGGATCTTCTATTGACGATTTAAGAACTGGTCCTTCTAGTTCTAACTCCAAATACTTATGCCATGGTGGTTTAAAAGTAAAAATTCCTTCATCTAGAGAAAGGATTATCTCTTTCATTTCAATGTCTTCCTCATCTTCTTTATAGATAGATAGAGTTAAGCATTCTTCTAATCTGTCTTCAAAAGTTGGTAACTGATTATCATAGACAGAATGAATATCTTCTATAAAAGAGCATGATTCTGGTGATGTATATTGATGGTTCATAGCTTTGAAAATATTGAAAGCAACTTCATCTTCATTGACCTCAAAATTAATTCTCCTTTCTGAACATCGATTAAAGTTCTCCCTGTAGCTAGAAATGGACGTCCTAAGATAAGTGGTGCTGAAAATCCTTCTTCCATTTCCATAACTACAAAGTCTACTGGAAAATAGAACTTGTCTACCTTAACCAATATGTCCTCAATAATTTCTTTAGGGTACTTAATCGATCTATCTGCCATTTGCAGAGTCATTTCAGTCTTAGTAAGCTTTCCTATGCCTAGCTTTCTATAATCCTCATAAGACATGAGATTTATACTAGCTCCAAGATCACATAAGACCTTCTTAAACAAAAATCCTCCAATTTCACATGGAATCGTAAAACTTCCAGGATCTTTCGCCTTTAGGTGGTAACTTATGCTTGCGAATTGCGAACATTCTTCATTTAGGCATATATTCTCATATTCCTCTAATTTTTTCTTATTTGATAGAATATCTTTCAAAAACTTTCCATAGGCGGGCATATTTATCGAGCTTCGATAACGGGGATATTAACATGAATATGACGAAAAGTATCAAGGAAACGAGCATACTTCGATCGGTCTTAATCTTTTTAATTCGATCTTTAGGTGGAAAAGGTAAAGACTCTAAATCTATAACCTTTGGTTCCGAAGTCATTCTCTCTTTTCCTTTATCCTTTGGAGTATTACTTGATCGCCATGTTTCGGGTTCTTGAATTTTTTCTTTTAATTTGTTCCCCGAATCAATCTCTACTTCATACTCCTTCGCTTCTTCCCGTTTCTCATCCTTATTACCAGCTTCATCTATTCTAACATGTTCCTTGAATAGATTCCTTAAATCTTTATCCATGGGATCTTTCAAAATCCTAGGGATTTTTACCCATTTTTCACCTTCATTCTCGGGTTCCAAACTTCTATTCCTTTTCAAGAAATTCTCTATGATTTCTTCTTCCTCATCGATAAAGTCAAGTTCATCTTTAGTCTCTTCATTTTTTCTATCTAAATCATTTTCTACTTCATTATTCCCGAAGTTTTCTACTCCATTACTACCGTAGAGTTTCCTACTTCTCGTAACTACAACATTTACCTCTCTTGGGTTTCTTTCAGTATTACTTGGTAATCCTCCAGGAGGTCTATTGTTGTTACGTTCTCCTTCCCTACTCAAATGATCTTCCATATTCCTTAATGAAGCTTCTATCGTTCTCATTCTGGTATCATGTCCATTCATAGATGTTTTCATTGAACTCATATCCTTACTGACTGATCCTATAGAAGTCATCATTGTTTCCATATTCTTAGCTTGAGTATATACTACACCCATCATATTTTCCATCGCTTTTCCCATTTTTCAACCCCTTCTCGCAGTTGAGTTGAACTCGAGTTACCGGTATACTTTGAGTGGTATGTTGAGGATAGGATCTTGGTAATGATTGTAAATTCGATTAGATGAATTTCCTTGATAAACTTGATTATTATTCATATTCTTATACCGAACCGGATACGGCGGTTGTCCCGGCTTACTAGGGTTTTCGACCATCTAAAAGTTGGGTGATCTCTTCTAATAGCATTAAACGAGTTTGAATATGCATTGTTCAAATTCCTATGTTGCTGAAGAAAACTCACCTCCTCTCTTGAATATCCTGTTGGTTCTTCTATCCCTAATGACACATTATCATGATTTGAGTATTCAGTTGGCAAACTATTTTCTGAATTTTGATTCTTTCCTTGTTGTAATCCATCAAACTTTTTACTCAAATTCTCCAAGTGTGCTAGAACTTCCGTATTTGACGTACATTCTCCTGCAAAAGCTACTTTTCTAGTGCTAGAACCGGTTTCCCACATTCTGTTATTTTTGGAAATCTTTTCTATAGCATCGTAAACTGTTTGAGCTTCACTCATCATTAACGAACCACCACATGCATGATCTACATCTGCACGTGAATCCTTTCTTAGTTTACGACGAGAAAAGTTGAATTTGCATATCTAAAGAATAACCATGATCGGGACAAGCTCTTAACAATTTTTTAAACCTTTCCCGAGGCATTCCCAAGTGTTTCTTCGGATCCTTGTCTAAAATTAGCAACCTCGACCTTTAATTCCAAATTCCGTCCCGGAGTGAAATATTGTTTCGAAATTCGGTTTGAATATCCTCCCAACTAGTTAACGAGTGGTGTGGAAGAGACATAAACCAATCTCGGGCTCTTCCTTTTAAAGAAAAAGGAAACATAGTCATCCTCGTTAATTCCTTATGAGCACCTTGACTTTTGGCCGTATTGCACGAGTTCTTCAAATAGATAGAGATGATGATGTGGATCTTCATCATCTTCTCCTAGAAATTGGGCTCTTGCGTCAATTAAACCAAAAAGATGAGATTTAATTTCGAAATTATTCGCTCCTTCATTAGGTAAAAGTATGGGATTATTAGTCTGGTTTCTCCTAACAGTTTGATCACAGATAGGTCTTGGGTTTGGTGGATTGTTACGATTATTCTGGTTCCGATCTTGATTAATCTATTATTCTGATTATTATTAGGGTTAACAGGGTTTTGGCCATGCCCTAAAGCATGATCTAGCCTCTGTTCGTTTGTTTCATCACTAGTTTCAGCCATTTCTTTATTTTTATTAGAAGATGATTCCGTTGGAGATTTTCCAAGGAGTCCTAAGCTGGTTTGACCACGTTTACTCTCTATCCGCAACTGCCTTTCGTAAGCGTTTATATCGGGCTTATAAGGAGTAAGTGAGGCTTTACCGCTTCTGGTCATCAACTAACGAAAATAGAAAAATGCTCGAGTTTTAAAGAAGAAGAAAATTGGTACTAAAAGAAAGTAGATACCAACGAAAAATAAAAAAAGAAATGTGATAAGAAGAGTGTTGGTTTATCCTCGAGAATTTTTAAGCTAATACAAGTAGTAACCAAAGACACAAAAAAAAAATAGCGACTTTGTTCCCCGGAAACGGCGCCAGAAAGCTGACGTCACCAAAACCAAGCCTTAGAAACGGCGTCAAGAAAGGGACAGACCTTTTCTAGGTTAGACGGATCCTAACCGGCAGTGTACCGGGTCAAATTGTAGTGATAAAGTGGTGAGTCAGGTGTCGAATCCTCAGGGAAAAAGTGGAATTCTTTTAAGTGTGGTTAAACACCAAAGAGCTGCTATTAACTCGATCTAAACCGCAATTTTATAACACAGATTACTACTACTCTAACCAACATAAAATAAATGCGTAATTTAAAAGTTATTCTAATAAAATATATATAGATATATAAATATATATAGATGTACATAAATAGTAAAATATATATATATATATATATATATATATAGATACCAATATATAGTTTATAAACTAAACTAGCCAAAGTATATATAATCAATTTATTCGATCTTTTCAATTAATAGAATGTGTTCGATCTTCCTTTTTATTAGGTCCAATTGAGTAAATGAAACGGTGTACTCCTAATGTCAACAATTCCTCCTCACACGAGCGTATGAAATTGTCATATGTCAAATTGTCATCGATCCAATGTCCACAACTGCCCCATGCTAAACTTAGTTAGTCAAAACAGTACCGAGTATAAATCTACCCCGGATAAAAGAGGTGATTCCATTTGTCGGATGGCCGATGTTATTCAAGAGGCTCCGGTTGTCAAGCGGATCGATTTAATACAAACGGTGTAGTTTCAATTAAACTCGTGATTTTAACATTATTAAGATCTCGAGTACAAAATTAATAAGATTTGTTTTACTAGGACAAATCGCCCCCCCGGGTAGGAAATAGGATTCCGTTAATCGACGGCCATTTTTACCCTCCGGTTTTTCTATTTTTACTCATATCCCGACTTCTCCGGTCGGTTCATCGCCAGTTATATGTGGTATTCATCATGATTGATTACTTCATTCCGAATATGTTATCGTTACGTAGCGAAATAGAAAAGATTCATTTTAACTCAATTTTAATCAATTTTATTTTAACATCATTCTTTTAACGAAAAGATCGAAATAATACGATTACATAACTTTGGCTAGTTATTAGATTTAGCCTAATAACATTATAAAAACTAAAAAGAAGAAAATAACAAACACAAACATAATTATTATAGAAATTACCCGATTACAATCGCCGACTCGAAATCGTCTTTTCCCAGGTATTCAACGATTTCAGCAACACCGAACCTTCGAGAATTTCCCGAGCATTACTACGATACTACTACTACATTATTTATTTTGGCATAAGGCCTATTTACAAACTAAAGAAAAGAGGGGATAGAGAATATATATAGAATATGGTGTATATATATTGGTACACTCCAAATGATCCCTGCTGCTTCCCTATATATAGACTTTCCTCCTTTCCGGACCGGTCCTGAATTTTTGCCGGATCGGTCCGGTGTAATGATTGCAATCATTACAGTTAGTTATAAGCATGTGCCCCATGTTACCTTAATCATCACTTAGCATGTGCAAGGGAATATAATTATAATTATAATTATATTAAACTTATAAAATTCATATCTTTTGATTCCGTAATCCAAACGATATGATTTAAGATCCACTGGAAATCTCGTTGAATTCTCTACAACTTTCATCAAGACCACTTCTTCAGAAAACGTATTCTCGATGAGCCATTTCCAATACATGTCATTCTCGAGATTAAGAAACAATTATCCCCTTGACCATTTACATCAGTGACGCTTTATAACTTCCTTCCAACAACTTGAATTTGACTTCAAAAAAATGTCGATACTCGGGATTTCAGTTTATCTTAGGATTCTGCAATGAAATAAACACAAAATACCCGTGTAAAATAGACACAACACTCCGGTCACTAAAACCGGTACAAAAACTACAACTTTTTACTATAAATACTAACTTTTACTACTAACTATACTAAACTATAAAGATTAATATTTTATACTAATTATATCATAATTTCATATATTTTATATAGAATTTGTCGATAAAACATAATAAAATCACGTATATTTAATCATATAAAAGTCATACATCAGGCCCCATCGACATGAATGGTCCATTGCTCCTCTGGCGCTTGCTTCTCTTGCTCTAGTTGAATAGACAATCCCTCGGCAATGAAGTCTGCCAGGGCTTGGCCTTTAACTGCCGTTCGAGGTAAGAATTCGATATCATACTCAGCTAATTCCACGACCCATTTCGCTAACCGACCCGATGTCTCGGGCTTAGCCAAAATTTGTCTCAAAGGCTGGTCAGTGACTACTGCGATTGGGTGTGCTTGGAAACAAGGTTTTAATTTCCTCGATGCATGAACTAAACCCAATGCTAACTTCTCGGCTGGTGAGTATCTGATCTCTGCCCCATGTAGTGCCTTACTTACAAAATAAACTGGAACATGTCCCTGTTCATCCTCTCAAACCAACACTGCACTCACTGCCTCTTCACAAATTGCCAAATAAATCAGTAGCTTTTCTCCTTCTCGAGGTGAAGTAAGCGTTGGTAACTCGGACAAATAGTTTTTCAGGTCTTCAAATGCTTTCTGACACTTGTCATCCCACTGAAAGGGACTTACCTTCCTCAATATCTTGAAGAAAGGAAGTGCCCTTTGCGCTGATATCGACAAAAAACGGTTGAGGGCCGCCATTCGACCTGTCAACCTCTATACCTCTTTGATGTTACGAGGTGCAAGAATGTTTTTGAGCACGTCAATTTTATCGGGGTTAGCTCAAATTCCATCTTTCGATATCATATAACCCAAAAACTTACCAGACCGAACCCCGAAAGTGCACTTCTTTGGGTTGAGCTTCATATTCGCAGCCCGAAGCACCTCGAAAACCTCTATAGCGTCTACAAGAAACTGTCCTATGGACCTGCTCTTGATTAATAAATCATCGACGTAGACCTCCATATTACGACCTATCTGCCCTTTGAAGATCTTGTTGACCGCTCTCTGATAAGTGGCTCCTGCATTCTTTACACTGAATGGCATGGTCACAAAACAGAATGTACCGAACTCTGTGATACAGGCGGTCTTTTCCGAGTCTTGAGGATCCATGAAAATCTGATAATAACCCTTGTAAGCGTCTAGAAACCCGAATACCTTAAAACCCAACGTCGAATCGACCAGCTGATCGATTTTAGGAAGTGAATAAGAATCTTTAAGGCATGCCTTGTTTAGATCCGTGAAGTCCACACACATTCACCAACTCTCAGCTGGCTTCTTAACCAAGACCAGATTGGATAACCACTCCGGGTAAAATATCTCCTTTACGATGCTAGCTACTAGCAACTTCTATACTTCATTCTTTATCGCCTCTTTCCTCTCAGGGGCGAGGTTTCTGTTCTTCTGCCGTATTGGCTTCTTCTTCGGGTAGACATTGAGTCAATGTACTGTAATATCCGACGAGAGACCTGGCATATCGTCGGCCTTCCAAGCGAACACATCTCAGAACTCGGCCAGGAGGTCGACCAAGGCTTTCATGTTGGGGTGTGGTATCCACTTCCCGATCTGGACTCCTTGGCCTTCTTTCTCCTTCCAAACACGGACTTCGTCTGTCGGGTCGACGGAGACCCAGCTCTTATCTTTTTCTTCCTTAGGAATTAACTCGTCGACCAGCACCTGTCCGACACATTTTCCTTTTATCGTAACCAGACTGCAATTCCTTGAAACTTCAACATATCCCTTTACTTCATGGGATCCATACCAAGTGGGAAACTTCATGCTGTTGTGGAAGGTGGAAATAATGGCACGCAGGTCGAATAGGGCGGGTCGACCTAATATCGCGTTGTAACCCGATGGGGCTTTAACTACGACATAAGTCATTTCCATCATTCTGCCCTTTTCCCCATCTCCTACGGTGGTCAATAATTTTATCGATCCGACAGGGTGGACGGCCTGTCCTGTGAATCCAATCAAAGGGGTTGATAACGGCACAACGTCCTCATCTCTCAACTTCATGGCTTTGAAAGCTGAGTAGTAGAGGATGTTGACTGCACTTCCACTATCGACACAGACCCTTTTTATCAGGCCTCTGCTTATTACCGCCTCTATCACCAATCCTTTACTGTGACTCTGAGAGCTTGGAATATCATCCTTGGGCCCATAACCCACTTCCGTCGTTAACCTAAGTCTTTTCGCTTCCTCCGCTCTGCTTGGAGACTGTCGACTGGACCGAGGACGATCTGACTCGTGCTCGGCAATAATTGTGTTGACACCATATCCGATGTGATTATCCCTATGGGGGTCTCGATTCTGATCTTCCCTGCGATCGTCGCTACGGTTATCTCTGTGAGTTGGCTCAGATGACCCCTCCCGACGCCTCTGATTACCTCGACGGGGCGACTGGTCTCTCCCGCCATAATAATTCTTCCTCTTATATTCTCGACGCCCTTTAGGCTCGTCTTTCTGTGATCTGTCGACCACCTCGTCCAACCGACCTTCCTGAATACAAGCATCGATGTCTCTTTTTAGATCGAAACACTCTTCCGTGTCGTGCCGTACATCTTTGTGATAATCACAGTATTTGTAGGTATTCTTCCTCTTTTCTGGATTTTTGGACATCGGTTTAGGAGTTCGTGCAATATTTTTCTTGATCATGATGGCCAACACCTCTCCCCGAGAACGATTGAAGGGAATGAAATCTTGGTCTTTTAAGTTCCCCTTCTTTCCTAGCCGATCTGTGATCGGAGCTGTCAATCGATCGAATATATTTGGCTTTCCTTCACCGCTCTGTCCCTTAGACTAACCTTTGGTCTGGCCTCAGGCGTTGTTCCTCGAGTTGAGGCCAAGTGAAATGGTGTGCAGACGCACTGCCTCTTCACCTTGGCAAAACTTGTGGACTATGTTCACACATTCGTCCATGTCGCATCTTCTTAGAAAGCTTGTTATAGCTTCATATTGCGCAGGCCTCCGACAAAAGAATTTACCTGAAGTGCATCACTGGCGTTATGCACCTTCATAGCTTCGAGGTTAAAACGCCTCATGAAATCAATAGTTGACTCTCCTTTTTCCTGCTTGATGTTCATGAGGTGAGTGGCACTGAGATGGAACTTCTTGTTTCCGATGAAAGCGTCTCGAAACTTCTGCCCCAACTGTAGAAAGCTAGTAATTGACCCAGGTCGTAGCTTATGAAATCACTCCCGAGCTCGACCCGTAAGTAGGGTATCAAAGGCACGACACTTCATGGCATCGTTAGCATTCCTTAATCTCATCAGTGATATGTATCGATATAGGTGATCCTCTGGGTCCGTAGTACCGTCATAGGGCTCCATCTTCGGCAGCCTAAAGGACTCTGGCATCAAGAATTCCTCTATCTCAGAGCGGAATAGTGATTCGAGCCACTCTGTGACCTGATCCTTTCCCATGATGCGGTTAAACTTGTTTCGAATACTATCCTCGATTTTCCTTTGGTGCTTTTCCTGCACAGCACGCTTCTTGGCGTTGGTGATGCTGACTTCTGCTTCATCTTCACACTCTTCCCGGGGATCGATAGGCTTTTTTCCCTTTGAGCTCTCAGGCTCCTTTCTACCCGGTGGGTCTAAAGGGTTCTGCTCATCAGTGGTGTTATAGATTCCTTTATCTATGAACACAGATGCCACCACTCGTTTCAGGGCGTCCTCATCTAAAGACGCCAGGTATCTGCCATGTCTTGCAATTATGGGGGAAGTTGAGGCTTCAGCGGTTGTGCAACTGCAGGTCTAGATCCAGTGGGGATTTCGGGATCCTGGGTTTGAACCCCTACTGGATCTAAACCTGTGTGCCCTTCAATCGGTAGATTCTTGCTGCCCGTAGGCTTCTGTCTCTTAGGTGGCGGTGCCATCGCGATATCCTTAATAATTCACCGGTAGAAGGCCCTCCTTCTAGCGCCAATGATGATGCTAAATTAAGCACCACTAATTTAACAGGGCCAAATATAATCTAAGGATGAACTAAGAAGAATAAAGACGGCTAAAACAATAGTTGAGATAGGGTTTTTAGGGTTTTGTGGCTGAGGCCAAGAATGTATCTCGGATTGCCTACGTATCCTGTTTGTTGTCCAGGAATCAAGCCGTACGTAGTTCTGGAGTGGTGTATTTATAGCCATAAATCCGCATTAAGCCCTGAATTATAAGGCAGTGATGTCTATTGACGTTAATAACCCTTATTGGGCTTAACCCCTTTCCCAAGTAATCATATGGGTATTGGGCTTGTGAATTTGGGCCGGACTTCTGGTCTCGGCTCGAATATCACCGACATGGGTGTTCGAGATAGGACACTTGCACAACCTGCTGGCTGTTGTGGTCTTCATTGACACTTGTCTTGTTCGACCCGAGGTGATTACGATAGGCCTGGGTTCTCTAAAATGCCAGCTGGACCGATCGGATAATTCCACGTGGAGGGGTAAAATCCCGTATCGTCATGTACATTCGGTGTCAGATCTGGAAAATTTCTGGGATACATGATCTCAGAGGAAGGGATTAGAGCAAATCCAGATAAGTTGAATGCTTTAAAAACGATGCCACCACCTACCAACATCAAAGAAGTTCAAAGGTTGACGGGTAGGTTAGCAGCTCTGAATATGTTCCTTTCACGATCTGCACAACGATCATTGCCTTTTTTTCAAGATTTTGAGGAAAGCTACCATATTTCAATGGGATACGGATTGTCAAAAAGCTTTTGAGGAATTGAAGAAATATCTGTTGGAATTGCCAACTTTAACCTCTCCTCAGGAAGGAGAAGTTTTGTATCTTTACTTGTCAGTCTGTGATGAAGCCATCAGCGCTGTTTTGGTCAGGCAACAGGGAACATTTCAGAAACCAGTATATTACACGAGCAAGGCGTTACATGGACCTGAAGTGAGGTATTCAGAGGCAGAGAAGTTAGTCCTAGCATTAGTCCATGCATCCAGGAAGTTAAGATCTTACTTTCAAATTCATCCAATTATTGTCCTAACTGATCAACCTTTGAAGCAAAAACTAAGCAGGCCGGATACTTCAGGTCATCTAGCCAAATAGGTTGTTGAATTGGCAGGTTACGATTTGGATTACAGACCAAGAACTGCTATAAAAGCTCAAGCATTGGCAGATTTTTTAGCAGAAGAGAAATCCAATTCTATTGACCAGCGTATATGTCCAAAGGAATCAGGCCAATGGAAGCTGTCCGTTGATGGGCCATCTAGTAAAAGTGGATCAGGAGCAGGTCTCCTCCTTATCAGTCCAATGGGTGAAGAATTTCCCTATGCATTACACTTTAAGTTTCAGGCAACTAATAATGAAGCTGAATATGAAGCACTGATCACAGGATTGATCTTAGCTCTGAAATTGGGAGTTCTACGTCTTCAAGTCTACAGTGACTCTCAATTAGTGGTCAATCATATAAAAGGAGAATACGAGGCAAAAGAAGAACCCATGAAAAAATATTTGTCTCTGGCCATGTCAAAGATTGAACAGTTCAAGAAGTCCTGGTGGAGCAGGTCTCCAGATCACAGAATACTCGAGCAGATGCGTTGTCCGAGTTGGCTTCAAATTTCCTATCAGACAAAAAAGTCTTGATTGAACAGCTAGATCAACGCAGCTATGAGATATCCGAAGTACAACCGATTACACAGAAGGAAGCATGGATGGATCTGTCACGGATTTTATCAACAGAAAATAAACAAGTAATAAATTAAATCCGATATACCTCAAGTGCAAGGATCGTAGTAAAGAGGTTGATACCGGGTCGATCTTACGGGGAACTGGCGATTGCTAACCCTAGTTTTTGTTTAACTAACTAACCTATGTCACGAACACTAATCTAAACAGCGGATAAAACTAAACGAAACTGAAAACAAACTTAACTAAAACGTAAAACTGGACAGAAGATACGATCTAAAGCCAGGAAAGATACGGGTTGCGAACCAATTTAAACTAAACTAATTATGAAATAAAAAAAATAACTAAACTAGGCAATTCAAGTTTCACGGGATTAAATTCAAGTTTTAACGAACAAACGAGCGATTGATCCACCTATCCTAACAAGTATCAATTCCGATCTCGATTATATTGTGTTTTCTAACCAAGTTGTGGTTTCACCTTGTCTAAAACATGAAACCTAATGTCTTAGGTAATTCACCTATTAATCTATATCTTTCGATCTAAGATTAACGATTTTACTAATCAAAGGTGTAAACTTTAACCTAGCAATTTAACCTATTAACTCTCGTTATGATAGATTAAACAACTATTCCTTATCATGATGATCTAGGGTTTATAGAGATTTTCATCAACATAAAACAATCATAACATGCAAGTCTTTCGATACAATTGCAATCAAACAATATAAACAATGATAAAGGAAACAACTTAAGATAAAACTCACAATATAATCGCAGAAACGGAATCAAAACGTGTTGGATGGCTTCACAATGCTCGTTTGATAAGGCTTTAGCCTCTCAACATCACTTGATCAACTCGAAAAGCTTGAGAAAAGTACATAAATTTGAAAGTGTTTATCTAGAAATTAAAAGCATAAAAACTGGATGGAAACTAAGGTAAAACGCAACTGAGCCGCCCCTAGGTTTAGGGTTTGAATCATGTGTATTGATATGAAGAAAACACGCAGCTATATATAGAATTTTAAGGCGGTGCTGCTATGTCGGCCGACTGGACGCCCGTTTGCTGGGTTGAACGCCCGTCCAGCCTTCAGTGTAAACTTCGAATCGGGCCGAGTCATGATCGACGCCCGTCCCGCTAGCGTCCACTCCGGCGTCCAAACTCTCTCGAATCAACTTTCCTCAAACGGACGCTCGTTCACTTCAGCAGACGCCCGTCCAGACGGACGGGGCTTGGACGTTCGTTCAATATGATCGAATTTTGATTTCTTGATCTTTATCTCTTTTATCTCTATCCTATTCCCTCATTATCTCTTTTATCATCAATTAGCTCGAACTTAATCAACTTTTGATCATCTTTTGAGCCTCAATCATGTATCTACAACACATAAAAACATCGCAAAGTGTAATATCATCCAAATAAACATAAAATCACAATTAAAACACATAAATTAACCTATTTTGCGATTAACTCATTTAAAATATCATTTGCTCAATATTTCCATTAAACACTCGTTTCTTATGCAAAGTATACAAATATGAGGGAAATTATCATAAAATATGTCCTTATAAAACGTATAAAATCACCCTTAACAACTCCCCCACACTTAGCTTTTGCTCGTCCCGAGCAAAACAAAACGTAAATAAAAGCTCGAGAAAAGATAGACACTTCAGACAATACAGCATAGATCCAATAAATCAGAAGTTCACCACTGTGTGTGTGCATAGCCATAGAAAACTTCCACTAAATCCAAACTTGAGAAACTCAAAACAAAACTAGCTAATACCCCCTCGTAGACTAGCAATAAATGACACTTATAAGATGTACCCTACAAACGTAAAATATCCCGAAAAGAATGATCGAATATACCTAGGGCCTTTCTGAAATACTCAGAGGATAATCCCTACAGCATATCTATCAGTTTCTACTGGGGATAAGATAGACGATAACTTAGTCTTATATCCATTTCATACCAATTCGTATATAAGTTGATTTAATCACTTCACTTTTAAACACACATCAGAATGAGCTGTTGCCCTGTCATAGCAGAATAGGATATTCGAGATATACCCTACCTTACTCCAATCATAAGGCAGCTTCTTCTGACTGTCGTGAGCTTTTAGTCATCATAGTGGTATAGGACATACGTGGTATACCCTATCGCACTCAAATCATTGACTAGCTTCCGACACACCCAATTAATACATTTTGAATTCAACTTTTTCATTTGACAATAAGTCACGTGTTACTTATCACATTCAAACCTTAGATATTCACAGTATAACATACTTCGGATCTAAATACAAACTATCATAAATCTCAAGATATATACGTAGCACTAAGCACATGACTTATGAGAAAATCAGAAATCACTAATCCAAAAGGGGTATAACTTTATAAATTAGCTCATCGTTCACTATGGCTCGTGAAAAATAGATCTCAGGTGAAACAACTAACTTATCAAACAAATGATATATAGCTTCAATGACTATAAAAAATAACGAACATTGAATTGAATTGCCTACTCGGGACAAAACAAAAACAAAAATGTCGAAAAATTTCGAAAATTTTAGCTCATTTTGCATAGAAACATAGCGAATTAAGCAAATGTATAGATACATATCAAATCCCCCCCTACACTTAAAGATCAACATGTCCTCATGTTGTGCGGAAAGTAAATAGAGAAAGAACTTAGCTGATTTTAACAGATACTTGAATCGTCGGTCAGGCCGGAGCCTAAGTATTGATACTTAGAACTCGTAACCGTACAATGTAGCTCGACACAACCGCTAAAAATATACCTGCACTACTTAACAAACACGGAAACATCTCGGGGAAAACGGGGAATTATACTAGAATGAAACGAGATAGCAAAACCGCGTAGTATCAAAATATGAACTATTCAAAACATCCACAAGTGAAACAAAGTAGAAATGAAAGTACTGATGCCTTATGGCTTACATGATCCATCGGAAAGAATAAATAGTAGCAATATCAAAAGTACAACGAATCAAGTAAGGAGAAGTGTCAAAATAATACAAAACCATCCTATCTAGGACAAAGTAGAGTCTAAAATGGAAAAATAAGATCAGGGTTGCCCCGGTGCGGCAGAATCATCAGCCGGAGGATCAGAGGAGGGTCCAGATGGTGGTGCCGTAGTCCTCTCTGCTGAGTCAGACTGCTCCTCCTCTGAAGACGACTCAGACTCCCGAAGAACATCCGTAATGGCCTGCTCAATCTTATCTGAATAAGTGTAATCAATAACGCTCGGAGCGAAGATTCTGTCATCTCGGATAGGCCGGCCCTCACTCATACACTTCAAAACTGTCAAAATATTGTTCTGGGAAGTCCGGATATCCTCCAACCAGTTCCTTACACTGTGGCCCATACTTAACCTCATCCGGACCGAGGGAGTCAAAGGTGGAAGGGAAGATGCTCGAGGCGGTGCCGAAGAAGAACCAGGCTCACGTGCTACCTCAGCCTCAGTCTCAGTCTGACCCCGAAGATTTCACTTTCTCCCTCTGCAAGAATCTAGGATTCTTCGGTTTGTGATCGGTCTTGTACTCGGGAACTTTAGCATCCTGACAGAGACCGTGGATCAAATGTTGACATATCAAGCATCTAGTATATACTTTCTGATTCATGGCGATCTCGTCGAAAATCGCTTGTCCGACATCAACATTGAGCTTGAAGGTCAAGGCATATAGCATCCCAAGGTCACCAATGTGGAAGTGAGTCAGGTTGTTCTTAGGTAACAACCGGTTCTGAATAAACCGACACTGGACCTTCCAATCTTCCGTCCAACTTGTGGTCACTAATTCCTTTCTAGCCCCGCCCGGCCTGAGTGTCCATGGTACCTCGGGGCACACCAACAACCGTAACTCCTCCAACGGATCCTCACCGGCATCCTGCTTGGCCTTTATCGCCTCCTTGTAGTCCAACCCCTCAAAAGGGTCCAACCCCTCAAAAGGATCCAACCCGTACTTCCCATTGATAGCCGCCGGTGTAAATGGCACCTGAACTCCGCGAACAGTGACCACCCCAGTTTTCAAATCCGTCTCCGAACAATTCGCATAAAACTCACGAACTAGGGTAGCATTGACAGGAGTTCTAGGGGTTTTCATCAGGACACCCCACTTTCTATCCGTAAGCAGCTTAGCAAAAACGGGATCAACATTGGTTTCAAGGACGGCTCGCTCTATCAACATTGTCCTCGTCAGATAATGCTTATTATAGACCTTCATCGCCTTAGGGTTGATGAATCTACGAGCAAAGGGAATAGGGATAGCGGGTCTCACTCTCTCTCTAACCGGCTCATCTCCCTCAGGCTCACTGTCCACTTGCTCACCCCGAGCTTCTGTCACCCTAGTTTGCATCTTCACTAACGGCTCATCATCAGTTTCAGACCCAGACTCAGGCTCATCCTGTAAAGGAACTCTAGATTGACCTCTAGGAGGATTCTGACGCTCACCAATACGAATACCTCGGTTGGGATTGACTAAAGTAGGGTCCACACCCTTCTTCTTCTTGGCAGGTTCCTTAGCTACCCCCTTACCATGCCGTTTCTGAACCTGTTTGTGCACCATCTTAAACTAAGACTAAACAACCAACAATCCCGAATCCAAATTCAAGCAAAAACACCCGTTTAACGTCCAAACGGGATTTCCCAAACAATCCAAAACCAAACCACAACAAAACAGCAATGCAGACCATCCAACATCATCCATCAACATCCCATATCACCACAGAACAAGAAACAAGAACAGAACAAGAAAGAAAAATAAATAAGAGAAAATTCCTATAAAACAGTCGACTCGAAGATCGACTCAAAAAAAATGTGCAATAATCTAGGAAAAGCTTACAAAATCTTACCAAGTATGATGATGGGATGATGATAAAACGGATTAGAAGTCCAAACAATGCCAAATTGAACCCAAAAATCAAATTTTTCTCCAAAACAGTCGCACCAACTATATTACTGAATCGAATTAATGGTTGTTTGTTGGAGGATTTGGAGTGGAAAATCGACAAGAGGGGATTGAGAGCTGCTTGTGGGACTTTGAAGCGCCCAATTTGGTGTAGAAACAAGGATTTTAGGGCAGCAGGAGGGCAAAAGTCGGGTTTGCCTTTCAAATTTTCTGATGCGAATAAAGAATTGGAAACAGGGGGTATATATAGATGCAGGCCGGAACGGGCGTCCATGATACTGGACGGGCGTTCAGCTGGGGATCACATGAACCGGACGGGCGTCTGGTTTTGCAGACGTGCGTCCAGGTGCCCAAAACACGTACAGAGTTGGAAGAAGGATTTCAGACGGGCGTCCAAGAATGTTGGACGCTCGTTCAAGAATTATGCATGGCGGACGGGCGTCCATCACTCTGGACGGGCGTCCAAGGCAGAGAAAAGCAAAAATTATAAAATTTCATACAATTTAAATTCAAACTTGCATTTTCTCATTAAACTTAAATAAAACTTCAAAAATACAAATGAAAATCACGACGTACATAAAATTACTAGAAAATAAGTAAAAACAAATAGAAAACGGTGGGTTGCCTCCCACCAAGCGCTTTTGTTTTACGTCGTTTGCTCGACGAAACAACCTAACAACGCTAGTCATCGTAAATTTCCGACCAATCCACAACTCGGATAAGACGGCGGAGCATGTCAATCGCCGGAGGGAAGTCATACTCATCCTGCAAACCCCAATCCTCACCGGCTACATCAACACCTCGAAAATGTTCAGCTTGCAGCACTAGCGCTAAATCAGTCAGCATCGGATCATTCAGGATTGTGTATGGACGTCCTAGAGCCGCCTGTAACTCCTCAGTAGTAAAGTCTCCACCTCCCGAACAACGGGGAACAATAAGAACATAGGTGACAGTCTTGATGCGGGTACTAATGTCAAAGTCTACGTGCAAAACGATAGTCCCTCCCGGTCCGTCATCTACAGTAATAAGTGGGATCCTCCTAAGGAAAGGTAACTCCTCTGGCAGAACTCCGAAATCCATCTTTAGAAAGCACAACTAACTGACAGATAAAACAAAAACTTAATAAGGCTAATAACTTAGTAAACTAAACTTAAATACTAAAACTACCAAAAGCAGAAAACAAGAATAACTAAAGATGATGATACCTAGGTTGCCCCCTAGTGGCGCTTTTGGTTAATGTCGTTAGCTCGACACTGTTGAAAGCTCAGCCTGGATCAGGCCATTTGACTTTTCTGCTAGCCACTACTTCGTCTAGACTTGGGTCAGTAGTTCGGCTGCAGAAACAGCACTTAACGCATGGGGTTAAATCAGTGATAGCTTTCCAAATACGTCTAAACTTCCCCATGGTTGACTTCTTCTTCTTCTGAGTCTTCTGATGACGTTTCAGCTGACGCTCCCTCTCATACTCTTCCATATCCCAACTACCGGCTAGAACTTCTTCGGATCGACCACTACCGTCATCCTATGAAAACAGGTCGGGTGAAAACTCGTCAAATTCTTCTACTTCTTTAGTACCACACCCGAGGACATCGAGGAAACGAACAATCAAAGGCTTTTCCTTGGGTTCACCAATGTAGTGCTTGCACCTTTGACCATTCACTCGAAACGGTTGGTCACCATAACCTCGCAGTTCTAGAACGCCTCCAGGAATAATTTGGAGAATTTCGAAGGGACCGGACCAACGTGTCCTCAACTTTCCAGGAAACAGATGTAGCCTGGAATTGTATAGAAGAACTTGTTCTCCGACTTGAAATTCTCTCTTTTTAATCTTGGCGTCATGGAGGAGTTTCATCTTATCTTTACTAATCCTGGCGCTTTCGTAAGCCTGGAGTCTGAATTCGTCTAATTCATGTAACTGTTGCAGTCGATGCTTACCACATGATTGGGAATCAAAGTTTAGAAACTTTGTAGCCCAATAAGCTCTATGCTCTAATTCGACTGGCAGATGACATGGCTTACCATAGACCATTTGATATGGAGATGTACCCATAGGAGTCTTATAGGCGGTCTATATGCCCAAAGTACATCATCCAATTTCAAACTCCAGTCTTTTCTATGACTGTTGACCGTTTTCTCCAGGATTTTCTTGATACTTTGGTTGCTCCTTTCAACCTGACCACTAGTCATCGGGTGATATGGTGTGCCAGTTTTATGACGAACACCATACTTTTCAAGAACTTTCTCTAGGGGTCGGTTGCAGAAATGCGTCCCTTCATCACTGATCAAGGCACGTGGACATCCAAACCTCACGAAGATATTTTTCTTTAGAAATTTCATGACCGTCTTATGATCGTTGTGAGGAGTGGCTTGAGCCTCCACCCATTTAGATACGTAGTCTATGCAGACTAAGATGTATTTGTTACCGCAAGATGATGGGAATGGTCCCATAAAATCGATACCCCATACATCAAAGACTTCGCATTCTAGGATGGGTTTCAAAGGCATGTCAAAACGCCTTGTCAGAGTACCGAATCTTTGGCACCTATCACAAGCTTTACAGAAAGCTTCTGTATCTTTAAAGATCGTAGGTCAATAGAAACCGGATTGGAAGATCTTAGCAACGGTTTTCCACGGACCAAAGTGACCTCCAGTGGGTCCACTATGGCACTGCTCAATAATATCGCGCTGCTCAGATTCTGGAACACATCTTCTAAGCAAACCATCTTTGCAGATCTTAAAAAGATAAGGTTCATCCCAAACGAAAGATTTCAAATCAGAGAAGAACTTTTTCTTCTCCTGATAAGACAATTCTGGATCGAGATATCGGGAATGAAGGTAATTTACAATGGAAGAATACCATGGAACATCAGGAGGACAACCGTCTATCAACATGATATTTTCTAGAGGAAAGTAAATATCTATATCATCTGGATCATCCTTTTCCTCACTTAGCATTCTCGAAACATGATCCGCCACTACGTTTTCACTGCCCATTTTGTCTTTAATTTGAACGTCAAACTCCTGTAGGGTCAATATTCGACGCAGTAGGCGCGGTTTGGCCTCTTTCTTAGTCATCAGATACCGCAAAGCAGCGTGATCAGTCCACACAATCACTTGAGCTCCTAACAAATAACTACGAAACTTGTCCATAGCAAAAACTACGGCCAATAGTTCCTTTTCAGTAGTAGTATAGTTAACTTGAGAGGGGTTCAATGTGTGACTGGCGTAATAGATTGGCTGGAATTTCCCTTTGATTTTTTGTCCTAGAACAGCACCAACTGCATAGTTTGATGCGTCGCACATAAGTTCAAAAGGTAGGTTCCAGTCAGGCGATATAAGAATTGGAGCAAAGATTAAACGGTCCTTAAGCTCCTCAAACGCTTGCTTGCAGCTCTCGTCAAAATTGAACTCAACGTCTTCATTTAGTAAAGTAGACAGGGGCTTGGCTATCTTGGAGAAGTCTTGGATGAATCTTCTGTAAAAGCCGACATGTCCAAGAAAGCCTCTCACTTCACGCACATTCTTAGGATAACTCATCTTCTCGATAGCTTCTACTTTTGCCCTGTCAACTTCTATACCTTTGGCGGAGATTTTGTGGCCAAGAACTATTCCCTCATCTACCATAAAATGGCATTTTTTCCAATTCAGAACTAAGTTCTTTTCCACACATCTGGATAAGACCTGGTCAAGGTTGTCGAGACAATCATCAAAAGACTGACCAAAGTCCGAAAAATCGTCCATAAAGATTTCCATACACTTTTCTACTAGCCCGTCAAAGATAGCCAGCATACATCGTTGAAATGTAGCTGGGGCATTGCAGAGACTAAATGGCATTCGCCTGTAAGCGAATGTACCATAAGAAGGCGGTGAAAGTGGTCTTTTCTTGGTCAGCTGGATCGATGGGTATCTGGAAGTATCCTGAATATCCATCCAGGAAACAGTAGAATGCGTGTCCCGCCAGACGCTCAAGCATCTGGTCAATGAATGGAAGGGGAAAGTGATCTTTCATGGTTACCTCATTGACCTTTCTATAATCGATGCAGACTCTGTAACCAGTGACAAGTCTCAATGCTATTTCCTCTCCCTTCTCATTCTTCTCAATCGTAATTCCACCTTTCTTGGGAACTACTTGAGTCGGGGAAACCCATTCACTATCAGCGATGGCATAAATGATTCCCATGTCCAGAAGTTTGATGATCTCCTTCTTAACCACCTCTTGCATATGAGGGTTGAGCCTCCTCTGAGGCTGTCTAACACATTTCGCACCCTCATTAGTCTTGATCTTATGCATACAGATGTCCGGAGATATCCCTCTGATATCTCCTACTTGCCAACCAAAGCCTTTTTCATTTTTCTTCAAGACGTTGATTAATTTCATCTCCTCTAAACGAGACAGCTTGGCAGATATAATCAATGGAAGCTTGTCACCTTCTCTTAAAAACACATACTTAAGATGTTTAGGCAACGGCTTCAACACCAAATCTACAGGGGGGGTCTTCTAAACTCGATTTGAGATCTCCACTTTTCAACTCAACATCAAGTGGTCCCACTGCCAAAGCTTCTCCTTTCAATAACTCATCCTCAATATCGCTTCTAACTGCTCTCTAGACTTACCACACCATGACTATTCAAATTATCAACCAGTCGCTCATACTCCGTTGCAACAGCCATGACTTGCTTTTCCATCAAATCATCGAAGTCATCTGACGTATCCTCAATGGAAAAACCGGTTGGAGGACCAGAGGGTATTGAATGGATTGGGAAACATTATAGCTTACCTCTTGATCACCAACACGGATCATCACTCGCCCGCCATCGCAGTCAATGAGGGCTCTGGCTGTGGACAGAAAAGGTCTTCCAAGAATCAGGGGAACATTTCCATCCTTTTCAATATCCAGGACGTACCAGTCGACAGGAAAGGTAAATCTGTCGATTTGAACTAGTACGTCTTTTAAGATTCCCGCTGCTTTCTTAGAAGATCTATCAGCGAATTGCAAATTCATGGTAGTGGGTTCTAGAAGATCAATTAAACCTAGGCGCTTGCACACAGACAATGGCATGAGGCTTATAGATGCACCCAGGTCACACAAAGAGTTAGGGAAGACCAGGCCTCCCATTAACACTGTAAGCACGAACTTTCCAGGGTCATTTCTCTTGGTTGGTAGGTTTTCGTAATTGATCATTGAAAAATCCTCACCAATCAGCCTCTCCATGTCTGACAACTTCCTTTTTGAAGAAACAACATCCTTGATAAATTTTGTATACTTAGGCATTTCAACCAAGACATCTGATAATGGAAGATTCACCTGAGTATGTTTCAAAAGATTTAGCACCTTTTCATACTTCTTATCTTCACTTAAAGGGATGTTGCTCTTTCTTGGTGGAAATGGAAGCTTTTTCAGATCACTCTCAGAAAAGACTTTCTTCGAGGATGCACTGACAGCTTTATCTTCTAGATCCTTCCACCGAACAACTTTTTCAATCTTTTTATTAGTCAGGGGATCAGCCTCCTGACTTCCACTTGTTTCTTCGTTCCTCAGGGGGTCAGCCACCTGAGGACTTCCAACTTTTTCACCTCTCAGGGGATCAGCCACCTGAGTTTTCTCTTGCAGCAGAGGGGAGTGTAGGTGCTCAGCTTCCCCTCCTGCCTTATCAATGGCGGGAGGGGCTAGTGGTTTCCCTGGTGGGAAGGACCACTAACTTGAGTACCACTTCTGAGGTTCATTGCACTGGCCTCCTCTCTACCGTATGGAATTGATGGCACGAGGTCAGTGCATTGGCCTTTGTTCAAGTCAGCTTGAGCAACTTGACCACCCTTTGGATTCTTCTCAGTGAAACTGCGGCACCTTCCCTGGGGGTCTAGAAGCTAACTGTTCAGCCAGTTGCCCAATTTGCCTCTCAAGATTTTTCATTGATCTACTTTGCTCCTCCAATTTAGCTTCAAGATTGTTAGATTGGGAGGGGCCTTGAGCGTTTTGGAAATTTGGAGAATAGGGTTGGCTGGGCCGACTTTGGAATTGAGAATTTGAATTGGAAGGCCAATTCTGATTGAATCTTTGAGTAGGATTGGAAAATTTTGAGTTTTGGTTCTGATTAAAACCAGGGTTTCTATTGAAATTTTGATTCGAATTAGAATTCGAATTAGGATTGAAGCTTGAAGATTGATTAAACCCTTGGTTTTGGAAATTATTCTGGCCAGAAAACTGATTGAACCTTTGATTGTTCTGGCCGTAGAATGCATTTACTTCCGCATTATGTCCGTTCATAGGACAGAATCTAGATGTGTGCCCCACCTCGTCACAATTCGACATGTGACTTGATTACACTTGTCCATAATCATGAACGACATTCACTTGATAAGGTGCGGGGGATTGAATTGACACGGCCAACCATGTGGCCGGTTTGACAACGATTCTCACAATACGAACACGGGAGTTCGTGGAAAAGAAGAAGTTTGATTCATTTGATTGGAAATTTGAGACGTTGCCATCTGCTTCTGCAGCATGGCGATCAAAATTTGCATGTTTACTTCCTCAACCTTAGGAGGAGGAGGTGCTTGAATAGCTTGATAAGATGGGGCATAGTTATATTTAGCAATGTCCTCGAACAATGCCCATCCATCTTCAGGCGTTTTCTTCAGAAATGCCCCACCAGATGAACTATTGACCATGCCTTTTGTATGCTCGGTCAATCCACTAAAGAAAGTGTTGACTTGCCTTTCCAGTGGCAAGCCATGGTGGGGACACTTTCTAAGAAGAGACTTGAATCTCTTCCAACATTCGAAAAACGACTCATTCTCTTTTTGATAAAAAGTGAATATCTCGTTTAAACACTGGGCTGTTTTTTAAGGTGGAAAGTATTGACTCAAGAATTCTTTTCAAGTTCAGACCAGGTGGTAATAGATTCTGAGGGGAGAGAGGTGTACCATTCTTTAGCTTCTCCCTTCAACGAAAATGGAAACAGTTTCAGTTTGATAGCATCCTCACTTACTCCTTGGATGCGTGTAGTACCGCATATCTCTAAGAATGTATGTAAGTGAGTATGGGGATTCTCTGACTGATAACCGTGGAAAATAGATGCATGCTGCATCATCTGAATAAGTCCCGGCTTTAACTCGAAGGTTTGTGCAGTTATGGCTGGGATAACAATAGCCGGGTTGACTTTGACTTCGCCTGGCATGGCGAAGTCTGCCAACGTACGTCTATTATTAGCAGCCATTATTACAAAATCAGTGATTTCCTTGGCTAGTTGATCCTCAAGATCTTGCTCAGCTCTGTCGCGAACCGCGAACGGAAAATCCGCCTGTTTGGCCGGACTACGGTTCTCTCGGGGTCAGGGGTGTATAGTAACGGTCCCTTTTGACTCCGAGTTTGCATAAACCGGACCAAAAACAAGTGGAAGAAGCCTAAAAACTAAGAATTTAAAATCCTAAACTAAAAATTAAAGCCTAAGAAGAGAAAAAGAAATAGAATTAGTTAAGACAAGGGAACAGACGGATGTCCAGAAAACTGGACGGGCGTCTGCCTAGAATTTGAACTAGACGGGCGTCTGGAGGTCCAAACGCTCGTCTGATCAGCTGAAGAATTGGACGGACGTCCAAATTAGATGAACGCTCGTCCCACTAGTAAAAAACGATTCAGAGTTGAGAAATTTTGAACAGACGGGCGTCCACGTTTCTAGACGCCCGTTTGGAAGCAGAAAACGAAGCAGGAAAAGAGAGAAACAGCAGGAAAAAGATGTGGAGAAAGATAGAAAGACAGAAAAATAGAAAGAAAGAAAATCTAATCACAAGAGAACTATAAAGAGAAGACCTAAAACCCTAACTAAAACCCTAATTACCTAATTAAAAACTACCTAATACAATTAAAAACAGGAAAAACAAAAACTAAACAACCGTCCGGATCCCCGGCAACGGCGCCAAAAACTTGTCACGGATTTTATCAACAGAAAATAAACAAGTAATAAATTAAATCCGATATACCTCAAGTGCAAGGATCGTAGTAAAGAGGTTGATACCGGGTCGATCTTACGGGGAACTGGCGATTGCTAACCCTAGTTTTTGTTTAACTAACTAACCTATGTCACGAACACTAATCTAAACGACGGATAAAACTAAACGAAACGAAAACAAACTTAACTAAAACGTAAAAACTCTGACGATGAAGATACGATCTAAAGCCAGGAAAGATACGGGTTGCGAACCAATTTAAACTAAACTAATTATGAAATAAAAAAAATAACTAAACTAGGCAATTCAAGTTTCACGGGATTAAATTCAAGTTTTAACGAACAAACGAGCGATTGATCCACCTATCCTAACAAGTATCAATTCCGATCTCGATTATATTGCGTTTTCTAACCAAGTTGTGGTTTCACCTTGTCTAAAACATGAACCCTAATTTCTTAGGTAATTCACCTATTAATCTATATCTTTCGATCTAAGATTAACGATTTTACTAATCAAAGGTGTAAACTTTAACCTAGCAATTTAACCTATTAACTCTCGTTATGATAGATTAAACAACTATTCCTTATCATGATGATCTAGGGTTTATAGAGATTTTCATCAACATAAAACAATCATAGCATGCAAGTCTTTCGATACAATTGCAATCAAACAATATAAACAATGATAAAGGAAACAACTTAAGATAAAACTCACAATATAATCGCAGAAACGGAATCAAAACGTGTTGGATGGCTTCACAATGCTCGTTTGATAAGGCTTTAGCCTCTCAACATCACTTGATCAACTCGAAAAGCTTGAGAAAAGTACATAAATTTGAAAGTGTTTATCTAGAAATTAAAAGCATAAAAACTGGATGGAAACTAAGGTAAAACGCAGCTGAGCCGCCCCTAGGTTTAGGGTTTGAATCATGTGTATTGATATGAAGAAAACACGCAGCTATATATAGAATTTTAAGGCGGTGCTGCTATGTCGGCCGACTGGACGCCCGTTTGCTGGGTTGAACGCCCGTCCAGCCTTCAGTGTAAACTTCGAATCGGACCGAGTCATGATCAGACGCCCGTCCTGGTAGCGTCCACTCCAGCGTCCAAACTCTCTGAATCAACTTTCCTCAAACGGACGCTCGTTCACTTCAGCAGACGCCCGTCCAGACGGACGGGGCTTGGACGTTCGTTCAATATGATCGAATTTTGATTTCTTGATCTTTATCTCTTTTATCTCTATCCCATTCCCTCATTATCTCTTTTATCATCAATTAGCTCGAACTTAATCAACTTTTGATCATCTTTTGAGCCTCAATCATGTATCTACAACACATAAAAACATCGCAAAGTGTAATATCATCCAAATAAACATAAAATCACAATTAAAACACATAAATTAACCTATTTTGCGATTAACTCATTTAAAATATCATTTGCTCAATATTTCCATTAAACACTCGTTTCTTATGCAAATTATACAAATATAAGGGAAATTATCATAAAATATGTCCTTATAAAACGTATAAAATCACCCTTAACAGGATCCAATTGTTATATATCTGAAAAATGGACGACTGCCTGAAGATAAGGGGCAGGCTCGTAAGATCCAACGTTTATCAGACAGGTATCCCTCTTTAATGATGTTTTATACAGAAAATCATTTATATCTCCATGGATACGATGTGTCGCCATTGAGGATGGCAACTATTTGTTGAGATAAATCCATCAAGGGATCTATGGAAATCACATGGGAGCGAGAGCATTGGCTCGAAAGTGCCGATTATTTGGCTATTATTGGCCTAAAATGCAGCAGGATGCAGAGGAGTTGGTATTGGCTTGTAGGACATGTCAAGTTCATGGAAATCTTTCCCATCGTCCGTCAGAGAACCTAACCCCTGTTGTATCAACTTGGCCTTTCGATCAGTGGGGCGTAGATTTGGTGGGACCATTGCCTAAAGCACCAGGAAGTTTCCAATTTCTAGTAGTAGCTGTTGACTATTTCACTAAATGGGTAGAGGCTGAAGCATTAACTACCATCACAGCCAAACAGATTCAGAAATTCTTGTGGAAGAACATAATATGCAGATATGGAATACCTAAAGTCATAATTTCAGACAATGGAACCCAATTCGAAGAAAGAGAAGTTAGGGAACGGTGTGCCGAATTGGGTATAACCCAACACTTCACTTCTGTTGGTCACCCACAAGCCAACGGTCAGGTGGAACAGACCAACAGGCAGATTAAGGTAGGTCTCAAAAAAAGATTGGAACAAGAAGGAAGCCATTGGGTAGAATATCTACCAAACATACTGTGGGCCTACAGAACTACTCCGAATACATCAACACGTGAAACCCCATTCTCACTAGCATATGGATGTGAAGCTGTGATCCCAGCCGAAATTGGCCTACCATCTCCAAGATAACAATCTTGTATGATACTCAAGTACAGGAACAGGAATTAAGGCATGCAAAAGATGAATTAGAAGAGAGAAGGGACGTTGCTTTGATACAAATGGCTAAGTACAAACAACAAGTGTCTCGGTACTATAACTCAATGGTCAAACAACGTTATTTCGAGGTTGGTGATCTGGTTTTGCGTAAAAACGAAGTCAGCAGGCAAGAATCAGGTGGAAAGTTGAGTCCAAACTGGGAAGGACCTTACCAGATCATCAAAGTGCATGGAAAATGAGCATACCAGTTGGCAAACAGTACAGGAAAAACCATTCCCAGAAGTTGGAATGCGGTTAACCTGAAAAAAAATTATGTTTAAGGCAAGTACTTATCGTTTTGATATTTTGCAAATTTATAATGCACTGTATTATATTGTTAAACCTTTTTGAATTATGTTGAATGAAATGGTGTTTGCTGTAATACAAGCCTGTTGAAAAGCTCTTATACAAAGAGAAATTATTAGACCTCAGGTCAGGTCATTAACTCTTAAAAAGAGAAATATTTATTTAAGTCTGAAAAGTCAGATCACTTTAAAACCTCAGGCCAGGTTTTAAATTATCAGACCTCAGGTCAGGTCATTAACTCTTAAAAAGAGGGATATTTATTTAAGTCTGAAAAATCAGATCACTTTAAGACCTCAGGTCAGGTCTTAAATTATCAGACCTCAGGTCAGGTCATTAACTCTTAAAAAGAGAAATATTTATTTAAGTCTGAAAAGTCAAATCACTATAAGACCTCAGGTCAGGTCATTAACTCTTAAAAAGAGAAATATTTATTTAAGTCTGAAAAGTCAGATCACTTAAAGACCTCAAGTCAGGTCTTAAAATTACCAGACATCAGGTCAGGTCACTAACTCTTAAAAAGAAGAATATTTATTTAACTCTGATAAATCAGATCACTTTAAGACCTCCAGTCGGGCCTTAAAGTTAATAGGCACCAAGCCTGATTGGAACACTTCAAGAAAAACCAAAGTATGACATGTGCTTTCCAACCAAATCACATATCATACTGGGGGTGTAATAACCATGAAATCAAATGCAAACTTAGCAAGAAAAGCAAAAGCAAGCTTATAAAAATATTACAAAATAAATAGCGCCATACAAAATGATGGCAAAATCTTTGAAGTGCAGAAATTACAGAGAAAAAGTATCAAAGTTTTGAATTTGAAGTGGAGGGAAAAGCAAATTAAAAATGTTGTTAATGTGCATTTGGGGGAGCTTGAGATGATGAGCCAGGAGGCTTTTTAGCATATTTGGAGACCAAGTTAACTCCATCTCTGAATTCCTTGAACCTGGCCTCATAAGTCTGGGGAGCATCACTCATGTTCCAACCCGAATGACCCAGCTTGGCAGGATCAACGTCAGAACCTATGGCTTTTATATCGTCAAGGGCTGTAGAATATCCATACCATATAAGGGGAGCAAAGAGCATCTTTATATTCCCAGCCAGCTCGTCAGAGTTCCTGAAATCAGCAACAGCTTTGGCCATCTGATCAGGGAAAGCATTTTTTTAGATCATTTCTCTCCACTTCCAGGTCGGCTATCATCTTTTCCATCTTGGATTTGACTTCATTGGCCGTAGCAACATGGTTTTGAGGCTCAGCAGTCATAGTCTTCAGCTCCTCATCCTTTGCCTGTAACTGATTAGTTAGAGCAATCTTTTCAGCAGCAGAAGTATAAAACAAATCTTCATATTTTGCTTTCCAGTCAGATAGGGACTTGGATAAATCCTCTTCAACCTTTCCCGAATTTTTTAGCCGGGAAAGTACCTCCCTGCCCAGTTTGGCACCCTAAATAAAAATTAAAAAAAATACAGAGAGTAAAGTCAGTACATTTGAGTAAGAAAGATGGATTAGCACAACAAACGAAGGTGCTTACAAATTTGGACAGATCTTGGTTGGACCATTCCTTCCAGTCATATCTTTCCCCATTTCCCTGTTCGGTAGGACCAGTACCCTCATCAAATCGGGTACCAGATCTAATACGCTTCGAGGGACGGCGGACTTCTACAGTAACTTCCAAGTGAGAAGAATGTTGAACCACCTGGTTATCGATCGTATTTTCAGAGTCATCCTCAGCCTGATCCATTTGAACTGAGGGTTCAAGTGGATGATTTTCAACAATGTTGGCAGTTGGGTCAGAAGCATCTGGATTAGCAACGGGATCAGAGGCATTTGGATCCCTAACAAGTGAGGCATCGTCAGCAATCTGGACGATATCGGTAAAACTGGCCACTGCAAATATCAACAAATAGTTAAAGGCATGCATCAGAGAAGGTACATAAAAATTCAAAATAAGGAATCCTAGCTACTTATATTGTATCTCTCCTCTGATAGCTCAATATAAGGCTCTGGACCAGCGGTCTCCAAGTGGGCAGCATCGATTAAATTGGAGCTATAGTTCTTCAGACCCAAATATATGCTAGACCCTCTAATGTCTTTTAGCAACTTCTTATCCAGTTTGCTTTCCAACACATCACTATTCTTAGTAGAAGTGTTACACTTACCTAAATCCCTGGCGGTCTAAGGCCTGATGTAGAAGAAATGTTTCTTCCAATCTGGGAAGGATTGATCAGTTTTCTTAATCAGAGGTATGCTACTCAGACTATCGGTTCTTCTACAAAAGCAATACCAGCCATGACTATTCTTGACCTGATTACATTGATAAAAGTCCTAAAAAGCAACAACGTGAAAGGGGTGACAAAGCATCTACACCAAATCAAGAAACCGGTGATAATTCTAATACTATTGTGGACTATCTGACCAATCCCTAGATTGTAATACCGGAGTATCTCCAAGTAGGCAGGAGGAAGAGGAAATCTAAGGCCGCAATCAAATTGCTCCTTATAAACCGCACAGTATCCAGAAGGAGGAGTAGCTGCACTTTTTCCAGTTTCTGCACGAATGGGGGCATAAACATCCTTATTTATCCCATACCTATCGCAAATTTTAGTGATATCAGAATCACTCAGTTTGGAATCAAGTGCATGACAAGCCATCATCTTTTTTGTCTCGTGGGCCCGTCTTAAAGCTCTTATGGGTGCGGACAACCCAGAAACACTATATTCAGCAGGGAATGACTCAAGAATTGCAGGAATAACAGAAGCGATTAAATGAGGAGGTAGAATAGAAAGAAGGGGATTCTCACCAAGATTAAAGGTACCAAATTGGTCTGGATTCATAAGAAGTAAAGAAATCGCACAAGAAGAAGAAGGACTTACTTGATAATTCAATGCGCAAATCGAGCAGATCTGATATCTTTAGATATAAATAATGACGACTGTTTGCAGGAGTTGATGGGTTTAATAGCTTTTCGTCAAAGGATGGGACGTTCCGACTACGCGTCGTCTGAAAAGATTGTATAGGTCATTATGGTGGCGTTTGAAATAACCGAGGCAACATTGATTATGCCACCCATTTGGTACACGTGGAAGTGTAGTGAGCTTCAGATCTTAATCCGTTTTCAAGATAGAGCCACAGTGATTAAGATCTGGGGGGGCTTTGATTGAGGGTGACCCGGATACGTCCACGTGTCATACATCCAGAACCACACTTGACCCAGAAGTAGAAGCAGTGGTGTATAGATCAGATCCCGGAAGTGAGGTCATGACTAGGGCAGGCCCTTAGTCATGACAGCCATAGTTCACGACCAGGGCAGGTCCTTAGTCATGACGGCCATAGTTCACGACCAGGGCAGGTCCCTAGTCGTGACGGCCATAGTTCACGACCAGGGGAGGTCCCTAGTCATGAAGGCCATAGAAGATCCTTGGTTGAGAATGAGCAGATCAGAGATGTGCACCTGTACAAAGGAAACCATTACGCTTAAATGTGAGGCGTGGGTAGAATACATAACTATCCACTAACTCCACTTTGATGCATAACCGCTTGAACTATGGTTGGGCTTGATGCGTCATATCCGTATCCGTGTCTGTGCAACATATATACAATGATAAAAAAATCCCCAAATCACAAAACCTCCCTTCGTTTTATTCAGCCGTCTAGTTCTTTTTTTTACACCGATTAATAGAAAATACTTGAATGATGAGGGAATTTAAGGTGGAGTGACGGATGAAACGATCAGAACGACAGTTTAAATACAGAATAAAATTGTGTGATCTGTATTTAGCTACACGGTGTCTCACCGTGTGGAGACACCACACAAGAATTACCCTCAATTAACTTAAACTTGTTCAACCCAAAAAAAAAAAAAAAAAACAAAACAAAACAAAAAAACTTCAACCGGTGGCTTAGCTCTCCCCTCCGGTCCGTTGCTGCCGTACCGCCGCCCACCTGAAGGTTGTCTCCGCTCCCTTTCTGCCTGCACCACCACGTCCCATTACTGTCGCCGCCGCCTGCCTGCCTGATGCATCCTCCCCTCATTCTTCAGGTACGCACTCCAGTTTCTGCTTATTCTTTATTTTTTATTTTTTATTTTTTAAGACAGACCATTGCAATTTACAAATGCTGTAAATTTGTAAGAATCTAAAGTCCTTTTGTATTTCCCTTTTGTTTTATTGACCTAAAAAAAAAACCAAAATAAGGGTAAACGATTCCACCATTTTTATGCTAAATATGTTGTGTTACACTGTTTAGTTTAGCCTTTTAGGATTTTAGTTATTTTAGATACGACTGAATTTCATTTGATCATTTAAGAAAAATATTAGATGTGATTTTTCGTTTTAGTACTTGTAAATATGTGGGAAACTAAAATCTTAAAAACTATGAAGAATATATGAAATAAAATATTGATCTTTGTTTTCTGTATATGATGTAGGTTATCACGGATTATTTTCAGAGAAGGACAGACTGCAGAGCTCAAGTATATGATGATTTAGCGGGGACTACACAATATGCAGATATTTTGTTTAAGATCACGAGCAACACGTATGTTTTTGGTACCATAAATTTCTTTTATTTTATATTTGCATCTTTCAGTTTCTTAGTTTAATTTTGGATGCGTCTAAGTGAGAATTTGCCTCCCTGCATGTGCTCAATTTGTAGTATTTTCAGGCATTTTTTTTGGTTCTGAATTGTTCTCTTGTGGAGATGCAGATTATCAACTTGACAACGGATTGGACAAACATACATCGGTTATTTATATCTACCTTTTTGTTGAGGTTAGATTTAGATTATAAGCCCTGTTATATGCCTTCTTGGCGTTATGCCTCTTTTCTTTTTACTTCGGATTGTGAACTGTGCTCTTGGAATGGTGGGTAAAAAAATTTAATTTTGTGCCTAACAGTTTGGACATTGGCGATGCATCGTGCTAGTGCCACGCATTATTCGAATGACTTAATTATTAATGTGTGTGTGTGTGTTTTTGTTTTTTTTGATTTTACATTTTTTGATGTTTGATTTTAAAATTTGTAGGTGTTATTAATACCAAGTTAAGGAGATAGTCAAAAATAAGTCTGGGGCTCTGTCTTCCGCAGTTCCGCGTGGACCTTGTCTTTTTTGTTGGACTGGAATAATTCATAACAAGTTAAACTTGGAAAATAATGACTGCTGGATTGGACTGGGCATGCGATGTTTGTGGTTTTGTTCTGGTTTTGTTCGCTTATTAGATGGAGATGATGGTCATTATTATTGCGATCGTTGCAAATCTCAAGCTGATATTGTCGACACTGCACGTGACGAGGAGGGTCTCTATGCCCACCAGGACGGTGGAATCTATTCTGTGAGTCGTCGTCGCTCACGGTTTAGACAGAACATGTTGGTTGAACCCAGCTCTCAAGTTAGACGAACGACTGCATTGCATGTGGAATCTTTTGAAGACATGGGTAATAGTTGTACATATGCTAATGGAGGTGATACTCTTGGGCCTACTGGCCCAACTGATTTTGGGTCTTATCCTATAGCTTTAAGCTATAATGACTATTACTCAACGATTAGGTTGAGGTATGTGATGGGGTTTCAAATTCTGGTTCAGTTGCAATGCAAGGCACTAGTGGAGAAGTTCAATGTGAACCCACTAATTGTTGGGATTGTTGGTCCTATATGGTTAAGGTTCTTGGCGTCCACTGGGATCATGGCAGACGGATGGGCAGATGAAGCTGTTCTTGAATCGGAGTCCCTATTGCAAGGTTCTTACACTCTTCACATTCTTGTATAAATAAAAAGATGAACAAAGAAACATGTTTTTTTTTTTTTTTTTTTTTGTTGATTCTGTGAAGTTTTATAATTGCTTTTTAGCGTTACATGTAGTTAGAATATGGTATTTGAACTTTTCCGGTGTACTGTTTGAAGAGTAGTCAGCCATGGAAGCGTTGTGGCCTACAATAGGCCTAGAGAAACGCGTTTCTTAAATTCTGTTGATTATATAAAGTTGGGTGATAATATTTATAGTTGCTTCATTGTATTATATGTAGTTATGGTTTGTGAGCTTTTCTCAGTGGACTATTTGCTTATTTCCTCATTTACACTATTTTACAGGTGAAGCAGCTGATTATAAGCCTCGTTGTGAACACAGAAACGAACCGCATAACATGCTTGGCAAGCGGGCTGTTACAGTATGGCATAAATCTTTGCATAGCTCAATTCCATTATCTTATTCTTTGGCTATCAGTTTTCTCGTATGTCACCTGGCTAGGGAGAATGTCCTGCCTACAGATATAGTGAAATGGACGATTGAAGGAAAGATACCATACTTTTATGCTTTTCTTGAAATTGAGAAACAGCTTGGACCTCCTTCTAGTGCATGTCCGCTCAGTTCAAGCCGTATGTTTAGACCTATACAAGTGATTCCAGCACACAAGGTAGAGTCACTGGCAGCTTTTATTGCTCAAAAAGTAGGCTTGCAATTACCTCCTGTGAATTTCCATGGTATATCGTCTCGTTTTTTAAACCAGTTAGGCGTTCCAGTAGAAGAAATTCTTCCCCAGGCATGTCGCATTCATCAGTGGTCAATGCCTCCAGAGTTGTACTTGTCAGCTAACAAGTTAAGGACACCTACTCGTGTTTGTGTTATGGCTATACTGATCGTGACAATAAGAAAGATTTTTGACTTGAATGGTCTTGGAAAATGGGAAACGAGTTTATCTGACTCTGAGAATTCTTCATTTAGTGCTAACAAGACAGAAGAAGATCCGATGTCTGATGCTGACACTCATGAGGACTTATCTTCACATGATTATTCTGGGTTTTGCAGAAGCTCAGTAGTTGATGAAGACACGAAACTTGATGCTATGGGCCTGTTAAAGATTTTGGAGAAGAAATACAATGAACTGAAAGACGACTATGGTATCTTCATATTATTTCGAGAAGGTTATTTGTTTTTTTTGTTTTTTCTTCTTCTTTGTTGATTGGTGAATGTTGAGTTCTTTTTGTTTTGTGTGTAAACAGATTATTCAAAGGATTTGACTTCATATCTTCAATACTGTAAAGATGTGGTATTTGCTGGTACAGGATCTTCCTTCATTGAATATGAAGAAGAAAAGCTGATAGAGGAGTTGTGGAGTTTCTACCAGAATCAACAGGACAACAAACCCCGTTCCTCTGGCATTGGCGGTGATAAACGCCCAAAAACGTTAAATGAAGAAAGTGAATCAATCAGACTATTGAAACAAGACATGGAAGATCACAGATTTTGTTATATTCCACCAAGGCAACGGAAAAGACGTTCTTCTTACCTTATTTATGCAAGGAAAAGGAAAGAAGGTGCTTATGTATATGCTGCTCATGCAGATTACTATATCTTACTACGCGCTTGTGCGAAAGTAGCACAATTTGAGATTAGAGCCCTTCATTGTGCTGTTCTGGACTTTGAGAGGAGATTGAAGCATCTGGAAGAAAGGATTGATTGTTGCTTACATGTGAACGTAAAATCCGATGATTTCGTCCATAAAATAGAAATACGATAAACTTTATGATACAATTGGTTGTGGATATAGTCGATGTAGGAGAGTTGTATCAAATGACAGATTTTGTATCATTTCATTTTACTCTTTTTCACCTTACACCATTACTACGTGAAAGAAAGTAGAATTGATAGGATACGATGAATGAAATTTGGTACAACCTTCCTGTAACATTCGACATTTTTTACATGGAAAAATACGAAATGATATTCAATGTTGTTTTTAATATTGCAACAATTATAAGCTACTTTTATATCATTCCATGTATTCGTCAAACAAATTCAAGTTTGAAGGAAAAAGAAAGAGACAAAGATGATGTTCACAATGACTGTTGCACTACTTGCAACACTGTTCACTACCGTTTTAAGCATGCCTTACACTTGTGGCGTGGTTGTCCTTCGTTTTGTTTTAGTGTAATGTAAGGACTTTTCATTTGATTACACCGTTTGGTTATGATTGTCATTGAATGAGCGTAATAAAATTTGAGTTAGAGCACCCACAATGATCTACATCTTCCCATCGTCGTTTTTTCTGAAAAGCTGTAAAAAAAATCTTACATGGCACCATGACTACTGTAACGCCCCGCTTTCGGATACCGAGCCCTTATCCGAAAGTGAACGTTCGGGGCGTATAACATTAAATAAATCTAATATTATATGCCAGCATCTACGTCGTCGTATCAAAATTAAAGCAACGGAAGCCAAAAGACTCGAAAATAAAATCATAAAAGCTACTAGAATTAAATTACAACATACCAAAGGTAGAATATCTGTCTTACAACATACGATAACTTAAAAGAAAGACTGGTACAACATCTATCTTACAAAGTTTTACAAGAAAGAAAGATACAACATGTTTCTTGAGAATACAACTACAAGAAGTCTAGTACCTTTAATCTATTTAAAAGAAAAGATAATCTAATCATCTCAAGCATCATCAGGAATGTCATCCATCTCTCGAGAAACCTGTTCGCCTTCTCACCCCAAAAGCATACAAACAAACATGCAATTGAGGTAAGTACAAAGTACTTAGTAAGAGTGAGAAGCTATTGTATACTTTAAGTTTTACAACGTTAAGATTCACATTATTATTTAAGTTATCTTTCAAGTGACCGACTCAATCTATGGTTCACTAAGTGCTCATCAACACTTTGTGACTAAGCGTTTCTATCTTTACTTATCTTTGTTACAGCATGTTTCCGAGGGCACTACACTTAGTGAGATATGCACTAAGACAAAAGACGCAACCCATAGAGATAATCTCTAGCGGTCCCGAGACAGTCATTCCACTTTGTCTGGCCAACCCTAGAGAGCTGACCGGTGAATGTCTATCTCGTTCGTGAGTTTGTCCGGCAGAATGATATCTGGTGGGTCTAGAATCCGGTAGTGATCATCACCACTTTATCTGGCCAAACCTCACATTTCCGATATTGTACTGTCCCTATCCAAGCTCTCATGATGTTTAACCTTTTATCTAGTCAAATACGTTTATTAAGTGATTAGCTAGCCACCTAGGTTCATTCAGGACAAAAATCTCCCTACTCCCTCTTCTTAGACTCTTAGACTCAAGCTAGCAATTATACAGACATTGATGAATACTAATTCATCAAAGCACAAGCCAATCATACTCTTCCGACGGTCCCGAACTTCAACTCCCTTGAAGAGTACATTCGGTGCCGGAACTAAACGCATCAGAAGCTTAATCAAGGCTTGTTCATGTTCATTTATCTTCTTTATAACATCATTATAAAGTTAGGAACTGATTCCCAACTTGGTACACTTGAAAAGTACTCAAAACAAGCTAAAACAACTTTCTAAAACCTAATGAAAATCTGCACTGCTTTTAATACGTTTTTCAGCCAAAAACTCAACAAAACAACATCAAAACAGCCTCTAAAAGTCTCCTAAAGTACTACTAAACACAACAACAACCTTTAAACATATTTCTACAAACAATTCATAACATAAAAACCTTCTAACATCATCTAATCATGTCATCATACAACGAAAGCATACAAAAGGAAGAGCATCTTACTTGATTGAAGCCACAAACCAAAACTAATCTCTGCAGCACTTAAACAGGCCTCAAACAAGATCTAAAATATCACAATTAACATGAATTAATTGATGATCAAAGCTTCTAAACAAAGAACTACGAAACAAAACCCTAGAACATGAATTCATGATCCTTTTCCTGAATTTACAGCAGAAATTCGACTCCAACATACCTGAGAATCAGACCCAAATTTTGGTATCATCACGATCCTTGTTCTCTCACGAGTCCGGCGGTACTTTCGGATTTCTAAACGGATTCACGGATAAAAAGTTATGCCCAAAACCCCTAAAACACAAAAAATCATGATCTTTTACGATTTTGCAGCAGAAAACGAGTTAACCATACCTGAGAATCAGTCCCAAATTCTGGTATCAAAACGATCCTCGTCTTCTCACGATTCCAGCGGTACTTTCGGATTTCAAAACGGATTAACGGTCGCGGAGATGTGCCCAAAAATATCAAATGCTATACCATTTGTTTCTGTTTTCTTTTCTCCTAGAAATTCATGTTCGAACTTCCTCCCAGTAAATTGAAGGCTATATTCTTAAAATAAATAACCTCCTTCCAAAAATATTCTTTTCTTTTTCTTTTATCAATATTTACTCTTAAGTCCAAGCCCTTATACATATTTGATCTTATAATTTAAACTTCCAATTAAAAGAAGACAATTATAATATTTTGTTTTCGCGAAAAGACACGTCTGTCATTTCTCGTAAATCGAGATATCACAATTTAGCCCCTTTTAAAGCCAAGGAAAATAAATATAATAATCCGTTTTCATAAAAAGACACGTCTGCCCTTTCACGAAAGGTCGAAATATTACAACTACATCAACATCCAATATAGTCTCCACAATGAGCTTAAAGAGATTCACTCCAACAATAAATATAAAATCATCTTTCACACTAAATCATTGTAATTAATTGGTAAATTGTAAGGGTCAAAATCATTAAGAAAAAACCCACAATGATCTACACCCTTTGAAGACAAGAATGGAAGTAGAATAGAAATGCGGGTTGAAGGTCTAAGTAAAGAATATTGATTGAAATAAAATTGAAATTGAATTCGAATTGGACCCTCAATTTCCCAGATGTTAAAGAGACTTTCTTTTTTCCCTTTCCTCCCTTATTTCCTTATTTGAATTCTATAAAAAGGGGAAAAAAGAGAAAATAGAAATCAGTCACAGGTATTTGATTCTATCTTTTATCTTCTTCATAGTAATTGCTCTCCTTTATTCAGAAAAAACTACTTTAAGCTAAAAAAACCCACCTCAATTTCTCACTCAATTCAGCTTCAAACCTCAATTATAGATTGAAAACCTACAGGCTACAACTCCCCTACTATATTCGGCTCAAAATGAAAAAAGTAGGAGAGAATTAAAGTAACCGGCGAGTAGAATTTGGGGAAGAGGAGCTGTGTGTAATTTTGGAGCTAAATTTATGGTTTTTCTTATTTTTGTTTGATTGTAAAGAGTGATTTGCAGGATTGAAGAGGGATTATATGATGTAGAATGTATATGAAGAAAGACAGAGAAACACAGCTGCAAGATTTGTATTAGTGAAGAAGAAAGAGAAATGATATAGTTAGAATATTTTATAATTATTTTAGTAAAGAGAATGTGAAGCAGAAAGTGAACAGATCCATACTCTCCTTCCCGTCGTGAATCTTCACATTGTGACTTTTGATGCCATTACAAATTTATTTTTTGAATCACATTGGCTATTATGATAAAAGTGTACTTTTACAATGTCTCTTTTAGAGTCACTGTGGGTGCTCTTACAATGTAGTGTAAAAAGTCTCTTTTCATTTCACACATAAATGCATGGCATTGATGAAATGGAATTGAAAACCACTCATCCCATCGACGACCCTCACCCCAACACCCACCTTAGGGCAATTGTAATAGCCTTATGTTTAAAAAGGCATCTAAAATCTAAAAGATAGTGATGGCCCACCTAAATTGTACATGAATTTTGATTTGATTACATTTATAGTAATTTACATGTAGTGGCTTTGTAAAAAGCATAAGAAGTTCAAGGGCTTCAGTTGGAGCCTCCAAAAATAGAAGGGCTGGGTGAAGGGTTGATAAAAAAAAAGGAGGGATGAGAAAAGTCATTGCATGCTAATCTTTTTCAACCAATTCTATTTTTTAGCATGTGTCAGAAAAAAGAAAAAAAAAAAGACTAAAGAAAGGGTCATTACAGCTGCCCTTATCTTATCACATCTATTCATATCTATCTCTACCCAACCAATCTTTTATCCATCCTACCACTACCCATCATACTCTTCTCACACCTTACCTATTTTCATGGCTTATCTTACTCTTTGCACCGACTGATTTTATGGATTCGATGAACATATTGGATAAGTTTGTGGTTGTTTTTATTGACGACATCTTGATATACTGTGAAATAGAACATGATGAGCATCTAATGATAGTGTTGCAAACATTAAGAAAAAAGAAAATTTATGCTAAGTTTAGTAATCGTGAATTTTGGTCGGATGAGGTTGAGTTTCTAGGTCACATCATAGCAAATGATAGTGTGCCAGTGGATCCCAAGAATGCAGAAGCTGCAGTTAAGTGGTCCATGCCTATCACTGTGTCAAAAAATTAAAAGTTTCTCAGGGCTTGTTGGCTATTACAAAAACTTGTTAAGGACTCTCTCTTTTGGCAGCACCCTTAACCAAGTTAACATAGAAAAATTCAAAGTTCGCTTAGTCTGACAAATGTGAGGAGTCATTTCATGAGTTGAAGAGACGATTGGTCTCGGCTCTAATTCTAGTTTTACCTTGCCCATATAAGGAATATGAAATATACGGTGATGCGTCTGGGCATGGACTTGGATGTGTGCTTATGCCAGAAGGAAAAGTGATTGCATATGCTTCAAAGCAGTTAAAACCTTATGAGAAGAATTATGCAACTCATGACATATACTTGACACCAGTAGTGTTTGCCTTGAAGATATAGAGACGCTACCTGTATGGAGTTCAGTGTAAGATCTTTTCAGATCACCAAAGTGTTATGTATATATTCTCTTAAAAGGAGTTGAATATGAGACGAAGAAGGAGGTTGGAATACATAAAGGATTATGACATATCTATCCATTACCACCGGGAGAAGCAAACTCAGTAGCATATGACATATGCTCTCAACAACATGACTTATGATGGATCATTAGCAGCTTTAACAAGTTAAGATCAGTTAGTCAAAGATATGGAGAAGTTAAGGATTGAAGTGGTGAATCCTTTTGACTAGAGTAAAAATATATGCATTAATAGCTCAACCAATTTTGAAAGAAAAGATAAAGGAGTCACTGAAGAAAGATTCCTTCTTGTAGAAGAGAAATGATTTGATAAAAGAAGAAAAATATATGAGGTTTCAAGTTGATGCTGAAGGCATAGTGTGGCATGGAAGAAGATTGTGCGTACCTAATATGCCCGAGCTGAAATAATAGATTTTGAATGAAGCACACTAGTTAGGGTTTTCAGTCCATCCAGGGAATAACAAGATGTACAAAGACTGAAGGCAGTACTTTTGGTGGAATAATAGGAAACATGACACAACATGTGATGAGATGTCCTATTTTCCAACAAGTTAAGGCATAAAAAGACAGCCTGGAATGTTATGGAAGTGGGAACTCATAGCAATGAATTTCATCACTGGTTTACCTAAGATACATAAGTTAGAGACAATATGGTTTAATGTGGATCGATTAACTAAGTCTGAACATTCCTTAGCAATAAAAGACACTTCATCATTAGATGTGTTGGCTGATTTATACATCAAGAAAGTTATAAAGTTACATGGATTACCGATGTCTATTGTCTTAGATCTGGACATAAGGTTCAAAGAGTTTTGGAGGAAGTTACAATCCAAGTAGAAAAAGCTTAACTTAAGTACATCTTTTCACCATCAGACTGATGGGCAGTCCAAGAGGACAACACAAACTCTTGAAGATATGCTCAGAGTGTGTTCTGGCAAGTGAGGGAAGATGGATTGACTACATTGCTTTGACATAATTCTTATATCACAATAATTACCACTCCAGTATCGGCATGACACCTTATAAAGAACTGTATGATTGGAGATGTAAGTCACCACTTTATCGAGATGAAGTGGGTGAGAAGATAATCGCAGGACCTCAACTTGTTCAAGATACAATAGACAAGATTAAAATAATCAGGGATAAGCTTAAAGAGGCTCAGGATCGTCAAAAAATTTGGGCGGATAATGGAAGAAGACCACTAAAGTTTGAACTTAGAGATATAATTTACCTAATAGTATCTCCTACTAAGGGTGTTAAAAGGTTTGGCATAAGAGGATAGTTAAGCCCAAAATTTATTGGACATTTCACCAACCTGGCAGGAGTGGTAAAAGTTGTATTATAAACTAGAATTACATGAGAATTCGAAGTAGGTTCATAGTTTTTTTCATGTTTATATGTTGAAGAAATGTACTGCAGAGCCGGATCAAGGATCAGATTTTGACCATGATCTTATTGAAGTGGATCTAACATATGAAGAACATCTTATAAAGATCTTAGAACGGAATCAAGAAAGTGAGAAAGACAAGCATCTTTAGTTCAAGTTCAATGGGAAAAACATACACTTCAAGAAGCTACTTGGGAAAAAGAAGTTGAGATGTTGAAAAAAATTACCATGAACTGATTAACCTTGAGATATAGCAAGTTTCGAGGATGAAACTTTAATAAGGGGGTGAATGTAATATCCCGAGTTTAATTTCACAGACACGTCACTTACGGGTCAAAGTCACATCATAAAAATGTTATATATCATTATATACATCGGTCAATGTATCATAAATACCCCTGAATTTCACATAGTGGACCCAAGAAGGATGGGAGTCACCGGCTTAGCGTTGGGAGCCATAATCTCAACGCTGCCCTGACCTAAAAAGATGCATCCTTTCAGTTTCTGCAACTTCCATTCGTTCCTGTAAATTTTTCATTGTGCCCATTCTGCTTGAAACATTGAAAACGAATGCAATCCTTCATATTTCAGGTCATATAAATATTGGTTGTGCTCGAAAGATCATGAATCTATTTACAAGACCAAATTCATTACATTTGCATGCAACTTTCACTTCAAACCCCAGTCCTTCACTAAAAGTTCTACAGCATTCCTACAAGTTTCATTAAGGAAATTCAGAATTCTACAAGTTCTTTCAGTTCTAAGCAAGTATGTGTCTTATTCTTCAAGTTTTAAGCATGAATATTCTTAGTTAAACTTAAGGTTTCTTCTTGTTTCTAAGAATTCATGCAAGGAATCATGTAAGAGGAGAGTACTATCTTACTGTTATGATGATGTCATAACTTCTCCGGGATTCGAGGCGTTTCCGCCCACGTCGTATGACATAATGCACCGTTTTGGGAATCGTGCTACTTAGGGGTTATTGTTGAAATGATGTCCTAAACCCAATCGGGTTGGACCGAATCCGACCGGTTCGGGTCATTTACAGTCTATTTAGTTCATGTAATAGTAATTATTGAATAATAAAAGCATTTTGTTATTATATATTTTGTTTATTCATTTGAACCAATTGTGATTGTATATATGATAACGCCCTTAGTATTAATCTGTGATAGAGAAACCATGATAGTGATTATGGTTGATGAGATCTCGAATCACTTTAATAAGTTTAAAACTTAAATGTCTCTAGTCGTATATATTATTAAATTGGACATTAATAATATGATTAGACTAGCACATATTAGATGTCTTCTCTCTTTTGAAGATAGGGATAGGGCTCGTCTATCGAAGTGTAGTGACACTTGGATTGTACGTGGATGTGTATTAGAGAATGTACACATTAGACTGACCCACTTACTTTATTAAGTGTCGCATTATGTGGCTGTTGTGTAATTATCCTAAGATCGGAGTCTTCATGGCATCACAGTGTGGATTGTCATGCTTTGACACTATTGAGATTTCCCTTAGCCATGGGGCAATCATAGTGATTGGGTATGATATTGAAGCATGCGTAGGATTCATGTTGCTCGTCTGGAAATCGCGTGTCCTATGAATATGAGTAATATCCGAAAGGGCCTTCTTATAAGGAATGTATAACTCTCGTGAATCTTTGCAAAGTGGGAGTAAATGAGTTACTTAGAGAGAGCATGATAGCCAGATTATAAGATACGGTTGTTAATGTATTGACACTCGAGATACAACCTTATGAATATTATTACAGCGATAGGATTCTATTTACACGGTAACCGTTTCACATGAAAGGTAGTAGTCATTGCGTTTGACTCGTCCGATGATTGGGGGTCATGGTGTGTTTCTAGACGCTATCCATGATCGTTAGGTGTGAAGGGCATTTTCGTAATTGCACTTTGTGTCTACTGCCAACATATTCGGAAGCCTATCGGGTCACACACATAAGAATATCTAGCCGGATTAAATGTGGTTATAGTGATAACCAAATAAGGAAAGTTTATCTCGATTATAAAGTGTTATAGTGATAAATTATAATAGTAGTATTTATTTATTATGAATAAATATAATACAAGATATTAATCATGTTAATTAATTAAGAATATTCCGAAAGCCAAAGCTTCTCCGTTCAAACCAATCTGTTAAAGAACCGCGAATCAAATAAATTTGCATATTCTTCAATACAAAGAATGAAAAGCCAGTGAGAATACACAACCTAAGCTGCATGGGTACAGATATGAAAAATGCGGATTTTTGAGAAATAGTGTAAGGTATCCATTGTTGGGTGAGACGTTGTTTCAATTTCAGCCAATTTGAAATAGATAAGCGATTTGGCTGTGGTAAGATTCCTCTTTTCTTCATTAGGGGATGGAGGTGGAGGGGAAGGTGCCTATAAATCCGCCCTTTTAGATTCTGACACAACATAGAATAGCCCACTTAAATGCTATTTCATCCTAATGACTTAGAACTTAAATACGTATCCCTAACTTTCACTCTTCAACCGTCGAAACAAAACTTCCTACAATTCTTTTAAGGTGGTGATGCCGCAGGAACACAATGTTTTTTGTTTGTTTTCTGTTATTAAGCTCTTCGAGGACCTCAATCTTGATTTTGGAGTTCATGCGAAATCTGATGCTTCCTGGATAGCGATCGGTGGTTCTCTCAGGAAAGGGGCAAAGTCGGCGGTGCAGAGAGATGGAGAGACGGAGACGGAGATGGAGATGAAATTGTGTCTTGGAAGGTGCAGAATAAATGTTCGGCTTATGACCTTAGGTAAACCTTGTGCATGGCACTTTGGTTGCAGCTGAGGCTGAAAATCTGCATTGTAATTTTCTCCTCCTCGTTTGATGGTAGCGATTGCTCATTATGACGTTGAATTGTATAATGTCAAGTGGAAGTGCTTATTTTACCAAACCTGGATTTGGTAAAAGGCGTAAATTGTTTATGAATATTGTTTAATCTATATTAACAATTTACTGCCTGATTTAAACAATTTGATCCTGGCTTTGGAAATCAATTTAGCAGTAAATTAACCTAGATTTGGTAAATTTAGCGGTAGATTAAACAATTTAACAAATCAAGCAGTAGATTAAACAATTTACGTCAGTTTCAGTCTTCAATTAACAAAGCCGAAGTGAAACTGACAGAGAGGTTAAACATTTAACAGATTAAGCAAGATTTCAGCCGATTAAGACACAGATTATTACTACTAAGGTCCAACAATCTTGTTTATTCAAAAAAAAAGGTTCAGATTAGCAAAAAAATCATAGAAAGATTGAGTCTTTTGCCTTTAAAACACGAAATAAACACAAAAGAGGAAAGATAATACCTAATTGTTTGCATAAGAGAGTGACATAAGGTTTTGTAGGGCATCATAGACCTCGGTTGACCCTTCATCGGTCCCAGCAAACGTTTTCAGCAACAAAGACTGAAGCTTTTCAACAAGTCCTTGTCATCACAACATCCAATGGGTAAAGCACGAGCATAGACTGTGTTGCAGAGGTTTTCATATTCTAAGAACTCAGCTTTTCTCCACAATCGGAAAGAGAAGACTCGAATAGGCTATCAGTTTCCATCATGACTCAAGAGCAGGGCCTGTGTTGCAGCCGCCGTTTCATCTGGGAAAAACGTGAAATAAAAACCCTAGAAAAGATTATCTCCAACCTATACTACTACTGAAATTAAATGGAAGATTTAGCGGGCCTGGACATTTTTTAACTATTACTGGGCTAACTAATTGAATAGCCCGAACGGAAAAAATTCGAAAAGTGCGTCGACGTGTACAAATGGTTGCCTAACTCGGATACTTATATATATATATATATATATATATATATATATATATATATATATATATATATATGTGTGTGTGTGTGTGTGTGTGTGTGTGTGTGTGTGTGTGTGACCATTATCCGGATACCGAGTCTTTAACCGGAAAAAGACGTCCGGCATGTATATAATTAAAATAAATCAATAATATGCGTAAACCTAACATAATCGATAATAGAGAACAAGCGGAAAACAAAAACATACACTCGGGAAGCTTAAAAGCTTTCTACAACGATCGACAAGTAAAAAAGGTTGCAACTAACACAAAATCCCAAGACATATTAAACAAGATTGAATATCTATGCAACTATTACAACTCTTTCTTTACAATTCAAAGGTACAACTATCTCAGTTTATTACAAAAGGAAAAAGGAAGATTCTATACCATAAATAAACATAATAAAATAAAGATACACTTCAACTACTGCAACTTCGGGAATCACAGTGATCTCGAACTCAACCTACAACAAAACCACCTTCTCGTGTGGGGAACAACATACTAAAGGAGTAAGTACAAACGTACTTAGTAAAGGGTGGAAGCACCGAATCTACACATGTTAATCACAAGGATATTGAACAAAAAACCGAACCTTTAACTTCGTCATGTTAAATGTAAGATATTGAACTCAAGTCAACATCACGTATAGCCAAATGTAGAGTGTTCCAAAGCTCCCGTGAGACGAGGTGCGGAGCCAAAGCCACTAGAACACACACATTTCACTTTACAACATTCCACATAAGGTTTTATACTGAGACATGTTTGAAAAGAGAAACATCCCACGAACTCTTTGTTCCATTTTTGCTTAGAAAATCAACCAACATTCTAGGATTGAATTCCTTGTTTTCTTCACCATTTTAAACAATAAATCTACTCCAAATCCATTCAAAAATAATACAAAAATTATTCTACAATATGCTTGTAACATTACACTCGATCTAAACACAAATATAACATGAAATTCAGACCAAAGTGATATGAAATTATTCTAAAAATGCTTGAAGTAAAAAAAACTATATCTAAACACCAAAATAACTTATTTAGATTTGGTTGAACATCCATTTACCTATGATTTCACCAAAAAAACTCCAAGAACACCAACTTGAAACTTGAAGAAATCCTAGATCCATAAGCAAATCTCCAAGAATCTAACATCAAAACGAAGTTTTACGATTACTTCAACCTTTAAAACATTTAAAAATCTAACAAAACACCCAAGAACACTTATAGATCTGGAAAATGGGTTTTCAAAACTCATACTCGATCGGAGTAAAACTTGTATCAAAACGAAGCTCTCATAAAAGGAAGCATTTTTGTGCGATTGGTTTGTTATTTTAACTGCTGGATTGATGGGAAACGAGAAGATTCCCTTTCTTTCTCTCTTTTTCTCTCTTCCCTCTTTTTTTCATGACGTTGCCCCCCCTTGCTTTTGAAATGAGTGAAATAAGGGTTTTGGGTGAAAGATGGGTTTAAATAAGGTTGATACATTTACCTTTTTGCCCTTACCAAAAGTTAAACCTTTAAAATACCGTAATTATCGTTTAACATTTATCTTGACTCTATTATTTAATTAATTAAAACATGGCACATTAAATTTATCGAGACACACATAAGATCATAAAAAAACTTTTATATCTTTACGGAGGTACGTGGTATCACAATATATTAGAGAATATACAATGCTCGTGTGCCATTAAACATTACGTAATATCATCTCCTTCCTAATATATTAGAGGACTAGTGAACGTGAGCCGTGTAAGGCACGACAGACACAACATAAATCGTTACCAACGATGATATCAAAGAATAGACCCCGAACGTGAAATAATCGCGTAAGTTTAAACCGTAACAATTCAAGGCACAAGACAAAGAGAGCAACATAAACATATCACATTCACTGCAAGAAGTAGCTCTTTCTTAGAGACGTGAAGATTGTGAATCACTTCTCTTCTAGCCATATTAGGAGTTTCCACCTACAAAATAAACAACAATATGATGTATCGGAGAACAATGTCATAAAGTCGATCCCTTTAACTTCGACTTTACGTAATGAAACATTATAGAAAAACAATAAGCGGGTCATAACTACACGGTCAAATCTCCCGGGACGCCTTAGCTTCCAGGTCATTAAAATGCTTGAAAATGTGTTTCACTCATTTTCTATACGGCATTTCTCTTTCTCATCATTAATGAATACGTCATTGATCTTGTGTTCATTTATTTGGTGAAAAAACACGTGTCAAACGGTCTGAAAAATATAAAAAGTTATTTGGTATTCCAACGTCAATTTTAGTGACGCTCGTACTGCAAACGGCCGTCGGTTCCACCGACGTTCTTTGTTCAAAATAATAAAAACATTTAATGTGGTGTACACGTGGCCACATGTGGGCACACCTTCTTGGCGTGGATATTTGTTTGGCAATATTTTTTTGTTGTTGTATTTTATAGCTAAACTTGGCCCATCGTCCATCATACACTACACAGTAGAACTTCAAATCCGTCGGTCTTTCCTTTTTTTTTCCTCTTTTCTGTACAAACTACTAATGGTACACATTTCATAAAAAAAAGTACACGTGTTGATGTATTTAATAGCTAAACTTGGTCCATCTTCCATCGTACACTACACAGTAGAACTTCAAATTCGTCGGTCTTTCCTTTTTTGTTCTTTTTTCTACACAAACTACTAACGGTACACGTTTGATAAAGAAAAAAATACACGTGTTGATGTATTTTATAGCTAAACTTGACCCATATTCCATCGTACATTACACAGTAGAACTTCAAATTCGTCGATCTTTTCTTTTTTTCCCTTTTCTGCACAAACTACTAACGGTATACGTTTGATAAAAAGAAGTACACATGTTGATATATTTTATAGCTAAACTTGGTTCATATTCCATCGTACCCTACACAGTAGAACTTTAATTCCGTCGGTCTTTCCTTTTTTCCCCTTTTCTGCACAAACTACTAACGGTACACGTTTGATAAAGGAAAAAAAGTACACGTGTTGATGTATTTTATAGCTAAATTTGACCCATCTTCCATCGTACACTGCACAGTAAAACTTCAAATCCGTCGGTATTTTTTTCCTTTTTCTGCACAAACTACTAATTGTACACGTTTGGTTAAAAAAAAAAAACCACAAAGGTAAATAAATAAAAGTACACGTGTCAGCTAAAAAGAGTGCCACGTGGCCTCTTGGGGCTCACCTCCTTAGCTTTTTATAAATATAATAACTAGTGAACGTGAGCCGTGCAAGGCACGACGGGCCCAACATAAATCGTTACCAACGATAATATCAAAGAATAGATCCCAACGTGAAATAAATCGCCTAAGCTTAAACCGTAACAAATTCAAGGCACAAAACGAGAGAAACAGAAACATATCACATTCTCTGCGAGAGGTGGCTCTTTCTTAGAGACGTGAAAATTGTGAATCTCTTCTCTTCCAGCCCTATCAAGAGTTTCCACCTACAAAATAAACCACAATATGATGTATCGGAGAACAATGTTATAAAGTCGATCCTTTTACCTTCGACTTTACGTAATAAAATATTATAGAAAAACAATAAGCGGACCATAATTATACGGTCAAATCTCCTGGGACGCCTTAGCTTCCAGGTCATTAATATGCTTGAAAATGCGTTTCATTCATTTTCTATACGACATTTCTCTTTCTTACCATTAATGAATACGTCATTGATCTCGTGTTCATTAATTTGGTGGGAAAAAAAATCGTGTCAAACGGTCTGAAAAATATAAAAAGTAATTTGGTATTCCAACATCAATTTTAGTAACACTCGTACTGCAAACGGCCGTCGGTTCCACCGACGTTATATTGTTCAAAATAATATAAACGTTTAATGTGGTGTCCACGTGGCCACATGTGGGCACACCTTCTTGGCGCGGATATTTGTTTGGTCATATTTTTGTTGTTATATTTTGCTAAACTTGGCACATCGTCCATCGTAAACTACACAGTAGAACTTCAAATCCGTCGGTTTTTCCTTCTTTCTTTTTTTTCCCTTTTCCATACAAACTACTAACGGTACACGTTTGATTAAAAAAAGTACACGTGTTGATGTATTTTATAGCTAAACTTAGTCCATCTTCCATCGTATACTACACAGTAGAACTTCAAATCCGTCGGTCTTTTCCTTTTTTTCCCCTTTTCTGCACAAACTACTAACGGTATAAGTTCGATAAAGAAAAAAAAAAGTACACGTGTTGATGTATTTTATAGCTAAACTTGAGCCATCTTCCATTGTATATTATACAGTAGAACTTCAAATCCGTCGGTCTTTCCTTTTTTTCATTTTTCTGCATAAACTACTAACGGTACACATTTGATAAAAATAAACACAAAAAAAAATACACGTGTCGGCTAAGGAAGATGCCACGTGACCCCTTGAAGGCTCACCTCATTAGCTTCTTATAGATATAAGATATAAGAAGGATATGCAATGCTTCTGTGCCATTAAACATTACGTAATCTCATCTCCTTCCAAATATATCAATGCTCCTGTTTTCTTTTGATATTATTACATGAATAAATTTCGACTTTCTCACATAAATCAATCAACACAAAAATAAAAATAAAAAAAAGGAAAAAGGAAAAATTAGGGAAAAATCTATGTTTTGGTACCTAATTAGATTTTAATCCACACTTCTTTTTTAACTGCAATAAATACAAAATAATTTTACTCGGACTAAAATACTTTTAATCAGTTGAGGAGTGATATATCCATTATTTTTTTTACTACAATATTCTACACAACATAATCAACACCATTCATTTTGTAAGGACCCATCAAAATAAAGTTAACATCATTTTAATCCATGGCCCTATGACATGTAGTGGAATATGGTTTATACCTCATACCCTTTATGAATTTTAATTTCATGTGTATGCGAATGCGAATGCGATGAACCTTATATTCTTTTTCCCCAGCTTTGTCCAAGCTAAAGCAGATTGTACCAATGCCATTAATCTAGACACAAAAGGTACGCGCTTTTCAGTGATTGGATGATTTCGCATCACCTAAAATCATCCTTTCTTAGACAGAAATTTTCAACATTTGTTGCAGGCAAGGCAAACGTGGCTCAAATGATCACGGGAGACTCGGTTAAAGTGGATGAAAGGTTTTGTCTTTTATGGTGATCTAAATGTGCTTCCACAACTTAAAAGTATAGTGATCTAAATGTGCTTCCATAACTTTAAAAAAAAAAAAAAAAACTTAAAAGTATAGTTTTATAGGATATGGTTATTTTGGAGTTCACCATTCTGGTTTGCTTCCAATCATCAAGGAATTGGTGGATTTGAGCTGATTTGAAAGTCTCCTTTTGAGGCATTTTTAGAGTTGCATTAGAGCAGGTTTTCAGCAAGTATTTTAGGCTTCACTTTGAGCTTAAAATTTGGAGTAGTTTAGCTGTAATGCAGCCTTGAACTGAGCTAAAAATAAGGTTAAACAGGCTGCATATTTGATGACAATGGGGCAGATTTTCAGCTCTGTTTTGACAGCTTTGGAGCTGAACGGATATGGTTATTTTGGAGTTGTTTTAAGAACAGTTTGAGGGCTGCATTCAAGGGAAATTCAAGCATGATATGAAGGGTATGTAAGGGAGTTCTTGGAGCTTGTATAAGGGCACTTAAATGATCAAGAAATCACCACAAGATGATCTAAATTAGAGCAGATTTTTCAGCCTTCTTTTGACAGCTTTTTGGGCTGAATATTATGGTTGTTTAGAGCCTTTTTTAAAGATGATCAAGGGCTTATATTGAAGTGAGATTAAGACATAATATGGAGTGGTTCTTACAACAAGATGGACCTTAGAACGATGGTGGTGATGGAAACTACTAGTATTATATATAAATGTATATTTATATGATTGACAACGAAACATCCTTTCAAGAGTGAAGTTGCAGAATACAAGGCTGCACCTTTGAGGAAAGTTCACTTACTCTTTTTATCGGCATATTACATCTTAAATCATGCTAAAGTACATGCTTATTCCTCCATACACTATTAATTATATCTATCTTAATGTTAGCATGTGAGCTTAATTATCATATATGGTGATGTTAATGTTGTTATAAAAGTTGATTATGTCATAAGGATCAAACATTAGCAAGGTCACGCACTGTGATACTGTTAGTGTGTTCTTGTGTTTGAATGTGATATCATATTCTTATTCTTGTGATAATCGTTATTGTTACTATGATATCTTTATTCTTTGCGTCTTTATTACGGTGATATCTTTACGATTATTGTGTTATTGAATATGAAAGCAAAAAAGATCGTGTGCTACCATTTTTATCTAACGGAATGGAACAACATAGTTTGATTCCTCAGTTGGAGTTAAAGTATTCTGATGCTGACATTCACTATGACATATATCAGCTTATCAAATACTCTTATCAAATACTGACAAGATATGGATAAAATTGTGAGTATTTGGAAACATTTTCTGGAAGTAATTTTTTCCATTTTGATTGAAGGTTTACTTGTGATTGAATGTGTTATTTGAAAATACACAAGTTTTTTTTTTGTGTTAATGTGATTACATTATTGTCCAAATGGTTTTTAGTTTACGATTTGTTTTCGTTTTAATCCGTAAAGGAATATAGGTTGTCGGTGTTGTTGTAAAGCTTGCTGAGTCCATGATTTTTGGCTAATCCTATATTGTTAGTGTTAATGATAATGGCAATGGTGTTATTGTGTTTGTTAATAAAATATGTTATTACTGTGTTACTGTTACTGTTATTGTGTTAGTGTAAACTGATTATTCGGATTTCAAAAACTACGTCGAAAGGGTCATATGAGATATCAAAATGAAGAGAGAAAATAATGTGAACTTTAGTGAAAGAATTTCGATTATCAGTGTTCTAAATCAAAAGTTACGGTTATTTATAAGAAAAACGTTCCGGTTAATGCTAATGTTTTTTCGGATTTCAAAACTTACACCGAAAGTGTTTCATATGAGATATCAAAATGAAGAGGGAAAAAAATATGCATTTTGGTGAAAGAATTTCGATGATCGGAGTTATAAATCAAAAGTTACGGTCGTTTGAAAAAGAAAGCAACATCAAACAGTAAATCATCAATAAGCCCTCGTGCCTATGTGTCGCACGACCCTTAATTAAGCCCTCATGCCTATGTGTCGCACGACCCTTTATAATTAAGGGTATTTTTATCCAGTGGATATTATATTGTCATTTTTACAACTTTTTCAAATAGTGTTTTCTATTTATTTATTTTGTATTAAAAAGTGGATTTTAACCTCTTTCACCCAATAAAAAACACTTTTTGTAGGCTGGGGAAACCAAAGTAGATTGTTGTGTTCTCTTTTTTTTTTTTTGAAGGGATGTTGTGTTCTCTTTTGATATTACATGAAGGAATAAATTAAAACTTTATTACATAATTCATTCATCAAACAAAAAAAAAAAAAAAAAACCTTTTCGTAGGTTGGGGAAACCAAAGTAGAACAGGTAAAATCGATGATGCAAAACCGGCTACAGACAATTTTAATCACCTTGTGGACTACGTCAAATTCCTTCGTCACTGCGCTTTCTCCACCTCCATTTGTCTGTTTCGGACATTAATTATGCTAATTATTATCCCGCTTTCCTTATTAGGCAACTCAAAAACAAGATAGGTCCTTTATATATATATATTAATATGTTCTCAACTTGAAGATAAGCAAGTTTTTTTTGTAGTTAATTTCTTTGATGGGCTCTAAAATTCTACTACAATATTGGGTTCTTTTGATAAACTTGTTTCTTTTAATTGCTCCTACTTTTTCAGCTAATGATCAAGCTGCAATTTTGCTAAAGTTCAAGGAATCTTTAGAGAATGCAACTGCTTTAGATAACTGGAACAAATCAGTTAGCCTCTGCAATAATTGGAAAGGAGTATTTTGCAAGAACAAAAACGTCGTCAAATTGCAGCTAGAAGGATTACAGCTTCATGGTACTATAGATATTGATTCCCTTTCACAATTGCCAAGATTACACCAATTAAGTGTTATGAACAACGATTTCGTCGGCCCAATGCCGGAGATCGGTAAACTTGCAGGATTACGGGCTGTGTATTTGGCAAACAATGGATTTTCCGGTGACATACCGGGTGATGCATTTGCAGGGATGAATGGGATTAGGAGGGTTGTGTTGGCAAACAATAGTTTTACGGGCGAAATACCGAGATCTCTTACGGGATTGGGGAAGCTTGTGGATTTGCAACTGCAGAATAACCGGTTTACCGGAGAGATACCGGAGTTTACACAGAAGAATTTAGAGGTGAATGTAGCGAATAATAGGCTTGAAGGTGAAATACCTAAAGAGATGAGCAAGAGGCAAGATTACAGTGTGTTTGAAGGTAAGCTAAAGTAGTTGTTTTCTGACCTTTTTGGCGTACCTTTCATTCATGCATATAATGATTTCGGGCAATTATTTATTTACAACCGTTGCACACCATAATGGGGTATATATATATATATATATATATATATATATATATATATATATATATATAGACCTATAAAATTAATATTCGTCTTTATGATCTATAATAATTCACTAATTTGATATAAAACGTTTATCAAGAAAATAAAAATATATAGTTATTATTAAAGTGATAAATTTAAAAAAATATTAATCGGTTATGGAATGTTAGTTTTCGTTAAAAAAAGTGTTTGTAATGATTTAAATCTTTATTGATAGAAGGTAGAAAGATTAATGTATTCGGAGCATGCGATATATTAATTTATTTATCATATAAATTGAAATATGATTTGGTGATCACCAAATTATACTTGATCCAGGACCATAGAAGTAAAAAAGTTAATATGTTCTGTTTAATATAAATTGTTTAATTTTGACATTACAATAATGATCACTTCGATCACTCTTTTGGGGAGAGTAAACAAAAACGAGTAATGATACACGTACGGTCATTGTGTCACAACGATCAACGACGAGTTTATCATTATTCAACAATGATCTAGATGATATAATGGTTATTTTTTTACACTATTTAAAATTTTTATATATTAATGTCTAGTAATTGACTCTCTAATTTTGTGAAATATTAACCATTGACACATATCATACTTAGATTTTTAAAATTAATGTTTATAAACTTGTAATACTATATGTCACCCTCGATTCCCGACCCGGATAGCAGAATTCCTGAAGCCGGTTGTGTATGCATCGTTGATTATGAATTATACCAACGATGTATACGTTGTGACACAACGGTCGATCAGTATTCAATAAAAACAATTTTGTCTTCCTATAAGCCTAACACGACTCATTTTAATGGGTAATTCTGATGCGAAAAGTCCTCGTTGGACTCAGTCATCGGATCTGTGCCTTGTGCATCAGAATCACCCCATTTTTGCAACGGAATTATTATGTGATCAGCTGACGATGCTATATTTTCCCACCTTGCAGGAAATAACAAACTCTGTGGTCCGCCATTGGAGCCCTGCAGTAAGTCCTCTCATAAGCACAGAATCCTCTCAAGAAAAAACATAATCCTTGCCGTGATTGCAGGAGCTTTGTTAGTGCTATTCATTTTATTAGTATCTTTTCTGTTCTATCGATCTCGTGCAAAGCCATCAGAGCATGAAAAATACTCGGTTAAAAGCATCCACCAAACGAATGACCTGAAAAAAGAAAATGCACCACCAGCTGTTCGACAAAATGCCGAGCTGGAACACGATAAAAGAAATCTGCATTTTGTGAGAGATGACAGGGAGAGATTTGAGTTGGAAGATCTACTTAGAGCTTCTGCTCAAGTTTTGGGCAGTGGAGATTCTGGGTCTTCATATAAAGCAGAGCTTCAAAATGGTGAATCTTTGGTTGTGAAGAGGTTTAAACAAATGAACAATGTCGGAAAAGAAAAGTTCTTTGAGCATATGACAATGTTAGGAAAGTTGTCACACCCTAATGTCCTCCCACTTGTGGCTTTCCACTACAGGAATGAAGACAAACTTCTAGTCACTGATTATGCCCAATTTGGTAGCTTGGCTACCCATCTTCATTGTAAGTCCTCTTAATATTAATTACTCATAAACCTTAAACTTTCCTCTTATGTCAATGCCACAAAGTCATCTCCTTTTTGTTACTTCCTTTGGCTTCATCTACTTATAACATGAGCAATGCTATTGTTACCACAGGTAAACGAGGCCCGAACGAATACGGGCTTGATTGGCCAACTCGTTTAAAGATCATCAAAGGGGTAGCCAAAGGATTGGACTACCTTCAAATGAAGCTCTCACATCTTATCCTACCACATGGCCATCTAAAGTCATCCAATGTCCTACTCAACAACAAATTTGAACCGATATTAGCAGATTACGCTTTAGCCCCTATGATCAACAGAGAACATGCTCACAACTTCATGGTGGCCTACAAATCACCGGAATTTCGTCAACATGGGCGAATCACCGACAAGGCAGAGGTGTGGAGCCTTGGGATACTGATACTAGAGTTACTAACAGGACGGTTTCCGGGAAACTACGTAAAAGAAGGTAAAGGGTCTAATGCAGATTTGGCATCATGGGTTCATTCTGTTGTAAGAGAAGAATGGACAGGCGAGGTGTTCGATAAGGAAATGAACGGAACAAAACGCGCAGAAGGTCAAATGCTTAGACTCTTGAAGATTGGAATGTGTTGTTGTGAATCGAGTTTCGAAAAGAGATGGGATTTGAAAGAAGCTGTTGAAAGAATTGAAGAATTGAAAGAAAAAGACAGTGATGAGGATTTTGCTTCTTATTATAGTGAAGGTGATATTTACTCTTCTTCTAAAGCAATGACTGATGATGATTTTTCTTTCTCTATGGCTGAAAATAGTATCATCAATGTATGAATTTTGTAATAATAGCTGTACAAAAGCATAAATTTTTGTGTTTTTGTTTTTCTTACAAATGAAAAGAAATAGTTTTTTTTTGTTTTTTTTATTTTACTTAAACAACGAAATTAGACACACGTGATCTCGTCCCCTCTTTCATTAGTATGGAAACCCAAACATTACGCCAACTTTATCTATATCCAATGCTGCATGTAAATCATCCAATCTAATTAACCACAATTAGCCAGCAAAATTTTTTTGTGGGCAGGAGAGATTTTCTCCCAATCCCATGATTTTTCATCATCATAAACTATAAATAGCATTTGATTATTCATTATCTCAGCAAGAAACAGAAAAGAATTTTGAAGGAATAATAATAATAATTAGACTTATTTTTGCATCATAAAAATCCACCAGCAAAAATGAGTCTAATTAATAAGGGCTTTCCCTCCTTGATCTTAATCCTATCATGCATTTTCCTAGTATCATCTATCGCGTCGGCGCATAACATCACGAAAATCCTTGACAGGAATCCAGATTTCAGCACATTCAATGAGCTTCTAACCAAAACTGATTTAGCCATAGAAATCAACAGGAGGAAAACAATTACAGTCTTGGCTGTATCCAACGACAAAATCGGGGATCTTCCCGGTAAGGATGTTGATGCATTGAAGAGTATCTTGATGACACATATAGTTCTTGATTACTATGACATCTTAAAGCTACAAAAGATGAGAGCAGGGTCCAGCATTCTTACAACCTTGTACCAAACAACTGGTGTTGCATCTTATGGACAAGGATTCTTGAATGTTACTACACCGAAACTTGGCGCGGGCGCCGGAAACATCGTCTTCGGTTCGGCAGTTAAAGGGGCAACACATGATTGTGAATATCTTGGAACAGTAGCTTCACAGCCATACAACATCTCTGTTCTTAGTGTTTCACATCCACTTGTTGTACCTGGAATTGATGGCACACCAATTAGGCCTATAGCACCTACACCGAAGCCTGCGGTTTCCGACGCTCCGGCCGAGAGCCCGGAAATCGCGGATGCTCCGGTTGAAGCTGATGCTCCGGTTGAAGCTGACGCGGATGCTCCGGCACCCGCGTTCGCAGACGCGCCAAGTGATGCACCAATGGGTTCACCTACCCCAGCTGAGGCTCCTGCGGCTGATGCTGATGCTGATGATACTCAACCACCTAAAAGTTCAGCTGGGAAGCAATTGGTTTCCTTCACTGTTGGATTCTTTATTGTTTTGGCAACCTTGATCATGGTTTAAAAATATTCAGATTGAGAGAACATACTATTCCAAATGTAAACAAATTTTGTGATCCTTCATCTTTCTTTATGTAAAATAAAATTACAACGGATCATTGTTGTTGTGTGTACAAGAAAAGAAGATAAAGAGAGAAAATATAAAAACTGGATTTATTTTATAATTGATTTGAGTAAACTAGTTCACGGACATGATGGAAGTCAATGTTAATATGTTTAGGGCGAGAATGAAAGACGGGATTATCACATCTAAGAATGATAGTGCGTTTTGGCTAGGAAAATTTGTTCCAGCGGCGTCATTTGAGCCTGAAACTATATTTTTTATCCATTACTTAAGTATCATTATTATGTGACGGTTGTATAATTATCTTTAGACCAGAGGTCGTCATAATATCGCGGTGTGGATTGTCACATTTTGACACTATCGAGGTTTCCCCTAGTCACAGGGGATCATTTAGTGGTAACTGAGTTGATATTGAAACATGCGTAGAATTTACGTCGATCATCCGAGATTCGGCTTCCTAGTGGTAGGAATGAATATCCAGAAATAGTCATCTTATGAAGAAATGTTTTATTCTCGGAATCTTTGCCATGTGGGAATGAAGTGTTCATTCCGAGAGAATTATATTTCGTGATATAAGAGTCGTTGCTGTATGACACTCGACAAACGACTATATGGTTTTTAATTATGCAAAAGGATGTATTTATACGGGAACCGTTCACATGAAATGTTGTAGTCGGTAGCACTTGATCGACAACATCCGATAATTAGAGGTCGTGACGCATTGCTAGATGCCATTAATATCGTTAAGTATGAAGGGTATTTTAGTAAATTCATTTTATACTTACAACCAATATATTCGGATGTGTATCCGGTCACACACACAAATTACCGTCCGGAATTAAATTATGGTTATAGCGATAACCAAGTAAGAATTTAATTATGATTGCTCTAAAGCGTTGTGGTGGAATTATTGTTCGAGTTATTATTTACTTTGAATAAATAATTTTAGAAAATAATATATGATATTGATTGATAAACAAATTTTTTTTAAAGAATTTTTTTAATTAAAACCTTAATTCTTATTTTATTAGAAAATGAGTTTCTTATTTAACTATTCCAAATCAAAGAAGTGAAAATCTCACATGAGATGTGGCGCCTCCTTCAACTATAAAACGAAAGGAGGGACAAGCTAATTCTCATGACACCAAATCATAAGAACCATGGGAACTCTAGTTCTTTAGTGAATATATTTCTTTGAGAGAGAGTTGGGAGATGAGAAAATTCAACTTAGTAGTTGAATTTTTTCGGTAGCAGTCCTTGGAAGATTTTGGTGACCGTTCGTGTGGATTACCGCTAGATAATTGTTTTTATCTTCTTGTTTATGTATTTTCTTTGTTCTTCAAATTTGTAAAATCAAACTTTTGAATTTCCGTTGCGCGATGTGCTTTGATTTCCTTACGATAATTCTATAGATTTTTTGCAATCAAAAAAATATAGGGGGAATGAGGGAGAAAGACAGAAATATTTCATCAATTGAGTAGAAGGACAGTCTTTTGAAACTTTTGCATAAAGGACAAAACTATTTATCCACTGTCGAAATTCACTTGTGTTCGAAATTCACTGTTTAAATTTACTGCCGAAATTCACTGTCGAAATTCACTAATTTTCAAAATTCATTGTCGAAATTCACTAATTTTCAAAATTCACTGTCGAAATTCACTATCGAAATTCACTGATTTCGGGATTCACTGGGGAGATTCACTAATTTTCGGGATTCACTGTTTGTCCTTCTCGCTATAAAAATTATGCAGTTGTCCTTCTCCCTATAAAAAATATGTAGCTGTCCTGTTACTTAAAAATATTCCAGATTGTGTCATTATCCCTAATTTTCCAAAAAATATATTGCAGTGTTTTTTTTTTCTGTCCCCTACGATTTGAAGAAAAAACACTACTATACATCGCAAAAAAAACATGACTATACATTTTGCTTTATATGATAAAAAAAACTACTAAATACAGCATGATCCGAACACATTAACCATCTACAACTATCAATAAAGATTTAAAAAAAACTACAAACAATGTCTTTGAAGGAAACTAATATTCTGAAATCGATTAATATTTTTTTAAATGTATCACTTTGATAATAACTATGTATTTTTATTTACATGATAAAGTTTTATGTCAAAATATCGGTTTATTATAGATGATAGGGGTGAATATAAATTTTATGGGGGCGAAAAAATGCGTAACATATATATAGTAGTGTATTTTCCGAATCTGAGGGGGGCGAGTACCCTCTCCCTTCGGGGTGCATCCGCCTTTGATCACAAATAGCTACGAAGAATTTCTAAGGGTTCTTTGAAAAATCTAGATCTAGAAGACCGATACTACGATTCAAATGTAGATATGTATTGTGACGGTTTTCTTAAGATTCTTAATAGTTTGACATAAACGATTAAATCACATAAGGTCACATTCTACATTGTCACCTCAAGTTGAAAGCAATGGATGGAAGGATTCAGATAAAAAAAAAGTAGATAGCCAAAGAATGAAACGTAGGTACTATTAAAAAGCGGAAATATTAAGAGCGACGTTATTTGCACCATAGCCAACAAACCGATGCACCATACTACCTTTGAATCGCACCAGAACGGCCTTAAAAAAATCGATTCTTGAGTCAAATATCGACTTTGAAAAGGTCGATACACCGGTAGAATCTCGGTGGTGCAAATAAAGTCCTCCAATATTAATCATGAAGGATATAATGATTAATAACCTATTTCAAAACTTGCTACTAAATTCTTTTCCAGGCCTGTACAAGAGGTATATATATATACATACACATATACATATACAGCTACTCTAAATGTAAATATTGTTGTAAACATTGTTTTAACTTGTCAAATGTAACTGGCTTGGATACATATGAATCCATACCATTTGCAAAGCACTGTTCTGCACTTTCTGAGAAAGAATTCGCCGTCATCTGCATTTACAGGGTTTAGTTATATTCATTAGTTTTAACAACAATTTATAAACTGATGAATCCCTAAAATGCACGAAAACGTACGAAAAATATAGGAAAACCTTTGAAAGGATCATATTTTTCCAGTTTCCCAACAGAAATGGAGATATGTAAGAGCATACCGCAATGATAGGCATCCGTCTGATGGACGGTGTTGTCCCTTGACCGTTCGATGAAGAATCTAAAATAGACAAATCAAGTTCAATTTCAGCTTTCACTGCAGCATCCCAATTGCCAGATTCTTCAAAAGATCTGATAATTCGTGTTGCTTGTAATCCGTCCATTACAGGCATGTATACATCCTACAATATCACATGATTTTCAATCAGTTCGTTTCGCTATGTGAATTGAAATAACACGAGAAAACGAAACGTTGTATGTTTTTATCACAGAGGCCTAACTCACCATAAGAATTAGGTCATAACTGCTCCTCTGAACTGCACGAACAGCTTCGACTCCATTGTTGACGACATCAATCTTATGTCCTAGCCGCTTCATAAACGACTGTGTTACCATTACATTTATTTTATTATCTTCCACAAGAAGAATCCTAGGTTTCAAAATGGATTTCGGGTTTTCAGGACTATTGCTAGTAGAACATTCTGAACTTCTATCTGAAGGGGTGCCCTGTAACGGGCTAGCCTGTTCAGAAACATTTGGTTCAGGATTTTCAGTAGGGTTTATGTTTGGTCTCATATGTTGGTTATCATTGTCGTGTTTGTGATTTGGGAAAGTCCGGGGATGCTCGGTAATGGTACTGTTTGCACTTGTCTCCTCTAGCATCTCACTTTGCAAAGAATGTGAGAAGTAATTCTCTGATGAGGTTTGGACTCTGGAAGAACCGTGAGACGAGAAAAGAGACCCTAAAGTGCGCGGCTGGAATTGGAAAAACCCGGAATTAGTATCATCATCAACTGCATCTACAGGCACATCATGTCCATCCAAGATCTCATCAGGATCATCCGAAGCATTTTCGTCCGCTAACAAAACCTTGTATGGAAGTACAAAGGTAAACGTTGATCCAAAATGTTCTCTACTAGTAACCGAGATATGGCCACCCATGAGTTCAACCTGTCCCAACCACCGAAATGATGTCAGACTTTGTCATACTATCATTGTACATGGTACAGATCTTTCGATGTCAGAATGCACCAAACAAAAAAAGGCATGAGCATTACCAACTGCTTGCAAATTGCAAGGCCAAGCCCCGTTCCACCGTACTTTCGAGCAGTATCAGCACCAACTTGCATGTACTTCTTAAAAAGAGATGGTAAAGCTTTATCTGTATGATCAGGTTACCATAAGAATCCTAAGCATTAGATATATAAATGATGGAAACAAGAAAATACCAAAGAAACTACAAAATCTCTAGAACCGTAAATTTATATTTTTTACTAAACGGTCGCACAAAATACCTGGTATACCAATCCCTGTATCAAAGACATCACAGCATAACCACACAGTGGTTTCCTGCTCAGTAGAATTGCTCTTGTCATCATCTTCCATGTTTATAGTTACATTTCCATTTGAGGTATGTGGATTATCCTTGTTGCTTGAATCTTGATTCAAAGATGAGCATTTACCATCTTCGTATGCGTTCGCTGATATTTTAAGTTGATCTGAAGAATTTTCCAGACTTAATTTCTCCGTTGCATCAGATTCTGGTTCCTTCACCACGTAAAGCTTTATACCAACCTTCCCTTCATGCGTAAACTTGATTGCATTGCTTTAAAAAAAAAAGAAAAAATTGCAAATGTTGAGACAGATGAAAGCTGTTTTCGCATTGTTATGTATATGATTCCTCTATTCACATTCAAACTCGCAGGCAATCATTCCACTTTTCGTACTTTATATTTTATACGAGACTAACTATATATATATACGCTGAAGAATACCTGATTAAGTTGGTGAGTATCTGGCGGATCCTTAGAACATCTCCTATAACCTGAAATACATTCATACATTCCTTTATTATTATAGAAAAAAAAAAATGATTAAACTTCTCATAGAGGTTCTATACAGAGCTTCTAGATAGCTTAGACATAGGAAAAAGTTAGTAATTTCTATGTGTTCATACCTCTATAGGAACATCGTCGCCTATATGTCCCTCCAAAGTTAGTAATTTCTGTAGTGATGCTGCTGCAGTCTGCAATACATGCTTTACAACCTCTCGTGGTCTGAACTTTGCAGCTTCCAACTTCATCACGCCTAAACTATGCAATTAAACAAGTTATCCCTTAAAAAACTGAAAAAGCAAAACCCGAGGTATCTAACTGCAGAAGGGATTCAAGTAAAGTACCTGACTCAACCTTGGAGAGGTCAAGAATGTCATTTATCAACTGAAGAACCAAATCACCAGAGGATAACATAACTTTGACAAGTTGCCTTTGTTCCTTATCGAGAGCCGTGTTAGCCAGGATCTCAGTCATGCTTACCACTCCAGATAAAGGAGATCTTATCTCGTGAGACATCGTTGCAAGCATTTGTTTGGCCCTCATTGTTTCCTCTGTTAAAATGAACACACCCGACGAAAAGACGAAAAAGCTTGTGAATTGAACATTTCAATGAAATGACAGGAAAACTCAAAACAGTTTTAGGGTATGAAACCTGTAATATGTATTGTCTTGTTAAGTTCCGTTTCTTTCGCTTTTTGGACCGCAATTTCCTCACGAAGCTTTGCCATTTTCTCTCTTTTCAGGACCTGTTAATAAACAAGGAGTTTATTCCTTATTTTGAGTACAAAGTAAAACAAACATCCTTTCAAATCCTTTCGATAGTCTTGATGCGATATATGATGCAGGGTAAAGGCAATCACTTTTCAGTAGGGTTAAAACCGGAAAGTCAATATACCTGATCAGTTATCTCCATTCCCATGTAATTTACGCCGATAGTTTCTCCAGCTTTGTTGAAGACAGGCTCCACATATATCAAAAACGTTTTTGATCCGAACAGTTCAGTCTCGAATGTAATTTCCCTCTTTGCAGGTAAACCTCGTTCCATAACTTCTCTTTTAAAGTCCTGAGACTCTTTTACCCCAGAACCATGAAAGATTTCAACGTCTGTTTTTCCTATTATATCCTGAATCAGTACAAGGTTGTTATGAATATTAAAACAAGTTGAAAAATGCTTTTTTTTCCAAGAAAAGTTATCAAAATAATCCAAGTCAAATACTTTACCTCTTCACGCAGACTTGGAAAATGATTGTATATAAACCTATAGCGTAACTCCTTATCCTGTGTAGGCCAACGGTTTTTAATCATCAGATTCCATATCAATCTTTAGACATCTAAGATTAAGATTCATATGCAGAGGAAAAAAAAAAAAACCTGGTGGCCAATGACAACAGGTGCATTTTGGAGGATGAAATGTAAAAAGTTATCAGCCCTTTTAAGAATTTGAGACAGTTCTTCAACAGGAGAGGCTTGTCTTCTAAGACATTCAATGCTTTCATTCAATTTCTCCAAAAGTGTCAACTCTCTATGAACACTTGCCTCCAATAACTTCTCCAACTGCATTGCTCTTTGCTTCCAATAAACCGCGCTATCGTACTGTCCATCTATTTCTAGCCTTTTATCCTCTACAATCACATCTTGTCTTCTTTTCGGGAAATCATGGTATACAAAGTCCAATTTCTCATCCAATATCGAGATTGGACGCTTGTCACCACCATATCGTTCTTCCTCAAAGCGATGTTCCTCTAATATCTTCAGTTTCTTAAGCTTAGATTCTTCTTGTTGCTTGCTTAGATTCTCAAGCTCTTCTCTTAGAAGCCGAACGGCGTTTTCTTGCTTGTATTCCCAATTCTTTACCAAGTATGCTAGCTGTGATGAGCCTCTTTCGCTATAACTGGTTAATTCCGAGAGACGCATAAAATCTACAACCGTAGGCTCTTCATTGATCATAACTTCCTCTAAGTCTTGATCTATCCCGGGTTTTTCGATGTTGAATTGATTTCCAGCTTCATTTATATCCTCAGGCCACATAGAAGATAATAGTTCAGCATCCATTTCTTCTGCCTGCTCAATTTCCATCTCTTGCACCATCTTGTACTTAAATTTCAAATGTGCTCAAAATAAAATGCTTAATGTTTTGATCCTTCTCATCGGTGTAAAACAAGACAAATTATAACTTGGACAAGTAGAATTCTGCAAATAAGCACTATTTCTAAACTTAAAAGGCAAAGAATGAAAGAGAAAGAAATAAAAAAAAATACATACACATACAGCAAGGAAGAAATGATTAACAGAGCAATGAGTGAATGTTCAGAATTGAAAAAGAACAAATTCGACTACCAATAAGAAAATTAATCCAATACATGCACTTGTGATAAAAGTTGACAAAAAATAACACCACCCCAGATGGAAATTAATTGAAAAAAACCAAACCTTTTAATTTTTTTTCCTGTAAAAGAATTAATGTGCTGAACACTCTGTAGAGTCTGTACAGCAAGGAAGAAAGCCGACCTTTTGGCCCCCTTTTTAACTATAGATCTGAAAGAATCTTATGAAGATGCTTAGTCAATGAAAAAAAATAATAATAAGCAAGTGTCATGGAGGATATACACAGAAAGTAAGAGGACTGCATGTGAGTCTTCCAATGAAGAGTAATAAACAATACAAATAGAAGGGGGGAAAAAAATAATCAAGAACCCATGTGCAATTAAGGTCAAAAATACAACAGAATGATGTGTATGTAATGTGAGTGTTTTGGGATGATGAAGAAGAATGGCTATTGTACAATAAATTGCATGGTCTATTCTATTTGGATGAATTCAAGAAACCAATAATAGTAGAGTTAATAGTTTATGTTTAGTTTAATAATTTTGAGCAATTGATGCATCTGCAACGGTTTCTTCAGATTCCAGAGGAGGGCACCCTGCAAATAGTATTAATAGCATTGTGTGGGGGGAGACAGACACAGCTGAGTTGAGAGTTTTTTATATGGCGGAAGGGAGACAGCTCCCCACTAATGAAGGAGTTGACGTGTGAAGAGGCCAGGAGGGCGTATGGATTTGTGCTCCAGACTTGGGAATTGTTGCACTTTTGTTACGTGTCCGGTCATTGACATTTTAACGAGCCTTTATTTACGTCATCGCGATTCTAGTGATACATTATACTACCTCCGTCCCAAATTAAGTGTCCTCTTTTTAGTTCTCACGCATATTAAGAAATGTAATTAATGTGTTGTGTTTTTATATTATATTGACATACTTACCCCTAACAAATAATAAATGTTTGTTTTGGGATGTGAAATGAGTGCAATAAATAAATGTTTGGCTAAGGGTATCTTTTTTTTTTTTTTTTTTTTTTTTTGATAAATGACTAAGGGTATCTTTAGAAAATAAACATTAAATGATGCATTGGTAATCAGTGACGGACCCAGAAAAAAATCTCAGTGGGGGCACCGGAACAAATTCAAAAGGCGAGTGGGGGCATCAATAGTGTTTTTACATTTTTTACCTATAAAAACTTGTCGATTTTCGGATCTCAGTGGGGGCCGGACACCCCCCCTTTGTAATGCTGGGTCCGTCCCTGTTGGTAATATAAAATGACACTTTTTATGGGACAATTTTTTTATAAAATGTGGACACTTATTATGGGACGGAGGTAGTAATAATATTGTAATGTCGATTCTAGTCAGGAATCAATTTTCTGAAAATCGATTGTAAGAATCTGTTTTTTTTTAAGTCGATTTCTAACTCAAGAATCGATTTTTGAAAGTTCGTTCTGATGGTGCAAGGGTAATGTGTTAGCATCGATGTTATCCCGTCTTAAAATATTCATCATTGGGTCGTTTCATCGGTTTATAAATATTTTCACAATAAATCTTTTTTACGGCAGTCACAAACTTTTTCATCTTAACACATCTTCGATCTACAAATACTACTATTGTTTAAACTATACAAAAACATTTTATCCACTGTATTACCTCCGTCCTAAAATGTAAGTCCGTATGGGTTTTTTCACAATGATTAAGAAAGTTGCTTATCTTTCAAAAAAAAAAGTTGATTAAATTAGTTACGTGTCATTAATTATATGAAAAAGTCTGAAATGCCCTTTGACTGTTATTAATACAAAATAATGAAAAAGTAGTGGGTAAATAATAAATGATAGATAAAAATATAATAAATGTTTCATTGGTTATCTAAATGAATTTATTTTATGGGACAAAACCAAAAAGTTATATGTATTTATACTTTAGGAGGGAGGTAGTACATTCTTTTCCGGTCCTTGTAATAGTCTAAAACCCCCTCCGGTGGATATTTCTATTATATTAGACGATATTAGACTGTTAGCCAGAAAATTTGAATGCTGTCAGATTTTGTACATTTTCCCTTACATTGTAATGAGGAAAACCCTATCTCCTTTTCAATTTTGAAATAACCTCTGTTTGACAAGTTCCCTTTTATTTCATTATGAGACCTTTTAGTGTACTCGTTTTGTCTATAAAGCTCTGGCATGTTGAGATTCTACCCTCTTTTGATTTCTAAATGGTTTAGTCTTCCTGGTGCTCAACCTGTCACCTTCAAACTCTGGTTGTTTTTCCAAGCTAACCTTTATTGGCATAAGGATTAGATCAGATCGTCAAGAGAAAGTATGGCATATGCATGTTCTTCATCCCAACGAGACTCAGAAGTCCTTTAGCTGGATCATTGCGGTTCTACAACAAGTTTGTGTCAAAGTGATGAATGAAGCCACAAGATAACAGTTGCAATCATCCTAGAGCAACCAAGATGTACAGAAAGCTGGAACAGTACCACTGATGACGCGTGGGGTTAGAGATAGAAGAGTTGTCTACAACAATGGTTACCACTTCAACGTCCAGATGTCAACATTTGAAGCTCTGCATGGAAGTAAGCGTTGAATGCCAGTTTTATAGGATGAAGTAGAGCAATGAAATAATACAAGACCAGAGTGATACAGCAAGCCAACAAGAAGATTGAAATGGATCGTCGCAACCTCAAGTTGGCTGAAGAGAAGCAGAAGAGTGGTGAAGATGGAAGAAGACGGTTTGGGTCTGAAGTGAAGATAAAGTGTATCTAAAGACGCCCCTCTTGTGCCGGTGATGAACTAATGCTTAACCAACATTGATGTGGAAGCAAGCTTTGACCTCAAAATGGCTGAAGAGACTTTGACCTACGCGGAAGAATCAAGTGCACTTTGGAGCGGTAGTTGAAGAAAAATTAAGAAAGAAGATGTACAACTAGCTTTGGTTCAGTGAAGCAGTCACACACCGGAAAAGACGACATGAGAGTAAGAAAACGAAACGCTTCGCAAGTCCAGAGTTCAAGTACCTCCCGGTTACGTTTGAGTTTTGAGGACGAAACTCCTCTTAAGGGGGAAGGAATGTAACATCCCGAATTTCCAGTCTAGGGTAAATGAGTAATTGGGTATGCGGGCTACGACCTAATTATTATTTAACCTATTTTTATTTAATTAAAAAGATTTAATTAATGTCTTGGAAATTTATTTAAGGGATAAAGAGTTTTAGCTATTTATTTAATGGATTTATTAATGGCTATTTAAAGAAAATAATCCTAATTATTTCCTCATAATACACACGATGAAGATTCTGAAAAGAAAAAAAAGAGAAAAAAAAGGAACCGACGGCAACGGCAAGAGCGACGCAAGTTTGAGAAAAAAAAGGGAGAACGTAAACTCTTACCGCAGGGTAAATCCTTTCATCGTTTCAAGATGCCGCAGTAGAGAAAAGTGATCAGCGCGACGAGACGCAAATTTGGAAAAGAAAAAAAAATCCTTATTCCGTAAGTTTTCAGTTTAGCCCTAGTTTTTTGTAACTGTCGGGTTCGATTCTTCAAAAATTCATATCTTTTAATCCGTAGCTCTGTTTTTCAGCCATGAGTAGTCGAAACGATCGTCTTGGAGCGTATATCGTTCTAAAAATATTTTCACAGAAAGTAATCCAGGTAATATTCAGATTTACACAGTTTTGCAGTTCGGTTTTTACAAAAAAAATAATAGGATTTTAGGGTTTCTTGTTGATCAAATAGGTTTTGGGTTTGAGGATCAAGAGTTGTAGCAGTCACTTGGCATTTTTCTTTGAAGATTGTTTGCAATTAAGGTAATAGGCTCTTCCTAACGAATAATTATGGTTTTACAATGTTTAGGTTGAGTGTTAGTTGTAGCAAGAAATCATGTTTTATGTTGTAGTTAAAATGTTGGATGCTACATGATGTTTAGTTATGTTTAAATCAGGTTTTACTGTTGTTTCTTTGTGATAGTCTATGTTGCACGGACACGGACACGGACCGCCGCACGACACGACACGGACACGGCGACACGGCTAATTCTAAAATTTAAGGACACGACACGGCCCCGACACGTTATATATATATATATATATATATATATATATATATATATATATATATATATATATATATATATATATATACACACACATATATATGTATATACACACATATATACATCTATATATACATATATATAAGATATGTAATACTTAAACTCTATCAATATCTAAAATAGATATTTGTTATCTATACGGTGTCAAAAGTAAAAAGAAAATTATGATTTGACTTTCAAAATATTACAAATTAAGTGTAAAAACGATTGTCTATAACAAAAAAACATATAAACATAATACGAGTAATCAAAATAGAAATCGTATATTTTCAGGTTTCATCAAAAAAACATTGAAAAAATTGTGTTCAGAGGTGTCGGGAGGTGTCGGCGCCATGTCGGAGGTGTGTCGACAACGTGTCGGAGGTGTGTCGACAACGTGTCGGAGGTGTGTCGGATATTAAAATTTTAAATAATATTAATTTAATCAGCCGACACGTGTCGGACACGGTGTCGGAGCGTGTCGGAGCGTGTCGTGTCGTGTCTTGTGTCGGACACGGCGCACGACGCCCATATTGAAGTGTCGGTGCATCATAGGTGATAGTTGATGTTAAACATGTTTGATTTGGGTTAGAAATCGTTAAGTTGCAGAAAATCAAGTTTAGGGCTTTTCAGGTGCAATGCGAACGCATTCAGCCCAGTTTTGGGTAAATGTTGTTTTAAGCTACGAGTCCAGTTTAAATGTTATTTCTTCATCTAATAATACTAAACGAAAATTAACAAGTCTCGATTAAGTTTCTGATGCGTTTGGTTCCGGCACCGGACGTACTCTTAAAGGGAGTTGAAGTCCGGGACCGTCGGAAAGGAATGAAAGGGCTTGTGTTTTGATGAAATAGTATTCATCAATGTCTGTGTAATTGCTAGGCCTTGTCCGTGTGGCCGTGTCTAGTGGTCTAGGAAAGAGAGTAGTGTATGTGAGGGAGCTTACTTGAAAACACTTAGGTGGCTAGTTAATACACAATAATAATTACATAAATGTAGTAAAAGATAAAACGTCACCTATTCTCGGTTAGGCACTATTTCATATCGGCGATGTGATACGTTCATAAAAGGTGAACAACGCTACTGGCTCAAAAGGCTGAAGTGTAGTGGAGGAAATTCATCGAACGTATACGCATACCGGGGAGACCCCGGAGCTAATCGGTGCTAATCACCGTTAGTTAGCAAGTATATCTTCAAGCTGATGAACGCCATGCATAGTGTCCTTCAGTGATGACGTAACCAAGATAAGCTAAGCTAGGAACGTATAGTCATGACATGTTGATGGACATGGAGTGAACCCTAGATTGAGTCGATCTCTCATAAAGATAACATAATAATAATAAAAGGAACCTTTTGTTGTTGAACTTAGTTATTCATTAGCTTCTCATTTTTACTAAGTACTTTGTACTTACCTCCTTTGCATTTTCTTTTGTATGCATTGTGGGGTGAGAAGACGAACAAGCTGACCACGAGTTTGTTGAGGACTACGAGGAAGACTTTCGGCGATGCTTTGTTTTACTTTTAATTCTAGACTTTGTAGACAAGTTGTACTTTCAAGACATTGTACTTTGTAATCTTAATTTGGAGAATCGTTGTTGTAAGTTAATTCCTTCCATCTTTAGAATGGTTACTTTCTACTCATAGTAGCATTTATGATTTTACCCAAGTCTTTTGGGCTTCCGTTTGCTTTTATTTGATACGACGACGTAGAGGCTTGCGTATAATATTAAATTTATTTAATGCTATACGCGCCGAACGTTCTCTTCCGGATAAGGACTCGGTATCTGGAAGCGGGGCGTAACAGTCACAGTAATTATCACTGGGTCAATGCCTTGTTGGCTGGTGGAAAGTGTTTAGTTAATGAATAAAACACCTTTTACCCCTAAAAAAACATGAAGCAAGTAAATTGAAGATAACACTTATTGTCCTTTCAGTTCTCTCATTTTCTCTTTATGTATTTTTTTTTTTCCTTTTTAACAATTGTCCCCATAGATCAACAATAATTCGCCTGAGGAATTGTGTTCTTAGACGAGAGTCACATTAACATGCACAGAGAGAGAGAACACATACTAAACGAAAGTTCTTTTTCCTTGAAGAGTTTTTCCTTCAGCCTCACACAACGTAGATTCACTGAATACATAGATCGGAGTAAGATCTACTACATCATTATCACGTTGTTAAAAAAAAAAATTAGAAAAAGGTATTTGGTTTGTACAAGGCGACAAAGCATATACCAAAAAAATTATCGGAATACAAAATCACACGAATAACAATCTTGAATCTCTTGATCAATTCGTAAAGGCGGTTATTTACATGGGGTTTTCGGTGGTTGGAAGTGGTTAAATGTGGATGAAGAATTTTTTTTCACGTCCTCCGGTTTCAAGTCTTACCTGAGACACTTTGTCAAAGGTAAGCTAGCTATAAGACGAGTGCCAAGTAAGTAGATTAATATAAGATTATGGATTGTGGCTTTTGCCAGTTTATGTTATCTCACAATCGTATCGTACTCATATTTGACTTATTAACACATAAATATGTTTTATCTGAATTCACTTATCGAAATTGGCAGCATAGTGATGTAGCAGTTACATGAAAGTGCATCGAGTTCATGTATGAGTGAATCCATTTGGATTATGTGACCCGAATGACATTTTGATTAATTCATTCATAAAAGGTTGACTTGGTTTGTTAATATGGCACATTGTAATTATGGAAAAGAGTGTTCGGATTTATAGAGCATAACCATCATAGTTCTTGTGTTAGTATTGATTAATTGAAGTTGTGTTAATTAACCATAGAGTGACGTATTGAGAATGCAAATTTCGTAGTCACTCTATAATGTTGCGCCGACATAACTTTCAATCGGGCCAAGTGGGAGAATGTAAGAAGTATCATTATGCACCCAAAAAAAGAATTATCATTATGTAATAAATATAATTATTCTGGCCCTAAAGCTATTTATTTATTATGTTGGCAAATTATTAATGATTTATTATTATTTGATTAATATTATGAAAAATCCTATGATGGTTAGAGTTTTAATTCTAGAATGCTCTATAATGCTCTAGGTCAGCTTGTCTTGCGTATATATAGACTGCATGTGTATCATTCATAAAATTAGACATAAACCAGGGTTTGGATCGCTGTGACAAAACGGAGACGAAGTCGAATAACAATGGAAGTAGAGAAACAATCATGTTGATTTTTTCCTCATATTCAAATACTTGGATCTATCGATTTTCTATCACTAACTACCCGTAAAAAAATAATATTCATTGGATTTGTCGCCCCATGCTAGCCCCGCCATGGCTTTGCCGTCAAGAGAGGCCGCTTCCGAAAGATATGTAGACAATTGACTTGGGTCTTCTTTATTGTTAAGATTAAGAGCTTACCATTCTAATGCAACCAATTGGTGGAAGTAAATGTGCTACTTTATTTCCTTATCTTTAACACGCCCCCTCAAATGTGGGCTCATATAAATGCTATGCCAACTAGGCACACAACAAGCCTGAGCCAACTAGACTCACAAAGACCAACTAGGCCAGCCCAACACTTGACAATATAAATGAGGGAAAATATTGTTCACACCAGAATTCGATCTCATGACCTCTGACTTTGATAGCATTTCAGGATCAAGCGCTTATCATCCTACTACAACCAATTAGTAGTAGTAAATGTGCAACTATATTTCCTTATACAGTAAGGGTGAGTGTGGGCAATCTCTCCCGACACCCCCTCAAGTGGGGGCAATCTGTCCCAACATTTGCATATTTTTTTTATTTTAAATAATGTTCCAACCAGGGTTCGATCACGTGACCTCTGGCTCTGATACCGTATCATGATTAAGCACTTACCGTTGTACTAAAACCAATTGGTGGAAGTAAATATGCTACTTTATTTCCTTATCTTTAACATTTATCCTAACACTTCTGGAAAATAATATTCAATTAATCCCGATTTATCAATTCAAATAAATTAAATAATTTTCTAACTCAAAAGATATCAATTAATCTATTATTTGGTTAAACAAATTAAAGTCTAACACATGAAAATAATTCACATTACAAAAACATAATAATATATCTCATATAATATTCATATTCATCCACATGAATGCAAACGGTGGGTTTTTTTTTTTTTTTTTTTTTTTTTTTTTTACCTGAAACGAAAGATTTCATTAAACAAACAAACAAAATACAACCGAACCAACGCCGGAAAAAAAAAGCGAAATAACTCCGACCACCACTGTAGCCTGAAATTTGGACCACCATAAGCAACCGAAAATAAAAAGACATGGAAGAATCCATGCCGACCAAGTTCCGCCTCAACACGAGGACTAGACTTGGTAAGAAAATACGATAGTCAAACTTGTTCTTAATACTTAAACAAAGCTAAGAAAACTAAAAATTTCTGGAGAAACGGAGTATTCCGACATAAACCCGGCGAAGAGCCGGTCCTCTGAACAAAACACAAATGCAGGCTTTCTATTATAGACATGCAAGGAAATCCACAACAAAAATCCGACCATCCTTGTCCTTAGCCGCCTAGAAACCATGGCATTACCGCCTCCGGCCGTCCAGATCTTCAAAGAGTAACTGGTGGAGTCCAAAACCATAGAGCTGTCAGCCAAGGATGCCAGATCATCACCGGAAACAGCCTTCTCCTCCATCCGCAGCCCTTGAAGACGACAAGTCATAGAGAGATAGAAGAAGAGACTAGATCTGGCCAAAATCGCCGCCACTCTGGTCGGATGAATAGAGAGAGCGGCAACAAATTTGGGCTAATTTAAAGGGAAATAAGATAAAACAGAAAGGAAATTGAACAAAATGAGTGATTTTAGCCCATAAGGAGATGAAGAAACAGCCGGCACCGGCACCTTTCGGCTGCCGGCGCCGGAAAAAGAAGACTCGTGAGCAAGAAGGAATGGGATTTTTAGAGAGAAGCAAAGAGAAAAAAATTTAGTCAGAGAAAAGTTTTTTCGATTCGGAAATTTGCTCAAACGGTGGGTTATGCAATGACTCGTTTACTTTTTTCTGATTACGTGTTAAATGCATGTTTAGATATAAGATGTGATATAAACGGTGGGTTATGCATGCCATAATATCACATCTTATATCTAAACATGCATTTAACACGTAATCAGAAAAAAGTAAACGAGTCATTGCATATCTCCCCAGAACCACTCCGGCGAAATTCTTTTTCACGCGGTCAATCATTCATCTGCTTCGGCCGTTGCTCTGGGGCCTCCCTTGAGTGACGGCAGACTCCTTTGACCATGGACACCTAGGTTGTACGGACACGGACACATGGACACGGATACGCGGATACGGACACTGGGATACGGAAGTTTTAAAAAATATAAGATACGGGTGCGGCGGTCAAAATGTAAATATTAAAAGTATAAGGACTAAAATGTAATTAATAAAAGTATAAGGACTGATATGCAATTATTAAAAATATAAGGCCTAAAAGGTAATTATCAAATACTATAAGCACTAGAACGATAAATTTAACCCAAGCATAATAACCAAAAATATAATCATGGGCACTATGGTAGTACGTTTTCATCCCACAACTTCAAATACAAAACATCATAGTTAGAATTTTCAAAACCAAAGCGCTTTAATGAGTTAGATCTCACCCAAAATACACAAAATACATGAAAAACTACTGCAATAGATGAATAGTTCAACATCATCTCCAACATCCTGACAAAAGACGGATTCCAACTCTGGTTCATCTAATGTGACATTAGCTAACTCAAGAAATGAAATACTTAGCTTTCTTGAGTTAGATGTCATGTCACCCCAAAATACACAAAATACTCCTACAATGTGACATTAGCTAACTCAAGAAATGAAATTGTACTTCGTTCGTCCCAAATTACGGCTATATGTTATACGGGCTTAAAAAAAAGGAAGATGATCAATGATTTCACTTTCCACAAAGAATAACACATTTCAATGAATTTCATAAAGTGAATGATAAAACCAAACAAGAGAAATATGTATGGTTTCGGTCATTATAAAACACATGGCGGTCTTCTCAAAAAAAAAAAAAAAAAAACACACATAAAGACATAACGCGCGTGGGGATTAGAAACTTTTATTTTAAAAAATAAATAAGAGTTTTTTATTCAGAATAAATTATTGTATCTAGAGTCAGGGAAAAAAAAATACCGTCTCCAAAACTAAACATGCGTGTCCCAGGTCCGACTCGCGTGTCCGAGTTCCGACTCGCGTGTCCGAATTTTTTGAAAAATACAATTCGGTCCGACACCGTGTCCAGTGGTGTGTCCGGCGTATCCCCCGCGTGTCCGTGTCCGGTGCGTGTCCGACACGGGACACGCGGCCTAAATGAAGTGTCCGTGCTACCTAGATGGACACTTCACTAGCCATGGAACTTGATGGTGGAGGACACACAGAGGAAGAGAATGATTTGCTACAGCGGAGTAACGAAAGCTGGAAATTACGCACCGGACAACAATTCTCCGGAAAATGGATCAGCTTGGCAGAGAAAAGTGGGGTGGACGTTGTGAAGCAATTTAATGTCAGGGACCATCTATACACAGGGGAAGGAGAAGATGAATCCGATATTGCGGACTTCATCCAAATTGCGGAAAATTGGAGGGGCAACGAAGTTGATGATGATCCGATTGAATTGGAGGTGGAGGATTGTATAGAATATTGGCGGCCATGGCGAAGGGCGTGATCATAAAAGTGCTTTGGACAGAAACGTCTCTTATCGAATACTTGAGCAGAAATTGACGAATATGTGGTGCACGCAAGGTATGTTAGACATTGTGGATTTAGAATCGGGCTACTACGTAGTCCGATTTTGTTGTAAGGAGGATTATGAGACGGCCCTTGGTAAGGGACCCTGGCTCATACAAGGGCATTATTTGACAGTAATGCGTTGGAGGGCATTCTTCGTGCCATCCAAAGAGAAAATTGTGTCAACATTGGTATGGATTCGTTTCCCCGAAGTACCACTTGAGCATTTTGAAAATCATGACCATCAAAGTGGATGTAGTCACGACTGGTTCGACTAGAGGAAGATTTGCTAAAGTATGTGTGGAGATGAACCTTCACAGAATACTACGTACTACCATTGTCATTCGGGGAAATCGATTCAAGGTGGAATATGAGGGGATGCAGTTGACATGCTTTGTGTGTGGTCGTTACGGCCATAGAACACACGAATGCCCGAACCAGCATCAAACAGGTAATGAAGGCGCAGCAACAGTAGTCACACACGACTTTCTGAATCCAAAGGTTCCGGAAGGCCTTACACCGGAAAAGCCATTTGGACCATGGATGTTGGCAAGGGATAGAAGGAGGAGACCTCCAGTCTTGAAAGAGAAAAATAGCAGGGGTCGTAAGGAAGCACAACCTATGGCTGAAAGGAATAAATCAGGGAACTCAAGTGCAAATAATGCCTCTAAAGGTGCATCTGGTTCACGTTTCGAAGTGCTCTCCGGCGAGGAGGAGCCTAAGGAAAATGAACATGTGGATGAAGAGCCGGTGGACGAAATATAAAGATTTAGGAGGCAGATAGAGGAAGCATCCAATAATAATGTGGCACCAAACATTACTCTTTTAAGGAAGGATGACCAACAAGGGTCCAAGAATAACAAAGGCACAAAGCAGGGGAAACAGGGGACTCAAAGAAAAACGAATAACGGGACGGAACATACAAAACGGAAGGAACCATCCCCTACTGAAACTCAGAAAAATGCTCCTTCAAAGAGGTTATCCCCATCGAGTGGGGCTACGAAAAACACTGTTATTTTGGCAGACATATCAAATGGTCAAGGCAAGGATTCGGAGAGCAGAGGTATGTCGGCCTTGAACCCCACTCGGACAACGACCCCAAGTGTGCATAGTTCGGTTCCACCAGAAGGAGTAGGAAACACCACTCCACTAAAACCTCCGGATAGGGGAACCAATAACAATAATCATGGGAAAAGAGTGGAAAAAGACCCATTAAATTGGAGCTTGCGGGACGAACCACCTGGGGATATAGGGAAGCGGATCCTCGGCTTTGAGGTCGCAGCTTTGGCCCAGCTTTGGGGACGTGGCTGCACATCGACCGCCTGATGATTTCGACCTCCTCTCTCCTCAAACTCGATGCACGGACGTGATGCCGCCACCGCGACAAAAGCAGGGGGGAAGCAGGGTTCCCAAAGCCGAGGATCCTGATCCGGGATATAGACATGGTAGAAGGGGGCAGCCTCCACACAAATATCTAAGTTCTCCGACAAAAGTCCTCTGTTGGAACTGTAGAGGGGCTGGATCACAAGAATTTTTCCAAAGTTTGATAATATGTTGAGGATACATAAACCGGATGTGCTGTGTGTTGGCAAATGGATGATTAATAATAGTTGTGAAGTATAGTTTATGTTTTGCATATTTCAGTTTCCCATTCATTTTGAACATCGTAAGTTGCATGTTGGCATTTTAAAATATAGAGATCATTGTTAAAGAAAAGAAAAAGTAAACGAGATAGACTGTATTCTTGTCTCGATTTAATCTAAGGACATTTATTTAAAAGAACACATATTGGATTTAATTAGACAAAAAAAAACATCTAAAACAAACACTTAGTTATAAGAACAAAATTTAGATAGATAGATCAAAATACCCTTAACGAAAAGAATAAAAAAAAAAAAAAAGGAGGAACAGCGCTCAAAACAAATACTATGAATCAAACAAATATAAGCAGGCAAACATAATGAAGCGCTGCAAGTTGGTTTTTTTTTTTTTTTTTGTTCATCCTGAACGTTGAATATGATGTTTTTTTTTTTTTTCCTTTTTTTTTTCCACCTAGACGTTGAAAGTGTTATTGTTTTGTTTTGTTTTTTTTTTTCCGGACAGTGAAAGTTTTTTAATTTTTTTTCATTTACCACCGTGATGTAGGACCATCGCGATGCATTGACCACCGCGATGAAATGACACCCCGATGCACTGACAACCGCAATGTATTGACCACCGCGATTCATTGGCCACCGCGATGCATTGCCCAACCTGATACATTGACCACCGCGATACAGTCACCACCCTCGATTAATTAACCACTGCGATGCAGTGACTATCTCGATGCACTGACCACTGCGATGCACTGACAAGAACATTTGCAACGATTTATGCAGTGACATTTGATGTTTGCTCATACAACACTATTTCTGAAGTGAACGATTTATGCAATGACAACGATTTTCGTCGACACGATCCATTGACCACCGTGTTGCATTGACCACCCCGTTGTATTGACCACAACGATGAAGTGACACCGCGTTGCAGTGACCACGCGATGCATTGACCACTGCGATGCAGTGACCACCGTGATGCAGAGACACCGCGATGAAGTGACACAGCAATACACTAACCACCGCGATGCATTGACCACCCATGATGCATTAACACCGCGATGCATTGACCACCTCCGATCCATTGACCACCCCCGATGCAAAGACACCATAATGCAGTGACCACCCCGATCCATTGACCACCCCCGATGCAAAGACACCATAATGCAGTGACCACCCCCCGATACAGAGACACCGCGATGAAGCGACACAACGATACACTAACAACCGCAATGCAGTGACACCGTCATGCATTGACCACCGCGATGCATTGACCACCCCATATCCATTGACCACCGCGATGCAGGGGCCACCCCCGATCAGGAGACACCGCGATGCCCCACCCCCGACACAGAGACACCGCGATGCAGTGACCACTCCCGATGCAGAGACGCTGCGATGCAGAGACATTGCGATTCATTTACCACCTCGATGCAGTGACCACCTTCTGATGCAGAGACACCACGATGCATTAACCACCGCGATGCAGTGACCAACCCAATGCATTGACCACCGTGATATAGTGACCAACCCAATGCATTGACCACCACGATGCATTGACCACCGTGATGCAGTGATCACCTCGATGCATTGTCCACCGCGATGCAGTGACCATCCCCAATGCAGTGACCACCCCTATGCAGTGACCTCCGCGATGCAGCTGTAGTGACCATCGGGATGCAGTGACCATTATGATGCAGTGGCATGTGAAAATGATGTGATATGTGACGATGCAGTGACATTTGACGATGAAGTTACATGTTAATTGGGCTACTCGTGAACTACTCGTACTCGAATCGCAAGAGAGTTTGACTCAATTCGGTTTTTTTCGAGTTCAAACTCGAGTCGAGCTACTCGAATAATTAACAGTGGCGATCTCGAGTTTTAAAATATAGTAATCGAATACCTCGCAAGCTAATCAAGCTTCATTAAATAAATATTTAAATAATTATATTTATTAAATTTATAGTAAAATATTATTTGTTATAATTCAAAAAGTATTATTCGAGTCGAGTAGTAGGCGAGTCAAGCTCGATCTTGTTACATTTTATTAAAAAAATAAATGAATTCTAAGAAAATAATCAAGTTTACGAGCCGATTCGAGATATATCAAGTACTTTGCGATTCGAGATCGATCTTGTCTTTTTATGGCTCGATCGAGCCCAAGGGAGTATCGATTCGACTCGGCTCAATTACACTCATAAATATGTGAATGACACAACATTTATTTTACAAATTTACCAAATTTATGTATCAAATTGTAAATGCAGTGACATCAATGTCACTGCATCAATTTTATTCAAAATCATACACAAACCACCATCAAATTAATGTCACTGCACCAATATTCTACCAAATCAAACTCAAATTTATAGTATGTAGCATCCTTGTTAAACAACAAAAAAACAATGCTTACAGATCAGATGCCAATACCAAAACGTCATATCCAAACTGCTCATTTCCTGGACTACTAGTATTACTTACTACTACTACTTGATATAATAATAACAACAGTAAATAACACTAAAACAAACAAAAAGGGATAACTGAAAAGTATTGTTTTGGGTTCTTCATACCGGACCTCGAGGTGCAAACATGCACAGCTCGAGGTGCTGTGCATCAAACGACGCCGTTTCGGGTGAAAACGACGCCGTTTTGATTGTGTGTGTGTGTGTGTGTTTTTTTACATCGGAACAAAACGGCGTCGTGTTGGAACAAAACGGCGTCGTTTTGATGCACAGCACCTCGAGTTGTGCATGTTTGCACCTTAGGGGATCGAGGTCCCTTCATACCAAGAATTTCACACAAAAAAGTGATCGAAGAAACAAAAACCTCTTTTCCTAATTTTCCAACCTACTTTCTTCAAAGCCCTTTCTACATCACTTTCAGCATGAAGAGATGCCTTTGAAGGTCCTCGTAACAATTCGCCTATTCTTTTTAATAGGTTATAGTATAACATTTTAGGGGCAAAACTGAGAATCAATCTTTTTTCAGCTAATCAAGCAAGATGAGCAATCATTGCATCTGCTTTACTTTGTGGATAATAATACATCTAAGCAGATAACTGTGTCATATTTTCCATCTAAGCTCTCTAAATCTTTGACCTCGAATCTCGGCATAACTGGTGTAAAGGAGAGGGCATCTTTGACATTTTCCAGCTTTTCTTTGGCCAATACAGATAAACAAATTGGTTCAAATGGACATTTTGGGCAAAATGCTAGTTGTGATTACAGGAATTCATAACCATGATCAACAAAAAAACTAGGAAGGATTCGAGTTTTCGAAAAAGCCTGTTATTAGGTGAAGATTAGCTATGAATGAACTCAATCAAACCACCAAGTTATTAGGTAAATATTAACTCTTTAGAAAAAGCAAAGAAGTTGAATTCTAGTTATAAACAACTAATTAAACGTCAAATCCAAGTTTTTTAAAATAAAATAAAAAGGTGTGAGCTTTTTGATAAAGAAAAGCTCACCTGCTTTTGAGCTTTAGCAACCATGGCAGCCGAGATATCACTAGCTAAAACAATCGCCCCTTCTTTAGCCAATGGGATAGCTAAACACCCAGTTCCACATCCAGCATCACAAACAGTGACCCCATTTAAAGACCCTCCATCTTTCAACATCTTCAATACATTCTCCACTGTCTTCGAATGCCCAATTCTTATATCCAATTTCACTTTAATATCCAATTGCTAACAAGCCGGATTGTTAGCAATTGCTGATTCCAGATGAAGATTTGAAAGAAGAAAAAAGCAAAACAAAAAAAAAAAAAAAATAGTGAAGAAGAAGAAAAATGACGAAAGGAGCGCCCAGGGGATCAATTCGGCGTTTTTTCATTCTTTCTTTTGATTTTGTAAACTGTGCCTATTATAAGGGTAATTTTGTCATATTGATGTGATTTTGTCCTTATAACTAATGATATTTTTTGGGTGTTCTAAGTGTCTAATTAAGTCCCAAAACACGGCCTTATAAACAAATAACACTTTAATCTATTACAAAAGCATCATATAAAATACTAAATTTCTGGAATCTTTCGGAAACTCTACTCATGGACCTTTCTGAAAAGGGCTCTTAGGGCATTCGTAGCAGAAGCCCTACATGCTGCCCTATCTCTAAAATGAAAATAAAAAATAGAGTTTACTTCAAATAGTTCCCACAGCAGAGTCCATATCCCTATTTATTATTACGGATATGAACAGTGCATCCCTACTTGTGGGATGCACTATTCATGTCCCCAAACATATTTAATTATTAAAAATGATAGGGATAAGGATAGAGATGCTGCTGGAGTGAAATAATAAATATTTAATGTGTATGAATAGGATTGTGAGGTAGAATATGTATTATTTAATATTATTTGAAATGTTATAGGGATAAGGATAGGGATGCTGTTGTGGATGTTTTTGAATTGAGATGTTGTAAATAAGAATATGCATTATTTTATACTCCCTCCGTACCTATTTATCTGAAGCAGTTGTCAAAATATTTTGTTCCAAAATAACTGAGACATAACATATTCCAATATAGAATTTAATAATGTATTTTTCCCATTTTAACCTTACTCTCCTCTTTTTTGCTGAAGGTCTTAAATGCTTTACTCCTCTTTCATTTCTACGAGGTCACCATCTTCTCTTTTCTCTCAGCGATTTCAATTCTGGAAAGCCCAAGGGTTTTTTGAAAAAAAAAAAAGACACAGCAATTTCCAGCCAGATTGAAGGTGAAGATCATGATTTATATGGGGATGTTCTATCAGCCATCTACTACTAAAATTTGTGGTTTTATTATTCTATTTTTTCCTTCCATTTTGCAAGATGGGTGAGAAACCAAAAAATGATCCTAATGAAAAGATGCAGCTTTGCAACAAGTCTGCTGCAATTCGCGATTCAGAGAAGAAAAATGAGGTTTTAAGGTTTATTGATTTGAATGTTGCAGCCGATGTGGGGGTTGATTCAGACAATGAAGCTGTAAGATGCCTTGATTTGAATGTTCCTACCGATTTGGGTTTTGATTTGAATAAATTTACAGATGAAGAAGAATGTTGTGAAAATAAAGAATTCCAGGAGATTGAGAGGACATTGAATATTCGTCAAAACATTGAATATTCGTCAAAACAAAGTTAAAGCTAATAAGTGCATTGATCAATAAAAATTCAATTCAAATATTGCAATACTTCTTGAACTAATGCAGGATCACATCTAATCTGCCTAGGTAGGTTGCCTTGTCTATCCAACATTGCTTTATTAATATGAGGGGGTTGACATTGGTTACTCCCTTTGTCCTTCATTATCGCCAGCCATCATTGTCAACTGTAGCGTCAAAAATATGTAATTCGACTTCACCGGTGAAAATTCTTCGTATGATTTTTGCACGGCGCTAATAAGCTGGTCAATGGAGGAAGGTGCTTCCTTGTGCATTAAAAGCATCAATAGCCCTAAAAAAGCCAAGGTCTAAAACGTTTAAATCCGGAGAATTTGGAGGTTGGTACATTAAGCGTGGTATATCAAATCCGTCTTGTGTGGCTGCTACCTGAAAATCGTTATCGGAAGGACTGATATGAGTTCTACAATTGTCATGTTGAATGAATATTGGATAGCGTGAATCTTCTCTTGGCCATTTTTGTTTGATTGCTGGGAGAACTTTTTCGATTAAAACTGCTTTGATATGCTCTCGTTTTACCGATGTCATTGCTTTAGTCTCTAATTAAGGTGCCCGCCCGCAACTCTATTAACACTGAGCCGTTTTGCTGGCTCTTTCGTTACAAAAGGGAAGACACCAAGTTTTCCATCAAAAATTTCCTCTTTCCAATCTCCCATTACGACTCACATGATTTAAAAGCATACGGTATATTGCATTTCGATCGCCATTGCTTAAAAATTTTAATTCCTTCCTTGCGACATTGAGCCCTTGAACATGTTCCACATCTGCAAATGAAACAGATGTTATGAAACAAATGTTTTCCACATCTGCACTCAATTCTTAGTTCCACAGCTTCTAAAAATCGGATGTTAAGAAACAACATTTTAGAATCTACTCCAAAATCACGACTTGATAGCCTCTTTTTATATACAATATGAGACACTGTAAACACAAAGAACAGAGAAGCAATGAATCGAAATGCACATACAGACAAAGGACCAAACCTTTTTTTTTTTTATTTTTATAGAAGCCAATCAACCCTCAACTATTTCTTCAACATAATGCAAAAACTTTTAAAGAAACAGGGGTGCCTATGCTTTAAAGAAAAAAAAACGCAACTCCTTTTACATACCACTATTTCAATAAGAATTCCTTGCGTCAAGCTATATATGGATAATGCTGTTCCACATTTGCAGTAAAATTTTCAACAAACAAGTACTCCTATTAAACAAAAAACCAAACAAAGAATTGACAAAGCATCGAACAAAAAATATTTGTACCAGAAAAATCGTCGACCGAGAGATGATCATACTCCATGTCCAAGCGATTTTCCTCTTCTCCCCCTTCACTTTCACTTTCACTTCGGTTATCTACCCATATATCATCATCTTCCTCTTCATACGGATCGAAATTTAAGTCGAACCCATGTCCTGAACCTTCAGACGGGACTGAATTCAAGTCGAACTCGTTTGCACGATATTTTCATTGTGTGTGTGTTCAGCTTGAAGAGTAGTATGAATGGGTTGCACTTCATTTTGTGGGTTATCGTAGAGTAAGTTGGCATCATCTTCAACACATGGAACACAATTTAAATCAAGCTTATAATGTGGTATGTGAAGATCCATGGATAGAACAAATTAAATCAAGCTTATAATGTGGTATGCATTCATCTTCAACCTCCATTTTATACATCAAATTAGGAGATGACAGTTGCATCTCTAGATTGTATGTAGGTCTACCACTGTCTCCGGAACTTTTTTTATTTAAAAACTTCAGCAACACATTACTATACTACTTATATGGCTTTCCCTAGATACAAAATTTCATGCACTAAGAGTAAATATTTATACAAACAAGGAAATTATAATTTAATAAAAGATTTATAACCCGGACTATTCCAGAAATACGTCACATTTATGGGAAATTCACCGATTCATAATTATTCATCGCGTAGAACAAACCATATGTTTATAAGAATCATACAAAATATCTTAACTTTTACACACAAAAGATCATATCTTTTATCAAGAAATTTAGATCTATGATTAACTACGTAGTTTAATCACACTCTTTCAATAATTTACAATTTACAAGACTAATTTTAAGTTGGATTCGACATATCCTCTGGTACCACATGTTGGAAATAATGTTCGCTTCCTGACAAAACACTTTTGTGTGCCGGGTATTTAACTGGACGGTGTTGCGTATGCCGTCATTGCTGAGTTTGGAACCAAACTCGGCGCACGGTGTTTTTCTCCGAACTTCCATGGGTATTACTCCTACCTCCATTACTGAGTTTAGAACCAAACCCATCAGTGTTTGCATATGCCACCATTGTTGTAATAATGAGTCACATTTGAAACAAACTCCTCAATGTTCTTGTCTGAACTTCCACCTTCATCCATGGCCTCTTTTGCCAATTCCTTCCATTTAATGGAATTCTGTTTTATCTCTTCACCTCTTTCACCATCCATAACTTCCATTATACAATTCCTTATCACTTCTTTTCTGACAACCCCATTTCCATCTGGTTGAGCTTTCACTCCTATTTTCCACACATCCATCACGTACTTTGCATTTGTGTTTTGATCAGACCATTGGGGCATCACCACCATCGGCACACCGAGGGACATCGCCTCCAACGTCGAGTTCCATCCACTGTGTGTCACGAAGCATCCGATGGATTCGTTTGCTAAAACTTCAAGCTGAGGACACCATGTGACAACCAATCCTTTTTCAGAAGTTTCTTCAATAAAATTCACAGGCAAGTTTTCTTTTTCAGATGATCTAACAACCCATAAAAAATAATATTCAGTTGATTTGATGCCCCATGCTAGCTCCGCCATGGCTTCGCCGTCAAGAGAGGCCATGCTTCCGAAAGATACGTAGACAACCGATTTAGGTTTCCTTTGTTTTAACCAATGAATGCATTCATCAGTAACTGGCTTAAAGACATTGAGACAATAGACTTTGTCGTCTACAAGTCTTTTGTCTAAATACATTGATGGGATACATGGCCCTATTGGCCTTACTTTCCATAGTTTTTTCAACCAATCAATCACCTGCCATCAGGAAAAGGAAAAGTAAATTTGTCCACAACTATACCATGATTACAATGAATAAAGAAAATAGAAAAAAAATAAGAAGAGAAATGATAGAGACACAACGAAATTACATAACGAATTGCCACAACGGGCCATAATGGTGATCCACACCGTTGATTTTTGTAGCAACTATATTGATTGATCTAGGTCCCATAATAATCAATAGTGTGGATTATCGTTGTGGCAATTCGTTATGACTCTATCATCTCTCAAATAATAATATCAATCATTAAGTTTATGTGACTACATTTTTGTGCGGATAAATTATGCACCTTAAAAAAGAAAAAGATGTTTCATACATTTGGTTTGATGAAATAGCGGGTCTTTTAATTTGATTATGGTGTGGGATGTGGTTGGTGTGTGCCACACTATTTAACACAAATATATTTTTACATTATTTCGCGGGTTATGAAATAATTAAATAAATCATATATTATTATCAATCAATAGTATAAAAATGTGACTTGAATCAAATTGTTTGTCTCAAATAGTAAGAGATTTAAGAATTTCTAGGGAAGTCAGCGGTTCGATTCTTCTCTAAGACGTCATTTATAAAGAGTTATTGGCTATGCCTTAGTGTCTTACCCCTGAGTAAGAGTCAGACTCTGCAGACACAATCAAGAGTTAGACTATGCAGACACAATCCGGGCCGAACTCCGGATTAGTCGGGGCGGTTGGTTCCGGATATCGAGGGGTTTAAGGAACATTTACAAATATATTTTTAAAAAAACTAACCTCTTCTTCCAACTTGTAAATGGTGTTGAAAAAAACACAATCTGCCATATGAATATTTCGAAATTGATTGGCAGCAAATTCAATAATAGCCGGATACTCTTGAGGCCTGGTAAAAAATGAAGGCATATCTTCATCCTTTAGAGTTGGCAATCCAGGAATCTTAACATCATAATCTTCCTTCTTCTCCCTAATTACCCCTTTATAAACATGGTAATAAATATTCGCCACAGCACAAGATTGTGTGAAAAAAGCAGCACCAAGAACACCATACTTCATGCCAACATCAAGAGCCCATGGAACAATTGCATCATAAACAATGCAATCAGCTTTGTTTCCTGAGTTTCCAAGCTTCTCCAGCAGCTTCCCTAAAGTTAAAGGACCAACTTCTTCAAAAGTTTTCAAGTGTTGCTCTATGTTTTTGGGCTTCACAATTCCTTCCGCGTCAAAATCATCTGAGATGGTTTCGACGGGAAAGGAGAGAGAGGATGCATCTGCTATGTTTTTGAAGAAAGATGATGTTGTAACAATGGTGACTTTCACACCCTTATTTTGTAAGCGCTTGGAAAATTGTAACATGGGGTTTACATGGCCTTGGAGTGGGTATGGAAAAACCAATACATGGCCTTTCTTCCATTCATCAATCTGATTTTTCGCCATTAATTAATTGTTTGAAGCTTGGAATTGTTGGAAAAAGTAGTCTAGTACTTCCACCTACAGTTGCTTATCCAAGTGGGCCGAAACATGTGAACAACTGTACTAGCCATTATGAGGCAGTGATTTATAAGTAAATGGTGGACCACAGAAACAAATTCATGGGAAAATTGAAAAATGAACGTGTACACCGGTTTTGCTACAACGAGTGACACAACAATTATCTGCACTGTTGATTATAATTAGCCTAAATTGATTATGATGTAATCTAACATAATCAACAGTGAAAATTATCGTTGTGGCACAACTGTTGTGCTTGTATTATTACTCTGACAAATATTCCTCAAAACGTTATTATTGGTCTGGTACGTTTCAAAGTAATAACATTTGAAAAATATATCTGAAATATTTTGTTGCGTATTCGCTACGGAATAGTACGAAATCGCTCCGTAATGTTTTTTTTTTTTTTTTTTTTTTTTTTTTTCAGAACACAAAATGTTTGTCAAGCATATTTTTCAAATGTTATTTTTTGAGTCATGCCACATAAATACTAGCATATTTTTTTAAGTTTCCCAAAAATCATTTTCACCGTTGAATTAACAGGAAACTGTGAAAGGGTTTCGGGGCCGGCCCACCTTGAAGGGGGAGGAGGCGGTGGTTTAAGGCCCAACAATGCAGACGGCCCAATATTACATGTTTCGATAAAGACCCAATTTTTTTTTAATTGGCCTAATTTGAATCGATAAGTATGTAACTTCGAACTAAAAAACATAATCCAGCGACTTGGCCTTAGGCCCCTAAAAAAATGCGAGGGACGGCCCTGAAGGGTTTTATGTTTGTATTGCATTAATAATGAATAATGATTAAATTATAATTTATAAAGTTGTTAAAGATGAAGATAAAATCAAATAAAATTCAATCTTAATAACTCTATCCTAACAACTATCCGCCATTGCTATTATTATCCATCTCCCTCAATACGCTCCCCCAATCACATGATAATGAAATTAACATGGAGATTAACTTGCAATAATTTGACCGTGCAAAATTGTCACGTCATTTTTCGGATACCGAGTCATTATTCGTAAAAAAACGTCCGGCACGCGTACATTTGTTTTAAAGAAATATATGTAAGTCTTACGTCTACATACATCAGGCTGGCAAGCGAAAGTAAATTAAAAGCTGACTCGGAAATGTCAAACGACAACACTAAGACCGTAACATTTCCAATCCAAGTCTAAAACAGAAACAACACAAAGACTAAACAACAGAAAGAAAATGTTGTTTACAACTATCTTGAAAATGCCAAATGATACTCAATTGTAAAAGTGACCAAGTCTAGAAACTCTCAAACGTCTCAAATGTTCACAATTTCCAACATGATAAATAAAGATAGCTTAAAATATAAAGTAAATAACATTATTAACTTCAGGGTCGAGCTAGTATGGGGCAAGGGGGCATATGCACCCTTAATATTTTTAAAATACGTATATTACCCTTATTTATTAAGAAGCATATGATAAGAGATAATAAGTTGTATGTGTAAATAAGTAGTTGAAGTTCCTTCTAGTTGGTAGAGGCGTGAATTCAGCTTTGGTTAGGCCACAAGTTTGACTCCCCATAAACTCAATTTTTTTAATTTTTTTCTCCTCTCTTTTCTATATTCTTATTCTTTATTTTTGTTGTTTCAAATAACTCTTTTTCTTTTTTTCTTTTTCTTTTTCTTTTTTTCTTCTTTTCTCTCTTTCTATATTATTATTCGTTATTTTTGTTGTTCCAAATAACTCTTACTTCTTTTTAACATGTTCCTCTTTTAATATAAATTTCTCTTCTTATTTATTGTCTAAAGAAAGCGAAGATAACGGTTAAAAGTAACGGGATGAAATGTTGACGATAAAAATACAAAAACCGTCTTATAACATGCAATTCAATATGTTATTATCCAATTCAAATGTTAAAATGTTGACAATTTCCTATTTTTCCATTATCACAAAAGACGGCAATTTTCGTAATTGTATCTTTGTGAACGTTATTTTTCACCCCCCCTCCCCCCCAACACGATTCCCGCCTCCGCCCCTGTTAACTTGTATAATGTGGATAAAGGAGTGTTGTATGCAAATAGGATATGCATACACTTTTGATATCATATTCAGTTCTAATTAAGTCAACTGAACAATTTCAAATGAGAATGCTTCAGACCTAGAGACTCAGCTAAGTATTTTCAGCTGAGAAGATTTCAGACGAGAAGGTTTCAAATCCAAAGAGTCAGCTGAGAACACGAAGCTAAAGAATATTCTTGTATTTTCTGTTATAACTGTTTGTAACTACTTTTAACCTACTTATGAGAAGTATCATCTATAAATAACCCATCATTTACAAGGTGTAACTTAACTTAATCATTTTTATTAATTAATGAGTATTTCGCATTTTATTTTGTCTCGTATTTTCAATTTCAACATGGTATCTGAGCATTTAGTGCCCTAATTTTGATGTTTTCGGGAAAAAACTTGAGAATTTTCTTCGAAGTTCTATAGTTTTTGGGGAATCTTGAAGTAATATTCATCTTCTAGTAGCTAGTTTCATAGAACCTTGAGAGTCTTCTAAGAATTATTTTGTAAATTTTTTGTATATCTAGTTCTCCGTCAAGTTTTCTAGGATTTTCTTTGATAGTTCTTGTTAGCCATGACAACGAAGAAGCAAGAATTGAGTCTCTCTAGTCCCTTCTATATTCATCCTCATGAAAATCCTCATTGGTATTAGTTCAACCATCAACAAATGGAAATAACTAGTATTCACGGAAGATGTCCTTGGAAATATATTTAATCACAAAGAACAAGTACAAGTCTGTTAATGGTACAATCAAGAAACCAGAAGTAAGTTCTACTGACTTTCAGGCATGGAGGCCATGTGATACGATGGTGACCTGGATCTTGAATTAAGTAGAAAACACCATTTCTCAGAGTGTGTTGTATTTCAGGAGTTCCCAGACTGTCTGGAATAATCTTGCTGATCATTTTTCAGTGTTGATACTTTCAGAATTTCTGATCTTCTTGGAGAAATGAATTCTTTGAAACATGGAGTTGATTCTATGAATAAGTATTTCACAAAGTTGATGACTTTTTGGGAAGTAATCAAGACTATCATGCCAGCTCCTTCATGTAGCTGTGAGCCACAGTGTCA